>CM019063.1:481635577-482242841 GCA_009667805.1 Leptobrachium leishanense | reverse complement strand
GGAAAATATATCCATATAACCAGTGCTGTGTATATTATTCTTGGGGTTCAGTGCTGTGTATATTATCCTGGAGGCTCAGTGCTGTGTATATATTCTGGGGGCTCAGTGCTGTGTATGTTATTCTGGGGGTTCAGTGTGTGTAATGTTCTGGGGTTCAGTGTTGTGTATGTTATTCTGGGGGCTCAGCGCTGTGTATATTATTCTGGGGGCTCAGTGTTGTGTATGTTATTCTGGGGGCTCAGTGCTGTGTATGTTATTCTGGGGGCACAATGTTGTGTATATTATTCTGGGGGCTCAGTGCTGTGTATATTATTCTGGGGGCTCAGTGCTGTGTATATTATTCTGGGGGCTCAGCGCTGTGTATATTATTCTGGGGGTTCAGCGCTGTGTAATATTATTCTGGGGGTTCAGCACTGTGTATATTATTCTGGGGGTCTGTGCCTGGAGATATATATATATATATATATATATAATGCGTTAGTCCAGTTGCCATAATCATGAGTATACCTGTACGTAGTGATACCTTTCACTGATCAGTATAGTTTCCAGTTTACACTCTTGAAAGCTTGTCTTTTAAATGTAAAGTTAACCCAATAAAAATGGTATCACCGGCACGCACCGCTATACTCGTGATATATATATATATATAATATATATAATATATATATATATTTTCTTCAGGTAATGGGGGTTGTGGAATTCGTGGGTGAGTTCCCTCACTTTTTTTCCCAGGACTTGACCCCTGGCAACAACCGCGTGCAAACGTCTACCGTGGGTGAACCTGCGCGAACCCTGCATGAGCTTACTTGAGTCCTATACTTAACATTGTGAGCGCAAATGCGAATGTGCGCTGAGACGCGGATGGTATTACAATCTATTCGCGGTAATTACCACAGCCTTTGCGCGCATAATTTTAGCAACTCCTAAAAGCTGGTGTTAATGGCAAATCTGAACAACCTGCCGAACCCAAATACACTAGCCCAAAAAAAAATGCAGCAAAGTATGGTTACACATTCTACTCATTCCAAACCAATAAAATGCGGAAGTTGTGTGTGCATTTCGCCTGAATAAATCTGCCGCATGAAACCACCGAATGGCAGGGCATTTCGGGAACCTTTCACTGCTGGTTTGTGTTCTCTGAATAGCTTAAGCAATGCTTTTTCATGGGGATTTCACTGCCCTCGAACAGGCACCAAACAGGCACCGTATGTGCAGGCAATTCGCCATGATTTGGTGAATTGTCTGCTCTCTGAATAGCCGAATGGCCAAAAAAGGTTAAATGAACGCTGATTTTCAGCGTTCGGTTTCCTTTCTCAAGCAATTTGGATCTCTTTGAATTACCCTGTTAGTAAAAGTTACATTTTAACTTCTCACGAATTTCCAGAGATCCCAGTGTCCTAGGACTTTTTGCCATTTATTGATATAACAATACCACCTTTGACTAAGAGATACAACACATTATAAGTGAAAGTGAAAGATTGTATTTGAACTGTATTGCAAAACAAGGTGATCTTCCAGAGTGAGAAGAGAAGGAAGTAATATTACTTCGGGAGTGGGAGGGTAAACATACCTTTTAGTTTATAGAGTCATAAGCAGACAGATGTCTATGGAGTAAAATTTACACTGTGAGGATGGACAGTAAGTAAATGGCTGAGCAGAATGGATATATTGTCTATAAGGATGTTGCTAAGGCACATGGAATAACATTGGGCACTATTACATTGTGCCCATTTCTGCTCCATATTATGGGCAAGGTGCTGATTCCTCATAATGTAGCGCTAAATGCTAAACTAAGTATCTGATTTTTTGGAGTACTTAAAGCTGGTGCTAAATGATTCTGCAGAAGCTAAATCAGTTTCCACCAGCTCCTAGCTGTGGTTATCATTTCAGTTAACCGCAGCGGGGCATAATTAGTGTTAGGACTTTGTAATTCTAACGCTAATTACTCTTTGCGCTCTCAATGTTAAGCATACGGAGCGCAAAGTACAGTAAACTCACGGAACCGAGTGAAATCCCTGATTTAGCGTTTGGATTGTAATTGGGAGTCCTGCACTAGGGCCACTTAATCTAGCGTTAATGCTCACATAACCTTGCGTGTTTGCGGCAGGATAGTCTCGGCATTTGGCAGCCGATTCCCTGCACTTCGAGGACATTTGATTCCCGGAAGTACAGGAATCGACAGAGCACCAAAATGTCGGCGACATTTCAGTGTTCTCTGAATACCCCCCCCCCCCCAGTCTTGCTTTTTGGTGATCCCTGTTACTTTGCTAAAACCTTTATCTAAATGCTGGGGAGGATGGGTTAAGAGATGTATAGAAGTCTATAAAACAGCCACTTTGCAAAGAGAAGAGATCACTTATAAAATATCCTCACATATATTCATTAGTAGTTGACAGACACTTGTTTTATATAATAATACCTGTATCATAATTCAACCACCTCTACAGAGTGGAGATTATAACTCCTGACATGTAGAAGGATGGAGAAAGAGTTAGGAACACGCTTTAAATGGAAATGGAGTTTCGCGGCTTTAGATGGAGAAGGAAAGTGTTTTAATATCATGGCAGTTTATCATCATAGACGAACACTACTGTATACTGTATGCATGCCATCTAAGCCTGTATGCAGTATCCTGAATGATGTCTCCTTCTTAGAGTATACTCAAAGATATGACACTGCTCACAGTCCGTTCTCTCAAATATCTAGGTATGTGGTTACTAGTCCCAAATCTATATTTTGGCCCCCACATCAAAAAACTCTCATCTAAATGATACCCCAAACTAGGTGCCCTGTACAGAAAAAAATCCTGCCTATGCCCTGCGGTAAGAAAGTAGATTGTACAACAAATGCTTATGCCGGTCATTGAATACGTGTATATATGTAGTGTATGCAGCTGCCCCACAAACACACCTCCAGAAACTTACTACATTGTATAACTCATTCTGCTGCTTTGTGCTAGGCTTGTGCACCGATTTTTTTTTCGGTTCGATTCGGTTCGATTTTTCGGATTTTTAAAATTTTCGATTCGGCTCGTTTCGACCGATTTCGGTTTCGATTCGATTCGGTTCGACCTGTTTTTTGGGTACATTTTTTTTTCGGAATTTCGACCATTTTTCGTATTTTCGTGTCACTGTGCTCGGTTTTTGTATCGACTTTTCGTTTTTTCGAAAAATTTTCGTTTTTCAGAAAATTTTCGTTTTTACAAAATTTTCGTTTTTACAAAATTTTCGTTTTTCTGAAAATTTTCGTTTTTCGGAATTGCACATTTTTCGGCATATCGACCATTTTTCGTATTTTTCGTGTCATTTTGCCCGTTTTTTGTATCGACTTTTCGTTTTTTCGAAAAATTTTCGTTTTTCAGTCAAAATGTTCGTTTTTACAAAATTTTCGTTTTTCGGAAAATTTTCGTTTTTCGGAAAATTTTCGTTTTTCGGAAAATTTTCGTTTTTCGGAACATCTGTTCTCCTCGTTTGCCACATTTCAAGCCCATTCGAAAAATCCGAAAATATTTCGTTTCGGCTCGGAAAACATTTCGGATCTGAACTTTTCGGATCTAAAATTTTTCGGAAATTCGGCCGCATCCGAAAACACGAATCGGGAAATTTCGTGAAAATTCCGAAATTCCGAAACCCGAAACGCACATCCCTACTTTGTGCTACAATGTAACTACATGACCCTGGTTCAGTGAGAAAAATAACTGGGCCATAACAATATCGGGGTACTCTTTATATAGAAAAGACAGAGAAGGTAGGAAAGGAGGAGGAGTGGTCCTGTATGTAAAAAACAACATAAAAACTCACCAAATAAAAGTGAGCGAGGTGAACATAGAGCCAGTTTGGGTTACGCTAACATTTGGCAATCATACAGTAGCTCGTGTAGGTGTGATCTATAGACCCCCTGGACAAGTAGAAGAGCTAGATAATCTGCTGATTGAGGAAATAGCCAAAAGGGCAATGAAGGGGGAAGTTATTATCATGGGGGACTTTATTCTAAACTCCCTACTGGGATTATCTCTAACACAAGTAGTTGAAGAGCCGACCCGTAAAGAGGCCATATTGGATTTAATACTCACAAATGGAGGTTTGGTATCAGACGTTGTTGTAGGTGAAAATTTGGGATCTAGTGATCACCAGTCAGTGTGGTTTAATATAAGAACAGGGATGGAGCCGCACCACACAAAAACAAAGGCTAACACCTCTGATTTTTCTAAAATGAGATTTTGTGTGAATGAGTCATTATCAGACTGGAGGAGTTTAAAGGGAGTCCAGGAGAAATGGGATTATTTAAAGGAAGCATTTTTGAAGGCCACAGGCAATTGCATTCGGCTTGTTAGCAAAAACAAAAAAGGGAAGAAACCACTGTGGTACTCTGCAGAAGTGGCCAAAATAGTGAAGAACAAAAAGACAGCATTCAATAATTATAAGAAACTCAGAGTGAAGAAGATAGGTAAACCTATAATATTGGGCAGAAAGAGGCAAAGCAATTTATAAGAGCTTCCAAAGCACACGCAGAAGAGAAAATAGCTCAGTCAGTAAAAAAGGGGGACAAAACATTTTTTAGATACATAAACGAGAAAAAAAAAGTAAAACAAGGATTAGTTAGATTAAAAAAAAAGGAAAGAAGGTATGTAGAAGAGGATTAAAGTCTTGCTGACTGCCTCAATGAATATTTTTGTTCAGTCTTTGCAGAAGAAAAGGAAGGAAAGGGACCTCAGTTAGGAGGAAACACTAAAGAGACATTTACATATGAGTTTACAGAGGAGGAGGTTCTACAGCAACTGTCTAAAGTAAAGACAAATAAGTCAATGGGGCCTGATGGGATCCACCCTAAATTATTAAAAGAGCTCAGTGATGTAATAGCAAAACCGTTAACAGATTTATTTAACCAATCCTTGTTAACGGGAGTCATCCCAGAAGACTGGAAATTAGCAAATGTTGTGCCCATTTACAAGAAGGGTAGTAGGGAGGAATCGGGGAACTATAGGCCAGTTAGTCTTACGTCAGTATTGGGGAAATTAATGGAAACCATGTTAAAGGAAAGGATTGTTGAACATCTAAAAACACATAGATCAGAAACAACATGGGTTTACCTCAGGGAGATCATGCCAAACTAATCTTATTGATTTTTTTGATTGGGTAACAAAAATAATAGACATAGGTGGTGCAGTAGACATTGCTTATTTAGATTTCAGTAAGGCTTTTGATACTGTTCCGCATAGAAGGCTTATCAATAAATTGCAATCTTTGAGCTTGGATTCCAATATTGTTGAATGGATTAGGCAGTGGCTGAGTGACAGGCAACAGAGGGTTGTGGTAAATGGAGTTTATTTGGCGCAAGGTCTTGTTACCAGTGGGGTACCTCAGGGGTCAGTACTTGGACCCATTCTCTTTAATATTTTTATTAGTGATTTTGCAGAAGGTATTAATGGAAAAGTATGTCTTTTTGCTGATGACACAAAGATTTGCAACAGGGTTGACGTTCCTGGAGGGATCAGCCAAATGACAAATGATTTAGGTAAACTAAAAAAATGGTCGGAGCTGTGGCAATTGAGTTTTAACGTGGATAAGTGCAAGATAATGCACCTGGGACGTAAAAACGCAAGGGCTGAATATAGAATATTTGATACAGTCCTAACCTCAACATCTGAGGAAAGGGATTTAGGGGTTATTATTTCAGACGATCTAAGGGTAAGTAGTCAATGTAATAGAGCAGCAGGAAATGCTAGCAGAATGTTTGGTTGTGTAGGGAGAGGTATTAGCAGTAGGAAAAGGGAAGTGCTCATGCCACTGTACAGAGCACTGGTGAGACCTCACTTGGAGTACTGTGTGCGGTACTGGAGACCGTATCTCCAGAAGGATATAGACATCTTAGAGAGAGTTCAGAGAAGGGCTACTAAAATGGTGTACGGCTTGAAGGAGAAAAGTTACCAGGAAAGGCTTAATGATCTTAACATGTACAGCTTGGAAAAAAGACGAGACAGAGGAGATATGATAGAAACATTTAAATACGTAAAGGCAATCCACAAGGTAGAGGTAGGACGTATATTTAAAAGGAAACAAAGTAGCAAAACAAGAGGACATAGTCTTAGATTAGAGGGGCAAAGGTTTAAAAGTAACATCAGGAAGCATTATTTTACTGAGAGGGTGGTGGATACATGGAACAGCCTTCCAGTTGAAGTGGTAGAGGCCAAAACAGTAATTGAATTTAAGCAGGCATGGGATAGGCATAAGGCTATCCTAAACAAAAGATAAATCCAGGTAAAGTATCCATTTAATCGGGCAGACTAGATGGGCCGAAAGGTTCTTATCTGCCAAATTTTTCTATGTTTCTATGACCCACCATTGTGACATGTTAAAAGAGCTAAACTGGCCATCGCTGGAATCTAGACGCACCCTTCACCTTTCCAACCAGGTGTTTAAGAGCTTTTCTGGGAAGCTACCACCCTACCTGAATAGACTGCTTCCCCCAGCAGTTCCCTCATCCTATAACCTCTGATCCAGTACCTGCACCTTACTTGCAATACCACAATACAAAAAGAAAGTGGCTCGATCCTCATTTTCCTACAGAGCACTACAATTATGGAATGACCTCCTAGACACCATCAAATCTTCCCACAGTCTAAACTCACTTAAGAGATCGCTATCGATACATACAGGTTTACAGGTGCATACCTCGATACAGAATGCACCAGTAAACGTGTAACATAGTGAATATATTTCCTACATATTTATTTTCGTGTTAATCTGTATTTTTGTGTTTTGGTTTTAATATCTTGCATTTTATTGCTTTGAATTTCTGTAACAACTGAAAAAATTCAATGTTCTTGAACTCAGGACATACTTGCAAACGATAGAAATCTCAATATATCCATCCAGGTAAAATACTTTATAAATAAATTAAAAATAAATAAATATGTAACTAAATGACATAAGTGATGTCTTGCCTTCTTTAGATTGTAATATGCATTTTAATTGCTTCTCTACCAAGATCAAGTATACTAGATCATCAAATGCGCCTGCTGGTACCCTGGTACCGAGTTTGCACAATCTGGTCTTATTCTGGAGCAATGCAAAGGAAATATGTTTATTGCAAATAAAATTTATCTACAAATGGGCTACAGACCATGTCTCTGACAGTTCACTGCATCAGACATGACAGCTGATGTGTTGATATTACTTAAAAAGCTTATTTTTTCATGTACCACCGTGCTCAAACTGCAATGTACTGTAGTAGCATTTTTTGGCCAACAGAGAGAGCCCTCTTCCTGTCAAAAAGGGTTTGGGGCTGCTGCTTGCAGCTTGTTTATTTTAATAGAGTGTGACTAGAGAGAGAGATAAGACAATGAATTTTGTTTCTCTGCACACTAATTCAACTTTAAAAATAAATGCAAATTAGGTGTTAATATGCTAATGATTGATTTTCAATGTATTGCAATATGAAATTGAGTTTAGTCAAAACTTGGTAGTTACAGGGTTTATTTAACATTGCTGACTGCAACATGAAGCCATTCTTTGACTTCTTCACCAGTGGGAGTGGTCATTCTTTATTTTTTTATTTATTTTGTGTTCCTATTGAGTAATACAATGCATAATTAAGATAATTTTATTCCGGGCATCAGTAAAAGAGCTACTGACAATGAGCACAAAGGTCATGAATCACAAAAAGAGTTACTATCCATGGGAAGCCAACAAAATAAAATTGAGTTTAGAATGTGAATGGATTTTGCAATGATTTGACAGAAATAGAATACACATGGATTCCAGTTATATTTAGTAAGGTAAGCTATAAAGATAATGAGAAAGATCAGGTTTAACACAATTTATTTTAGATTTATTACTCATACCATCTTGAGTCAATTAAACAGTATTCATACTTACCTATGCTAGACAGTGACAGAGCTACAGTTGTAAGGCAGGAAATGAAGGAAATATACACGGTACTGTAATCTGCACCAGGCTTAAGAAATACAAGAACTCTACCATACATACTATAAGATAATTTTTTTTTACTTTAGTCTTTTCATAAAAATTTACAATTAAAAATGAAACAAATAGTAAAAAAATATATAAGATACTTAAATTGAAAAATATATATAAAAATGCAATAAGCAATATCTGAAAAAGAATCCAATATAAGAAACTGCCGTCAGTAACATACAAGTGAATGAATAATATGATGTTATATACAAGACGTTTCATAGATATTCTATACCTGTGAGACTTTTTTACAGTGTTTTTGCTCTGATAGAAAAACACAGAACTAATTGTATAAAACTTGCAATTTACTGGCCACCTCCCCTCAATATGATTTACAGGGTTATTCAAAGAGCTCTCCCTTTCGCCACACTTCAGTGAGTTAAGTTTACCAACCCTTCGGTAAATTCAGCATTCACCACAGGGTTCATGAAGGGCTGCAAATCGACCCTCCAAAGGCATCCGAAAAACCACAGCAAAACTGCCAAATTGAATCAGAAAATCACCAAACGAATTGAAAAAGCAAGGATCCTCAGAATCGATCCGAAAAAAGCCGCTGAGCCACCAAACAGACTGCCGACCAGCTGCTAGAAAAACCTGACAAGCCGACGAACAAGGGTAAAAGTAATAAAAAAAAATCACTGCAACTTTTAAAAGGAGTTTAAAAAAACTACTGCATTAAAATGCCTGGAAATAATATATAGGGTCCATTAATAACAATGACAAGGTCCGTTACAGAAAAAAACCAAAAGCACCATTTAAAAAGAATTTAGCTGAAAAAATTCTGAAAAATGCTTAAAAAATCCTAAGAAATCAATAAAGAGACTTTTAGCTGCAAATAAAAAGTATAAACAGTTGAATAAATATTTAAGAAAAACAGGGAATATTTTTTTATATTGCAACCTATGGGATTCACCTGATTAAACCTGTCGAATGAAACTACCGTAAATCAGGCCATTTCACTGCTTTTCGGAATAGATTAACCATTACTTCTCCATTACTTCTCTATGGGGATTTCACTGCCGCCAAAGAACTTTCAGGGTTATTCAAAGAGAATCGAAAAGTCACCGCACGTTCGGTGACTTTTTGTTCTCTTCAATTCTGTGTGATTTGGCAATCCCATTTCGGCCACCCTGCGGTGTATTCAGCAAGAACCACAGGGCCGTCGTAGTGCAGGGAAAACCCGCCGCAAACCTGCTGAAAACTCACCGCAAAACCAGGGCGAACGCACACCGAAACCCGCAAAAACATCTGGATTAACAAGGCTGAACACGTCGGAGAAACCCGAGCAGGAACCGATCACAGCGCAGAGCAGCCGCCGGAATAAACCCGACACCGTAGACGAATGGAGGGAGAAAAAAAACCAGTACGCTTGAATGTTTGAAAAGTGAAATGCTGTTTGCAAAGAAATTACAGGACGAAAATGTCTGAAATTTACATATAAGATCCAATGAATGATAATAAAAAGGGCTGTTACAGAAAAAAGAAAAGACGATTTAAAAATAAAAACGAAAAAAAGTTGTCTAAAAAATCCAGAAAAATGCCTAAAAGATCCTAAAAAATCCATAAATAAAGAGACGTTTTACTGCAGAATATTATAATGAACGGTTTATTAGATATTGAATTAATACGGGAATAATTTTTACATTAAAGCCTATGGGAATCGCCTGAATAAACTTGTCGAATGAAACCACCGAATGGCAGGGCAATTCGGCAACTTTTCACTGCTGGTTTGTGTTCTCTGAATAGACATACAGGGTTATTCAGAGAGCGTGAAAAGCAAGAGAATGACTGGAGAATGACTGGAGAATTAAGAATTCTAGGTCAAAATAGCCAAACCAGAAAAATTCTCCTTTTCATCTCACTTTCCAAATCGGCTATTTTGTGGATAGTCAACGGAGCGCCAGCGAACTGGATGTACGGTTAGTCACTATACATGTCCAATAAATGTCCAATAAAATGTCTTCTAATCCATCCAAAGAAAACCCCTCCTCCGAATGAAAGAAATTTCTGCGAAAGAGAAGGGATATGATAGAGCAGTATGTCGGTCCACCATAAGAGGAAAGTAAAGCGGTCGTAGTCCTACTCACATGCTATTGAGCCTGACCTCGGCTCTAGGATGGATAGCAAATATGGGTCTTCGAAAGATGTTCAGGTGCCCATGTACCCGCAATAGGATTCTTCAAACACTTTCCCCTGCAGTGGATCAGAAAAATACCAACGCACTTTCTGGTGCAATACTGTTTTAAAAAATAATGATAGAGTGGGTACTCATAAATGGTTACACTCACATGTTAATGAGCCGCATTGGCTCCAAGATGTCGCATAGGAATATTAAGGCAATTCCAAAACCTTCTCTTAATCACGTTTCAGGAAGCAGCAGTAGTTAAAAATAAATTTATTGATACATAAAATATATTACCAGAATGTGTTTCGCTCCTCAGAGCTTCTTCAGCTGGTATCCTATTTTGACCTAGAATTTTTCATTCTCCAGTCATTCTCCTGCTTTTCACGCTCTCTGAATAACCCTGATAGCATTGCTTCTCTATGGGGAATTCACTGCCCTCGAACAGACAATGAACAGGCACCGTATGTGCACGCAATTCGCCAACATTTGGCAAACTGCCTGCTCTTTGGATAGGCGAATGGCCAGGAAAGGTAATCGAACACTGAATTTCAGCATTTGGTTACCTTTTGCCAGCAAATCGAAGCTCTTTGAATAATCCTGACTGTATTTCGTTGGCAATTCGCCAACATTTGGCGGATTGCCAGCTTTTTGAATAGTCGTATGAGTACGAAATTGCATCGTATGGCGACATTCAACGTTCGGTGCAATTTTGTGGCTAATTTGGTGCTCTCTGACTAGCTGAATATCCCCTTCAGTGAATGAAACTGTGTTTATTACCTTTGACATTTGTCAACAAAGCACTTAATATTTCAATGTAAGCAAGCCAACAGGATAACACAAATGTAACACACTCACTACTGTGATCGTGTATAGATGATCAGCAGTAACAGACACAGCAGCCCAAGATTATGTTAACACAATCTAGGGCTATGCTGTACATTGCAAATTAAATTTCCTTTTTATAGGGGATCTTTTTTTGCACCTGGGCTCCAGAAGGTACCCCCAAAGTTTTAGTACTGTGGGCATGATGCCTGAAGTGCTAACCATTTAAAGTAAGCTGGGAATATGTCTTACTAACATGTCCCCAGCAGATCCTGCATGGAGCACGGAACTGCAGTAACTCCTAATGGCCAGTAGATGGCAACATCTGCCTGCCACATGGGTTATTACAGGAAAGAATACATCCGGAATATCCTAATATATTTCTTTTTTTTGTATTTAAGATTTTTATTTTGTAGAGAAGTCAGCATATAATCAAACGTATTAATGCAAGGGCCACGCAGGGCCAACCACAGCATAAGTACTACTTGTGAAAAATAACAAACATCCTCTCAGCTTAAGGGTCTCAGCTTAAAAGAAATAAGGGGGGAGATGTCTCAGGGGAACACAGAGCCATACCCATTGTCAAGGGATGGGGGAATCTCGACTTCAAAGTAACAATATGTCGTAGTGGGGGGGAAGGGGTGGGGGGGAAATAAAAATGGGGGGGACAACAACGAAAGTCTGCAGGTACTTTCCGATAAAATATATATAAAAAAAATAAAACCCACATTTACTCCTAAAAATAACAAAGTCATCTTAGGTGTTTCAAGGTAAAAGTAAGTGGGAGAGAAAAGAAAAAGCCAACTGTCGATTAAAACGTCCTCAATAAGCGTCTCAGTAATATAGCAGAAAAACGTCCAGAACGAAAGTGAGGGGGTCATCAACCAGTGTAAATATCACACGGGGGTCTGCAGGTATACTCTCAGCCAGTGTCTCGAAAGGGTAGCATTTGCTGCGCAGGCAAGGAGAAGAGGCGAAGCCCACCGGCTACAAAAAAGGCTGGCAAATCAAGTAGGCCCTTGCCTGCACCGCCACCAGTGTTTCCGGCCGCGCCAGGCAGGGCTGCAGGTGGCTCCGAAGCAGGGGATCGCAGGGGGGGATCAGGCAAAATCTCATCTTCAGAGATAGGGGGATAATCGGTCTCCAGGCACCGGTCGGTGCCAGCAGGTGCCTCCAGCACACCCACCAGCTTCCTCCAGTCTGACGACCCTCTATTTGCGGGCCCCCCCGAAGCACGCCACGTGGTCAGATCTCCCGTCGGGGGAACATACTGTGGAATCAGGTGTTCGGGTGCCCTCTCCTCTTCCCGCAGCTTCTCGGCCTCCTCTGTCTCAGATAGCACACCATCACGTGGCACTCCTGCGGGCTGCCTGCCGCCAGAAACTCCGCCGGTCGGGTCTTCAGTACTTCGGCCGAAGCCTAATACCTCCAGGATGCGGCGCATATCGCCCCGAGTCACAGGGCTTTCGTCGTCCCCCAGCAGCTGCAGCACGGCATCCAGCACAGCGGGGTAACTTGGGCCCTCCGTCACCCCGGCCGCCGACTTGGTCTCCAGCGCAGAACTGGGAGGGAGCGAAGTCTTCAAAACAGGCCGCAAAATGGCCACCGACAGCATGCTCCAGTCAGAGATAGCGTCCAGCGGGCGAGGCTCTGGACGGGAGGGGGGGGGGATACAGGCTTCGGTCAGCACAGTCCTGTTGGTCAGCCACCCAGGGTCCTCGGGTGAGGGTATACAGCAGGTTAAAATTTCAAATATCGCCCAGGGAGAAGAGAACGCCGCAGAGCTCCCACAGCATGCGTCCCCTCTCCTCGGCAGCCGACCACGCCCCCCTATTATATTTCTTACTATATAATTTTAAATTTATTTTCCCAAAAAACAATGGATCCTGACTTCTGATTTTTTTGTAAAATCACTTGGTTGTGAAAGGGTTAATGTATTTATAAAGTGTGGGGAAAAATGTCATATAAATTTGGTAACTTTTAATATAACAAAAGCTTATAACTTCTCATCAACCATGCTAGACACAGTTTTAATTAGTTCCATTAAGGCTTTAATTTTTACGGAAGTTTAATAGCACTTTATTTTCTTGTATAGCTTCGTCTACACTTCGCTAATGTCGAAAACAATTTTGCAGGCAGACGGTTCAAATTGTTAATTCCTAGAACGCTTTATAAAGAAAATGTACTATCTAGGAAAGTCTATCTGTCAGACAAATTAACATATTTTCATCTTTAAATACTTCATCAAAAATGACTCACTAAGACAATGTATGTAATTGAGTTTCTCTAACCACTTTTCATAAGGGGTAAGACGAAAACAGCTGTTTGAGTATGGGTGGAAATAATAGGCTTTGCCAGAAGAACAAATTAACCCACTAACACATCAATTCAATCACTTCTAGCGATTGTGCAAAATAAATAAATAAATAGCAAACGAGCAATTTAAATTATCTTTCACTGTACAGGGATTTGAAAATATGTCATTTTAGATCATGGATTAAATGAGCTTTCATATGACATCTGTTTGTGTAAAAGGGTTTAACTTTGGAAAATGTGAGGATTTATATGGTCAGACAGCTTGTAAGGAACACAGGTATATTCTGGTTTCTAAAATTCTTGCAAACTTGACATACAGTCAGGTCCAGAAATATTGGGACATCGACACAATTCTAACATCTAGTTAGGAATATTCCCATTGCATTTCTGACTGCAATAACCTATTTGGCAGACAGATGTTGCCATCTGCTGGCCAAAAAGAGTTATTGCATCTCAGAGCACCGTTCAGGATCATTTGGGGAAAAGTCAGATGGAGACATTCCACAGTTGCTTTTAAAAAGTGTTCACACCTCGGGCATGATGCCCACAATGGTAAAACTTTTTCTGGAGCCAAATGAAAGTTGCAACAAACAAATTTAATTTGTAGTGATACAGCATAGCTCCAGTTCATGGTAACACAATCTCGGGCTGCTTTCTCAGTTGATTGTGTATATGTTACGGGTAAAGCCCGAAGTGCGGTTAATCCTAGGATTACCCGGCTAATCCCCGACATTACCCAAAACCGCTGGGTAACTTGAACTCACCGAAGTGAAGCAAATGAGAGAGCATTGAAATATTGGTGCTTTCTAAATAACCTCCTTAAAATACAGCCATTTAACACATAGATGGCTTATAAATGCATCATATTTCTCTTTTTATGGCAGAAAAAATGTTTGGAAACAGAAAATAAATAGTCGACGTGTAATTGGGGAACACTCTGCATGGCTAAGTCCCGTGTCAGACGAGCGCAGTGTTCACGTCCGTGTTGCCACACATTTATACGTCCGTTATAGCATATAATTATGACCAATGGAGCCCCACACACGACGTATGTCTGCACCGAATTGCGGACGCACAACGGACGCGGCAAACGGACGCAAGGCAGGCAAGAACATAAATCCTCTAGAACGGACGCACAGAGTGCGCTGCGTCTGCAATGTCTGCATAGCTTTGTGTGTGAGGGATGGAACGTAGTCAGACGGACTGCTGATGTCTAGCATTTTTGATTGATAAAATGTTTTTCATATTAATTTATTTTCCATCTACCTCAGTCAAAAAAACGTCAGTCACATAAACGGACCATGTGGCCACTACCTTGTCATCAGTCAGAAAGTACATCCGTTGTGCACAGACGCACAGAATGCGCTCGTCTGACACGAGCCTTAGGGTGTATGACTATATTGGCAAGATGGCAGTCCACATCAATGGTGTGAGAGAACTAGTGCTACTGGTGGTATAAAGATGTATGGAGCTGATTTGCAGTTTGAGGGTTTATGGGGACTAATCTGGGATCTGGGTGTTCATGGGGACTAATCTGGGATCTGAGTGTTCATGGGGCTGAACCTTGGGGTCAGAGGATAACCGGGGGCTGCTGATTTGGAGTCTCTTAGTGTATATTTGCTTTGTGGGTTTTTTCCGCTATTTAATTCTTTATTCTTTAATGGCAAAGAAAGTTAGTATATTGAATTTAATAAACTAATATTTAACCCTTTCGCTGCTGAGGCTTTTCCCGCCCCTGTGCTGAGGTCATTTTTACCGGTTTTGCTCATCATGTTTAAACGTGTTTTGAAGGCTTATTTTAGTATATGACCCAGACATATTATATATCGTTCGTTCCGTCAGACTCGGTAAATTCATAATATGTCATTTTTATATGTATACGTTATGTCATGTCTGTATATTATAACAAAAAATGCAATAAAATATGTATTTTCAATAATTTACAATGTGTAAAGTGTTTTTTTTCACATTTTAACCACTTGAATGCTAAGGACGCGCTCAGCGCGTCCTCAGCATTCCCGCTGGTATGCGGAGGACGCGCTGAGCGCGTCCTCGCATTGGGGTCAGCGTTCGGCCGGGTTCCGGCCGATCGCTGGCCCCTCCGGTGCGGGCTGACATCCTGGATGTCAGCCCGGCATCCGGAGCAGTGGCCGCCATTATTATGTGTCATCGCGCCCCCGCGATGACACATAATTCAGGCGCCCCCCCCGCATGTGCGGAGGAGGCGCCTGAAAGGGAGGGGGGGGAGGTCCTTCGGACCTCTCTCCCTCCCGATCGGCGGCTCACAGGGGCTTAACCCAGGCATCATTTGGAAGGGCACAGCCTGCCCTTCCAAATGATGCCTGGCATTAACCCCTGGGGAGCTGGATCGCAAATCGGCGCTGAAAAGCGCCGATTTGCGATCATTCCCGGGAGCTGGCCGACATCTTGGATGTCGGCCAAGCTTCCGGGAACTCCCCCAGAGGACTGGCGTCATCGTGCGCAGCACGATGACGCCAGTCCTAGCATTAACCCCTAACTGCCACGAAGTGTGGAGATAGGGAGTTCCAATGAACTCCCTATCTCCCGATCCGTGGCAGTTAGGGGTTAAATTTTGATATCGTTGGATCGGCCAGAGCATGGCCGTTCCAACGATACCAAACATGAAAGTAAAAAAAATTGTAAAAAAAAAAAAAAAGAAAAATAAAAAAAAAAAAAATTAAAAAAAAAAAATAATAAAAAAAAAATAAACACTTTTTTTTGTTTTTTTTTGTTTTGTTAATGCAGCAATATTGTTCCCATTTCAATTATAATGTGAACAATGATGCTGCATTAACGATTTTTGTATGCGGTGCGTTTGTTAAAAATGGTGTCATTTTCCCCAAAAAAAAAAGTAACGAGACCCCATCTCTAATTTTTTTAACAAGCGCACCCCATACAAAATATAACCGCAATTGCTCGCATGTTAAAATGTGGAAAAAAACACTTTACACGCTGTAAATTATTGAAAATACATATTTTATTGCATTTTTTGTTATAATATACAAACATGACATAACGTATACATATAATAATGACATATTATGAATCTACCGAGTCTGACGGAAAGAACGATATATAATATGTCGATGTCATATACTAAAATAAGCCTTCAAAACACGTTTAAACATGATGCGCAAAACAGGTAAAAAATGACCTCAGCACAGGGGCGGGAAAAGCCTCAGCAGCGAAAGGGTTAACATGCGAGCAATTGCGGTTATATTTTGTATGGGGTGCGTTTGTTAAAAAAATTAGAGATGGGGTCTCGTTACATTTTTTTTTGGGGAAAATTACACTATTTTTAACAAACGCACCGCATACAAAAATCGTTAGTGCAGCATCATTGTTCACATTATAATTGAAATGGGAACAATATTGCTGCATTAACAAACCAAAAAAAATAAAAAAAAAGTGTTTATTTTTTTTTTATACTTTTTTTTTAAAATTTCTTTTTATTTTTATTTTTCATTTTTTTTTTTACAACATTTTTCACTTTCATGTTTGGAATCTTTGGAACGGCCATGCTCTGGCCGATCCAACCATACCAAAATTTAACCCCTAGCTGCCACGGATCGGGAGATAGCGAGTTCATTGGAACTCCCTATCTCCACCGTTGGTGGCAGTTAAGGGTTAAGTCCAGGACTGGCGTCATCGTGCTACGCACGATGACGCCAGTCCTCAGGGGGAGTTCCCGGAGGCTTAGCCGACATCCAAGATGTCGGCCAGCTCCGGGAAAGGATCGCGAACCGGCGCTTTTCAGCGCCGATTCGCGATCCAGCTCCCCAGGGGTTAATGCCAGGCATCATTTGGAAGGGCAGGCTGTGCCCTTCCAAATGATGCCTGGGTTAACCCACGCAGAGCCGCCGATCGGGAGGGAGAGAGGTCCGAAGGACCTCCCCCCTACCTTTCAGGCGCCTCCTCCGCACATGCGGGGGGGCGCCTGAATTAGGTGTCATCGCGCTGCCGCGATGACACCTAATTCCGGCGGCTGTGGTCCCGGATGCGCGGCTGACATCGAGGATGTCAGCCCGCACCGGGGGGGCCAGCGATCGGCCGGAACCCGGCCGAACGCTGACCCCAATGGGAGGACGCGCTCAGCACGTCCTCCGCATACCAGCGGGAATGCTGAGGACGCGCTGAGCACGTCCTCAGCATCCAAGTGGTTAATATAAGTTTGTTCTTAAGCATTTTTGGCTCTTGGCTTTGTATGGTGTCATTGTTTGGTGTGGACTTACGTGTAGATATTTTAATAAAAGGGTGTGTTAGGGTGGGTTGTGGGTCACCGCAATGTCTTTGATCAACCCATATCCTGACTAAAAGGTATACAAATGAAATGGAATTCAGATACATTACTATTCCTTGTGTGTGTCCCTCCAACATATGACTAACAGGGTTATGCAGAGAAAGGTGAAACTCTGGAGTAGTTTTGGAGAAGTGAAAATTCTAGGTGAAAATAGCTGATTTGGAAAGTGAGATAAATGGGAGAATTTTTCTGGTTTGGCTCTTTTGACCTAGAATTTTCACTTCTCCAAAAGTTCTCCAGAGTTTCACCTTTCTCTGAAAAAACCCTGTGAGTGTTTATGAGTGGAATTGAAGTAAGAGTTATTAAATAAATGGAGGGAAGCAGTAAAGAAGAAAATGTGTTTCAGGACTGAAGTTATGACACATTTTATAAAATATTATTAAAAATGTAAAATATTTAGAAGACGTTATTATATATAAAATATTAATCTGTCAATCATTTGTGTTTTGTTCTAAAAAAAGAGACAGAATGACTATCTACGGAGGATTTTGAATCCTCATAGGAAGCTGGTTAATTATCTTCTCTGACTGGTCAGCCCCAGGGATTTATTTCTAGATGTTTGTGTTGTCTTGGAGAATAAAATATATATTTTTAACCCCTGGTACCTCTTTGTATGTAGTTAAAACATATCCACTGCACATGATGCAAAAAACTAATTATAATACTATAGGAATTTCGGTGCTTTTTTGTTCCCTGCACCTCGGGGAATCAAATTCCCAGACCCTGTGGTGAATTCAGCATTCACCGCAGGGCCCCAAAGTGTAGGGAAAATCTGCCGAACGCATCCGAAAAAGCCGCCGCATTGAATGGAAAAACCGTTGCAGAACCGCCGAAGAAAATCTGAATGCACCAGACGGTCCGCCGCAAAGAAAAGCCAAACGCATCCAAAAAAAGCCAACGATTTGCCAAAAAGAGCACCAACCAGCCACCGGAAAAAAAACGACAAGCTGACGAACGGGATAAAATAAAAAGAGCAAATTTTAAAAGCTGTCTGGAAAAAAACTACTACACAAAAATGCCTGGAAATTACATATAAGGTCCTATGAATAATAAGAAGGTCTGCTGCAGAAATTTAAAAAAAACGCTATTTAAAAAAAAAATGAATTGGAAAAAAAATTCTCGTAAGAAATCTCAAAAATTGCCTAAAAAAATTACTAAAAAATATATAAAGAGACATTTTGCTGCACATTAATAGGATAAACGGTTTAATAAATATTCGATAAGAACAGGAATATTTTTACATTGAAACCTAAGAGATTCACCTGATTAAACCTGCCAAATGAAACCAATGAACATGAAGGCATTTCACTGACCTTTTGGTGATGTTCAGTGTACTCTGAATAGATTAAGTATTCCTTCTCTATGGGCGATTTTATTACTGCCGAAGATCACTGTATTTTTCCTTGCAATTCTCAAACATTTGGCAAATTGCCAGCTTTTGAATAGCCAAATGGCCAGGAAATTGCACCGTACGATGAAATTCACTGTTCGGTGTAACTTTAGGGACCGTTCAGCTCTTTCTGAATAACCCTGTAAGTATTATAAATAAAAATCTAATACATACTGTATGTAAAAAGTGATATTCACCATGGAATCACAATATAATTTGAAATGTCTCCTGATCAAACTAAAAAGTCACAAGCTCACACTATGGGGAAGAATACAAGCAATTCCAAAATGTAGAACCGCACTCCCAACACACAAAGTCCAGCCAGGTGACATCACGGTCCATGCTGTGACTAGCTCCAAGATACTGACAAAGGCTTTATTTTAAACGAAAATGTTGAAAAAAGTTGAGTTATCCAATAAATGTGTCTCTAAAGGAGGTTGAGTGCCCAGTCCATATCTTCTTTCACACCCTGATGTGGATGTCTAAATATTTTGTAATAGTTACTCAATATTGGCTGACATACTATTAAGGGACGTGCTAAATCTATGGTTGGGGGCTTTTCTTGGAGACACATCAGAGACGCAACTTCAGATAGCGTCTCGGATGCAGCATCAGGTTACTGTACATTAGTGTCTCCCATACTTTGAGCCCTATTACATTCTTCGCGCAAACGTCAGCGCCGGCGCAAAAACGCATAAACGCAAGGAGCAAAACCCTTTGCACTGAACGTCGTATTACAATCTCAGCACAACAAACGCGTGTATACAATGTAAAATATATAACCTGAAACGGCGCAAACAATGCTTTCTGGGGTCCTAGGGTCTCACGTGTACATATAGGAGAAAAATAAACAGCAATAGTGCAATAGATAGATATCAATTTAGTAGAGGAATAAAGGTAATATCCCACTCACAAGTCTAGAGCCTTATAACTCGCTCTAAGTGGGTCCAGGCATATGGGTAGATTGTCTTCCAATTTCTCAGGTGACCCCCACCTTATTTAGACTGGTGTATCCAGGATCATGTGGTGGAAGATAAGAGGAAAAGGAGACACTCCTTGTGCAAATCTGAGAAAGATTGTAATATGGCAAATTCGAGACTTTCTACTCACATTTCTTCCTCAGAATAAACGCCCATGGGTTTTTTGGATGTCAGGAAACCCAAGAGAAAACCATCTAGAATCCAAGATAGATGGCACAGCAACAACAGGAACGGAAGTTTCAAAAATTAAAATTTATTAAAAACAATGGTTCCAGAACGCGTTTCGCCGCACAAAACCGCGGCTTCATCAGCTGGTATGGATACATTAAAACCTATGGGTCCTTATATAGTGTCCACTGATGTTCTTAAGGGTCCCCAGGTGTCCTGTTGCGTGCCTCGATGCTTCTGATCCCCTTCCAATCATCCGGCGTTGGGCGCCGCCATTTTGCGCATGCGCAGTCTACTTCCGCGTTCCACTGCGTTCCAAACGGGGTTTTTTTCACATCCGGTTGACGTTTATTCGCATTCTCAGGAAAAAAGCTCGCAGACGCTCCCCTTCTTTGCAATATGTCTCAAATTAAAAGAATATGGGTATTCAGAAATAAGCAATGGGGGAGATTCATAAGAAAGGAATTTTTCTTCTCTCATAGTGCATTCTGCAGGATCCCATACTACTCCATGGCCAAGAGAATGTGTAAATCCATATTATTTAATTGTGATATATTCAGTACAATAAAAAAAGGGCATATGCTGATGGGAAGTGCTTCTTTAAGGTGCATTGTTGTTTCATCTAAAGTGCGTGTGATCAAATATATAATCATTCTCTATTAAAGTGCATATTTGTGTTCCAAAGCTCATATATTATACTTATAATGTACAATATATTATCATCAGTGAGTGTACCCCCTAGAAAGGAGAGACAAACAGGGGGAACACAGGGACCTAGATATAAGATTAGGAAGAGAGGGGGGAGAAAGAGATCCTGGGAAACAACAGAAGGGGAAAGAGAGCAGGAAAGCGAACCCTTAAGAGAAAAAAGGGAGAGGAGGTAGACAAAAAGGGTATTTTTAACCTAAGTCAGAAAATACTTACAAATACAGAGATTAAAGTCCTAAATAAGGGTTTAAAGTTTGCTCCCACTAAGCAGATGGACAAATTCAGTATGTATATAGACTTGCAGCGTTTTAAAAGAAAACTGAGTCTAAAAAAGTATTTCCTGAAAACCCCAATTACAAACAACACAGCTGTTGATCAGGACAAATTTGTACACACTAGTCTAAAGAATAAATCGAAATTTTTCCCACGCCATGTCATTTCAAACGAGATGAAGATGTTTGAAAGTTTGGTATCTACTGATATCGACAGAATGGGGGTTAAAGAAAAAAATCACAATCTCACCAAGGAAGAGAAAAAAGCAATAAAGGATTTGGACAAAGATGAAACAATTATAATAAAACCTGCGGACAAGGGGGGAGGGATCGTCATTTGGTCAAAGGAAGCATACAATGAGGAGTCATTACGAATATTAGGAGATGAGAGGACATATATTAAACTTAAAAACAACCCTATAATAGAAATTAGGGACAACCTTCACACCCTTCTTCAGGATGGGAGAGATAAGGAAATTCTCACTGAGCGTGAATTTCGTTATTTAATGATTGAGCATATAAAGACACCTCATTTCTATATATTACCTAAAATTCACAAAAACGCAACTAAACCGCCCGGAAGACCTATAATAGCAGGAATAAATTCCATCACTAGTTGCTTGTCTGAATACATAGATGTCCTTCTTCAACCGATTGTGAAGGAAACACTATCCTATTTAAAGGACACTATGAATATGTTGCAAATATTGGATGAAGTCAAATGGGATGAAGACTGTATAATGGTCACATGCGATGTTAACGCATTGTATAGCAACATACCCCATGCTATGGGCTTACAAACAGTTAAAGAAGAAATCTATAATTCCAAAAAAATTTTGGATATGCAGACAGATTTCATCATGAAAAGTATACATTTTATTTTGAACAATAATTATTTTAAATTTGGGGATGATTTTTTTCTGCAGAAAAACGGTACACCAATGGGGACTAAGTTTGCGCCCAGCTACGCGAACCTATATATGGCAGGTTGGGAATCCCGATTTGTCTACGGTTCGCGTAGCTGGGCGCACAACATTTTAGTATACAAACGTTTTATTGATGATGTGTTTTTTATTTGGAGGGGTAGCGAGGAGGACTTGATCTTATTTTTGGATGGCCTTGACAATCAAGATTGGGGTATAACACTGGATCGAAAGTGGAGTAAAGAGAGGGTGACCTTCCTTGATCTGGAAGTATATATTGGTGAGGGAACCCTCAAATGTAAAACCTTTTTTAAAGAGGTGGATGTTAACACATATATAAATACAGCAAGTTGTCATGACCCATCCTGGCTAAAGGGAGTTCCAAAGGGGCAATTTATGCGTCTAAGGAGAAATTGCTCGGACCTCAGCACTTTTGAACAACAGGCAAATCAGTTGAAAGACAACTTTATAGAAAAAGGATATGACGCAATAGAATTGGATATGGTCATAAACAAATTAAAACAGGAAGATCGAGGGAGCCTACTCCAATATAAACCAAAGAAAAATACGAAGGAAGGGGAAGTGCTCTTTATTTGTGATTACAACAGCATAGCAAAAAATCTAAAGAAAATAATAAAAAAACATTGGCACGTACTCAGAAGAGATAAAGATCTGAATGACATATTGGGAGAACGACCCAAGGTCGTGTTTAGAGGAGTTAAGAACTTAAAAGCAAATTTGGTACATAGTAAACCAAAAAATAACAAGAAAAGAGATCTAAACCAATTCAATCTTAAAAACGGTTATTATGTCTGTGGACAGTGCCTAGCCTGTAGATCAACCGCCAATAGAAAAAATTGTATAACAGAATATACCAACAGGAAGAGTGGGCAAAAAATACAAATGAAAGAGGTTTTAAATTGCTGTTCGAAAAGTGTGATTTATCTTTTGGAATGCCCTTGTGGCTTGCAATACATTGGGCGCACAAAAAGAGCCCTCAACATAAGAATTTCTGAACACGTGCGCAATATAAGAAAACTATATGATAACCACTCTGTGTCATTACATTTTAAACTTAAACATGGGGGCTCTCCGTTTGGGTTGAAATTTATGGCTATGAAAAAAATATATCCTAGATTGTGAGTTCCTACGGGAATAGGGCCCTCATCTCCTCCTGTACTGTTTGTCAAATGTTGTTCAATGTATTGTAACCCTGTCTGTACTGTGCTTATTGTACAGCGCTGCGGAATATGCTGGCGCTTTATAAATTAATAATAATAATAATAATAATAAAGTTGATGCAGACGAAGACATTGCTAGTAAATTGGGACGAGAGGAGATGCGAAGTATATATGAAATGGGCACTATGGCACCAAATGGGTTGAATAACGACTTTGAAGTTGTCCATTTCCTATGAATAAGATATATGTCATTGTGCACTTTACAGGATTCCAGTCCTCCTTATTATTTTTTCCCCCTTCCTTTTTTTTTTTTTTTTTTCTCTCTCTCCAATACACATGATTTTTGGTTAATGGAATATATAAATTACACATATTGAGGAATTTAGGTAATAAATAATAGCAAAATATAGCACTTTATAGTATACTTGTTTATAAAATATAGCACTTTATAATATACTTGTTTATGAATATATAAGAGATACATCAAGAGGTCACTGTACATCATTGAGTGTTAATAAAGAATTTTAGATTTTTAACACTGTTATGCACTTTAATAAATAATGATCATATATGTAATATATACACATTGCAGTAATTATAGTGATACCACTCATTAGATCGTATGCACTTTGGAAATAAATCCATTTATAGATAAATAAACTTAAGGGAATATATAAATTACACAAATTGAGGAATTTAGGTGATAAATAAGGTCTGAGGGAAAATATAGCACTTTATGGTATACTTATTCATGAAAATATAAGAGACACATTCATGAGGTCACATTATTGAGCGTTAGTAATGAGTTTTAGATTCTTAATATCAATAAATAACGATTATATAAACAATATACACACATTGAATAATCATAGTAACTATCACTGAGTGGATCGTATGCACTTTGGAAACAATATTTATTAATAGACAAATAAATTTAATGCATTGGCACATGATTGGTATTTTAATTTAGTGATCAGCATTAGTAAAATTATGGCATTTTAAATATAATTACTGCTAATTAATATTGAGATACACTCACTGATGATAATATATTGTACATTATAAGTATAATATATGAGCTTTGGAACACAAATATGCACTTTAATAGAGAATGATTATATATTTGATCACACGCACTTTAGATGAAACAACAATGCACCTTAAAGAAGCACTTCCCATCAGCATATGCCCTTTTTTTATTGTACTGAATATATCACCATTAAATAATATGGATTTACACATTCTCTTGGCCATGGAGTAGTATGGGATCCTGCAGAATGCACTATGAGAGAAGAAAAATTCCTTTCTTATGAATCTCCCCCATTGCTTATTTCTGAATACCCATATTCTTTTAATTTGAGACATATTGCAAAGAAGGGGAGCGTCTGCGAGCTTTTTTCCTGAGAATGCGAATAAACGTCAACCGGATGTGAAAAAAACCCCGTTTGGAACGCAGTGGAACGCGGAAGTAGACTGCGCATGCGCAAAATGGCGGCGCCCAACGCCGGATGATTGGAAGGGGATCAGAAGCATCGAGGCACGCAACAGGACACCTGGGGACCCTTAAGAACATCAGTGGACACTATATAAGGACCCATAGGTTTTAATGTATCCATACCAGCTGATGAAGCCGCGGTTTTGTGCGGCGAAACGCGTTCTGGAACCATTGTTTTTAATAAATTTTAATTTTTGAAACTTCCGTTCCTGTTGTTGCTGTGCCATCTATCTTGGATTCTAGATGGTTTTCTCTTGGGTTTCCTGACATCCAAAAAACCCATGGGCGTTTATTCTGAGGAAGAAATGTGAGTAGAAAGTCTCGAATTTGCCATATTACAATCTTTCTCAGATTTGCACAAGGAGTGTCTCCTTTTCCTCTTATCTTCCACCACATGATCCTGGATACACCAGTCTAAATAAGGTGGGGGTCACCTGAGAAATTGGAAGACAATCTACCCATATGCCTGGACCCACTTAGAGCGAGTTATAAGGCTCTAGACTTGTGAGTGGGATATTACCTTTATTCCTCTACTAAATTGATATCTATCTATTGCACTATTGCTGTTTATTTTTCTCCTATATGTACACGTGAGACCCTAGGACCCCAGAAAGCATTGTTTGCGCCGTTTCAGGTTATATATTTTACATTTTGTACGTATTGGTGTAGGGGAAACCACTATATCCTGTGATCGGCTGTCTGGGGTGCCAAGGTGGTGGATACATATTGTGTGGCGCTGCACCATTCCTTATTTCTACTTAACGCGTGTATACGTCTACCATGGGTGATCCTTCACGAACGCTGCGCGAGCTTACTGTACGTTGCACGTCCTATACTTAACATTGTGAGCGCAAATGCGTTTGTGCGCTGGTGCGCGGATGGTATTACAATCTATGCGCAGTTTGTAACGCATAGCCTTTGCACATAATTTTAGCAACTCCTAAAAGCTGGTGTTAATGGCAAATTCTATCAACCTGGCAGAAACCAAATACACCAGCCCAAAAACAAAAATACAGCAAAATATAGTTACACATTCTACACATATCAAACCAATAAATTTGAGAAATTGTGTGTGATTTTTTTATTGATGCAACATATATGTGCAGATTGACTTTGACAGGCGCAAAAACTTTACGTGAGACAATTGTGGTTCTTAATTCTGATTGGCTGAATCGCGTGAAGAAAACAGTCCGCACACTGATTTCTGCGCGCAACATTGCTGCGCGCGCGTTTGTTTGCATCCATTTTACGTGCGTTATTGCTCGACGGATGAAAAAAGATGCTAATGTAGCTGCAGCAGCTGGAGAAGGAGCTATTCTAACTAGCCAGTTCTCCACCTGTGTCTGACGCACCTAACACAATGATCTAACCCCATCTAAAAAAATCACATACTCAACTTGGATCCCTCGGTGGCGAAAGCAGTACGGTCCACCGCTTCGTTGTTCCCGAAGGAAGAGACACACTGGGAAAAATAGTTCCCAGTGTTCCTCCACATATCACTCCACTGCCTGGCGGATCTCATTCATGCGAGATCAGGTCCATCTCCAAGGGGACTCCTGGATCACATAACACCTAACAAGCTTGACAACTGGAACTGCTGAAAAAGATGCTCCATCATGATTCAGGTGTTAAGTGCCAGGTGCTAGTAGAAAACGGTAGACTCTAAGGTTTTCCATTAGTGACAGCCATTTGACAGCAACCTTGGAATAGGGCTCCTGATGCCTAAAATAAGGATGCGTGCAGGCATGACAGCTACTCTGTGAACCTTGGCATACAGCCGATATATACTCACACATAAAGTAGTTGATAAATTCACACAATGAAAATATAATTATCCTAGTGTGCATTATCAATTATTTTCATATCACGTCAGGTCCAGGAGAACGTTTCATACAGACCTGGAATAATAACTACACAGAGTGTAAACCCTAGTTATTTGCCTTATTATGCATTGCTGGCTAAATTGACTTGGTCTGTCAAGAATTATAAAGAATAAAAGAGTTTATTGATGAGAAAACATGTCTATTTCATTGCATCAGAAATAAAAAGAAGACATGATTGTGGAATTCAATCATCTTAATGTAACATGACTTCAAATAAAAGAAGTCTACAAAGAAAATGTTTCCCTTCAAAGAAGAATTGACAAAAAATCAAGCTAGATAAAAATTCCGATGATAACCCGCTCACATAAACACAATGCGTGCAGATGTCAGAGACTTTTTTTCGCTTTAAATAAGGTACAATGCACAGATAAGAAACAAAACTAAGCAGTTTTAGAGGTCAATCATTAGTCTTTCTATAAATATTTAATACTTTTTCAGCTCCACTGGATATATACACAGCTCTTTAGAGATAAGAATATTGCAACGAGATATTAAAATTTTATACTATGCCACGGCTGAGGTGATTGTCAAAATTAATGCATGATTTTAGTTTAAACTGTTTAAAACTCTGCAGAAACTGAAGAACTTTGCCACTCCTAAAACACACACACACAAACAGAGACACACAAAAACAAACAGACAGAGACACACTGAGAAAACACAGAGATTTTACAAAGACACAAATAAATGACAGAATGGCACACAGACAGAGACACAAATATACACATACACACCCAACAAAATAAAGAAAAGATGGAAGACTGGCACTCCAGTACAGAAGGCTGAAAGAGTGGATTTATCAGGTGTGACATGTGCATTGATGGGTCTGCATATTCCCCGGCATTTTTGTTTAAAAGGTGTAGGCATTAACCCCCTGGAGGGAATGTTTTGTTTGGTACTTTTTGAAGGTGTCTCATCTGGCAATTTTGCAGGATAAATAGAGGGGAATAATGAGGCACAGAGAGAGAGCTTGAGAGACACAGACAGCATGGTGCTACTCCTGAGGTGGGAGTGTCTGCACTGGGTGCAGGATGATAAACCAAAGGTTGGTTTAAATGTTATTTAGAGTCCCTTGTATAGAGAGAGATGATCAGTATGTTAGTGCTCAGACGAGCCAGGTTTTTATTTTGTATTATGTTTTCTCTGCTGCTGATACTCCAATTAAGCCTGGAAGATATCACCTGTTAATTAGACTGTTTGCAATATAATTGCCCTAGAGGACCGCACTATGGTGCCCTGTGACGGTGCAGGATCACACAGGGCAAAGGCATTGCTTCAGTTGAAAATGCAACCTTTATCAAGCCCCAAAATGTTTTTAGTTTTTTATTCTGTGGATTACTTCTAAATTGGCTTCTTTTAAGGCTGGAAACATAGATTATGTTGGCAGATAAGAACCTTTAGGCTGGCCGTCCACTGGGTCTGTATTCATACAAAGGTGCGATCATACGATATTGTCTGCTGTTGTCCGACCGTTCCCAACAACATGCAGTTGAATCAGCCCTCATCGACTGCCTCTGACTTCCATCGGACGAGTTCAGACAATTTTTTGCAACTACAACAAATTATCGATTTTTCCCATTTGAATGTGATTTAGTCGGACGATGCCAGGATGATCTGGTACAAGTTACATGAAAAAGATGAATTGTGTAGTTAAACCGCCATGCTGCGCCAGGTAAATTGCCCCATAGAGAAGTGATTCAGTTAGACAGCCCATAGGATTCAATTTAAAAAAATATTTTCTATTCTATTCTTTTTGTATTCAACCGTTTATTTTTTTCATCCGCAGAAAAAATCCTTTTTAGTTACATATTTTTTTTTGAATTTTTTATGTATTTTTCAGGATTTTTTAGGCAAAATTTTGGGCTCCCTCTTTTTTTTAAAAGACAGTATTTTAAATAGTATTTGGAAAGGTACAGGAAGCCAATGAAGGGACTGACAGAGGGGGAAAGAATGTGAGGAGCGCTGGGTGAGAAATAAAAGCCTGGCAGCAGCATACATAACATATTGCAAAAAAAGGCAATGCGGGCTTTGGAAGGCTAAGGCTAGGGTCAGACGTGCGCATTCTGTATGGACTGTGTGTTCGTGCAGTACGAACGTACTTTCTGACTGACAACAAGGTATTGTCCACACAGTCCGTTTTTTCACTGACGTATTTTTTGACGGATGTAGCAGGGAAAATAAATTAAAATGCAAAACCGTTTTGTCCATCAAAAATGCTGGACGTATAAATGCAGTCCGTCTGACAACGTTCCATCACTCACACACAAAGCTATGCGGACGTTGCGGACGCAGCACACTTTGTACGGACGTTCTAGGGGTTGTACGTTCTTGCCTAACTTGCGTTTGTTTGCTGCGGCCGTTGTGCATCTGCAGTTCAGTGCGGACGTACTTTGTGTGTGGGACTTCATTGGCCTTTATGTCATGCTATCACAGATGTACATTTGTGCGCCATCACGGACGTGAGCACTGCGCTCGTTTGACAGGAGCCTAATACAGAAACAAGGAAGGATTAAAGCATGACTCACCAATCTGCAGGCATTAGGGATTAGGGCAGAGGAATACAATTACAGGAGCCGCTGTCACATCTAGAGGATGTTGCACAATATATATTATTTATTATTATTATTATTATTTTTTGCTGTTTTGGAGTAGTCCTGTATTTAAGAAGTCCACAACCTAGATGGTATTGCAATATGTAAATATGTTTCTGCGGTTTTTAATTTTGTTTCCATGGTGAATATTCCACATAAAACAGTGCCCAATTAAAATCTATGTTTTTGATGTTGGTGCCAAATGCAGTACTTTAAGTTTTTTTAACCCATTAAACACACCATATTTCCTTGTCTGATTTGCATACAATTCACTAAAATTAGAAAACAATAATTAGGGTATAGATGATCCAAAAAACACTGTTTAAGATACAGTATATTGCCAAAGGTTTTCGCTCACCTATCCATATGCGAGTCAAGGCAGGTGAGTGAATACTTTTGGCAATATAGTGTATATCAAATAAGAAACTTATACGAGGTATAAATATCAAGCATCTATATTTCCTAGAAATTCTCCTAAATTCTTTTAATTGTATGTGTTTTGCTTTAAAAAGTATAATAATCAACAACCGGATAAAAACATATATATATATATTACGTATACAAAAAAGTTTAAAATCTCATATCATAAACAAAGATTTATAAACAACAACATCCATCCATCAGCACATAGATTAATAGCTTCCCAATATATGTATCTCCTGTTAGTAACCGCATATATGATTAATATCATTTACTTTATCAGTTAGTAACTACACACAGATGGTTAATAAACATTTCTGCTTAACGAAAACAATTTACCATTTATTTCCCAGCAAACCAATGTTTAACAAGCTATATCTTGTTAGTACATATACATATATATATGTATCTCTCTATGCTACGTGGATCAACAAAAGATGAGCTATCACTTATTCTATTTCTAGAATGATAAATAATAAAAACTTATTTAGTGAATCCTCCCCTAATATCGAGAATTAAACTTCTAATCTTCTGCTTTTATATTGTAGTTATATAATTCCTTGCTTATTAATTTCAATCACAGTAACTTCCAAATTCAATATATATTTATGTATATACGATTGCAACAAATACTTTAGGATAAAAATCTTATATCCGATTCTTCTTCATATCTCTATCTGCAGATTTAGAAATATTTTGAAGACTCTGGATTTAACAGTACTTGAGATAAATCTCAATCTATTTCATTGCAAAGTACACACTCATATATATATATTTCCTACATTAATCCCTTAATTTTGCTTTCTCATACATTACCTGTCCAAAATCTGGATTCAATGTTCCTGCAGTTACAGCAGCAATATTCTTTGGATATAATGTATTGTTTTGGAATATATGAAAATTATCAATGTCAGATAATCAATGCATGAGAGTTAGAATTGTGCATTCCCATGAGGGAAAATTTAGGTGTGGTCCTAATTAAGTGAGATGTAATATCCTGAATGCATTGTGTGTCTTGTCCTGGAATGATCTGAATGACTGCAACAAACAGTACATATCCAGTTATAGTAAATTCAACGTCACTGAAAATCTACCCCTTCATTTAAATATTTTTCTCTATAGATCCCTTATATTTATTCTTAAAATATAATATTTACTATGCCTCTAGATAGCAGTGTTGCTCTTCAAATATAATTTCACAAATTAATTTTTAATCCCTTAATTTAGGTCAGAGGTCAATTCACTATTTTATTTTGAACAAAGAACAACTATGGTTATTCCAGACAGTGCGTCTCGTGTTGTCAAATTTGAATTAATATCTCTCATTATTTTTCCCATTTCAAAGATTTTAAAGTACTTCTTTATCAGCTAGATTCCTTTGCAATTAGAAACATAGAAACATAGAAAAATGTCGGCAGATAAGAACCTTTCGGCCCATCTAGTCTGCCCAATTACATGGATACTTTACCTGGATTTATCTTTTGTTTAGGATAGCCTTATGCCTATCCCATGCTTGCTTAAATTCAATTACTGTTTTGGCCTCTACCACTTCAACTGGAAGACTGTTCCATGTATCCACCACCCTCTCTGTAAAATAATGCTTTCTGATGTTACTTTTAAACCTTTGCCCCTCTAATCTAAGACTATGTCCTCTTGTTTTGCTACTTTGTTTCCTTTTAAATATACTCCCTTCCTCTACCTTGTGGATTCCCTTTACGTATTTAAATGTTTCTATCATATCTCATCTGTCTCGTCTTTTTTCCAAGCTGTACATGTTAAGATCATTAAGCCTTTCCTGGTAACTTTTCTCCTTCAAGCCGTACACCATTTTAGTAGCCCTTCTCTGAACTCTCTCTAAGATGTCTATATCCTTCTGGAGATACGGTCTCCAGTACTGCACACAGTACTCCAAGTGAGGTCTCACCAGTGCTCTGTACAACTTACTTCTATATTTATAGATCAACAACTTACTTCTATATTTCAGTAATTACACTATTACACAGTTATACTCTACAAATATTTGGGGCATCTATTATTTACTGTGAATATATAGAATGTATTGATTATAAAAATATATTTTATGAATATATTTATACACTTGCATAGATATTTTAAATATGTTTCTATACCCAAAAAGAAAATATCTTTAATTCAAAGACTTGTTAAAACAAACCAATAAATTTAAATATGACATGTCTTAGCATATATCATATAAAGACATTTTATCATCTATAACATCATATCTGGCACTTATAGAAACACCCATAACTCTTCTAGTCCTTACCATGAACTTTTAAAAAAAATCTTTGAGTCCATTTCTAAAACTAGGATAAAAATTGAAAAAGAAAAAACTTTACATTAAAACAAGATGGCTACAGGCATACATTTTAATTTTCCATTATAATATACCTGACAACACTTAAGCTATCCCAGAGAAGAAATCTTTGGTGCCAAATCGTTGGGGGTTGCCATTTGTTCTCCAAGGTCTTCCTGTTGCCCAGACTCTGTGTTTATTAAGGTATTTGTATTGATATGGTGTCCTGTATGTCCTGGGTCTTGCCCAAGGATACTTACTGGTGGAGAGGTGCTCTTGCTGGGATTTGAACCTTGCTGGGATTTATTTTTTTTTTTTTTAAAGTATAAAAAAATGCTTAAAAAATACTACAAAATCTAGAAATAAAGAGACTCTTTACTGCAGAATATTATAAGCAATGGTTTATTACATAGTGAATTAAAATGGGAATATTTTTAACATTGAAGCCTATGGGATAAAACATTCTTGTTAGTAAAACATCAGGCAGACACAGCCCTCTAATCAGGCACTGTAGAGGGCAGCCTGCCGGGGCCTTCCAAGGATCCCCTTGAGGAGCATGCGGCCACCAGATGACCGAGCTGCGACTGTGCAGGCTAGCCGCCCGGGTGCATGTGGCAGAGACAGGCAGCGCAGGGAGGTAGCCACTGCACCTGCGGCCACGGCAGATCCCCCACAGCCAGGATCCAGGGAGCCCCCACTCACCACCAGGCTAAGGTAAGGCGACACATTTCTAAAAAAAATAAAATCTGAGGACATTTTTAAATGTCTCCGGGAACATAAAATAAAACTTTTTTTCTTCTTTCTCTACTTGGCTGAATGTATTTAATTATATATATTAGATACATTCAGCCAGGTAGAGACGGTGGCATGTGGGCTGCGCGGGGTCTCAGGCAGTGGTTTAGTTTTTTTGTGTGTATATTTTTAGCAAATTCATAGGGGAAGGTAAGGGCAGGTATGATATATATATATATATATATATATATATAGATACGATATATATCTATATTCTTATAAATATATATATCCAGACTTGTATTACACACACATTTTGGCAACTACTTGCCCCCCCAATTTGGCTGATCACTCTAGAAGAAATGTTGAACCCGATAGAGCAGAGAATAATATATATATTCTCTGCTCTGTCAGGTTCAACATTTCTTCTGGAGGGATCAGCCAAATGGGGTCAGGGGGGCGCATTTAGTTGGGATTGTCCACATGCCACCCCCATGTGCGTATGTGTATATATGGTCTGAGGTCTGTGGGTGGGTGTATATATATATATCTGCGTGTTGATATATACGTATATATAGGTCTGCATGTTGATATATATACAGTACGTATATGTCTGTGTGTGGTATCAATGCATCCCTACTCTATACACAGCGCTCTGTGTCCTTATAATATATATGATATGGGGTTACCTTTTTTTATATTTTTATACTATTCCTATTAAATTAACCATACTTTGTGATGTATTTTATTCAGTAGAAACTTTTTTTTGCCTATATAACATGTGCTCTGTGAAAATAAAACAGTTTTGTGTGTACATTTTAATTTAGTTAGTGGATTCCTGTCCAGTGCGATGAGAAGCAAACATAATGCAGTGTAGACACGCTGCGAGGTGGAGCGGAGTGAAGTCAAGCATGCAAAATGTTTGCTTCACTACGCTGTGCGTAGCTACACGCTCAGTGTGTCTCAGCCTTTATTCCCGCATCGCTAGCTTACCGAATCAGTTTGTATACTTGTCACTGACCCTGCTTGTTCTGAGGACCCGATCTGTTGCCGACTTTGCCTGCCATTTGACTATTCTCTCTGTGTATACCCTGCCTGTTCTGTTTGCTTCCTGTTGCTACTGGTGTGCGCCAATTCTCACCATATACAGTAGCGCAGTACAAGTGCCTAAACATTGCTGACTCGGTTTTGTTATAGCTGCTGATGTAACTGAATAGATCGGTGATCTCTTCTGCATTACCAAAACCTCCACCACTGCACTCTTCCACAATACCTCAGAGGGGTTACGGTGTGAAGGCACTTGCTGCCACCAAAGGCACAATATTTGGGTGCACTGCCACTGACGCCTATACCAGATTCATATCATTTTAATATTGAACCACAGGGTCCAACCCTGCACTCTTCCACAATACCACAGAGGGGTTACGGTGTGATGGCACTGTTGCCGACACTAAAGGCCCAATTTTAAAGCACCTATTGTTACTTTCATCCAAAGCCTGCATATGTTTCACCATAATCTAGCCAAAAAAATCACTAAACTTGTTCTGCGTGTACTAAAATGTCTCCTCTTTTCATACAGGCTGCCGCCTCAAGCAGCTATTTATGAATAGATTAAAGGAAAAACATTTACCGTCATTTGAAATGTCATGTTTTTGTTTTTAAATGTTTCTATACATCCTACAAATCTGCCACTTTGCGGGCAGGTTATGGGGACCTCCTAGGCATGATATTTGAAGGAATTTTTCTTTTTATTCTTAACCTTTATTTCATGGAAAGCTCACTGTTCCTTTAAAATGTTTTTTTTTACTTTTTGTCCTTGTCTCCTGTCCCCCAGGGCACTACCCGGACCCCCATACACCTTTTATGGCAAATATCTTGCATATATGCCCTCATGGAGGGCATTCTAAAAATCGAACTTTCGAGTCCCATTAACTTGCATTGAGTTCGGTTCGTGTTCGCGTTCGAACTCGAACTTTTGAAATTGTTCGAGTTCGAATGCGAACCGAAATGTGTTCGGCTCATCACGACTGTTGACGATGTGTGGGACACGTCCTCATTTACTCCCGCTGTATGCTGAGGACGTGTCCCACACGTCATCAGCTCTGCGTGACCCCCGGCAGAGATACTCACCACTCTGTCTGGGATCCCGCGGCGGTCTGACTTCAGCGTCCTCAGAAACTGAATTTAAGACCCACCTGACATCAATGATGTCATCGCGCCATGCGCGATGACATCATTTCCAGGCGACCCCCCGGCAATGCCGGAGATCACCAGGAAGGGAGGGGTGGACCCGTTCGGATCCCTCTCCCTCCCGATCGAGAGGTCCCACAAAGAAAAGCCAGGCACTGCTTAAAAGGGGAGAGTCTCCTCTTTTAAGCGGTGCCTGGCTTTAACCCCTTAGGCACCGGGTCGCACTTCAGCGCCTTGCGGAGCTGAAGTGCGGCCTAGCTCCAGTGGGGGCCACCATCTTGGATGACGGCGCCACCCCCCAGGTCCCCCCTCGCTGCCTGATTTCATCACGCATATCGTGATGATGTCAGATAGCCGGGGAACCCCTAGCTGCCCCTAGCTGCCCAAGGAAATCCCCTGGTGGAGACACAGGATTCATTTGAACCCTGATGTCTCCAGAACCGTGGCAGCTAGGGACTTTTGAATGATACCCAACATGACCAGGTATAAAGGGAAAAAAATTAATAATAATAAAAAATAAAAAAACATGTATTTGTTTTTGTGTGTTGTTTTTATTAATGCAGCAATATTGTTCACATTTCAATGATGCTGCACTAATGTTTTTTTTTCTATGGTGTGCGTTTGCTAAAAATTACGTAATTCCCTCAAAAAATGGAACAAGTCCCCATTTCTAAATTTTGTACAAGCGCACCCCATAGAAAATGTAACGGCAAATGTTCATGTGATAAAAGGTGAAAAAAAACACTTTACACGCGGCAGATGATTAAAAATTCAATTTTTTGCATTTTTTGTTATAATATACAGGCAGGACAAGACGTATACATATAAAAATGATGTATTATGAATCTGTTGAGTCTGCCGGAAAGAACGATATATAATATGTCTGGGTCGTATAATAAAATGTGGCTTCAAATCACGTTTAAACATGATGAGCGAAAGTGGTAAAAATGAGCTCAGCACACAGCTGTAAAATGCCTCAGCAGTGAAAGGGTTAAATGTTTCTATCATGTCTCGTCTTTCTTCCAAGCTATACATGTTAAGATCATTAAGCTTTTCCTGGTAACTTTTCTCCTTCAAGCTGTTCACCATTTTAGTAGCCCTTCTCTGAACTCTCTCTAAGGTGTCTATATCCTTCTGGAAATACGGTCTCCAGTACTGCACACAGTACTCCAAGTGAGGTCTCACCGGTGCTCTGTACAATGGCATGAGTACTTCCCTCTTTCTACTGCTAATCCCTCTCCCTACACAACCAAGCATTCTGCTAGCATTTACTGCTGCTCTATTACATTGATGAATGTGCACCTGTACTGATGTGCTTGCCGGCATTACCTTTAGATCCCCTGCAATAATAACCCCTAAATCCCAACCCTCAGATGTATCAAAAGCTTGTAGTATTTTTTAAAAATTGAGTCATGGTTCTTTTGATAGTTTGCATACAATTCACTGTCTAGTTCCCTGTTCTCTTATAAGGATTAGAAGCCTAAATGCACTCAATATTAAATGCAGTCGTACATTAAAAATGGGATAAAAGGTGGTCCTAACAACAAGTGCACCTATTCATGCTTTTACTCTTTAACTCCAGGTGCCATTAGAGTTCTTCTTTCATCATTCTGGTTTTCTCTGTCTTTTAGAGGTCATTAAACATGTTTTATGCCTGGTCGACTCAGCAGTTCCATTCTGTTATTTTCCTTTGACCATATAAACCCAATTGTTCTCAGAAGTGTGATATCTGTCCAGTTTATCATGGATTATTCTTTTGATTTATTACTGTAGTGGTTTAATTGAAAAAAAAAAGCAATAGGAATGCAGTCTTACTCAGCTAGAAGGAAGGCATGAACTATAGCAAAGACCCGCTGTGATGTGAGACGGTATAACTCATATTACCAATGGTGTCATTATTATCACTTAAGAAATAATGCACAATAAGGATTCATGATACATATCCCTTGTCTTAGATTATATTGGTGCACTATTAAAGGCAATGTCCTAACAGATATGGTAAACATAAGCATGGTGTTTCCCCCTCTTCCATTCTTTATCATACTTTGTCAGATCTAATTTATATATATTACATCCCTGGGGATACGCATAGCTATAAACAAAGAAAACCAATTTTAATACAGCTATTTAAAAGTTGTATCTGATATAAAGACTTTGTTATACTGAGAGGGAAACAGAGATACCTCTGAGTGATATCCTGTGACACCTGTCTGCCACAAACCTCAGTAACACATATGTAACTGTCGACACAACATCCAATTAAATAATGGAATCACATATGTACTCTATTCCCAATGTAACGACTCCATATCTTTTGCTTTGGCAATTACATCTTTTCATTACATTCTCTCTAACTGTTTCCATACTGTGGGTTTCCAGGGCAATTATCGTCATTCATCCATCCATTATTTTAAGGCCCTCACTTATTATTGTTCTCCCAACTGCAGGAAAAATTGAAATATATCACCAAAACTATATTTTTCCTATTTACACATCTGTCACTTGCTAAAAGCTTGTTGTTTACTCTCTTGTGTTGAATTAATCACATTATTTTTCTCGGAAATTAAAATATGTTGTATTGAGCAGAATCCCTCCAAAAAAAATCATTACCATATACTTCTATGGAGAAAACACTACCACTGCCAATAAGGGGCCAGATCACAACTGGTACGCAAAGCACAACACATCAGCACAATCAATTAACACATAAACCTCTGCCTCTTCATCGCTCCGCAGGCAACTGAATACTAGAAACAAATAGCTCCCAGTGCTCCTCCATGTATTCCTCCATCATTCTGGCTGGATCTCACTCACACGAGCTTGTGTCTTTCTCCCTGGAGTCCTGTGAACTCCTGGAGTTAATAACAGTGTGGTGCGCACGCTCAGCGCTGTTGGTTTATGTCATGTTGCGGCTCACTAGTGTTACGGCTTGAGCTGCTCTCAAAGTGACTTAGGCTGGCGTCAGACGAGCGCTCTATGTGCGCCTGTACTGATGTGCTTGCCGGCATCCGTCGCATTGTTTTGACGCTGCAATGGGTCCGGTCACACGCTTGTGCACGCTTGTGCGCACGCACGAAATGCACAGGCAACAAGCGTCCATTATAAAAGCCTCCCCATCGATGCACTAGGACGCACCTTGACGGGGCTGCAAAGTGCGATACTCCATAGGAGGATCGCGCTTTGCAGCGCTGAGCGCACTGAGTACGCTCAGCGAGGTAGCCAGACGGGCGTCGATTGGAAGGAATATCCACTCTAACGGACGTTCCTTCCGCTCCCCAAAGACGCTCATCTGACACTAGCCTTAGTCGTAACAAAGACATTAAAGGTGAGCCACAAATGGAAAACGCCAGATGCAAATGTTTTACCATTTGCATATTACTAGTTTCAGTTGGGATCTGACCCAAATTTTTATAGACGTCATGGTGAAAAATGTAACTAATCCTTTTACCCATCATTATGGTCCAAAGTCTTTCTGCTTACTGTAACTGCTACAAGATGCACCACTTTCCTAAGAAACACATGGAAAAGTTTTACAGAGAGGCTACATGACACCTGTACAGGAGATCTGCATCAACATCTACCACCTCCTTACACTGGATATGTGGTAGGAAAAGTAGAACCATGTTACATGGTTGGTTCTCTATGGTCTGATATCACCACTTTGGCCTCGGATGTACTGGGGAGATTTCTCTTGCTCACTTCATTGCTTTTATTAGGTATATCCGATGACTAAAATAATAAATAAGTTATTGTTCCTTAACGTTGTTACAATTATTTTTTTACTAGCCAGACGGGAAACCTATGATCATGCCTACTATAACAATGATGAGGTGCACTGCTACGATATTGTTACTATGAGTGTATTGCATACTATACTTAGGGAGTAGAAATACCCAAGAGGTATCTGTGGAGCCTATAGGAATACTACAAGTAGCACAAATCTTGTTTATAGACCATTACCATGCTTGATCCATTGTTTGGTTCAACTAGCTGCTTGCATTAATTGCCTTCTGGTTGTGCGACTGAGTATATCTGAATGAATATTATTTCACTGTGAATTAATCTGGATATTTATTTAAAGCCACACTCTCTCACATTCTTTGCAGCGACTCACACTGCCACACTATATAGACAATCTCTCATTTATTCCCAGCCCAATCATACTCACCTACACTCCTGTCTGAAAAGCCACACACACTCATCCTACACACACAACATCCAGCTTTCCAGAGTTCGAATTCATATGAATTTTGGAATCCAGGAGTACCCGATGTCTGAGAGGAAGAGAATAGCGTCAGGAGCGCCGCAATCTATTTCCTGTTGCAGCCCTAGCATGTACATAGACTGGGAGCACTGTGTAGCCTTTTTCCAGGGACATGTTGCACAGAGCCAGCATGTATCTATATGACGTTGGGGCTGCATAGAGTATCCCGGTGTGTACCATGCTGTTGTTCAGGGATCAGAGCTGTGTCTGTAAAGTGTAGGACCCATCCAGAGCATCAGAAAGGTGAGTTTAAGTAAAATCCATCAAGCTCCTTATCCAAAGTCCGACCACCAATATATCAATTTGGATGAATTTTGAGTGTGTATCGGATCTGTTTCTGGGCAAGCATCCAAATACTGGCAACAAAAAGAGCCACCCAGAATTCATACTCATATCCAGGTCCAGTTCTGCCTGTTTTACAAAAAAAGACTTATCATCATAAACAAATTACAAACTACTATTAAATGATTTCAGCATAAATACTGTGGAATTGTGTAGATCGGTATCACACAGTCATGCAAGTGGTCAGAATTGCTGTCGATTTCAATTTTATTGTTTTGATCACAAAATTCTACCCACTCCTAAAATCCAACCATTATTATCTGTAAATGCTCTCTGGATGCTTTTGAAATAACGGATTATGTGGAAGAATTCTTCCTGGAAATGCATTTCATGAATAAACAAATAACAGATCTACAGTAGGTGAAAAGTACGATAACGAGGACAAAGCTCACTGGTTTAGCACAGAAGCTCACTGGTTTATACATTTTTCTCCCTAATTCCAATTAATATGTGGTACTGTGGTGCACAAAAAAAGATCCCCTTCCCATATATTTGTTGTTCGAATTTAAATATAATTGGGAGAAATATAATATGCGTCTTTCATGCTATAACTGTACATGATCTCCCATCAATTATTTGCCTGTGCACAACAATGATAGCCGTATGAAGGAAATCCTTTACAATACTGTAGTGCACTTTAAATAATAAATATCTGCTGTTTTGTTGGATGCATTAAATATGCAATGGCTGCATTATCATTTCAAGATGTTTCACACATGTTTTAACAATGCAAAGTTGGAAAAGGGTGAATGACTCAACTGATTAACAGAACAATTCTAACATGCCCTGGGATTTGTATAAAATCAATTATACATGTAACATTCGTAATCAAAGATTTAATTCTATAATATGGTGCCTAGGATGATTCTGTTATTTAGTCATGTGCAATCTATGATCGAAATAATAACAGCCTTGCAAGTAAATAATAGTTCCGGTAGCTTTAGCTCTTTAGTTTGTTTCTTCAAAGTTCGTTAAACATACTTGTTAGATATCCAGCTCTAAAAACTCAATTAAAAGCTCTGATGACTTGTGAAAATTTAGGGTAGAAAAAAGAAGAAAAGCATCTAATCATCCGTGATAGAATTTGGGAAAAAAGTTCTGTGGTATAAAACGTTTCTACCAATGACAAGTGTATATTGAGCCTAGACCTGGTAGTCCGCTAACTGATCCAGTGTATCAGTAGGGTAGAGTAGAGGTAACATCACTCCTCTACAACTGTATAGATGCAGGTCTGAATTAGATATGTGCGTTTCGTTTCATTCCGAAATGTATTTCGGAGGAAATTATACCAATTTGTATTTTGGAAGCACTTCCGAATTAACTAATCAATTTCGTCTGAAACAGATCGAAGAGGAAACAAAACGATATATAATGAATTGATTTAATATTTACAAATATATTCGTTATACCGTTTCACTAAGACTAAGCACTGCATCCCGAATCCATTGGTCGCGGTGCTTAATCTGTTGTATTCAGCACCACAGGCCATGGACAGCACCAAGGTGCCATTCAGTGTGATTCGTTGGCAGATAAATTCCCCATACAGAAGTAGTGGTTAATCTATTCAGAGAACACCGCACAGCACCAAAATGTCAGTGAAATACCCTGATTTAATAGCTTTAAATAGGCGAATACCAGGTTTCAATGTAAAAAAATACCTGCTTTTATTAAATATTTATTCAATCATTTATTATTTGCATGTGCAACAAAAAGCCTTTCTTTTATTGATTTTTGTAGAATTTTTTAAGCATTTTTTGTATTTTTTAGGTTAAAAATACCAAGGACAGAGGTATTTTTTCCTTGGGAGCCCATGGTGATGCTGTCCTTGGTGCTGAAATAGGTTTAAGCACCAAGGACAGTTTTTTTTGGCTCCTGAGCCCGTGGGGCTGTTGTCCTTGGTGCTGAAACCTATTTCAGCACCAAGGACACAGAGTTTACCATATCTTTTAACTCTCATTTTTTAACCCTAAACTAACAGTAATTAATTTATCCATTTCACCATTCTGAAATAACTAATCAAAGTGAAATAATGAATTGATACAAAATACAAATTACTAATCTCCCGAAATAACGAATTGATCCAAAATACAAATCGTGGTAACATAAACGTAGCGAATCGATCCTAAATGAAGCAAAACGTAATTGTTTCATTGTGCAGATGTCTTGCTTGAATCTCGGTCAGAGCACCTCTCCAGCAAGTGTCCTTGGGCAAGACATCAGACTGTGCAAACGTGCCTTCCACATCCTGCAAAGAACTAAAGGCTCTGCTCTACAAGTGTGGTTAAGCAGATTTAAGCCCCAATCAGAACACCTGACCAGCATGTCTTTCCTCTAGTCTACAACTATGGAGAACCAAAGGTCAACCTTATCATCTTGTTGCTGCTCTACAACAGTGGACACTCTGAGGCTAAGGTCAAACAAACGCATTATTCGCAGAGACAGTCAAAAACTGCGTCCGAATGCATTGACGTATTTTTTCACGGAATGCGCAAAAACGACGCGCATTTTCGTGTGTGATTTTTTACGGATTGTCAATAAAACACTTCTTGCGTCTGGACGTTATGTAGGCTGGACATTAGCAGCGTCTGACCTCTCCTAATCACGCACACATGCCGCTATGCCGCCGCAGCGCACTCTGTACATCAGTACTAGCGGTTCTGCGTTCTCGAAAAAATGCATTCATTTTCCACTTGCGTTGCACAAAAGTCCGGCCGTACTTCGTATATTGACCGTCATTGCCCGTCATTTGCTGCTACTGCGGCCGTGATTAAGTGCGCCTAAACGCACGTTAAAAATACATTAGTCTGACCCCAGCCTGATTTGGATCCTGGTCAGAACACCTCACCAACTTTAGAAATAAAACGTTATGGGCTAAATTACAATCTTCGCGCAAACGTTTGTGCCGGTGCAAAAAAACATTAACGCGAGGGGCAAAACCCTTTGCGCCGAATGCCGTATTACATAGTCAGCGCAACAAACGTGCGTAGTCGTCTACCGCGGGTGAACCTGTGCAAACCCTGAGCGAGCGTACTGTACTGCGCACATCCTATACTTAACATTGTGAGCGCAAACGCGAATGTGCGCTGGTACGCAGATGGTATTACAATCTATGCGCAGGATTTAACGCATAGCCATTGCGCGCATAATTTTAGCAACTCTTAAAAGCTGGTGTTAACGGCAAATCTGAACAACCTCTCCGAACCCAAATACACCAGCCCAAAAATAAATGCAGCAAAGTATAGTTACACATTCTACTCATACCAAACCAATAAAATGGAGAAGTTGTGTGTGCATTTATTATTGCTTCAGCATATATGCTCAGATTGACATTGGCACGTGCAATTTCTTAACGTCGGGGCCGGATTAACATAGGGGCAGATGGAGCAGCAGCCCAGAGAAAAAATAACAATCAGGGTTATCCAAAGAGATCCGAATTGCTTGAGAAAGGTAACCGAACGCTGAAAATCAGCGTTCGGTTACCTTTCCTGGCCATTCGGCTATTCAGAGAGCAGGCAATACGCCAAATCCTGGCGAATTGCCTGAACATACGGTGCCTGTTCGGTGCCTGTTCGAGGGCAGTGAAATCCCCATAGAGAAGCACTGCTTCGGCTATTCAGAGAACACAAACCAGCAGTGAAAGGTTCCCCTAATGCCCTGCCATTCGGTGGTTTCATTCGGCAATTTATTCAGGAGAATCCCATAGGCTTCAATGTTAAAAATATTCCCGTTTTAATTCAATATCTAATAAACCGTTCAGTATAAAATTCTGCAGCAAAAAGTCTCTTTATTTATAGATTTTTTAGGATACTTTAAGCATTTTTCTGATTTTTTTTTTTTTTTTTAAAAAGTCCGATTTTTTTTTTTTTTTTTTCAGTTTGCTTATTTTTTTTGTAACAGCCCTCTTTATTATCATTCCCTGGACCTCCTGTGAAAATTTCAGACATTTTCGCTCAGTAGTTTCTTTGCAAACAGCGTTTCATTTTCCAGATTCATACAAATGGTTTTTCTAATTTATTCACCTCCCTAGTCTACGTCACAGCTGCTTCGGCTCTGTGTGATTCGGCTCATGTTCGGCTCCTGTTCGGCTCCTGTTCGGCTTTTTCAAAGGTTAATCCAGATGTTTTTGCTTGTTTTCAGTGTGCATTCGGTTAGTTTTCGGTGGATTTGCGGCATCTTTTCCCTGCAATTCGGGGACCCTGTGGTGCTTGCTGAATACACCGCAGGGTCACCGAAATGCAATCGGCAAAAGGAACCGAATTGAAGAGAACGAAAAGTCACCGAACGTGCGGTGACTTTTCGAATCTCTTTGGATAACCCTGAATGTCTGCATTGATGGACATTTGGACCTCATTATCTCCACCACCATAGCAGCTACAGGGTCATGTCAGGTATCACTGGAAAGGCCAGAGCATGGCCTTTCCAGTGATACCAAACATGACCAGGTTTTATGTAATAATAATAAATATTTCTTTATTTTTTCTTTCTAACACAGCAATACTTTCCACTTTTTGGTTATAAAGTGAACAATGATGCTGAACTAACTCAGCATCTCAAGTGTGGAGGTGATGGCACGATCCGTTATTACAAATTGTTACACCAAAAACCTAAACCACCGCACTGCAGCAAAGTGCACTGGGAAGGACTTTGGAACCCTGTGTCACTAATCTTTACGCCTCACAAGGTCAAGGGAGGTGTCATTGGACAGGACAGAGTCTGGCCTTTGCATTAATACCAAACATGACCATGTAAAATCTAAAAGAAAGGAAAACCAAAAAAACATTTTTTATCTACTTCTTTTTAGTTCCAATGCAATGGCATTGTCCATTTGTCACGTATAAAATGAGCAATACCACTGCCATTACTCACCTTCTCATTAGGGGTTCGGACGGTTCGGAGTTCGACCCGAACCTTGGCAGTTCGAAAGTTCGCGAATTTCGAACTTTTTGGGCTTGTTCAGTTCGGGTTCGAAAAAAAAAGAAATTTTGAAAAAAGTATAGAAAATGCTTAAAAAAATACTAAAAAATCTAGAAATAAAGAGACTCTTTACTGCAGAATATTATAAGCAACGGTTTATTAGATATTGAATTAAAAACTAATGTGTACGTGGAAAGATTATCAACTCTAAATGACCTCTGTTCACAAACGGGCATAACACCAGGTGTTTTTAGTCTGGTAATCAATTTGATACATTGTACAATATACTGAGGGTGGGGTGGTGTCTGCTTCTGATTGAGATTTGAGAATTAATTTCCCTAAAACATCCTAATATGCTGCATTTAACTGGTGTTTGAAAAAAAATCTAAAGCAATGTTATTTTTCACCTCGGGACTAAACATTCACAGGGTTATTCAGAGAGCGGTGAAAAGCAGGAGAATAACTGGAGAAGTGAAAATTCTAGGTCAAAATAGCCATACCAGAAAAATTCTCCCATTTATCTCACTTTCCAAATCGGCTATTTGGTCTAGATTGTTCTCTTCTCTTGCCAGTTCTCCTGGCTTTCACCTCTCTCTCAGGGTTGTTCAGAGAAAGGTGAAAACCAGGAGAATGGCAGGAAAGAGAACAATCTGGACCAAATAGCCGATTAGGAAAGTGAGATAAGGCTAGGGTCAGACTAACGCATTTTTCGCAGCGACCGTCAAAAAGTGCGTCCGAACGCATTGCTGTATTTTTTCACGGATTGTGCAAAAACTGTCATACGATGCGCATTTTTGTGCGTGATTTTTTACAGATCCTAACCAGGAAACTTTGGGTGTCTGGACGTTATGTTGGCCGGACATGAGCAGGGTCTGACGTCTCCAAATCACGCACACACGCCGCTAGTGGACGCAGCGCACTCTGTACGTCCGTACTAGCGGTTCTGCGTTCTCGAAAAAATGCGTTCATTTTCCACTTGCGTTGCGCAGCCGGACTTTCGTGCGACCGTACTTCGTATATTGGCCGTCATTGTCCGTCATTTGCTGCTAGTGCGGCCGTGATTAAGTGCGCCTAAACGCACGTTAAAAATTCGCTAGTCTGACCCTAGCCTAAATGGGAGAATTTTTCTGGTTTGGCTATTTTGACCTAGAATTTTCCATTCTCCAGTCATTCTCCTGCTCTTCGCCGTTCTCTGAATAACCCTGACAGGGTTATTCAGAGAAAGGTGAAACTCAGGAGAATGACTGGAGAATGGAAAATTCTAGGTCAAAATAGCCGAACCAGAAAAATTCTCCCATTTATCTCACTTTCCAAATTGGCTTTTTGGTCTAGAAGTTTCCATTCTCCTGCTTTTCACCGCCAAAAAATCAGTAAACTTTTTCTGCGTGTCCAAAAATGTCTCCTCTTTTCATACAGACTGCCGCCCCAAGCAGTTGTTTATGGATAGATTAAAGGTAAAGCATGTACCGTCATTTGAAATGTCATTTTTTGGTTTTTACCTATTTCTATACATCCTAGAAATCCGCCACTTCACGGGCAGGTTATGGGGACCTCCTAGGCACGATATTTGAAGGAATTTTTTATTTTTAGCCCTTATTTCATGGAAAACTCACTGTCCCTTTAGAAACATTTTTTTTAAAAAATTTTTGTCCTTGTTTCCTGTCCCCCAGGGCACTACCCGGACCCCCATACACCTTTTATGGCAAATATGTAGCATATATGCCCTCTTGGAGGGAACTCCAAAAAACCGAATTTTCAGCCCCATTGACTTGCATGGGGGTTCGGGTTCGGTCCCGAACAAATGGGAAGTTCGGGCTCGAGCCGAACTCGGGGAGTGTTCGGCTCATCCCTACTTCTCATTTCCCACGCTGGGAGCAAGATCTGTGTTTTATACATAGCCATATTATTCATAAAACATCATCCTCCAAAACACAAGGGAAATATTTCATTTTTTTGGTTAAAATTTTATATTTTCTCAGAAAAATGCAGTAACAGGATCCCATTTCAATTTTTTTAACAAGAATGCCCTATAGAATATATAACCACAAAGATTTGGATGATAAAATGTGAAAAATTATTTTACACGCTGTAAATGATTGAAATCTGAATGGAAATGTCCTCACACAGTATCTGCCTGGTTAGATATACCCGTATCTGCACTATTAAATAACCTAATATATGCTTTCATTTCACTAAATTAAAAAAAAAGCCACCAAAATCTTCAGCACCAGGCCCATAGAGATCTTAATCCGGCCCTGTGGAGATAATTGTGGTTCTTAATTATGATTGGCTGAATCGCAACACAAAAAAGGTGCACACACTGATTTCTGAGCGCAACGTTACTGTGCGAGCATTTGTGCGCGTCTAGGTTACGCGCGTTATTGATCGACGGATGAAAAAGCGCACGAGGATTGTAATTCCAGCGGTGATTTGCGCGCGCAAACGTTTAACGCTTGCCACAAAAATTCACGCTTTGCGCGAACGTTTTTGCACGTAGATTGTAATTTAGCCCTATAATAATAATTTGCACTCCCAAAAGTAAGTGGCAAGGTTTTCCTTTTCAATCACATACTGTATTTAGAGTTAGGAACAATCTACGTTGGGGGAAATTAAGTGGGGCTTGGTCAGGGTTATGATTAATTCTAAGTTTACAGTGTCTTCACTTTTAAAAAGAGATACAGTAATTATGATTGCGTTCATTGTATGGAATACCCTCTTTTTTGTTTTATCATATGTACATGTACATCTTTACAGTATATATATATAAATATATATGACGGGCAAAGAGAGAAAGGGAGAAAGATCCATGTTTGTGTGTTGTGTGTATTCCGTGCATTCCATGGGATGATGTATTTTATATTAACACACATAAAACAAAGATATATATGTAATTGCAAACATACTGTAAACTGCACATACATTTGCAAGAAGCCAATATATGTTATAATTATAATTATGTTCTAGATTTTCTTTATGTTCTATGTCTCCAAATCATTGAATCCATGATCTCACCCACATCTTTTTTTCCTGCACCTACATTATTTAAATTATGCAGTGGTAGGCAGCAGAAAATGTAAAGAAAAGTGACATGCCCAAGGCATATAACAACAGGCAATGTAAGCAGATGCAGTTAGGAGAAACCTATCACTGTTAATAAGGACAGAGCAGTCACATCCTTGCCAGGTTATTGTCAGCTTGATAAACAAACACTTTTATCGGTATCAGAGTTCTAGGTGGTGAAAACTCTATTTTATTTTAGTTCATATTCCTGAATCATATACATTGATTAAATCAGTAGGCTTTTTCACTTTGTCACTTTACTGAAATAAAGTACTTTACAATTTTAGAAACATTTAAACTTTTTAAAACTCAACACTGAAGCTGATTATTATGTGCTGTAATTCCATGCTGTTTCATGTTAAGCTATATGTGTATATATTTTTTATTTCATAAAAATGTAAGGAAGTTCTAATTATACTGGCAACGGGGGAGTAGGATTGCTCTTTTGCTACTGAATTTTTCCAGTGCAGCATTGCTTGCAGAGCAAATAGGATAAGTTAATCATTTAAAAGGTCAAATATAAAGACCCCTGAATAAAATTAATGCATTTCATTAAAACATATTTAAGCGTAATATTTATTTAAGAAATTAGATGCTTATTTGTAATTCATGAACTTAGGACAAACCAAAAGTTTTATTGTTTAGACTGTTAATCATGAATACCAATACATGCATCTTCACAAACATAACCTTATCCCCCTATCTACCAAGTCATTTTCTAGAAAACCACTGACAGGAACCAGTGTATTTTTAAATTAATTATACATTTAGAAATATTTGGGAATGTTCCCCATGTATTAATTAATATATAAAAATTTGGCAGGCAAATGTTGCCATCTACTTGACAAACAGAGTTACTGCATTTCTGGTCTCTATGAATGATCAGGTGGGGTGGTGTCATTGAGACACATTTTATTTATTTATTTATAAAGTATTTTACAAGGAAGGATACATTGAGATTTCTCTCGTTTTCAAGTATGTCAAGTATGTCCCCAGCTGGTTTTAACAGTGTTAGCATCTCAGGCCTCATGCCCATGGTGTTAAAACATTAGAGACATTTTCTGAAGCCCAAAAGCAAATTTAATGTGGATTAAACAACATTCCTTTTGATTGATCTGGTGGAGCACCATATCGTTTATTTTACCAGGGCACCTGGGAGTGTCTTGAAGATTTAGTGTAGTTGATCTTGATAGAGAAGGAGTTATGTTTTTATCAGAACAAGTTTATGTGCAGGGGTCATAAAAAATTAGCATCCTGCATTGGGAAGAACCTCATTGGTGTGAAGTGGCAGTTGTGCTTCTAAGTTACAGTTACAGGCATTTATACAGCGCCAGCATATTCACTTTACAATAGGGGAGCACAAACAGGAGACGTACATGATACATGATGAAGAGATGACCCTGCTCGTTGGATAACTGTCCAGGTAGTACAGCACTTAACAAAGTGCTCAGTCAGACATTGCATGAGCTTACAATCTAAGGGATAGTGATGATGGTTAGCAGGGCAGCATGGGAAGAACCAGATGCCTGGGCTTAGTGAGAGTAATTAGAGAGAGAAGTGGAGACAGCTAGAAAGGAGACCAGAAATGAGGGACCTGCCCTGCTTGGGAGGTTGGATGGGGAAGGTTGGGTGGGACAGCAGAGGGTAAGAAGCAGTGCAGTCTGTGTGTGCTGTGAAGAGAGAATAAGGTTATGTCTAAAAGAACATTGTGTGACCATGCATGGGGGAGGGGGAGGAGGGGAGGGGGACCAGAGGGCTTTTTCTAATAGAAATGTAGGGAGATTTAAAAATAAAGGCAAACAAAAAATACAATTGCATAAATATGGAGGTCAGGAAAATAGGGTCAAAAATAGGGGACGTCATGATTAGGGATGAGCTGTTCGGTTCTTACGGTTCCGAACTTAGCCTGTTCGGTTAGATCGCAAACTTCGAACATTTCTGGGTGTTCGCCGCATGTTCGACCACAATGCATCACAATGGACCACAATGCATTTTCCCACCGGCCTGAAGCTCGTAATTAGCTACAGCCTTGCACCTGACCACAGGTCTGGTGCAAGACAGGTTCAACAGTATGCCAATCACGGCTCAGAGTGCTGATTGGACAAATTATGCCCAATCATGGGCTCACAGAGCTAAGTCCCGCAGCACACTATATAACATTTCTACGCATAGCTACAGCACGCATTTTGAGAGGTGATTTCAGATGGGATTGTTGTGTGTTGTTACTGCCGGTCTGCCACGCTACTGGGGGGGTCTGGGGGGGTCTTATTTCTACCAAATATCAGGGAATTTAGGTGATGTGTATCTTGTCACTGTGCCAGCAAGTTTTTTTGGGGGTTACAAATTTCTTTAAAACATTTGTGAATTGAGGTGATCTTCTGTGTCTTGTCACTGTGCCAGCAAGTCTTTTTGGGGGTTACAAATTTCTTTAAAACATTTGTGAATTGAGGTGATCTGTCTCTAGTCACACAGCCAGTACCACGCAGTATTTTGGGGGTCACTAATTTCTTTAAAACATATGTGAATTGAGGTGATCTGTCTCTTGTCACACAGCCAGTACCACGCAGTATTTTGGGGCTCACTAATTTCCACAAAACATTTGTGAATTGAGGTGATCTGTCTCTTGTCACATAGCCAGTACCACGCAGTATTTTGGGGCTCACTAATTTCGTTAAAACATTTGTGAATTGAGGTGATCTGTCTCTTGTCACACAGCCAGTACCACGCAGTATTTTGGGGCTCACAAATTTCTTTAAAACATTTGTGAATTGAGGTGATCTGTCTCTTGTCACACAGCCAGTACCACGCAGTATTTTGGGGTCACTAATTTCTACAAAACTTTTGTGAATTGAGGTGATCTGTCTCTTGTCACACAGCCAGTACCACGCAGTATTTTAGGGCTCACTAATTTCTTTAAAACATTTGTGAATTGAGGTGATCTGTCTCTTGTCACACAGCCAGTACCACGCACTATTTTGGGGCTCACTAATTTCTTTAAAACATTTGTGAATTGAGGTGATCTGTCTCTTGTCACACAGCCAGTATCACGCAGTATTTTGGGGCTCACTAATTTCTTTAAAACATTTGTGAATTGAGGTGATCTGTCTCTTGTCACACAGCCAGTACCACGCACTATTTTGGGGCTCACTAATTTCTACAAAACATTTGTGAATTGAGGTGATCTGTCTCTTGTCACACAGCCAGTACCACGCAGTATTTTGGGGCTCACTAATTTCTTTAAAACATTTGTGAATTGAGGTGATCTGTCTCTTGTCACACAGCCAGTACCACGCAGTATTTTGGGGCTCACTAATTTCTTTAAAACATTTGTGAATTGAGGTGATCTGTCTCTTGTCACACAGACAGTACCACGCAGTATTTTTGGGGTCACTAATTTCTACAAAACATTTGTGAATTGAGGTGATCTGTCTCTTGTCACACAGCCAGTACCACGCAGTATTTTGGGGTCACTAATTTCTACAAAACATTTGTGAATTGAGGTGATCTGTCTCTTGTCACACAGCCAGTACCACGCAGTATTTTGGGGTCACTAATTTCTTTAAAACATTTGTGAATTGAGGTGATCTGTCTCTTGTCACACAGCCAGTACCACGCAGTATTTTTGGGCCCATTAATTTCTTTAAAACAATTGTGAATTGAGGTGATCTGTCTCTTGTCACACAGCCAGTACCACGCAGTATTTTGGGGTTACTAATTTCTACAAAAAATTTGTGAATTGAGGTGATCTGTCTCTTGTCACACAGCCAGTACTACGCAGTATTTTGGGCTCACTAATTTCTTTAAAACATTTTGTGAATTGAGGTGATCTGTCTCTTGTCACACAGCCAGTACACGCAGTATTTTGGGGCTCACTAATTTCTTTAAAACATTTTGTGAATTAAGGTGATCTGTCTCTTGTCACACAGCCAGCACCACGCAGTATTTTGGGGCTCACTAATATCTTTAAAACATTTGTGAATTGAGGTGATATGTCTCTTGTCACACAGCCAGTACCACGCAGTATTTTGGGGTCACTAATTTCTACAAAACATTTGTGAATTGAGGTGATCTGTCTCTTGTCACACAGCCAGTACCACGCAGTATTTTGGGGCTCACTAATTTCTTTAAAACATTTGTGAATTGAGGTGATCTGTCTCTTGTCACACAGCCAGTACCACGCAGTATTTTGGGGTCACTAATTTCTACAAAACATTTGTGAATTGAGGTGATCTGTCTCTTGTCACACAGCCAGTACCACGCAGTATTTTGGGGCTCACTAATTTCTTTAAAACATTTGTGAATTGAGGTGATCTGTCTCTTGTCACACAGCCAGTACCACGCAGTATTTTTGGGGTTACTAATTTCTACAAAACATTTGTGAATTGAGGTGATCTGTCTCTTGTCACACAGCCAGTACTACGCAGTATTTTTGGGCTCACTAATTTCTTTAAAACATTTGTGAATTGAGGTGATCTGTCTCTTGTCACACAGCCAGTACCATGCAGTATTTTGGGGCTCACTAATTTCTTTAAAACATTTGTGAATTGAGGTGATCTGTCTCTTGTCACACAGCCAGTACCACGCAGTATTTTGGGGCTCACTAATTTCTTTAAAATATTTGTGAATTTAGGTGATCTGTCTCTTGTCACACAGCCAGTACCACGCAGTATTTTTGGGGTCACTAATTTCTACAAAACATTTGTGAGTTGAGGTGATCTGTCTCTTGTCACACAGCCAGTACCACGCAGTATTTTGGGGCTCACTAATTTCTTTAAAACATTTGTGAATTGAGGTGATCTGTCTCTTGTCACACAGCCAGTACCACGCAGTATTTTTGGGGTCACTAATTTCTACAAAACATTTGTGAGTTGAGGTGATCTGTCTCTTGTCACACAGCCAGTACCACGCAGTATTTTGGGGCTCACTAATTTCTTTAAAACATTTGTGAATTGAGGTGATCTGTCTCTTGTCACACAGCCAGTACCACGCAGTATTTTTGGGGTCACTAATTTCTTTAAAACATTTGTGAATTGAGGTGATCTGTCTCTTGTCACACAGCCAGTACCACGCAGTATTTTTGGGGTTACTAATTTCTACAAAACATTTGTGAATTGAGGTGATCTGTCTCTTGTCACACAGCCAGTACTACGCAGTTTTTTTGGGCTCACTAATTTCTTTAAAACATTTGTGAATTGAGGTGATCTGTCTCTTGTCACACAGCCAGTACCATGCAGTATTTTGGGGCTCACTAATTTCTTTAAAACATTTGTGAATTGAGGTGATCTGTCTCTTGTCACACAGCCAGTACCACGCAGTATTTTGGGGCTCACTAATTTCTTTAAAAACATTGTGAATTGAGGTGATCTGTCTCTTGTCACACAGCCAGTACCACGCAGTATTTTGGGGCTCACTAATTTCTACAAAACATTTGGTAATTGTTATAATCCGTGTGTTCTCACTGGCTGCCACCCATCAAGGGGTCTCACTGATTTATAGGAGGTTTCACTGCCACCCATCAATGGGTCTCACTGATTTATAGGAGGTGTCTGAGATTTGTAATCTGTGTCTTGTCACTGAATGCCAGCTATCAGGGTGTCTCACTGAGTTATACCAGAGTTCTTTAAATCTTTAATCTTTATACCAGAGTTGAATCAGAGTTCTGTATATATTAATCTATATTTCACTCACCATGTCTGAAAGAACAAAAAGGACAGGCAGACGCTCCCAGACACAGATAAGAGGGCAAGCAGCCCCTGTGTCGGGAGGCTGTGCCTTTGGTCTTGGTTTACGTGGTGCATCCTCTGCAGGGGCACGCTTGTCCTTTCTAACTGGTGCTGGCCGTCTTAAGCAGCAGCAACATACAGAGGACTTGGTGGATTGGCTAACCAGGCCATCCTCATCCTCCGAGTCCTCTGCCAGCCAGGCTTCTAGTGCTTTACAGTCCACCTCAGCTGCCAAAGCATCTAATGCAGCCTCCATGTCCACAGCTACTCCTGCCGTAGCCTCGCTATCACACACGGAGGAGTCCACTGAATTGTTTGACTACAATGACAGTGACATTCTGCTTGAGGATGCACAGCAAGTACAGTGCTCTGATTCAATCTCTGAGGTTGAGGAAGGGAGTATAATCAACCTAGAAGAAGGGGGTGCCAGTGATGACACACAAATAACTGGCACTCATGTTGCCCCAGCAGCTGCAGCATACTGCCAAGTTGGCTCCAGTGACGAGGAGATAGGGGGTGATGATGACAATGATGATGAGGTCACTGACTCCACCTGGGTGCCTGATCGAACAGAGGAATTAATTGAGGAAGAGGGGGAGGAGGAGGCACAGCAAACACAAGGCACAACATCCTCTGTGACCAACTGTAGCACTAGCCAATCCAAGGCATCACATGTCAGAGCTGCTCCGGTGCAGAGCGCTGTTGTCTCAAAGAACACATGCAGGAACTCTGTTGTCTGGGAGTTCTTTAAGAAATGTGCAGTAGAGCGCAGCGTTGCTATTTGTAATCTATGTCAAATGAGGCTTAAGCGTGGGAAAGATACCGGACACTTGGGTACCACGTGCGTGAGGTGACATATGAACAACTGCCACACATCCCGTTGGCGCAAAACTTTACGTAGGTCCTCCTCATCTGTCTCTACCCCCACTGTATGTCCTGCCATGTCATTGCCTACAACCTCCACCGACAGGGATGATGCTACAGTAATGGATGTACCAGGTCCTTCCTCACAATGTGACATCATCCCAGCAGCTGAAGATTTACACAGTCAGATTACGTTGCCACAGCTGCTGCAGCATAAGAAAAAATATAGTCCCAACCATCCCCAAGCACAGCGTCTAAATGCCAGCTTAGCAAAATTACTCGCATTGCAGCTGCTGCCTTTCCAGCTGGTGGACTCTGCTCCCTTCCGTGAATTTGCTGAATGTGCTGTACCACAGTGGCAGGTTCCAAAACACCATTACTTTTCACGCAAGGCCATTCCAGCACTATACCAGCACGTGGAAGACAATGTTATCCAGTCATTGAAAAAGGCAGTCAGCAACAAGGTGCATGTGACTTTAGACACCTGGTCCAGCAAGCATGGACATTGTCGTTACATTTCCTTCACGGCACACTGGGTAACTCTGATTGCAGCTGGGAGGAATCCAAGACGGGGCTCTGTGCTGGAGCTTGTTCATCCACCACGCCTCCAGAAAGCTGCTTGTATGAGGTCTGTCTGCTCCACCACCACCTCTCCCTCTTCCTCCTCCTCCTCCTTCTCTGTCTCTGGCGAAGTGGCAGTTAAACTGACGCCTGACAGGGTCTACGCAATGGCTCAAGCAAAAAGAAGCCATACTGTGCTTGAGCTGGTTTGTTTAGGGGACAGGAGCCACACCGGGCCAGAAATTCTGTCAGCTCTGCAGGGCCAGGTGCAGAGATGGTTAACACCATGCCAGCTTGAGCTGAGAATGATCATCTGTGATAATGGCAGCAACCTTCTCTCCGCCCTACGCAAGGGTAAATTGACGCATGTACCATGCCTACCACACGTCCTAAATCTAGTGGTACAGCGTTTCCTAACCAAGTACCCAGGGCTTCCAGAGCTTCTCATCCAGGCCAGAAAAGTCTGCAGCCACTTCAGACGGTCATTCCCAGCAAGCGTTCGCCTGGCAGAAATTCTAAGAGAATTTCACCTTCAACACAAACCGTCTGATCTGTGACATGCCCACCAAGTGGAAATCGACCTTAGCAATGCTGCAGCGTCTGCACAAGCAGCAGAGGGCCATCAACGAGTACCTGTGTGAGTATGGCACAAGGACAGGTTCAGGTCAACTTGGTTTTTTCCCCCCTGCATTGGCTGATGATCAAGGATGCATGAACTGTACTGTCACCATTTGAGGAGGCAACGAGGATGGTGAGCAGGGACAGTGCATGCATCAGTGACACAATTCCTTTAGTGTTCCTGCTGGAGCACACTCTGCAGGGAATTATAGATGTGGCTCTAGAGGCAGAGCAGCGGGAAGAAGAGGAGGCCTTCCCTAGCTCTCAAGGCCCCAGTCTTTCCGCAGACAGCATTCCAGCGGGTCCTACTCAGATCAGACAGGAGGAGGATGAGGAGGAGGAGGAGGAATATTTAAGTAGTGGGGGCATTGAAGGTGGGGATTCCTCAAGGGAGGGTTTCGTGTGCCCAGAAACACAAGGGCTAGTGCGTGGCTGGGAGGAGGAAGTGCACGATATGGTCATCCTCATTGACCAGGAAGACTCGGAAGCTAATGCCACCTCCAACCTATGCTGCATGGGCTCCCTAATAATGCAAAGCCTGCTAAAGGACCCCAGGATTCGTGCTATCAAGGAGAGGGATCATTACTGGTTGGCAACCCTTCTTGATCCACGATACAAGGGTAAAGTTGCAGAGCTCATCCTGCCCGCACAGAGGGAGCACAGGATGAAAAAACTTGAGGACGCTCTAAAGCGACACTTGTGTAATACCTTTCCAGGCACTGGTAGATTACCAAGTGCTGACACACGTGCCTCTGAGGCTGTGGATGATCAGAGGAATAGTGGTGAAGGCCAGGGCCGCTTGACTGATGCATTTTTAAATTTGTTTAGTCCTCGACGCCCAGGGACGTCAAATGTAGGCACCCATTGCCAGCGTCTTCACCATATGGTGCAGGACTACCTAGGGGCAAGGGCAGACCTGGATACCTTTCCAGCAGATGATCCACTGGTTTACTGGGTGTTGAGATTGGCTCACTGGCCAGAATTTAGCCAATATGCTATGCAGCTACTAGGTTGCCCTTCATCTAGCGTGCTTTCTGAAAGGACGTTCAGTGCCGCTGGAGGTTTTGTCACAGACAAAAGAGTGCGTCTGTCCACCGACTCTGTAGACCGGCTGATGACTCTGTAGACTCTTCTGCATTCATAAAACCTCCAGCACTGAACTCTTCCACAATACCACAAAAGGGTTACGGTGTGAAGGCACTTGCTGCCATGAAAGGCACAATATTTGGCTGCACTGACGCCTGTGCCAGATTTATATCATTTTAATTTTTTGAACTGCAAGGTCCAACCCTGCACTCTTCCACAATACCACAGAGGGGTTACTGTATTATGATGGCACTTGCAGGCCTGGCACCAAAAGCACAATATCTGGGTGCACTGACACCTTTACCAGATGCATATCTTTTTAATATAGGACCGCAAGGTCCACCCCTGCATTCTTCCACAATACCACATAGGGGTTACTGTATGATGATACTTGCTGGCCTGGCAGTCTTGCACCAAAGGCAGAATATCTGGGTGCACTGACGCCTTGACCAGAATCATATCTTTTCAATATAGGACCACATGGTCCACCCCTGCACTCTTCCACAATACTACAGAGGGGTTACTGTATGATGACACTTGCTGGCCTGGCACCAAAGGCACAATATCTGGGTGCACTGACGCCCATTACCAGATAAAAAACTTTTCAATATAGGACCCCAGGTTCCAAAGCACAATATTTGGGTGCACTGCCACTGACTGCTGTATCAGATTCATATCCTCAGAGGGGTTACGGTGTGAAGGCACTGTTGGGGATGCTAAAGGACAAATTTTGAAGCACCTATTGTTACTTTCATCCAAAGCCTGCATTAGTTTCACAATAATGTAGCCAAAAAAATCAGTAAACTTTTTCTGCGTTTCCGAAAATGTCTCCTCTTTTCATACAGACTGCCGCCCCAAGCAGTTGTTTATGGATAGATTAAAGGAAAAGCATTTACCGTCATTTGAAACGTCATTTTTTTGTTTCTATACATCCTAGAAATCCTAAGGACCTCCTAAGCACGATATTTGAAGGATTTTTGGTTTTTATTTTTATTCCTTATTTCATGGAAAACTCACTGTCCCTTTAAAAACTTTTTTTTAAAACTTTTTGTCCTTGTCTCCTGTTCCCCAGGGCACTACCCGGACCCCCATACACCTTTTATGGCAAATATCTAGCATATATGCCCTCTTGGAGGGCACTCTAAAAACCGAATTTTCAGCCCCATTGACTTGCATGGAGTTCGAGTTCGGGTTCGGACCCGAACATATGGGAAGTTCGGGTTCGGGCCCGAAACGAACTCGGGGGGTGTTCGGCTCATCCCTAGTCATGATGGATCCTGGATACCTTGATGCTGGTTTAGGGGTTTAGAGGGTAAGAAGCACTGCAGTCTGTGTGTGCTGTATGCTGGTTTAGGGGCTCAGAGGGTAAGAAGCAGTGCAGTCTGTTTGTGCTTGATGCTGATTTAGGGGCTCAGAATGTAAGAAGCTTCTTAGAAAGATTAATATAAGTTAAATCAAATTCCACCGTTTAAAACACAATCAAAGAACATGGATGTTGTTGAAAGACCTAAGAGAGCATTCATCCATGTGATATGATCCCACCTATTCATGAAAGCAGAGTCTAAAGCCCACCTTGATGATAACTTAAAGGCTCGAGCCGCTATGCTGACCTCGCCGCAAGTTTTCCTTACTGGTCATTAATGGCTACCATACTTTGTATTGGAGCTGCTAACAATGTCTCATTTCTTTCATTGTAGCTGTTCTCAACTCGAGATGGCACCAGTTCTCAGAGCCTGGTGTTGAGTAGGCATTTTACGAAAATCAATTAATGCTGAAAAATAAACAAAAGAATATCTGTAATTACCCTTATCCTGTGGTGCAGGGGACAGCACAATCTGACACACCCTCTCTTCATGAGCTGTGGAATACTGTGAACAAATATTGTTCTTCCACGGCATCAACATTACTTAACAAACGTGTTAACATGCTTGCGCCTCGCTCGCCTCGAGTTTTAATTCAATATCTAATAAACCGTTCATTATAAAATTCTGCAGCAAAAAGTCTCTTTATTTATAGATTTTTTAGAATACTTTAAGCATTTTTCTGATTTTTTTTTTAAAAGTCCAATTTTTTTTAAAAAAAATTTAAGTTTACTTATTTTTTCTGTAACAGCCCTCTTTATTATCATTCCCTGGACCTCATATGTAAATTTCAGACATTTTCGCTCAGTAGTTTCTTTGCAAACAGCATTTAATTTTCACAGATTCATACAAACGGTTTTGCTAATTTATTCACTGCCTCGTCTGCGGTCTCAGCTGCTTCGGGTGTGTGTGATCGGCACCTGTTCGGCTGCTTCGCTGCGTGTGATCGGCTCCTGCTAGGGTTTTTCGAAGGTTAATCCAGATATTTTTTGCTTGTTTTCGGCGTGCATTCACTGGGTTTTGCGGTTAGTTTTCGTCAGGTTTGCGGCAGTTTTTCCCTGCAATCCGGGGACCCTGTGGTGCTTGCTGAATACACCGCAGGGTCACCGAAATGGGATCGGCAAAAGGAACCGAATTGAAGAGAACGAAAAGTCACCGAACGTGCGGTGACTTTTCGAATCTCTTTGAATAACCCTGTACCTGTAACGTTTACAATGGTAAATGTTATATTTCTTTAATATTGTTTTCTACTACAATTCTACAGTGCTGTATCATGTAGATACAAGTCTAAAACCAGGAGTTCAAAAAACCAGCAGGGTTATTCAAAGAGATTCTCATTCTCATAAGCATTCAGCACTTCTGCCTTTTCTTGATCTTCAGTTACTAACACCCCTGTTTCTGATTTTAGTGAACCTACACTTTCACTCTTTTTTTAATTTATGTACTTAAAGAAACTTTTGGGGCTGGTCTTGTTCTCTTTGGCTATAATGTTTTCACTTTGTAGTTTAGCCCATCTAATTGCTTTGTTTGCATACTTTATTGGCAGCCCTATATGCTTTATTAGGATGCCTCAGATTTATCTGATTTAAAAGCTTTAAATGCCTTCTTTTTATTTTTCATTACCCGTGCTACCGATCTACTGAACCAGATTGGATTCAGTCTGTTTATATATTCAGTCTGTCTATAATTATTACCCAGTGTTATATATTGTGATTTGTACTTTTCTAGTGTTAGCTTGAAGATATTTGTCACACACAACCGTCTCTAGGGTTTACAGAGAATGGTCCGAAAAAGAGGAAATATCCAGTGAATGGCAGTTTTGTGGACAAAAATGCCATGTTGATGTCAAAGGTCAGAAGGGAATGGGCAGTGGTTTGAGATGATAGAAAGGCAATAGTAACTCAAATAACCACTTGTTACAACCAAGGTATGCAGAATACCATCTGTGAACGCACAACACAGAGAACCATGAAGCAGATGGGCTACAGCAACAGAAGTCCACACCAGGTGTCACTTCTGTCAACTAAGAACAGGAAACTGAAGCTGCAATTTGCAGAGGCTCACCAAAATTGGACAATAGAAGAGTGGAAAAATGTTGCCTGGTCTGATGAGTGTTGATTTCAGCTCTAACATTCTGATGGTAGGGTCACAATTATTTTGTAAACCACATGAAAGCATGGATAAATCCTGCCTTGTGTCAACGGTTCAGGCTGGTGGTGGTGGTGTTATGGCATGCAGGGTATTTTCCTGGCACACTGTGGACCCCCCAGTTAAGCATCGTTTAAATGCCATGGCCTACCTGAGTATTGTTGCTGACCAGATCCATCCCTATATGACCACTGTGTACCAATCTTCTGATGGCTGCTTCCAGCAGGATACTGCACCATGTCACAAAGCTCAGATCATCTCAAACTGGTTTCTTGAACATGACAATGGGTTCACTGTACTCTAATTGTCTCCACAGTCACCAATAGGGCACCTTTGGGATGTGGTGGAATGGGAGATTTGCATCATGGATGTGCAGTTGATAAATCTGCAACAACAATATTGACCAAAATATCTGAGGAATGTTTCCAACACCATGTTGAATCTATGCCATGAAGAATTAAGGCAGTTCTGAAGGCAAAATGGGGTCCAACCGGTACTAGCATCGTGTACCTAATAAAGTGGCTGGTGAATGTATATATAGCTTTTTTGTTTATGGTTTCTATATAACACATGGTTATTTTCTGATGTTTGGGATTTAATAAATGAAGATTTATGGAGCTCCTGTCATTGGCTAACATAGTTTGACCAAGTCTAGACGAATTGACAAGTCAGAGAGGGCTTTTCTCTGATTCATCATTTGTGGTTTGACATGTGTGACCATTAGACTTGTGCACAGCGTTTTTTTTATTCGTTTCCGAATTTTTCGTCCTGTTTTATTTTCTCCATTTTGGGTAATTTCGGGCCATTTTAAACAGTTTTTTTTTTTCGTTTTGGGTCGTTCGTTATTTTATCGCAATTTGTAATTTCAGATCAATCCAAAATATCAGATCATCTGATATCGTTTTCGTATCACTTCAGTTTTCAGATCCGACATGGTTTTCGGATTCGATTCGAAGATCCGCTATACCTGGAATGAAAACAGCCGACAAGCCACTCGGTAGGTAAAAAAAGATTGAAAGTGTCAAAATTGAAAGGCTGTTTGCAAAAAAGGATTTAACGAAAACTTTAAAAAGTTAGGAAACCTAAAATGTCACCCATAAAATCCTGAAAATGCCCAAAAAATCCTAAAAAAGAAACAAAATGTGTTAGTGCTGCAAGTGAAAAAAAAAAATAAACGGTTTGAGAAATATTTAATAAAAACGTGAATACTTTTTTACATTGAAACCTATGGGGAAAAAAAGCCTTGTTGCTTTAAAAAAGTTAGGAAACGTAAAAGTTCACCCATAAAATCCTGAAAAATGCCAAAAAATCCTAAAAAAATAAACAAACGAAATGGCTTTTTGCTGCAAGTGAATAAAATTTATGGTTTAAGAAATATTTAATAAAAACAGGGATTTTTTAACATTAAAACCTATAGGTGAATCCTATAAATTGCAATGTTAAAAAAAATCCCTGTTCTTATTACTTTGAAATCATTTTGTTAAATTGTTTTCACTTTGTGTCATTTTCATTCTGTTTTTTTTTCGTTTTGGAACATTTTGTTCTGTTTTGGGTCATATTCGTTACGTTTTTTTTCGTTCCGGATCATTTTTGGCCCATTTGATATAATTTCAGAACATTTTCGAACCGTTTCAGATCGTTTTCAAATCAACCTTGAATCGTAATTTCGGATGATTCGTAATATCGGATGTTATGTTTTTCAAAAACGAAAAAAATAACGAAAATACACATCTCGGACAAAACCAAAATTTTTACGATACGAAATGCACATGTCTAGTGGCCATGTGTACAATCAGAGAAGAGGTGAAAGGACACCCAGATATTTGTGTCCACAGATACCAGTCCTTCTCTATTCATACAGGTATAACTCACAAACTTTGGATTCGTTGGATTATTTAGACATACAACTAATAACTGTACCATAAACATCTGAGTTTTTTTAATGAGTCCTGTCAATTCATTGGGTTTAATTGTGCATCCATATTCTGGAGGATTTTCCTTTTTCACCTTCACATTGGGGGGTGGATCTAGTACATGGTAACCTCAAAGGCGTTAAAGATATCTGATAGCAGAGGACTACTCAACATTTTTTGAGTGTGCCTTTTAGTTCCTTTCTATAGTGTTTTGTTGGTTTCATCTGCACAATAAAGTTATTTTCCTTTATATTTTATAGATATGCATTGGAAGCATGACCTGTAAGATTTGTGTATGTATTTGTATACCACTGGTGAGTCACTAACCACATAATTCAACTGAGGTGTATCGCTGTATGTGCTGTTTTGAACCCTCAGTGGGTGGTGGACTCCTATTCACATCCACTAAAGGATGGGAGTCTGTTTCAAGTCATTGTTTTGTTGCTTCTTGTTTACAAGTAGATTTCACAGTGTATGTATGTGATGTTTTTCCTTTGACCATGCGTTAACCGCATTTAATATGGTGCATTGGTGTGGCGTCTGGCCACTCACAGACATTTTATTTGTATATAGTTATCCGTGTACTTTATAGCATAGATCTGTTATATTACCCACTTCATATCATAAAAAGACAAGTAACAAAGCTGTCAACTTAAACAATAAAAATAAAAGATTCCAGTAAATATTTTTGTAATGGTCTGAATGTAAAATTCATCCTCCTGGCAAGTTGAGGGCATAAGATTTGTCGGGGCTGTAATCCATTTCAATGCTGGGGTAATATACTTGCTCTTCAGCCAAATACCATTGATTTAAATAGCATTTATCACTACACCATCTGTGCTTTGTAAATTGTTTCCCATGTGCTCGTCTTAATTTCTGTATTTTTTTCTCATTTATTTTGAAGCTTCTTTATCCCAAATTCTTTAAACTGTATTTTTAATTGAACTTTTTATTTTTTTGTACCCGTATTTTAATTTCTCGGATGGATGTTGGTGGTGCAAATAAACATAAGGAGAATTCAGACTCGTACATTTAGTATAGATTACAGTATTTGGTTATATCCTGATGTTTTCTTTTTTCTTCGTAGTAAACCTAACTGCTTGCATGAGTGCAGATATATGATAATTCTACAATTAATATAATCCCTAATGATTTACTCTGTTTAAATGCTCCGTTCGGCGTGGTTAGTGTCGCTACTGGGATTGGTAGTATTCCAATATTTTGTAAATTAAAGTTCTATGTGTGCTATAAAACATTCAGAATGTACCCCATGATATGTATTAGAAAGATTTATGAGAGTAAATTCTGCTTACGTTATTCAATTGGTATAATTTGCACATTATTATGTAGCATATAAAGTGTTCTTTTCAGAAGTTTCATTTAAAAAGACACTGTGGGCTCATTTGTACATTACTTAGACTACACTTTAATAAGTGAATTGTTGTTTTAAACTATACATCATTGTAAATTTATATGTCAGGATATATCTATGCTAAGTGATAACCTATACGCTGCAGCAAGAAAATTAATTGTGTAGTGTAAGCAGTTTTAGAGTAATTGCAGAACAAACATATTTATTTAAAGTTAATATATTTAACTCCGGTTTGCACACAATGATGAATTGCTTTTTTGAATCTGTAGCATGATTCATGCTTTGGTTTATAATGTTTAATTTATGCAGGAAAAGATATTTGTTGAAGAAGGGCTCTTGCTATTTATTGTACGTTAGAGTAGCCATCGCTCGCCTTCTAAATGCAGACTAAAAATAATTGTTATCAGTAGAATGCTTACATGTCAAAAGGGAATAACTTACAACCTAAATTTTATTTATATAAATTAATTAAAAATAAATAAATTATAAATATTATTATAATATTATTAATTATTATTACTATAATACTATTTTATTTATATAAATTTTATTTAAATATTTATTTGAAATACGGGATGTGAAGTTAATACATAAAGGCTGGGTGGAGTAAAGGTAACATCACTGCTCTGCGTGGAGAGAGCCTGTGGAGACATGGGTTCAATCCCAGCAAGAGCACCACTCCAGTAAGTGTCCTTGGGCAAGACACCTAACGGTACATACTCGCCACCCAGGTCATACTTGAAAACGAGAGAAATCACAATGTATCCTTCCTGGTAAAATCCTTTCTCAAAAAAAAAAAAAAAAAGAGGTAAACTCTGCTTATTCTGATGAATAATGATGCAGTAAGTCACCCTCTCTGTGACCAATCGATGTAGCGATCAGTCTCCAAGAGGCAGCCCATGGACTGAATATGCGCACAGCGCACAGCTCCGATCCATCATTCTGCTCAGGCGCTATGGCACTTGCGTCCCTTTGCGCTGAGAAATTTGTGGCTCCAATGCTACATGAGTTGCATAGGGCCTCAAATAGATAATAAAAATGGTCAGATATCTTGCTTATGTGGATTTGTAGTGAATGTGATCATAATGAGATTATTTGTAATGCAGCTTTCAAAAAATAACAATAGATTGTAAAAATATCTGTATGTGACATAAAGCCTGTATATGGAAATTACAGTAACTCTTTGTATCTGTACTGTACAATGATTTTCAGTCATTATAACCCCCTGAATCATATCCCTGTTCAGCAGTGCATAACTCCAGTAATCTCCATGTATTCTGTCCTTTCTCTTGCTATTGTAATGCAGCAGTAAAGTTTGTTGAGCTATTTGTTACAATAAGGGTGGGGGCTGCTCCTTCTAGATTCTTTACAGTAATACAGGGTGACAGCAATGAGATAATGTCATTAAGACTTTTGTTTCTCCCCAGGGAGAACATTCATCTTGTATTAAAAAGTTACACTTTTATTTTCAGTGCACAATATGAATATAAATGGTTTTGTTAGTGGAATTATTAAACTAAGATCTAGGAATTTTACGTTAATAATAAGCTATGCTACATAGAAAAGTATCTTAATATGATGTACAAAAAAAGGTCTATTCGAAGAAAGTTGAAAATTACGAGAATTGTCAGGAGAAGAGAACAATCTAGACCAAATAGTCAATTTGGAAAGTGAGATAAATGGGAGAATTTTTCTGGTTTAGCTATTTTGACCTAAGGAGTTATTCAGAGAGAGCCACTCTGGCCCCCGAAATGTCACCGAACAGGAAATTTCCCCGTACGGTGCCCTTCTGGGGCCATTCGGCTATTCACAGAGCAAACAGTTCGCCAAATTTTGGCGAGCTGCCAGGAAATAAGGTGTCTGTACGAAGGCAGTGAAATCCCCCATAGAGAAGCATTGGCTAATCTATTCAGAGAATACTGAACAGCAGTGAAAAGTTGCTGAAGTGCCCCGCTGTTCGGTGGTTTCATTCGGCAAGTTTATTCAGGCGAATCCCATAGCCGTCAATGTTAAAAATATTCCTGTTTTTATGCAATATCTAATAAACTGTTTATTATTTTAATCTGCTGTAAAAAGTCTTTTTAATTTATAGAATTTTTAGGATCTTGTAAGAATTTTTCGAGATTTTTCCATGCAATTTTGTTTTCAAAACTGTATTTCTTTTTTCTGTAACAGAACTTTTTATTATCATTAATAGGATCTTATATGTAAATTCCAGGCATTTTCATTCAGTAGTTTTTATGCAAACAGCATTTCAATTTTGACACTTTCAATCATATTGTTTTTTGTTGTTGATTTTTTTTACCCCATTCGTCAGCATGTCGGGTTTTTCCGGTGGCTGTTTTGCACTGTGTACGGTGGCTCGTCAGCTTTTTCTGACGTGTTCGGCATGTTTTTTGATGGCGGTTCCGGTGAGTTTTCGGTGGGTTTTCAGCAGGTGTGCAGCGGGTGTGTAGTGGGGTGGCGATGGGTTTTCCCTCCATTCCGGGAACACTGCGTTGAATGCTGAATTCACCGCAGGGTGGGGAACTTTGATTCCCCGAAGTGCAGGGAAGTGCGGGGAAAGAGAGAGCACCGAAATGTCGCCGACATTTCGGTGCTCTTTGAATAACCCCGCTAGAACTTTCACTTCTCCAGTCATTCTCCTCAGTTTTACCTTTCTTTGAATAGACCTGTATAAAAAACCTCCAAGGACACCAATGACAACTATGATAATTGTGCTTTTATGGACTACATCAGATGTCTTTCAAGAATAATTAAGAATATATCAAAGATGCTGACGTGACATCCACATTGAGTGTTCATGTGAAGAATGTCCAGAGAGAAGCTTTTCTTCTCTTTTTTAACCACTTCAATTTTCTGAACCTGCCTAGGAATAGTCAATTTATAACAACGAAAGCACATTTAACACTTAAAATTATGTGAATTAGGGATGAGCTGTTCGGTTCGAACTGTTCGGAGTTCGCATTGAACATTGGCCGTTCGACAGTTCGCGAACTTCAAACTTTTTGGGACATTCGCCAAAAGTTCGAAAAAAAATAAATGAAAAAAGTATAAAAAGTGCTTAAAAAATACAAAAAAAATCTAGAAATAAAGAGACTCTTTACTGCAGAATATTATAAGCAACAGTTTATTAGATATTGAATTAAAACGGGAATATTTTTAACATTGAAGCCTATGGGATAAAACATTCTTGTTACTAAAACATCAGGCAGACACGGCCCTCTAATCAGGCACTGTAGAGGGCAGCCTGCAGGGGCCTCCCAAGGATCCCCTTGAGGAGCATACGATGACAGAGCTGCGACTGTGCGGGCTAGCCGCCCGGGTGCATGTGGCAGAGACAGGCAGCACAGGGCGGGAGCCACTGCACCTGCGGCCACGGCAGACCCCCCCACAACCAGGATCCAGGGAGCCCTCACTGACCACCAGGCTAAGGTAAGGCGACACATTTCTAAAAAAAATAAAATCCGAGGACATTTTTAAATGACCCGGGAACATAAAATAAAACCTTTTTCTTTTTCTTTCTCTACCTGGCTGAATGTATTTAATTATATATATTAGATACATTCAGCCAGGTAGAGGGGGTGGCATGTGGGCTGCGCGGGGTCTCAGGCAGTGGTTTGTTTTTTTTGTGTGTATATTTTTAGCAAATTTATAGTGGAAGGTAAGGGCAGGTATGATATATATATATATATATATATATATATAGATAAGATATATATCTATATTCTTATAAATATATATATCCAGGCTTGTATTACACACACATTTTGGCAACTAATTGCCCCCCCCCCTTTGGTTGATCGCTCCAGAAGAAATGTTGAACCCGATAGAGCAGAGAATAATATATATATTCTCTGCTCTGTCAGGTTCAACATTTCTTCTAGAGGGATCAGCCAAATGGGGGGGGGGGGAATTTAGTTGAGATTGTCCACATGCCACCCCCCATGTGCGTATGTGTATATATGGTCTGAGGTCCGGTATATATATATATATCTGCGTGTTGATATATACGTATATATAGGTCTGCGTGTTGATATATACGTATATGTCTGTGTGTGGTATCAATGCATCCCTACTCTATACACGGCGCTCCATGTCACTATAATATATATGATCAGGGGTTACCTTTTTTTTATATTTTTATACTATTCTTATTAAATTAACAGTACTTTTTGATGTATTTTATTCAGTAGAATTTTTTTTGCCTATATAACATGTGCTCTGTGAAAATAAAATGTTTTTTGTGTACATTTTAATTTAGTTAGTGGATTCCTGTCCAGTGCGGTGAGAAGCAAAAGTAATGTAGTGTAGACACGCTGCGAGGCAGAGCGGAGTGAAGTCAAGCATGCAAAATGTTTGCTTCTTTTCGCTTCGTTACGCTGTGCGTCGCTACACGCTCAGTGTGTCTTAGCCTTTATTCCTGCATCGCAAGCTTACCGAATCAGTTTGTATACTTGCTACTGACCCTGCTTGTTCTGAGGACCTGATTTGTTGCCGACTTTGCCTGCCATTTGACTATTCTCTCTGTGTATTCCCTGCCTGTTCTGTTTGCTTCCTGTTGCTACAGGTGTGCGCCGATTCTCACCATATACAGTAGCGCAGTACAAGTGCCTAAACATTGCTGACCCAGTTTTGTTATAGCTGCTGATGTAACTGAATAGATCGGGGATCTCTTCTGCATTACCAAAACCTCCACCAGTGCACTCTTCCACAATATCACAGACGGTTACTTACGGTGTGAAGGCACTTGCTGCCACCAAAGGCACAATATTTGGGTGCACTGCCACTGACGCCTATACCAGATTCATATCATTTTAATATTTGACCGCAGGGTCCGACCCTGCATTTTTTCACAATACCACAGAGGGGTTACGGTGTGACGGCACTGTTGCCGACACTAAAGGCCCAATTTTAAAGCACCTATTGTTACTTTCATCCAAAGCCTGCATACGTTTCACCATAATTTAGCCAAAAAATCACTAAACTTGTTCTGCGTGTCCTAAAATGTCTCCTCTTTTCATACAGACTGCAGCCCCAAGCAGTTGTTTATGAATAGATTAAAGGAAAACCATTTACCGTCATTTGAAATGTCATTTATTTGTTTTTAAATGTTTCTATACATCCTAGAAATCCGCTACTTCACGGGCAGGTTATGGGGACCTCCTAGGCACGATATTTGAAGGAATTTTTCATTTTTATTCTTAACCTTTATTTCATGGAAAACTCACTATTCCTTTAAAAACGTTTTTTTTTTTACTTTTTGTCCTTGTTTCCTGTCCCCCAGGGCACTACCCGGACCCCCATACACCTTTTATGGCAAATATCTTGCATATATGCCCTCTTGGAGGGTACTCTAAAAATCGAACTTTCGAGCCCCAGTGACTTGCATTGAGTTCGGTTCGTGTTCGCTTTCGAACTCGAACTTTTGAAATTGTTCGAGTTTGAATGCGAACCGAACACGAGGGTGTTCGGCTCATCACTAATGTGGATGTCACGCCGAAAGACCAAAGAGTTTGATGTAAACTGTGAACAGTTACAAATAAGTAGTTGTATGAATTTGAAAGTGTCGGTGATTTTCTTGGTGACGCAATCAAAAACTATAATATCCTTAACTGATGATAGTGCACAAGTTGTAATAAAAAAAGTCAAATGAGCTTTTAAATCTCACAAATTGAAGTGTATTATAAACACAAATTAGAAACAAAAATAGCTGAGTACTTGTGTTTTATGATTTCAGCAGAAATCAAACATCTTCATTTACTGTCTCACAATTGGTGAGCTTACACATATTTTTAGCTGGGAATATTGACGTTCTGGGACAGGAGTCACTGACTGGAAATAGGGCTAGCAAGGTGGAAATATATTTTTCCTACAACTCGTGCCGACCCAATGAAAATTATTCTGCCACTTCTTCATTCGGTACTGGGTCTTAGGAAACAGTTTGTTAAGTCATTACCAAAATGTGAAGAATGCTTTGAGTACCTATGCAAAAAGTTTATTAACCTATCAAAAGCAATAGTAACAGAAGACAGCAGGAGTCAGATGATAAATTCCTATCTACATTGACTGAAGTAGAAAAAAAGGCTTGGAGTTCCTTCAAAAGTGTGGTTACTAGGTTCCTTGGAAATATTACAGAACATGAATATGCACTCTTTGTTGAACACATGCTGAAAAAATTCAAAGATTTAGGATACTCAGTATTAAATAAATCTCTAGAATGTACACTTGGGCTTTTTCCCTGAAAATCTATGTGCAGTACGTTAAGAACAGGGAGAACATTTCTATCATAGACATTAAGTAGAAAGAAATAAGAAAGCAAGGCCTGTGGAACGTTAACAATAACAGGGATTTATACTGGACTCCTCAACATGAAAATCCAGAGTTATGATTTCTGTAATTCTTTCCATATTGGCCTCCCCAACACCCACATTGCCCCTTTGCAATCTGTAATAAATGCAGCTGCCAAGCTTATTTTTCACACACGATGCTCCTCGCATACCCCCCCTTTGCCGGTCCTTCCAGTAGGCTTGTGCACCGATTTTTTTTTCGGTTCGATTCGGTTCGATTTGCTCGGATGTTTAAACTTTTCGATTCGGCTCGTTTCGACCGATTTCTGTTTCGATTCGGTTCGGCTCGACTCGTTTTTCGTGTACATTTTTTTTTCGGAATATCGACCATTTTTCGTATTTTCGTGTCACTTTGCTCGTTTTTTGTATCGACTTTTCGTGATTTCGGGACTTTTCGTTTTTTCGGAACGTCTGTTCTCCTCGACCATTTTTCGTATTTTCGCGTCACTTTGCTCGTTTTTTGTATCGACTTTTCGTGATTTCAGAAATTTACGTTTTTTCGGAACATCTGTTCTCCTCGTTTCAAAGCTGTCTAGAAACATAGAAAAATGTCGGCAGATAAGAACCTTTCGGCCCATCTAGTCTGCCCAATTACATGGATACTTTACCTGGATTTATCTTTTGTTTAGGATAGCCTTATGCCTATCCCATGCCTGCTTAAATTCAATTACTGTTTTGGCCTCTACCACTTCAACTGGAAGACTGTTCCATGTATCCACCACCCTCTCAGTAAAATAATGCTTTCTGATGTTACTTTTAAACCTTTGCCCCTCTAATCTAAGACTATGTCCTCTTGTTTTGCTACTTTGTTTCCTTTTAAATATACTCCCTTCCTCTACCTTGTGGATTCCCTTTACGTATTTAAATGTTTCTATCATATCTCCTCTGTCTCGTCTTTTTTCCAAGCTATACATGTTAAGATCATTAAGCCTTTCCTGGTAACTTTTCTCCTTCAAGCCGTACACCATTTTAGTAGCCCTTCTCTGAACTCTCTCTAAGATATCTATATCCTTCTGGAGATACGGTCTCCAGTACTGCACACAGTACTCCAAGTGAGGTCTCACCAGTGCTCTGTACAGTGGCATGAGCACTTCCCTTTTCCTACTGCTAATACCTCTCCCTACACAACCAAGCATTCTGCTAGCATTTCCTGCTGCTCTATTACATTGACTACGTACCTTTAGATCCTCTGCAATAATAACCCCTAAATCCCTTTCCTCAGATGTTGAGGTTAGGACTGTATCAAATATTCTATATTCAGCCCTTGGGTTTTTACGTCCCAGGTGCATTATCTTGCACTTATCCACGTTAAAACTCAATTGCCACAGTTCCGACCATTTTTTAGTTTACCTAAATCATTTGTCATTTGGCTGATCCCTCCAGGAACGTCAACCCTGTTGCAAATCTTTGTGTCATCAGCAAAAAGACATACTTTTCCATTAATACCTTCTGCAATATCACTAATAAAAATATTAAAGAGAATGGGTCCAAGTACTGACCCCTGAGGTACCCCACTGGTAACAAGACCTTGCGCCAAATAAACTACATTTACCACAACCCTCTGTTGCCTGTCACTCAGCCACTGCCTAATCCATTCAACAATATTGGAATCCAAGCTCAAAGATTGCAATTTATTGATAAGCCTTCTATGCGGAACAGTATCAAAAGCCTTACTGAAATCTAAATAAGCAATGTCTACTGCACCACCTGTGTCTATTATTTTTGTTACCCAATCAAAAAAATCAATAAGATTAGTTTGGCATGATCTCCCTGAGGTAAACCCATGTTGTTTCTGATCCTGTAATCTATGTGTTTTTAGATGGTCAACAATCCTTTCCTTTAACATGGTTTCCATTAATTTCCCCACTACTGACGTAAGACTGACTGGCCTATAGTTCCCAGATTCCTCCCTACTACCCTTCTTGTGAATGGGCACAACATTTGCTAATTTCCAGTCTTCTGGGATGACTCCCGTTAGCAAGGATTGGTTAAATAAATCTGTTAACGGTTTTGCTATTACATCACTGAGCTCTCTTAATAATTTAGGGTGGATCCCATCAGGCCCCATTGACTTATTTGTCTTTACTTTAGACAGCTGCTGTAGAACCTCCTCCTCTGTAAACTGATATGTAATTGTCTCGTTAGTGTTTCCTCCTAACTGAGGTCCCTTTCCTTCCTTTTCTTCTGCAAAGACTGAACAAAAATATTCATTGAGGCAGTCAGCGAGACTTTTATCCTCTTCTACATACCTTCCTTCCTTTGTTTTTAATCTAACTAATCCATGTTTTACTTTTCTTTTCTCGTTTATGTATCTAAAAAATGTTTTGTCCCCCTTTTTTACTGACTGAGCTATTTTCTCTTCTGCGTGTACTTTGGAAGCTCTTATAAATTGCTTTGCCTCTTTCTGCCTAATCTTATAGGTTTGCCTATCTTCTTCACTCTGAGTTGTTTTATAATTATTGAATGCTGTCTTTTTGTTCTTCACTATTTTGGCCACTTCTGCAGAGTACCACAGTGGTTTCTTCCCTTTTTTGTTTTTGCTAATGTAGCGCTGTGTTAAATTTTGCTGCCGGTAGTACCTATTTTTGGCCACAAGATGGAGACAATCGCGATTAGAGACACGAGACATTGGGACTACATTTCCCGGCGTGCTTTGCAAAAGGACAGGAAGTGGGTGGGACACAGGAGGCTTACTTCCCGAACCTCGTGGAGAACGCGCCAGAGCGCGCGAGGGAACGAGAGAGAGCAGACGCAGTGCAAGACATCGCAGGAGGGCCTAGGCCAGAGCAAGAGTGAGACCTGTCAGTTCCTTATCGGGTCATTCGGCCTAAAGAGAAGGAGACCTCCGAGTTCCTGAGATTGCTGCAGATTAAAGAAGCCAAAGACCTGGAGTGAGGAGTTGCCGCGAGCTGATCGGATACGGAGAGCAGGCGGTGAGCGGGACAAGTTGTGGACAAGCAACAGAGAGTCAGACAACGGATCCGGCCGCTAGTATCCCCAGTCAAAATCGAGCGGAGAGACGTCCTGGGTCAGCGGAGCCTACAGCAACCGGTGGATGGGTGAGAGGCCTCCAAGGCCGTATGTAATTAAGGAACACACTGCTGTTTTCTCTTTAAAGTCCACAGGGCCCCAACTTGACTAGTCGAAGACATTCCTTAAGTAAATTCACTGGCCAGTTGAACAGTACCCGGGTACCACACACACATACACACCTTTTACATACCGGGACTTAAACCTGTGCAGGACTCATTTTGTTACGAATCGGAATGGGAGTTAAAGTTACGTTCTGAATACATATTTTTCTCTTTTTCCGCTGCGCGTTTATCGTAATACGAAGAGATTGTATTTTGGGGTTCGCTACGTGTCTCTGTTTTTTCCGAACTATTGGGCAATTGCATATATTTTTCTGTTCGGTTGCGAATATTTTATTCTTCCGAAATACGAAGCCTCGTGTTTCGTTTCTTTTCCGCTACGCGTTTTACCGCAATACGAAAGTACTGTAATAATATCTGTGAATACCGTGTCTCAACATCTGCTTATTATTTTAGTAAACTATTTAAATGATAAAAACTCACAGCGGTGTTGGAGTATATTTATTCCCTAGTGCGGGGAGACTGACCCGTGGTTCATTTTCAGCGGCTCCTCCGGGAGTGAGCGCTACACGTGGGGGCTCGTTTCCGGGATCCAGTCTCTGGAAAAACCGCATCTAAAGGGTTAAATATGGATCCAGACACTGTTGCCGAGTGGTGTGAGGAGCACAGTGGTCAGTTAGAATGTTGTATAGTCATGGATATTCCCGCAGACACTTGGGCCGAAGATCAGATTCGCCAGGCTGTGGCCGTGCTGACACCAGACCATCAGGGGTTAATACTGGACATTGCAAAGAACACAGATACCTCTCACACGTATGTTCTTCTTGAATGGAGAAAGGGTGTTCCACCATGTTTTCAGGGCGCGAGCGTGAAACTGGCCGATGAGGTGGAAGTCCAACTAATTCAGCCAAGTGCGCCACGTGGCGAATCCGCAAGTGTTCCCGCGCCTAGTCCGTTGGCCATGATCGGGCCTGAATTTATCGTGGCTATTGGAGATCTACTGGCTAAATGTCAGAAAACAAGCCCTCCTCACACTAACTTCGGTTATCGACGGTTAAGAAATTTTACAGGAAACGTGCCAACTCCGGCGGGAGAAGAAACCTTTGAAGAATGGGTGGAACAGGCGATGCAGGCTCTGGATGAGTGGGATGTCCCTGAGGCCCAGAAAAAGCAAAGGATCACTGAGAGCTTAAAGGGACCTGCGTCAGAAGCGGTGAGAAACCTGAAACTGAGCAGAAAAGATTGTACTGCTTTAGATTACTTAAACGTTCTTGAGGAAGTTTTTGGGCGAACCGAAAAGGCGGCCGAACTGGTATATCAGTACGAACACACCTATCAGAGAAGAGGTGAAAGGATGACCGAGTACATGAGGCGCCTAGATAAGATTCTACACCAGATACTCCTGAAGAAAGGGGCCGAACCGGCCGAAGTAGATAAGATCCGAATAAAACAGATCCTGAGGGGCTCTCAACCTTTAGATCCAGTAATGATGCAGCTGAGAAGCAGAGCAGGTAACCAAGAGTTAAAGTACCTGGAACTGATCCGAGTTGTACGAGAGGAAGAGGCTTTACTGGAAGAGAAATCCTTCAGGCGGGGGGAAGGGCTTATGCACAACCTGTGAGACATAACGATGGTCTGCGGCCTGAAAGCGACTCCCTAGATACTTGTGGATCGGACGAGGACGAACAAGAGCACCTAGTCGTTTTTAAATCTACAGAGAGGGCTGCCAAAGAATCGAACCTCCCTGAACGTGGTGAATTGTCCAAAACCGTCAAGAAAGTACAGGAAGCTCAAGTTGAATTGCAACAAGCGCACGCGGAACTGTGCCGAGTGTTGATGAAGGTGACCGAAATGCAGACAGAAATGCAGAAATTCCTCACAGGTATGCAGACGACAGGAGTTGCTGTGGCATCTAGTCCAAGTCCTTTGACAAAATCTCAACAAGCAACTACGTCTCCGCTCTCTAAGAAGAGATGTTTCGGTTGTGGAGAAATGGGCCATTTCCGCGCACAGTGCAAAGGCCGGAAGCCTGAGAAGGATAGAGTCGAGGGACTGTTGGAAGCCTTAGAAGGACTGTTATCTACCCCACCGGCGGGAAACGCCATAGGGCACAAGTGAAGGAGCAACTTAGGTGCCCGAAGGTTGAACCCCGCTCCAAAAACCAAGCCAAGACTAAAAGGACGAGAGGGCCTAAAACCGAGCCAAATGCTGAACCTGCCAGAACCGAAAGAGTCACTCCCTTAGCATCCGGGTCTACGTCATGGGGAAGCAATGCACACCCAAAGCCTACACGGGCCAAGAAAAAGGCCAGGGTACAGCAAACCGGGTCTAAGCGTCCGGATACCGCCACCAAGTTTCCTGACCAACTGATAGGTCCTTCTCCTATTGTGCCAATCCAAGTGGAAGGAGTTTACACTAAAGCCCTGTTAGATTCAGGGGCTCAAGTGACAGTGATCTACAAAGACTTCTACGAGAAACACTTAAAGCACATTCCTCTGCAAGAATTGAAGGATTTGGAAATATGGGGTATCGGCACTGAGAAGCTCCCTTATGACGGGTACCTGCAAGTGAAGTTGGAGATCGGATCTGAAGTCATCGGGCAGTCTGGGGGTTGCGATGCATTGGCCATTGTGTGTCCTCGACCCTCAGGTGCGAACAGAAGCTCCCTGATAGTGGGGACGAATACTGACCTAGTGCGGCATCTCCTGACACCTGTTGTATTGGAAGAAGGTTCGACTCAAGGAGTACACCCAATGTTACGTCCGGTCTATCAGAGGATGGTCGAAGAACGAAAGGCACCTGCCGAGGTGGGAAGACTGTGGAGACTGGGTGGAACAGAGAAGGTTCTGCAAGCAGGAGAAGTAGCGAGTTTCCGGGCTTCAGTCAAGTTGAACGGATCGCAACCAGGTCCCTATGTGGTGCTGGGAACCGATTTTAATCATGGGAGTGAAACCGGAGTCAAAGTAATTCCTGAAATAATTTCCACAAAAGCTCTGAAGAGAACACGAGGAAGAGTCTCGGTCAGCGTATGCAATGTGACGGATTCTCCAGTAGTCCTTAGAGCACGAATGCCTATCGGGCAAGTAGAGTCTGCTACACCCCTCTCTACCGATTCAGGAGGGGGAGTGGATAAAGAGATCCCAGATGAAAGATTCTACCCCAAGGACGCTCCCATTTCACCTGAGTGGAAGAAACATCTTCAGTCTCAAGTCCTAAAATGGAAGGAATTGTTCTCGAAAGATGAGTTCGATGTGGGCCTAGCTAAGAGTACTGAGCACCGCATTCGGTTACAAGAAGACAAGCCGTTTCGGGAAAGATCAAGGCGAGTTCCGCTAGGAGACTTAGATGATCTGCGAGAGCAGCTGAACGAATTGCAAAGAACCAAGGTGATTCAAGAGTCCAGGAGTCCATACGCATCTCCCATAGTGTTGGTCCGGAAGAAAAATGGTTCTGTCCGCTTATGCATAGACTACCGCACATTGAACCGGAGAACCATCCCCGATCAATATGCCACTCCTCGGATAGAAGATGCCCTACAGTGTTTGTCTGGAGCAAAGTGGTTTAGTGTACTAGACTTGCGAAGCGGGTATCACCAGATACCAATGCATCCTAAAGACAAGGAGAAAACTGCGTTCATCTGTCCACTGGGGTTCTTTGAATTCAACAGAATGCCTCAAGGCCTTACGGGGGCTCCAGCCACGTTCCAACGGTTGATGGAGAAGACAGTCGGGGATATGAATCTAATCGAAGTATTAGTGTACCTGGATGACATAATTGTGTTTGGGAAGACTCTGGAAGAACATGAGCAACGTTTGGAGAAGGTCTTGAAGAGGCTCCATGAAGAGGGGCTGAAGCTGTCTCTGGAGAAATGCCAATTCTGTCTACCGTCTGTTACGTATCTAGGACATGTGGTCTCAGCAGAAGGTGTTTCGACAGACCCTCGGAAGTTGGAGGCCGTAGCTTCTTGGCCTAGACCCCGAAACATTACTGAACTTAGATCTTTCTTGGGATTCTGTTCATACTATCGAAGGTTTGTGAGAGGATTCGCGAAAATAGCTCAACCACTGAACAAACTCCTGCAGAAGGAAACTACAGAAGAAGGCTGCAAGGTCTCTGACCAAAACCCGTCGGCTCCAGGGCCAAGGAAAGCTCGAGAGTCTATACAAGGTGAATGGACCAGTCAATGTGAAGGAGCTTTCGTGAAGTTGAAAGAGAGTCTAACCCGAGCTCCTGTTTTGGCCTATGCGGACCCTCACAAGCCGTATGAGTTACATGTGGATGCCAGCCGAGAAGGTCTGGGAGGAGTCCTGTATCAGGAGTATGGTGGATTGTTGAGGCCTGTGGCGTACGTGAGCCAGAGCCTTACGCCTTCAGAGAAGAATTACCCTACCCACAAGTTGGAGTTCCTAGCCTTAAAGTGGGCAGTGGTAGACAAGTTAAAAGACTATCTGTATGGAGCCGAGTTTGTGATCAAAATGGATAATAATCCTCTTACCTACATCCTTACTACCGCAAAACTGGACACAACAGGACATCGGTGGTTGGCCGCTCTGTCAGGGTTTCGGTTCAGCTTGAAGTACCGCCCTGGGGTGAATAATCGAGATGCTGATGCGTTATCGAGAAGACCCTACACTACAGAATGGACTCAGTTGACTCCAGACGGGGTGCAAGCTTTGTGTCAAGGAACAGAGCGCCGGGTCAAAGGAGGGATTGAAGCGGAGGCCATAGGAGTCATGGCTGCAGCTGTTCCTGAGTTTTACTGTAACCCTACGCAGTTAAGGGATGAAAGTTTACCTACCTTTTCGAGACAGGACCTGAAAGCGGATCAGGCCAGAGACCCTTTAATTGCCTTGACCATAAAGGCCCTGACTGCAAACCAGCGTGAGATTTTGCTAACCAACTCCCCGAGTGGAGCCAGATTGGTCTACAAAGAGTGGGAGCGGTTGAAGATGTTGGATGGGGTGGTCTACCGAAGGGGCCCCTCAGCTAACGCTGAAGAGATTCAACAGTTATTCCTCCCCACTAAACATAGGGAGAGTGTGCTGCGATCACTACATGATGAGCATGGACATTTGGGTGCTGAGAGAACTTTTAAATTGGTACGAGATAGGTTCTATTGGCCTTGCATGAGAGCTGAAGTGGAGAGTTATTGTCATTCCTGTCTGAGGTGTATTCAGAGAAAGACTCTACCGACCCGAACTGCTCCAATGAGCCACCTGCAGAGCCAGGGACCCATGGATTTGGTGTGCATTGACTTCTTGTGCTTAGAGCCGGATGCTAGTGGGCAAGGGAACATCCTAATAGTGACCGATCATTTCACTCGTTACGCCCAAGCTTTTTCCACAAAGGATCAACGCGCTCCGACCGTGGCCAAGGTGTTGATGGAAAAGTTTTTTGTTCATTACGGACTGCCAAGGAGGATACACTCGGATCAGGGTAGAGACTTTGAAAGCAGACTGGTGGGGCAATTGCTAGAGCTGTTGGGAATCCAAAAGACCCGAACTACACCATATCACCCTCAAGGTGATGCTCAGCCTGAAAGGTTTAATCGCACACTACTAAACATGCTGGGGACCTTGTTGAATGTAGAGAAGCAGAGTTGGAGTCGTCACATAGCTACTCTGGTGCACGCGTATAACAGTACGGAGAGCGATGCAACTGGATACTCACCGTACCGTCTTATGTTCGGAAGGGAGGCTCGACTGCCGGTTGACTTGGCATTTGGGTTATCTCTAGACCAGACGTCAGTAGCTTCCCATAGAAACTACGTGGATAGGCTTCGAAAGAATCTGGCTTCTGCGTTTGAACAGGCCCGTTTGACCTCAGAAAACAAGGAGCAAAGAAACAAAAGGAACTATGACTTGAAAGTTCGAATACAAGATCTACAACCCGGTGATAGGGTTCTATTGAAGAACTTGGGTGCTGCTGCGAGACACAAGTTGGCGGATAGGTGGAGTTCCCAGGTTTACATTGTCTGCAAACAACTGCCGGGTCTGCCGGTGTATCAGATTCGCCCGGACGGAAAGGCTGGGCCTCTCAAGAACTGGCACCGGAATCATTTGTTACCTTTGAGAGAGGCTGTGAGGATGCCAGTGGGGGACGAACTGCCTCTGCCAAATCCGCCTGCTCCACGTTTGCCTCCTGTTACTCGGTCTCAGCAGACCCGGGCTGTCGAAGAAAGCGAAAGAGACAGTGAAGAAGAGAGTTATTGTTTGGACTGGATGCGCTCACCGGAGCCTGAGGAGATTGTAGTTGTTCCTGAGCGGTGGGAGAGTAATTTGAGACCTGAAGCTCCTGAATTTCTGCTAAAAGTCCCTGAGGTTGTTGGGATCCCGGTAGCTCCGGAAGTTGAAGCTTATTCAGGCGACTATAGTTCTATGCCTTCACTGGAGGGATCATACTCTGAAGAAACGTCTGCTCCAGTGATAGAGAGAAGGACTGAGCCAGCACCTATAGTACTTCCACCTGAAGAGGAACTGATTGAGCCAGAACCAAAACGCTCTGTTCGACCGCCCCAACGTCTCACCTACGACTCACCAGGACATAGCACTGAAGAGGCCATCACCACCGTGCAGAGGTTGCCCGAAGTGTCTGCTATGCTAGCTGAGATATCCCAAAATATGAATCAACTTGAGGAAGTGTTCCTAACCCACTATATGTATGCTGCTGAACCTGTACATGTTATGTAAACTTATTCGAATATTGTGGAAATGTAATGTAATTGTTGTACCTCCTTGGAGAGACCCAAGAGTTCTAGGAGGGAGAGAGTGTAGCGCTGTGTTAAATTTTGCTGCCGGTAGTACCTATTTTTGGCCACAAGATGGAGACAATCGCGATTAGAGACACGAGACATTGGGACTACATTTCCCGGCGTGCTTTGCAAAAGGACAGGAAGTGGGTGGGACACAGGAGGCTTACTTCCCGAACCTCGTGGAGAACGCGCCAGAGCGTGCGAGGGAACGAGAGAGAGCAGACGCAGTGCAAGACATCGCAGGAGGGCCTAGGCCAGAGCAAGAGTGAGACCTGTCAGTTCCTTATCGGGTCATTCGGCCTAAAGAGAAGGAGACCTCCGAGTTCCTGAGATTGCTGCAGATTAAAGAAGCCAAAGACCTGGAGTGAGGAGTTGCCGCGAGCTGATCGGATACGGAGAGCAGGCGGTGAGCGGGACAAGTCGTGGACAAGCAACAGAGAGTCAGACAACGGATCCGGCCGCTAGTATCCCCAGTCAAAATCGAGCGGAGAGACGTCCTGGGTCAGCGGAGCCTACAGCAACCGGTGGATGGGTGAGAGGCCTCCAAGGCCATATGTAATTAAGGAACACACTGCTGTTTTCTCTTTAAAGTCCACAGGGCCCCAACTTGACTAGTCGAAGACATTCCTTAAGTAAATTCACTGGCCAGTTGAACAGTACCCGGGTACCACACACACATACACACCTTTTACATTCCGGGACTTAAACCTGTGCAGGACTCATTTTGTTACGAATCGGAACGGGAGTTAAAGTTACGTTCTGAATACATATTTTTCTCTTTTTCCGCTGCGCGTTTATCGTAATACGAAGAGATTGTATTTTGGGGTTCGCTACGTGTCTCTGTTTTTTCCGAACTATTGGGCAATTGCATATATTTTTCTGTTCGGTTGCGAATATTTTATTCTTCCGAAATACGAAGCCTCGTGTTTCGTTTCTTTTCCGCTACGCGTTTTACCGCAATACGAAAGTACTGTAATAATATCTGTGAATACCGTGTCTCAACATCTGCTTATTATTTTAGTAAACTATTTAAATGATAAAAACTCACAGCGGTGTTGGAGTATATTTATTCCCTAGTGCGGGGAGACTGACCCGTGGTTCATTTTCACCGGCTCCTCCAGGAGTGAGCGCTACACTAACAAGTCGAATGCGATTGCCTGTGGCCTTCAATAATGCTTCCTTTAAATAATCCCATTTCTCCTGGACTCCCTTTAAACTCCTCCAGTCTGATAATGACTCCTTCACACCAAGTCTCATTTTAGAAAAATCTGTTTTTTTAAAGTCTAAAACTTTTGTTTTTGTGTGGTGCGGCTCCATCCCTGTTCTTATATTAAACCATACTGACTGGTGATCACTAGATCCCAAATTTTCACCTACAACAACGTCCGATACCAAACCTCCATTTGTGAGAATTAAATCCAATATGGCCTCTTTACGGGTCGGCTCCTCAACTACTTGTGTTAGAGATAATCCCAGTAGGGAGTTTAGAATATTTGTACTCCTGGTGCACCCAGCTGTTTTGGTTTTCCAGTTCACATCAGGAAGATTAAAGTCCCCCATGATAATAACTTCCCCCTTCATTGCCATTTTGGCTATTTCCTCAAACAGCAGATTATCTAGCTCTTCTACTTGTCCAGGGGGTCTATAGATCACACCTACACGAGCTACTCTATGATTGCCAAATGTTAGCGTAACCCAAACTGACTCTATGTTCACCTCGCTCACTTTTATTTGGTTCATTTTTATGTTGTTTTTCACATACAGGGCCACTCCTCCTCCTTTCCTACCTTCTCTGTCTTTTCTATATAAAGAGTACCCCAGTATTGTTATGTCCCAGTTATTTTTCTCACTGAACCATGTCTCAGTAACCGCCACTAAATCTACTTTTTCAGCTGCCATCATTGCCTCCAGTTCGTTGATTTTATTGACTAAACTGTGAGCATTTATAGACACGACTCTGAGCTTGTCATTTTTTTCCCCGCATGTTGCTTGCACCCTCCGATTTAGTTTTGGGGGACAATCAGGCAGATTGTTTTTTACCCTTTTGCCCCCCCCTCCTAGTTTAAATATTTCTTTGTGAAACCTTTGAACTTCTCACTGAGAACATATGTTCCCCTATGAGTAAGATGCAAACCATCTTTTTTATACAGTTCCTTTCTGCTCCAATTAGAGCTATCATGGGACACAAAGCCAAATCCTTGCTCTCAACACCATTCCTGAAGCCACAAATTAAATTCCCTATTGCGCATCTGCCTATCCTGAATGTTATGCACAGGCAAAACTTCAGAGAATGACACAGTGGATGCAATCTGCTGTATTTCACCTCCAAGAACAAAAAATCTTCCTTAATCTCAGAAACCTCATTGCTAGCCAAGTCATTTGTCCCTAGATGGACTAGAACATCCACTTCCCCTTGCTGCTTTGCTTGTTTGACAATATTGAGAATACGTCTCTTGTCTCTACGAGCAGTAGCCCCAGGAAGACATCTCACCAAACCACTACTCTCCAGCTCAACACCTCTTATGATAGAATCACCCAGCAACAATTGCCTTCTATCATGTCCCACCTTTTCCTTATTGTTCTTGGTTGCAGTCCTGCATACCTTAGGCATAGGGGATGGTGGATCCTCAACTATGGTGTCTGAGCCTACTTCCGTCTCACCACTACACTCTGAAAGTGCCTCAAAAGAATTAAGAAGAGCCACAGACTGTGGGACATGCCTTCTATCCACAACTCTAAGTCTAACAGATCCTACAGTAGTCCATTTGCCACTCCTAGGAGGCCTCTGTGGCAGTGGCTTTGTAACAGTCATAGCCATAGCCTGAGTTTGTGTAACAGATAATTTACAAATCTCAGACTTCAAACAGGCAATTTCCTGCTGCAATAAAGAGAGCTGCCTACATATCAGGCACACTCCAAACCTCCAAAAATTGGATCTAAAAACAAATGCATGACAGCTCTTACACTGGACCAAGTCTGCCATTATAAAAGAATGGATTTAAACCAACAAAACTTACCTTTTTGTAGGTTTTCCAACTCCTGTCTAACCTCAGACTATCTCCAGAAGATCTCTAAGTGCTCACTTAGAAGGCTTCCCAAGCTCAATTAGACCAAGCTAATATTCCACAAGCTTTATATAGTCACTTAAGAACACCTCCCCCAGCAAGAAGTGGACAAGTTTAACCACTTTAGCAAATAGCATGCAATTGATTCCAATTGTATGCTAATCAGTAAGAGGAATGAGTCACCAGCCTAACCTAATTTACACACCAGACCTAACTTAAAACCTTAAGATGAATAGAAAAGATCTGTTTGAAACAAAAATCAAAATCACTCACCAGAAGATCTCCTCTAAGTGCTCACTTTGAAGACTTCACTTAGAAGGCTTCCCAAGCTCAAATTAGACCAAGCTAATATTCCACAAGCTTTATATAATCACCTAAGAACACCTCCCCCAGCTAACTCTATTCGTTTTGATGTAAACTACTATGGTTTACGTTTTTATACTTTATATATTTTTTTATAATAAATTTTTGGTTTGTTTTTCGGATCCGATAATTCATTCTGTCGATACGATAATTCTGGCGATTCTGGCGATTCTATCGTGTTTTTTTTTTAAATTAAATAAAGATCCTTTTTTTCTTATGAATATAATCACATTAAAAAAATGGTATGAAAGCCAAGGAACAAAAAAAAATGAACAAAGCGATTTAAAAAACGCTAAACTGTCCCGAACGGTCTGACTTTAAAAATAAAAACCAGAACAAAAAGGTTTTAAAACGGAAAAATAGTTGATCAAAATGATCTGAAATGAAAAAAAATAAAAAAATAAAATGATTTAAAACAGACAAAAAAATTAATTAACCCTTTCGCTGCTGAGGCATTTCACGGCTTCCCTTCACACCTGTGTGCGGCACTGCGGTCTGCTGCTGAGCTAATTTTTAACAGTTTCGTTCCTCTTGTTTAAACGCGTTTTTTTGAAGCCTTATTTTATTATATGACCCAGACATGTTATATATCGTTCTTTCCGGCAGACTCGGCAGATGATTCATAATATATCATTATCATATGTATGCGTCATGTCCTGTCTGTATATTATAACAAAAAATGCAATAAAATTAGAATTTTCAATGTTTGTTTTACAAGGTGTAAAGTGTTTTTTTCACATTTTAACATGCGAGTTGCGAGTATTTGCGGTTATATTTTATGAGTTGCGTTTGTTAAAAAAAATTGAAAAGGGGACTTGTTATATTTTTTTGGGTGAAAATTACACTATTTTTAACAAACGCACCCCATACAAAAATCCTTAGTGCAGCATCATTATTCACATTATAATTGAAATGGGAACAATATTGCTGCATTAAAAAAACAAAACAAAAAACCTGTTTATTTTTTTTATATTTTAATTGTTTATAATTTTTAACATTGTTATGTTTGGTATTGTTGGAAAGGCCATGCTCTGGTTGATCCAAAGATACCAAACATTAACCAACCGATAGCTGCCGCTGATCGGGAGATAGGGGGTTCCAATGAACCCCCTATCTCCACCATTGGTCGCAGTTAGGGGTTAACTCCAGAACTGACGTCATTGTGACGAGGTCTTGGGACTGTCGGCAGCTGCCGTTCCCCCATGCTGTTGTCTTCCTGCAAAGACGTGACCATGTTGGCGGGCAGCGTCTTAGCGGGCAGCGGTGGGAGAGAGAGAGCTCATAGCTGGGAGCCGAGGAGGTGTTGCGTGAAGCTGCAAACAGGGACAAATAAACTAGACCTGAGCCGCACTAAGGATCTTTGGGTGGTGTCGGAGAAGACTTCACGCAGTGCTGCCATCAATATTTTTTTATAAATTCTTGGTTATACAATGAATGTGACTGTGGACAAAAATCCGTGTTGTTGTGACATCGCCTAAGCTTAACAAAACCAGGCCACGTCGTAATCAAATCTCAAGGCAGTACAACAAGGTTGTGATAGTGTGTGACATTTTTTGGCCAGGCAAGAAGTGTAGAATGTGCACAGTCTTCATGGCCACAAATATGTTGACAAATTTATGACAAAGGGTCCATAGAAATGTCAATAAATTTATGTACATATAATTTTAACAGTGTGGAAACCAAGCAATACAAATTAACTTATTAAGTAAGGAGCAACGCACACAAACAGGGAAATATAGAAAAAATACAAAATTTATTTACAACATGGGAAGGGAACATGCCAAGGATGGCAAACTGCCCAACAGGGGCACAAACAACACAAACAAACATAGTGTAGTGGAAATAGACTGGAAGATGGCCGCCATTGTAAGCAGGCAAACATCTTGTTCAGAATATTGGTTCACTTGAGATAATTACTGGCATTTGAGAAGATGTTGGAGCTGGTCCGCATCTTGATTACAAAGATTATGACTGCCGTAAGGGCCCTTACGGCAGGAAGAATAACCCCGCAAGGATCGTATCCTTGACAAGCTACCCACACCATCCTGTGCTGTTCGGGAAGGACCGAACGAAGGACCAGGTCCTAAAACGCTGGTCCGACCTAAAGCACACGAGCAGGAGCAGCTGAGGCACATCCGTCGCGTCATAGCCAAACGTAAGTGTCATTTATATTTGTAAAGCGCTGCGCAAACTGTTGGCACTTTATAAATCCTGTATAATATAAATGTGCTTGCATGTGCTAATGTGACAAGAAATACGCTGATTGAATCTAGTCCAACTGGGGCACAAAACAAAACATAGGGGAGGAGGAGGCTGGTCTCACTGCCGCTCCAGGATGTCAGCGGCATTGCTTATGTAGCGATGTGTTAAAGTTTACTGTGGCAGTACCCATTTTTGGCCACAAGATGGAGACTATCACGATTAAAGACCCTGGACACTTGAACTACATGTCCATGCATGCTTTGCGAAGAAACAGGAAGTGGGTGGGTTTGTGGAGAGCTGTACATCCTGCACCTCGTGGAGAACAGGCAGAGCGCGCCAGGGAGTCAAGGAGAGTGGATGCACAACGTAAAGAGAGAGACCAAAGATAGGCCGGAGCGCAGACAGAGTGGATCGGGCCTTCAGGATTGACTCACTCAGCTTGCGGGACACAGCCTCACCCTCTATGCTATTCAAGTGCAGCTGAAGGAGAGAAGACCCCAGGAGTGAGGAGTACCGCGGTCGATCGAAGCGGGGAGCAGGCGGTAAGCTGGATGAGTCGCGGCTGACAGACAGAGGCCAGACAACAGATCCGGTGGTCGGCATCCCCCGGCAACATCGAGCGGAGAGGCGTCCTGGGCCAGCCGAATCTCAAGCTTGCGCTGGATGGGTGAGAGGCCCCAAGGCCGTGTTTAAATAAGAGCGTACGCTGCTGTTTCCTTCTAAAACCCACAGGGCCCCAACTGACTAGTCGAAGACATCGCTAAAGTAAACTCACTGGCCAGTTGAGAAGTACCCGGGTACCCTACACACACAAATACATATCACCTCATGTTCTGGGACTTAACCTGTGCAGGACTCATTTTCCTTTTCTGAACCGGACAAGGGGGCAAAGTTAAAGTTACATTCCAAACATTTTTCCTCTTTTTGTTCCCGCTGCGCGTTCACCGTGATACGAGAACTGTGTATTTTATTGTGTCCCGCTACGCGGTTTTTCCTCGAATTTCGTATCTTTTAATTTTCTGCTCGGTCGGGGTTTTTTCCGAAAATACGAAGTCCTCGTGTTTTCGTTTCTTTTACCGCTACGCGTTTATCGTGTTACGAAAGTACTGTAAATTTTCCTGCATATACCGTGTCTTAAGAGCTGCAAACCTTTTAGTAAATCTTTTAAATTGTAAAACTGTCCAGCGTGTTGGAGTATATTTATTCCCTAGTGCGGGGAGACTGACCCGTGGTTCATTTTCAGCGGCTCCTCCGGGAGTGAGCGCTACACGTGGGGGCTCGTCCGGGATTCAGTCTCTGGAAAAACCGCATCTAAAGGGTTAAATATGGATCCAGACACTGCTGCCGAATGGTGTGGGGAGCATAGTAGTCAGTTAGCATGTTGCATAGTCATGGATATTCCCGCAGACACTTGGGCCGAAGATCAGATTCGCCAGGCCGTGGCCACGCTAGCACCAGATCATCGGGGGTTAATCCTGGACATTAAGAAAAACCCAGATACCTCTCACACGCATGTTCTTCTCGAATGGAGAAAAGGTATTCCAGCATGTTTTCGGGGCGCGAGCGTGAAGCTGACCGATGAGGTGGAAGTCCAACTGATTCAGCCAAGTGCGCCACGTGGCGAAGCCGAAAGTGTTCCCGCGCCCAGTCCGTTGGCCATGATCGGGCCTGAATTTATCGTGGCTATTGGAGATTTGCTGGCTAAATGTCAGAAAACAAGCCCTCCTCACACTAATTTCGGTTATCGACGGTTAAGGAACTTTACAGGAAATGTACCAACTCCGGCGGGAGAAGAAACCTTTGAGGAATGGGTGGAACAGGCGATGCAGGCACTGGATGAGTGGGACGTCCCTGAGGCCCAGAAAAAGCAAAGGATCACCGAGAGTTTAAAGGGACCTGCGTCAGAAGCGGTGAGAAACCTAAAACTGAGTAGGAAAGATTGTACTGCTTTGGATTATCTGAACGTTCTTGAAGAAGTGTTTGGGCGAACAGAAAAGGCAGCGGAACTAGTATATCAGTACGAACACACCTATCAGAAGAGAGGTGAGAGAATGATTGATTACATGGGGCGCTTGGATAAGATTCTGCACCAAATACTCCTCAAGAAAGGGGCCAAACCGGCTGACGTAGACAAGATACGAATAAAGCAGATCCTGAGGGGCTCTCAACCGTTAGATCCGGTGATGATGCAGCTGAGAAGCAGAGCAGTTAATCAAGAGTTGAAGTACCTGGAACTGATCCGAGTGGTACGAGAGGGGAGGCTCTGCTGGAAGAGAAATCTTTCAGGCGGGGAGAAAGGGCTTATGCACAACCTGCAAGATATAACGACGGTCTGCAGCCTGAAAATGACTCGTTAGACACCTATGGATCTGATCTGGATGAACAGGAGCAGTTAGTCGGTTTTAAATTCGTCGAAAAGGCTGCGAAAGAATCGAACTCTTCTGAACGAAGCGAGTTGTTCAAGACTGTAAAGAAGGTACAGGAAGCTCAAACTGAACTGCAGAAAGCGCACGCTGAACTGTGCAGGGTGTTGATGAAGGTGACCGAGATGCAGGGGGAAATGCAAAAGTTCCTAACAGGTATGCAGACGACTGAAGTTGCCGTGGCGTCTGGTTCAAATCTCTTATTAGAACCTCAACAAGCAACCGTGTCTCCACTTTCGAGGAAGAGATGTTTCGGTTGTGGAGAAATGGGCCATTTCCGTGCGCAGTGTAAAGGCCGGAAGCCTGAGAAGGACAAAGTTGAGTGGCTGCTGAAAGCCCTAGAGGGACTGTTATCTACTCTGCCAGCGGGAAACGCCAGAGGGCACCAGTAAAGGAGCAATCTAGGTGCCCAGAAGTTGAATCTCGCTCCAAGAATCAATTTAAAGCTAAGAGGGCCCAAAGTTAAGCCTACTGCTGAGCCTGCCAGAATGGAAAGAGTCACTCCCTTAGCATCCGGGTCTACGTCATGGGGAAGCAATGCACGCCCAAAACCTGCACGGGCCAAGAAAAAGGCCAGGGTCCAGCAAACTGGGTCTAAGCGTCCGGATACCTCCACCAAGTTTCCTGACCAGCTGATAGGTCCTTCTCCGATTGTGCCAATCCAAGTGGAGGGAGTCTACACCAAAGCTCTGTTAGATTCAGGGGCTCAAGTGACTTTGATTTATAAAGACTTCTATGAGAAACACTTAAAGCACATTCCTCTGCAAGAATTGAAGGACTTGGAAATATGGGGTATCGGCACTGAGAAACTCCCTTATGACGGGTATCTGCAAGTAAGGTTGGAGATCGGATCTGAAGTCATCGGACAGTCCGGAGGCTGTGACGCCTTAGCCATTGTGTGCCCCCGACCCTCGGTGCGCAACAGAAGCTCTCTGATAGTGGGGACGAATACGGACCTAGTGCGGCGTCTCCTGACCCCCATCGTAGTGGAAGAAGGGTCAACTCAAGGAGTGCACCCCATGTTACGACCGGTCTATCAGAGGATGGTGGAAGAACGGAAAGCACCTGCTGAGGTGGGAAGACTGTGGAGACTGGGTGGGACAGAGAAGGTTCTGCAAGCAGGAGAAGTAGCGAGCTTCCGGTTTCAGTTAAGTTGAACGGATCGCAACCAGGTCCCTATGTGGTGCTGGGAACCGATGTCAGTCATGGGAGTGAAACCGGAGTCGAAGTAATTCCTGAAATAATCTCCACAAAAGCCTTGAAGAGGACACGAGGAAGAGTCTCGGTCAGTGTGTGCAATGTGACAGATTCTCCAGTAGTCCTTAAAGCACGAATGCCTATCGGGCAAGTAGAGTCTGCTACACCCCTCTCCACCGATTTAGGAGGGGGAGTGGATAAAGAGATCCCAGATGAAAGATTCTACCCTAAGGACGCCCCCATTTCACCTGAGTGGAAGAAACGTCTTCAGTGTCAAGTTCTAAAGTGGAAAGAATTATTCTCGAAAGATGAGTTCGATGTGGGCCTGGCTAAGAGTACGGAACATCGCATTCGGTTGCAAGAAGACAAGCCGTTTCGTGAAAGGTCAAGGCGAGTTCCGCTGGGAGACTTGGATGATCTGCGAGAACAGCTAAATGAGTTGCAGAGAACCAATGTGATTCAAGAATCCAGGAGCCCATATGCATCTCCAATAGTGCTGGTCAGGAAGAAGAATGGTTCTGTCCGCTTGTGCATAGACTATCGCACCCTGAACCGAAGAACCATCCCCGACCAATATGCCACTCCTCGGATTGAAGACGCCTTACAGTGTTTGTCTGGAGCAAAGTGGTTCAGTGTACTAGACCTGCGAAGCGGATATCATCAGATACCGATGCACCCTGAAGACAAAGAGAAAACTGCGTTCATTTGTCCACTGGGATTCTTTGAGTTCAATAGAATGCCTCAAGGTCTGACGGGAGCTCCAGCCACGTTTCAACGGTTGATGGAGAAGACAGTCGGGGATATGAATCTAATCGAAGTGTTAGTGTACCTGGATGACATAATTGTGTTCGGGAAGACTCTGGAGGAGCATGAGCAACGTTTGGAGAAGGTCTTGAAGAGGCTCCATGAAGAGGGGTTGAAATTGTCTCTGGAGAAATGCCAGTTCTGTTTACCGTCAGTCACATATCTGGGACACGTGGTCTCGGCAGAAGGTGTTTCGACAGATCCTCGAAAGTTGGAGGCCGTAGCTTCTTGGCCTAGACCTCGAAACGTCACTGAACTTAGATCTTTCCTGGGATTCTGCTCATACTATCGAAGATTTGTGGGAGGATTTGCAAAGATAGCTCAGCCGCTGAACAAACTCCTACAGAAAGAAACCACCGAAGGAGGCTGTAAGGTCTCTGACCGAAACCCTTCCGCTCCGGGACCAAGGAAAGCTAAAGAGTCCATACAAGGTGAATGGACTAGTCAATGTGAAGGTGCGTTTGTGAAGCTGAAAGAGAATCTAACCCGAGCTCCTGTTCTGGCCTATGCGGACCCTCACAAGCCGTATGAACTACATGTGGATGCCAGCCGAGAAGGTCTGGGAGGAGTCCTATATCAGGAGTATGATGGATTGCTGAGGCCTGTAGCGTACGTGAGCCGGAGCCTTGCGCCTTCTGAGAAGAACTATCCTACTCACAAACTGGAGTTCCTAGCCTTGAAGTGGGCAGTGGTGGACAAGTTGAAAGACTATCTGTATGGAGCTGAGTTCGTGATCAAGACGGATAATAATCCTCTCACCTATATTCTTACTACTGCGAAACTGGACGCAACGGGACATCGGTGGTTGGCCGCTCTGTCAGGGTTTCGGTTCAGCCTGAAGTATCGCCCTGGGGTGAACAATCGAGATGCTGATGCTTTGTCGAGAAGACCCTACACTACAGAATGGACTCAGGTAACTCCAGACGGGGTGCAAGCTTTGTGTCAAGGAACAGAACGCCGGGTCAAGGGAGGAGTTGAAGCGGAGGCCATAGGAGTCATGGCCGCGGCTGTTCCTGAGTTCTACTGTAACCCTACGCAATTGAGGGATGAAAATCTACCTACCTTTTCCAAGCAGGATTTGAAAGCGGATCAAGCTAGAGACCCTTTGATTGCATTGACCATAAAGGCCCTGACTACAAACCAGCGAGAGATTCTGTTAACCAATTCCCCGGATGGAGCCAGATTGGTTTACAAAGAGTGGGAGCGGTTGAAGATGTTGGATGGGGTGGTCTACCGAAGGGGCCCTCGACCAATTCCGAAGAGATTCAACAGTTATTTCTCTCCACTAAACACAGGGAGAGTGTGTTGCGATCATTACATGATGAGCATGGACATTTGGGTGCGGAGAGAACTTTTAAGTTGGTGCGAGATAGGTTTTATTGGCCTTGCATGAGGGCTGAAGTTGAGAGTTATTGCCATTCCTGTCTGAGGTGCATTCAGAGGAAAACTCTACCAACCCGAGCTGCTCCAATGAGCCATCTACAGAGTCAGGGACCCATGGATTTGGTGTGCATTGACTTCCTGTGCTTAGAGCCGGATGCTAGTGGGCAAGGGAACATTCTGATAGTGACTGATCACTTTACCCGTTATGCCCAAGCTTTTTCTACAAAAGACCAACGCGCTCCGACAGTGGCGAAGGTGCTGATGGAAAAGTTCTTTGTTCATTACGGCCTGCCAAGAAGAATACACTCTGATCAGGGAAGAGACTTTGAAAGTAGATTGGTCGGGCAATTGCTGGAGTTGTTGGGAATTCAAAAGACTCGAACTACACCATACCACCCTCAAGGTGATGCTCAGCCTGAAAGGTTTAATCGCACGCTGCTAAACATGCTGGGGACCTTGTCTAATGTGGAGAAGCAGAGTTGGAGTCGTCACATAGCTACTCTGGTGCATGCATATAACAGTACGGAGAGTGATGCCACTGGATATTCACCGTACCGTCTTATGTTCGGAAGAGAAGCTCGACTGCCGGTTGATTTGGCATTTGGGTTATCTCTAGACCAGACGTCGGTAGCTTCTCATAGAAACTATGTGGATAGACTTCGGAAGAATCTGGCTTCTGCGTTTGAACAGGCTCGTTTGACTTCAGGTAACAGGGAGCAAAGGAACAAGAAGAACTATGATCTGAAGGTTCGAGTACAGGATTTACAACCCGGTGATAGGGTTCTGTTGAAGAATTTGGGTGCTGCTGCGAGACACAAGCTGGCGGATAGATGGAGTTCTCAGGTTTACATTGTTTGCAAACAACTGCCAGGTCTGCCGGTGTATCAGATTCGCCCTGATGGAAAGGCTGGTCCCCTCAAGAATTGGCACAGAAATCACTTGTTACCATTGAGAGAGGCTGTGAGGGTACCAGTGGAAAACGAACTTCCTCCGGCGAATCCGCGTGCTCCACTTGTCCCTCCTGTTACTCGGTCTCAACAGACCGGGCTGTCGAAGAGAGCGAAAGGGACAGTGAGGAAGAAAGTTTCTGTCTGGACTGGATACGTTCACCGGAGCCTGAAGAGATTACCTCAGTTCCGGAACGATGGGAGAGTAATTTGAGGCCTGAGGCTCCTGAATTCTTGTTGGAAGTCCCTGAGACTGTTGATATCTCTGAGCCGCTTGAATTTCAGTGGGAAGCCCCTGAGGCTGTGGGGATCCCGTAGCTCCGGAAGCTTATTCAGGTGATTACGGTTCTATGCCTTCACTGGAGGGATCATACTCTGAAGAAACGTCTGCTCCAGTGATAGAAAGAGAAATTGAGCCAACGCCCATAGTACTTCCACCTGAAGAGGAACGGAGGGAGCCTGAACAAAAACGCTCTATTCGGCCGCAGCGTCTTACCTATGACTCACCCGGACATAGCACTGAAGAGGCCATCACCACTGTGCAGAGATTGCCCGAAGTGTCTGCTTTGTTAGCTGAGGTAGCCCAGAACATGAATCAGCTTGAGAAAGTGTTTCTAACCCACTGCATGTATGCTGTATAAACTGTGTGCAAATTGTAAAAAGATAATGTAACTGTTGTACCTCCTTGGAGAGACCCAAGAGTTCTAGGAGGGGGAGAGTGTAGCGATGTGTTAAAGTTTACTGTGGCAGTACCCATTTTTGGCCACAAGATGGAGACTATCACGATTAAAGACCCTGGACACTTGAACTACATGTCCATGCATGCTTTGCGAAGAAACAGGAAGTGGGTGGGTTTGTGGAGAGCTGTACATCCTGCACCTCGTGGAGAACAGGCAGAGCGCGCCAGGGAGTCAAGGAGAGTGGATGCACAACGTAAAGAGAGAGACCAAAGATAGGCCGGAGCGCAGACAGAGTGGATCGGGCCTTCAGGATTGACTCACTCAGCTTGCGGGACACAGACCTCACCCTCTATGCTATTCAAGTGCAGCTGAAGGAGAGAAGACCCCAGGAGTGAGGAGTACCGCGTCGATCGAAGCGGGGAGCAGGCGGTAAGCTGGATGAGTCGCGGCTGACAGACAGAGGGCCAGACAACAGATCCGGTGGTCGGCATCCCCCGGCAACATCGAGCGGAGAGGCGTCCTGGGCCAGCCGAATCTCAAGCTTGCGCTGGATGGGTGAGAGGCCCCAAGGCCGTGTTTAAATAAGAGCGTACGCTGCTGCTGTTTCCTTCTAAAACCCACAGGGCCCCAACTGACTAGTCGAAGACATCGCTAAAGTAAACTCACTGGCCAGTTGAGAAGTACCCGGGTACCCTACACACACAAATACATATCACCTCATGTTCTGGGACTTAACCTGTGCAGGACTCATTTTCCTTTTCTGAACCGGGACAAGGGGGCAAAGTTAAAGTTACATTCCAAACATTTTTCCTCTTTTTGTTCCCGCTGCGCGTTCACCGTGATACGAGAACTGTGTATTTTATTGTGTCCCGCTACGGGGTTTTTCCTCGAATTTCGTATCTTTTAATTTTCTGCTCGGTCGGGGTTTTTTCCGAAAATACGAAGTCCTCGTGTTTTCGTTTCTTTTACCGCTACGCGTTTATCGTGTTACGAAAGTACTGTAAATTTTCCTGCATATACCGTGTCTTAAGAGCTGCAAACCTTTTAGTAAATCTTTTAAATTGTAAAACTGTCCAGCGTGTTGGAGTATATTTATTCCCTAGTGCGGGGAGACTGACCCGTGGTTCATTTTCAGCGGCTCCTCCGGGAGTGAGCGCTACACTTATATGCCCCCGCAATTCCTGGAGCAGTTCCTGGATGGAATTTATGGTGGTTACAGCCAGGCGTAGGTCGCCGATCGCCTCCCGATTTATTATCCTGACACTGGAGGATGTGTCCGGTCTGGCTTCTCCTCTATATATCCAATAAATGAAAGAAGGAAAATACAGTAAGTAAGCAGGTTTCTATTTTTGACTGAAAGTCTTGAAAAAATATAACAGTAGTATATACCAGTGCTGGCGGCCTCCTGAGGCTCCTCCTCCTCCACCACCACCGTCACCATCTCATCCGGTTCTATATCTAAGAAATTAAAGAAATAAAAAGTACAGAAAACAACAAAACTGATTTATTTTTGAACAAAAGTCGATGCAAAATACAACAGTAAAAAAAAAAACCTGGACTCGCGGCCTCCTGCTCCGGCTCCCTCTCTCCAACATCGCCATGCTCCTCCTCTTCCTCCTCCTGCTCCTCTTGTGCTATACATAAAAAAACTAATTAAAATACAATAAACAAAAAATGTTTCTGTTTTTGACCAAAAGTCGTTGCAAAATAAAACAGTATATACCAGCGCTGGTGGTCGCCCGTGGCTCCTCCTCCTCCTCCACTGGGGCACTGGTGCCCACCGGGGCAGATGCTGCCTTCTTCCTGTCTTCTGCCAAATCCAAAAAATAACACGTAAATAATGCAGACTGGAAAAAATGGTATATCTATACAATATATTGCGAAAGTATTGCGACACCCCTCCACTACCCCACTACCAGCTTGACCCACCACTACTCCCATCTCATTGTTCTAAAGTCACAAAATATTTATTTATTTCCCCTGCACATAGACATATATTACCGTTCAATTATATATTTTTTTCAGAAGCAAACATTATGTTTATTCAATAAAAACTATTATTTGTGTTGTGTGCGTACAAAACGCATTGTGCTGACTGCTTTTAGTTATTTTATAGAAGGCCTCAGCCTCAGTTTCACTTTCAGTTTCTGCTAATAAAACTGGATATAGCAGAAACAACAGAAATCCGCCATTTTGTTTTGAAATTTGCATCTAAAGCGTTCAATAATGACACTGCTGCAGCAAACTGAATTGCTGCGCTGCAACAATTCAGCAGCTGCTGAGAATGTATTGAACGCGGCTCTGTTTGGATGCACTTTCAAAAGAACTACATGTCCCATCCTACCACTTAGCAGAGACGCAGAGATTTTTATTGATGCGCAGGTGGGAGCCAATATTGGGCAAGCTGCGGGTCATCTCGTATGCATCACTCAATCACAACAACCTCCCCCCCCAACACACTACAGTACACACAGTGCCAAAAGAAATCCAGCATTGTAACTTCATCTACATACATCAAATATCACAATTTTCACGAATACGTAAAATCACAAAAACGAAGAGCTATGTCAAAAATGCATGTATGACGAGTCGTGAAAACGCAAAGCTATACACAATCACATTGCATGAAAAAAGGACTAGATAAATCAACATATTTCTGTGCACATTAGCACATGCAAGCACATTATTATTATTATACAGGATTTATATAGCGCCAACAGTTTGCGCAGCACTTTACAATATAACATGACACTTACGTTTGGCTATGACATGCCGGATGTGCCTCAGCTGCTCCTCCTCGCATACCTTGAGGTCGGACCAGCGTTTTCGGAGCTGGTCCTTCATCCGGTCCTTCCTGAACAGCTCCAGGATGGTGGTGCGAACCTTATCGAGGATACGGTCCTTTCTTGCGTTATTCTTTCTGCCGTAAGGCCCCTTACGGCAGTCGTAATCTCGTCTGTCAAAGATCTGGACCAGCTCGAGCATCTCCTCAAATGCCATGTTGCTGGCCCGCTTCTTCCTGGGTGGTGGTGTTTCATGGGTGCAAGACGATGAGGAGGTGTCTGAATGGCACTCGTCTCTTGCAGCCATGATGAATTGAATAATAAAAACAATATTTTTTGGCCTGTCCAAAAAGTTGTCAAAAAACTGGCTCAATAAAGTTACGACATCCGCGCGCGCATGCGCGACCCGCGGACGAATCGGATCCGACCCGATTACGAAGGAATTATCGTATCGACAGAATTATCGGATCATTGGAAACAAAAAAAACAAGTGATACGTATTTACAAATACAAAATTTACAGAATCAGCGATATAACCGATAATAGTTAAATATCCGATGTCCAGAATTACCGAAATGGAACCAAAATCACGAATGGAACCGAAATCATGAATAGAGTGAAAATAAATTTCGATTTGACATATTTCAAGTCCATTCGAAAATTCCGAAAATCCATTTTCGGATCTAAAAATTTTCGGAAAATCGGCCGCATCCGAAAACACGAATCGGGAAATTTCGTGAAAATTCCGAAATTCCGAAACCCGAAACGCACATCCCTACCTTCCACTGGCTTCCTGTACATATCAGGATATGCCCACACTCAAATCACTCAATAACTCTACCCCTCCTTACATGTCTTCATTTCTGCGCAAGCGGGCCACCTCCACCTGTCCTCTGTCTACACCCGAACAGCCAACTCTCACATTCAAGACTTCTCTTGGACAGCTCCGGTCCTGTGGAATGACCTACCTTTCCCAATCAGACTCTCCAGGCCTCTAATCTTCAGGCTTTCAGGAAATTCCTCAAAACCCATCTTCTCTTCAGTTTAGCCTCTCACATTACCGAAACAATTCTGAAAAATGGCTAAAAACTTCTAAAAAATAAATAAAGAGACTTTTTGCTGCAAATGAACAGAGTAAACGGCCAACTCTCACATCCAAGACTTCGCATGGACAGCTCCGTCCTGTGGATTGACCTACCTTGCCCAATCAGACTCCAGGCCTCTAATCTTCAGGCTTTCAGGAAATTCCTCAAAACCCATCTTCTCTTCAGTTTAGCATCTCACATTACCGAACAAATTCAGAAAAATGTCTAAAAAATTCTTAAAAATAAATAAAGAGACTTTTTGCTGCAAATGAACACAATAAACAGTTGAATAAATATTTATGGAAAAATGCATTATTTTTTACATTGAAACCTATGGGATTCACCTGTTTAAACCTGTCTAAGAAAACCATCGAAAATCACAGCATTTTGACAACTTTTCACAGCGGTTCGGCGTTCTCTGAATAGATTGACCATTACTTTCAATGGGGGATTTCACTGCCACTGAAGGTATCTCGCGACCAATTCGCTGAAATTTGCCGGATCGCCAGCTTTTCAAATAGCTGAATGGGGACGAAGTTGCATTGTACAGGGAAATTCACCATTCGGTGCAATTCAGTGGCCAATTCGGCTCTCTTTGAATAATTCTTCTACTCTTTTGTGCCTAATATAACATGTGAAAAGGAGATGGTAGATTTCATATCTATACTAAAATCTGTACCATTGTTATGCCTCTATACTATGTAGATCTCCATAAATAAAGTATCCTATACTATAATAGAGTAAGGCTTGGCGTGTCCGTCGCCAAGCCTACTCTGCGCATGTGCGCGCAACCAGCGGCGGTTGGCTGCGTGTGCATGCAACCGCCGTGGCACGAGCCGGCTGTGCGCTCGCCGCGGCGGTTACAAGATGCACACAGCAGCCGGGTAGAGGCTGCACTCGCAGCCTCTACCCGGCTGTCACACGCATCCAACCCCTGAGCGGCGAAGGGAAAGTTCCCTCGCTTCCGCTCTTTGAAGGACCCAAGCCACGGTCACATGGGAGTCCCACGTGACCGCGGCTTGGGTCCTTCAACGAGCGGAAGCAGGGAAACTTTCCCTTCGCCACTCGGGAAGGTAAGTATGCGGCTGAGAGCTCCAGGGGCGGCTGTCCGAATGCCGATAGAGCATTCGAACAGCCGCCCCATGTCTGGTCTGGGGTCTGAGCTTGGGGGAAAATATCCATGAGAGCTTGGGGGCAAATATCCATGAGAGCTTGCGGGCAAATATCCATGAGAGCGTGGGGGCAAATATCCATGAGAGCTTGGGGGCAAATATCCATGAGAGCGTGTGGGCAAATATCCACGAGAGCTTGGGGGCAAATATCCACGAGCTGGGGCAATATCCACAAGCTGGGGCAGTATATCCATGAGCTGTGGCAATATCCACGAGCTGTGGCAATATCCACGAGCTGGGGCAGTATATCCACGAGCTGGGGCAGTATCCACGAGCTGGGGCAATATCCACGAGCTGGGGCAATATATCCACGAGCTGGGGCAATATCCACGAGCTGGGGCAATATATCCACGAGCTGTGGCAATATATCCACGAGCTGGGGCAGTATATCCACGAGCTGGGGCAATATCCACGAGCTGGGGCAATATATCCATGAGCTGGGGCAATATCCACGAGCTGGGGCAATATATCCACGAGCTGGGGCAATATATCCACGAGCTGGGGCAATATCCACGAGCTGGGGCAGTATATCCATGAGCTGTGGCAATATCTACGAGCTGTGGCAATATCCACGAGCCGGGGCAGTATATTCACGTGCTGGGGCAGTATCCATGAGCTGGGGCAGTATTAATAATAGACTGCCCTCTGGGCAGGCTTTCCAACTAGTTTAAAATAAATAAATAGGGCCATGACCTGCCATCACCTCTTGTCTGCTGATTACATGCAAAATAAACAGAAAGCATTCACGTATCCATTTAAAAACACATATCTATTCATCAACTATGTAAATATTCGTGTACGTGTGCTATATGTGTCTTTGTTTTGTGTATAAAAATTATTGCCCGTAATGATTTATTATGGTTTGGCTGTATTTAAGTATTACATAAATGAATTTCCTTTTTTTTTTTTTTTCCACCTTTTACTTAATCTCTAATTATTGAAATTAAAAAGTGAAATTTAGTTTAATCAGTTTGACAGAAGTGTTTTTAAACATGATAACATTTACTCATTCATTTACAAATTTGAACACTACAGCTATTTCTTAGCCTAAAAAGCATTTTTAATTAAATACCTATTTTTAAAATGTGGGAAAAAAAAATAACATACAGCAAGCCCTTTAAAATGAAAATCTATCCCTAGGCAAAGCTAGCCGATCTCATCTACTTGCAATAATTGGATTTGTATTAGATTGTGCTTTTCACGATTATTTAAATTTGTTAAATGACCAACAGTGTTTTAAACAAAGATCTGAAGACAATGCAATACTACACTAATTAACAGTTTTTAATCCCTTACCACCGGGCGAGCTGTGTCCGGCATGAGAGTATTAATGCAGGCGGGGCATACTAGTACACTACACTTCACTTCCTGGCTGCTATGGTGGGCCCTTCCTCCGGCCAACCAACCACATGTCATTGGCTACAGGGGAATGGCCTGAGTTCAGGCCGTCCAGCAGCTGTGAATGACACACGCCACGTGCCAACTGTTGGGTGGGCCTGTCCTTTGGACCGCTTTATTTCCATTACTTACACCCCACAAAGCCACGCTAGGTGACATTGGAGAGGTCAGAGTCTGGCCTTTCTAATGATATCAAACATAAAATTTAAAAAAAACACACACAAACATGCATAAAAGACTTTTTGTAATATTTTTATTCATTTTTGTTCGAATGGCATTGTCAATTTGTCACATATAAAGTGAGCAATACCACTACTGTTACCCATCTTTTCATTTCCCACACCGCCAGCAAGGTCATCTTTTATACATAGTCATATTATTCAAAAAACACAATGCGGCAAAAGTACAAGCATAACATTTTTTTAAGTTTTAGTTAAAAATGTGTATTTTCTCAGAAAAATGCAGTAACAGGGTCCCATTTCTAGTTTTTTTTAACAGGAGTACCACATAGAATATATAACCACAAAGGTCTGGACGATAAAATGTGTGAAAAATCATTTGAGAAGCAGTAAATGATTGAAATCTGAATTGAAATTAAATTTTTATTTCCATTTTTTGATATAGCATTCTGACAGGACACGACATACAGTATATATAATAATGACATATTTTGAATCTGCCGAGTCTGCTGAAAATAAGTGTATGTAATTTACTTGTTTCTCACAATAAAACATGACTTGAAATCGCATTTAAACATGAGCACAAAACAGTCAAAATGAGCTCAGTACACAGGGGTGAAATGGCTCATCAGTGATGGGGTTAAAATGTGTCTAATTAATAAAAAAAGGTTCTTTAAAAAATAATAAAAAGCTCTGTTACATAATTTAAAAGAAACTTATTTAAAAAAAATTGGGAATCCAAAAGTTTGTCTAAACAATACAAAAATGTGTTATAAAAAAATAAATAAAACGTTTTGCTGAGAATGAAAATAATAAACTTTTTTTAGAAAAAAATTAAAGATGATAATTTACACAATGAAAACTATAGTATTCACCTTTTTAAACCTGTCAAACTGAATTACCGAAAATCAGGGCATTTCACTGACACTCCGGCGCAGTTTGGCGTGCTGTGAATAGATTAATCATTACTTCTCTATGGGACAATTTCAATGCCGCCGAAGATCACCGAAGATTGGCGATCTGCGACAAACTGCATCTTATTACGTTTTCAATTAGCCAGTATTTGACGAATTGACAGTTTAGTGAATAGATAAACTGACCCGAAATTGCACCGTACGGTGACATTCACTGTCCAGTGAAATTCCTTGGCACGTTAGTTACTTTGTGAATAACACCTTAAGCATTTCCAACCTAGCTCATTCATCTCTGCTGTGATACAGCAGGCTTCCAGTGACCTGCAGAAGTACACATACAGGGTTATTCAAAGAGATCCGAATGGCTGCCGAAAGGTAACCGAACGCTGAAAATCTAATTGCCTGCACATACGGTGCCATTCGGTGCCTGTTCGAGGGCAGTGAAATCCCCATAGAGAAGCAATGCTTCGTCTATTCAGAGAACAAAAACCAGCAGTGAAAAGTTGCCGAATTGCCCTGCCATTCGGTGACTTCATATGGCAGATTTATTCAGGCGAATCCCATAGGCTTCAATGTTAAAAATATTCCCATTATAATTCAATATCTAATAAACCGTTTATTATAATATTCTGCAGTAAAAAGTCTCTTGATTGATAGATTTTTTAGGATCTTTCAAGCATTTTTCTGGATTTTTTAAAAAAAAAATTTCCGATTTTTTTTTTTAACTTTACTTATTTTTTCTGTAACAGCCCTTTTTACTATCATTCATTGGACCTCAATGACCTCCAGTCGTCTGCGGTGTCGGGTTTTTCCGGCGGCTGCTCTGCGCTGTGATCGGCTCCTATTCGGGTTTCTCTGGCGTGTTCGCAGGGTTAATCCAGATGTTTTTGCGTGTTTTCGGTGTGCCTTCACCGGGATTTGCAGTGAGTTTTCGCCGGGTTTGCGGTGACTTTTCCCTGCATTTCGGGGACAATGTGGTGCTTGCTGAATAGACCGCAGGGTCACCGAAATGAGATCGCCAAATCGTACCGAATTGAGGAGAATGAAATGTCACCGAACGTGCGGTGACTTTTCGATTCTATTTGAATAACCCTGATATACTTGAAAAAGTAACAGATATGTAATAAAACAGAATTAAAGTTTTTGTTTTAAGATATTATTTTTACAAATGAACAGCAGGCCCTTCACCAACAATTATTCAGATATGTCACTCATATTAGCAGGAAAAATATGTGAAACAAAAATGACATCTTTCAAAACATATAGTATGAATATTTTCCTGTCCTGTACAGAAATCTTTCTTTTTTATTTTTTTAATTCAAGGATTTTGATTGTGAATGCACTGAAAGGAAATGACATCATTACACAAGTAGAAAGTAAACATATGTACAATAAAATGGAGGGACATCATTATTGGCTGAATACATTGAAGAAAAAGAACAAATCATACATACACTAATTTTCCTATTCTAACATTCGGAAAAAGAGTATTAGATATAACACCAGTTAACCAAAGAAAAATGGGAAAAGAACAAACAATTTGAAAGTGACCTGCTCAGACAGGCTTAACTCATTAAAGATTATGGAAAGGTATATAGTGTGGAGTCTTTGAAGTCAGTCAGCAGTGAGGGGAAGTAGTTATATTAAGGATTGTAAAGGTTTGCTACCCGCTATCATTTCAGTAGAATACCAGGCTGTCTGTTGAAGAGTGGATTGAAGAGTATTGTGCATGAATAGTGGTAGGGATGGAAAATAATGCTGCCAGCTCCAAACATATTTGTGAACATAGATTCCCTTATTAATGAGTGTGTGAATCCAGTCCATGCAGAAAAGGTAGTTCAATTTGGTCTTAAAAAGAGAGGGGACTCGAGGTTGGCTGATTCCAGATCTGAAGTATTGTTTTGTGACTGACAGCTGCAACCAGGGAGAGATGTTTTTTAAGCTCCATTTTTATAGAAGGGAGTGGCCCTCGAATTAGAATATCAGGTGATAAGGATAGTGAACGTTAGGTGATTGAGAGAATATATGAGTGGGCTGTGGAACAAAAGGTTTGTATCACGGGGTATCTCCAGAGACGGTGCTATAGGACAGCATGTGGTTCTGTGAATTTAATACATGACGGGAATGGTTTCCAACTCATCTGAAACAGCCTGTGAGGTGAATAATAAGCATGGTGCAGTGTTTTTAGGAACATCTCATGATACAATACTTTTGGCAGAATTTTTATCAGATATGTATGTTTAAATAAGAAATCATCAATGTGGGAAGGGTTATGGTGGAGCCACTGTGGGAGGCCCGACTTGATTTCGGACCAATTGACAATGTGGCAGGGGATGGAGTACAGGGATAATTTTGGCAGTCTGAGGAGGACCTACTCAATATTAGCCAGGTGGTTTTAATGTTGTGGCTGATCAGTGTTTGCTACAAATGTTGACCTTCTGCTACATTTTTGTAATCCTTTCCTTATAAGTAACCAATAATAATGTATTAAAGAAAAAAATATAATATAGTGACGTTAGAACACTATGGCAATGAAGACCTCTCACAATATTCAACTATAGAGTCGGGCAACACACTGCAATATCTTGTGTTATTGAGAGACTTATTAATCTGTCAGGTGGAAACATGGCTGTTTTTAACCTGTAATTTAAACATTAGATTTTAATAAATATCTACTAAACATATGCTTCTTTAATCTGCTTATTTAGAAGTTTTATAGCCAAATTACAATAAACTATTTCTTCAGTTTCACATACTAAACTGGGTCATTTTTAATGTTCTTTGCAAAATTTTAATTCATGTAAATATATTGTATAATTCTACATGGAAACTTTGTAAAGTGGCGTAGAGAACAGGATGTGACCTATATTGTAAGAATGCAAAACAGCTGCATTGTGCACTCATTCTAAATCTGTACAATTTAGTGTAAGGCTAAAAAGAAATCCGTAGACTAATTAGACATCCCATGATTATGCTTCCACTAATCCCTATTGTAAAAGTCGGATATACCTTTTCATCTTTGTGCAGGTTGCAAGTCAAGCGAGAATAGGTAAGTATACTGGTCATGTATAATGTATAACACTGAGAGGGGAATCTTCAAATCATAAAATCACCATGCTGAGTGATACTTTTACAAATTCATTAAAAGGCACGTTATATGAACCAGTGGTTCACATCTCCATCCAAAGAGAACGCAGAGATACTTGTCAAAAGTTAACTTTTTCAAATAAAATATTGTCATAGCTATGCTATACAGACCTAAAGAACCGCTAGTTATTTAAACATACAGATTGTTCACATACAATTTATATTGTTTTAGATATTTATTTTAAAAATATTATTTTTATGTTCTGATTGCATGCATTAAATTACTTCAAAATTGCTGCTGATAAGGGAAAAACAGCTTTTATGTTATATAATAGTGTTCCAAGTTGTCGTCCTTCGCACATTTTATTTTTAAATGAAAGACATTTGTGTTAGAGATGATTACAAAAAAGAACAGGAAGAAAAGGTTAATCATGAATCCAAAAATCCATCTGATATCATATTGTTAAATGATTTCCAATTAATATTTTTGTGTTGCAAGCAAAGTAGATTCCAGTTAAGGGTCAAATCATAGTCAAATACACGTGTGCAATACAATACTGTATATACTGCAATACTGTACATACATTTACACAGGGAAGGAGATGCCCTGGAACACATATATTTTGCAGAAGGGAAATTAATTGCCTGATCAAAACAGTTAATTTGGCATCCATCCATGATTAATCCATTGATTTCTTACATTTAGTCTATGAAGGTTACATACTAAATACAGAACCTTTCACCCACCTCCAGAAACACCCAGAGCATCTGGTAAACCTACAAAACTGAGATATCATCAATCGGTGAAGAAACATATTTGTCACATACACACACACACACACACACACAATTAGACAATCAGAATTTTTTTATAATACTTACATATGAGAAGGAATGCTGTAATGGAAGTGCAAGCTGGCACCTGTACTATGAACTTTGCTGCCAAGTCCTTTAACTGTAATCTCTAACCCAAAGTAGTTGTGAAGTGTAGAGTGTAGGTATTATACATAAATAGCATCCTTTGGCTCTTTGACTGTAACCAAGAAGCTTGCCAATCTCAGCATTGACTTTCTGATTTAAGAAAACAAAATAGTTTTGAAAACCGATACTGGTTCCTTTAACAATAATCCCCAAACCAAAGTAGCTGTGAAATGTAGAGTGTAGGTATTAAAACATTAATTGTTCCTCTGGCTCTCTGATTGGCAAGCTTCTGGGTGGAGTTACGATCTCAGAATTGACTCCTGATTTAAGAAAACTAAATAGTGTTGAAACAAAGTTACTGTAAGGTTCTTTAGAATAACCTCCAACCTAAATTAGCTGTGAAGGTAGAGTGTAGGATATTAAAAAATGAATAGTACTTTTAATCAAGAGTGTATTTTAATAAAATTCGAGATCAATACACACCAGCAAAAAAAAGAACAAACATCAGCACTACTTCAATTGTGGCCCACTAATGTGGCCAGTGTACGTATACATTTTTTGGATCTTGCATCTTGTGAGATCTTGAGAGATGCATGCGCAGTACCACGGAGGTCCGCCTTCTTGGTTTACGGATCTTGAGGGATTTGGAATCCACCATCTTGGATCCCATCTCTCTTGTGAGGCAGCCTCAAATGCATGCCCAGTTAATACATAACAAGAAAAAAGTGTCATCTGCACTTATAAAAAACCACAATTAGAGGTTTTAGTTTGCTTGAATGGCCACTGAAGTGTGGGCTCACCTGCCGCGTCAAGGCACCTCTGGTAAAGGTGAGTTCCTACCTAATGAAACCAAAGGCTGCTTTCTCTAGCAAGCCACATATGCTCATGCTGCTTCTCAGTCATGAGAAAGACTAGTGGGCTTTCATTTATGCTCTCACAGAAACAATTCCACCATGGGATCAAAAACAAAACCACAGAACGGGATAGTGGCAAAGATGACCTGGCTGGAAATACAACAAAATATGCATAATACAGACAAAACAGTGTCACTCCTGATCCTTACCAGGGTGGCTGCAACTACCAGATGTGTCCAGCCCAGTAACATGTATAAAACAAAACAAGAAAAAAGTGTCAAAATTAATTTTTACACTTTTTTTTTTTTTACTCACTACATGGTCATGTTTGGTATCATTGTAAAGACCATACTCTGACCTTTCCAATGACACCTCAATTCTTGTGTGGTGTACAATTCAGAGACGCAGGCTTCCAAAGTCTCCCTGTCTCTCCTCACTGCAGTGCCACGGTCTAGGTCAGTGATGTCAAACCTTGGCACCCCAGATGTTTCTGAACTACGTTTCCTATGATGCTGTCAGTCTTGTGTGACTAAACATCATGGAACTTGTTGTTTCAAAATGTATGGGGTGCCAAGGTTCGACATCACTGGTCTAGGTTGTCGATGAAACAATGTGTTGCCTCATCATGTGCTCCGCACTTGCTGGATGTGTGGGAAATGAGGTAAGTTAATGCTGCATTACTGTTCACTTTATAATTGTAAACTGAATAATAGTGCTGCGTTAGAAAACAAAAAAAGAGAAAAATATTTTATTTGTTATATTATTTTTACATAAATCTAACTTGGTTATATTTGGTATCTCTGGAAAGGCAAAAATCTGACCTTTCCATTGATACCTCATAAGTTCCTCTGGTCCTTAGGGTGCCAAAGATACAGAGATCTAAATGATTGCAAATTGAGTAAAAAAAACTATTTTTTTTTACAGAGTAAGGCGCCCCCTTGTAGCGGATGCCTGTAGGCACATGCCTACTCTGCCTAGTTATAAATCCGGCCCTGAGAGCATGCGACCTCAGCCCAGACCAGCTAAAGGGGAATCCAGGAGCAGAGAGCATGGAATGGCTAGCCAGACAATGTAAGAGCTGGCCCGGATCGCTGTCACCACCAGAGGGCAGGGATGGAAATGTGACATGCAGGATCTTGCTCTTCTGCAATCCTGCGGGTTTGCGGAGTGATTCCTGGAGGGAGACTGGGAACTTTTTTCCTTAGTCTCACTCCGCTCCCGGCACCCGGAAGAGGAGGATCAGGCCACCGTTCTCGCTGTGGGATAAGAGATGAGTATCTGATTTTTGGGGGGATTTTCAGCTAGTACTGACTGATTCCATAGAAGCGGAATCGGTTAGCACCAGCTTCAAGCTGTGGTTAACTTTTGTAATCTTTTGTAACTTTGCAATCCTTACGTTAATTACTCTTTGCGCACCCATGTTAAATATAGGGAGCGCAAAGTACCATAAACTTGAGGGAGCGAGTGCAAACCCCGATGCTCGAACGGATTTTTCAACCCATTAGCGTTCGTAATGTAATATGGGGGTCCTGCGCTAGGGCCGCTTAACCCTATCATTAACGCTCACAAAGCTGAGAGCTAACGTTAGCGTTAAGATTGTAATAGGGCCCTAAGTGTTTAGCAAATATTTTATTAATATTTCCTTTCTTCGATGCAACAGACATTCATCTACAGGTTTTATTGTACTTTCTGTGGTTTACACAATAACATATTAGCATCGGTATTGGTTGATGACTTTCCAGTATACAGTAAATAAAACATTACTACTGCTGCCTTCTCATGTTCCGAGTCTTTAGGAGAGCATGTGTAAGAGGATACTGGATCATATTTTTGTGATTCAGTACTGCGATAAGACATTATAAATGCTTTTAAATCGATGCATTTCTGCTGGGGAGGAAGATGATTGCATTCTATTTGTCACTGGGGATATCAGGAGCACTTGCTGTATATGGCTGATAAATGATTCCTAAAATCAGTAACCTCTAACTAAATGCACACAGTCCTGTGACATCTCATTAAGTAGAGTACAATGCACAGGCACTATGAAATCCTCCTACAACCAAAGAAACTAAAGAAAAATAAATAATATAGATTTGCAATTATGATAATTAATTGGAATTGCATGTCCGGTTATTTTATTGGCAATGAAACCACAAACAAACCTCTAGTGTGCTACGTTAAACACAGGAGTCATTTAAACCCTCTGAAGCCATTATCAAATTTTAATGCGTTTTACTTGCTAAAATAAATTGTATAACAATTCATTTTAATCAGTTTAATTTCTTTGCTATAAAAATGCTACATTTGAGCTAAAAGCATTGTAAATACCGCAGATAATGGTGGTTATCCTTATTGTAAATCTAAAATGTATCTCAGGATGCTAGTGAAATGTTTATTTCTGAAAACCTGCATTACAGCCCGCTCGAGCCGGTGAATGAAGGCAGAAATGTTCTCAATACCATACATAATTTATCATTGTGAGTGTTTCCCATCTTTAACCTGTACGATATATAAATGTTTAATAGTTAGCAATGAGTGCCTGCAGTAAGTAGGGATATGAAAGTCTACATTTTGCTGAGTTGCACTTGAAAGGCTTTAATGTATTATACGAAGGATTACAAAAGGCTGACTTTTAGATTAACTTAATGGAAATATACAGAACTGTGTCTTAGCAAGCAAGCCTCCCTTAAAACTGAAAGGCTTTAGCTTACTTGTCACTGCTGTTAAAGTTTCTTTTTGACATAAACTCTGCATTTGGAATAAAAAAAAGTGTGTCAAAACGCCTTTATTTTCAAGATGTTTTATGAAAGGAAAAAGTATAGTCCAGATATGCAGTGTTTGCAAGATTCTAAATGTGCTTTTGAGTTATAAGATTAGATTTTAAATGGCTAGAATATATGTATATATAATATATATATATATATATTTGTGAACTGGGACCTAATTAACAGACAGTCTTTTCTTTAAAATGCAGTCTTTTATTTTTAGGGGTCTGGCACAAACAAACAAAAAAGAAATGGAAACAAAAACCTAGCTCCTCTGAGCTCTAACTGAACATACAGTCAGGTCCAGAAATATTGGGACATCGATACAATTCTAACTTGGCTCTATACACCACCACAATGGAGTTGGAGTGAAACAAACACAATGTGCTTTAGCTGCAGGCTGTCAGCTTTAATTTGAGGGCATGTACATCCAACTCAGGTGAACGGTGTAGGACTTACAGCAGTTTGCAGATGTGCCTCCCACTTGTAAAGGGACCAAAGGTAATGGGACAATTGGCTTCTCAGCTGTTCCATGGCCAGGTGTGTGATAATCCCTCATTACCCCAATTACAATGTGCAAAACAAACACAAGCCCCCACCTCCCCATCCCATATATATATATATATAAAAAAAAATTTAGAAAGGATTTTACCAGTAAGGATACATAGAGATTTCTCTTGTTTTCAAGTATGTCCTGGGTGGCGAGTAAGTACTGTTAGGTGTCTTGCCCAAGGACACTTACTGGCATAGGTGACTCTACAGGGGGGCAAGGGGGGGGCAATTGCCCCCCCTAGGTTATTCCTTGCCCCCCCATGTGCCCCCCCACCAAAAATCAGCATCCAGTTTCCCACACTGTTTCAGACCGCTGTATCTCCGTCCCTGTGCATCGTATATGGACAATCTATGTGCATTGGAAAGGGAAGATTCTGGCCTTTCCAACGATACCCAATATGACCATATTCAGTTTGAAATAAAAGTCATAAAACATTAAATAATAACGGGCACTTAATCTTAAGCATTTTCACAGGGTTGAAATGTCTCAGCAGTGAAGTGGTTAATGTTCAGACTATACATTACATTGTGTATTACGTTAGTTTTTGCCTTGGTTTAGTTGTATATTAAGGGTTAATGGGTAGGCTTCATCCCTCACAGTATACATTTTATTTTTTCCTTGATTAATTGCATTGTAGGGGTTAATAGGTAGGCTACATGCTGCACAGTGTATTCATTTCATGTTTTCCCATGATTAATGGCATATTAGGGGTTAAGGGGTAGCTAAATGCCACACTGTTTATTATTTTTATTGTTTTTTCCTTGGTTTTATGGCATTTTAGGGGTTATTATGGAAGTTAGAATCTAAAGCGTCTAATCATCTTTAGATCCTTTGCTTTTCATCACATTTCGGGGAATTCATTTAGCCGAAAATAGTGAATTCCTATTTAGTGAATGGTCACTGTAATTTGCTAAAAGTGTAGTCGCTGAAGGAGCAATCAGACATTCAGCGAAAACTGCCGAATTGCGGCAAATAAAGTATCAGGTTAGTACAATAAAAAGGCATCATTGCATCACATTACTCATTGCATCACATTACTCATTGCATCACATTACTCTGGGGTTTTGGAATCTTATTTATATATACTTATTTAGGGAACTATTACCTGGTGTGGTTCGCATGGTTTTGCGTTAGCGCCAGGTTAATTGAGTCTAGCGCCTGACCAACAGATCGTTTGCCTCCTGCTACAAATGGGAAAAATCACTTGGTGTGTTGCTATTAGCGATTTGTACCGCGAGCTTAATGTACTTTCCGCGTCCTTTACTTAACACGGAGAGCGCTAGAGATCTCTAGCGCTTTTGCAGCTAACAGATCACTTGGTGCCAGCGCTAATTTTTTAGGGGCGCTAATTGCAACATTTTACCTACTGCTGAACCCTGGCGCTATCTCCAAAAAACCCAGAAAAAACAGGTCCTCACCCAAAATTAACAGGCAATTGAAAGGAATGCAACACAGGTGTTCTCTTGGCCCCATACACCATAGCAAAGGATCTGGTCCGAATTGTCGTTGCTGTTGCAGTAGGCTCTATTATAAATGTATCCTTTATCCACATATATCCTAATATATTGCCTAGTTTTAAACATTTTATGCTGGAGGTTATTCATAGTATGGAAGTGGTTGATTATTAGGGTGACCGTGTGGACCATGTTTAAAGTAACACATGGATAAGTCTTGCCCTGAAACATGTATTATTTATATCCTGCAGCAGGGAAATTTTTGTCGCTCACCTGGCCTTCCTTTTGGATCTATTAAATGCAGTGTAATGTTTCTACATGCTGCTGGGTGGCATTTATCATGCAATGTCCATCAGCCTTAATACATGTGTGCATCAAAACATGGATGATACAGCCACCTTGGAGGATTTTAATAATGCAGGGATGTGAGGTTATTCACTCTATGTGTTCATATTCAAGCTTGTGAGGGCGGGGGATAGGTATGGCCCGGCACTCTGCAATGGAAAGAAAAAACAGTTCTATCCTGTTCACAACCGCATTAGCGCTGGGTCTCAGCTTGGGTCTTAGAGTTTTCCTAGCGTGCGCCAAACGACCTTGTTTATGGACTACTGCAGACAAGGTGATCTGTTAGGCACTAAGTTTTAGCGACTCGCGCTAAATTTTTCCTTTAGTGATGGTGTTTTAGTTCACACCAGGTGACAGGGCCCTTTGTTTTATTCAGTGATATGATTTAGTGGTGAAAATTATTAGCGCCCCCCCAGTTTTGACTGCGGTATCTTCTGTGCCCCCCTAAATATTGTTCCTAGAGTCGCCACTGCTTACTGGAGATGTGCTCTTGCTGGGATCGAACCCATGTCTCCACGGCCTCTCTCCACGCAGAGCAGTGAAGTTACCTCTACTCCACCCAGTGTGTGTGTGTGTATATATATATATATATTTAAATTCGATAGGACATGTTAGTCCAGATGTCAAAATCACGAGTATAGCAGTACGTAGTGATACCTTTTTTATTGGACTAACGTTACATTTAAAAGACAAGCTTTCGAGAGTTTTCCTCCCTTCCTCAGGTCTTGATGCTAACCGATCAGTTCCTAGAATTGAACATTGGGACATTAGGGGTCACGTGGGTGAGGGGATTGGATGAAAATCCCAATTGGATGAAAATCAGCGTTCGGTTACGTTTCCTGGCCATTCGGCTATCCAGAGAGCAGGCAATTCGCCAAATCCTGGCGAATTGCCTGAACATACGGTGCCTGTTCGGTGCCTGTTCGAGGGCAGTGAATCCCCATAGAGAAGCAATGCTTTGTCTATTCAGATAACAAAAACCAGCAGTGAAAGGTTCCCCTAATGCCCTGCCATTAGGTGGTTTCATGCAGCAAATTTATTCAGGAGAATCCCAACTTCAATGTTAAAAATATTCCGGTTTTAATTCAATATCTAATAAACCGTTCATTATAAAATTCTGCAGTAAAGAGTCTCTTTATTTATAGATTTTTTAGGATATTTTAAGCATTTTTCAGATTATTTTTTTTTTTAACCCTTTCGCTGCTGAGGCTTTTCCCGCCCCTATGCTGAGGTCATTTTTACCTGTTTTGCGCATCATGTTTAAACGTGTTTTGAAGGCTTATTTTAGTATATGACCCAGACATATTATATATCGTTCTTTCCGTCAGACTCAGTAGATTCATAATATGTCATTATTATATGTATACGTTATGTCATGTCTGTATATTATAACAAAAAATGCAATAAAATATGTATTTTCAATAATTTACAATGTGTAAAGTGTTTTTTTCCACATTTTAACATGCGAGCAATTGCGGTTATATTTTGTATGGGGTGCGCTTGTTAAAAAAATTAGAGATGGGGTCTCGTTACATTTTTTTTTGGGGAAAATGACACTATTTTTAACAAACGCACCGCATACAAAAATCGTTAGTGCAGCATCATTGTTCACATTATAATTGAAATGGGAACAATATTGCTGCATTAACAAACCAAAAAAAAATTAAAAAAAGTGTTTATTTTTTTTTTATTTTCTTTTATTTTTTTTTTTTTTTTATTTTTCTTTTTTTTTTTTTTTACAAAATTTTTCACTTTCATGTTTGGTATCGTTGGAACGGCCATGCTCTGGCCGATCCAACGATACCAAAATTTAACCCCTAGCTGCCACGGATCGGGAGATAGGGAGTTCATTGGAACTCTCTCAGGGTTATCCAAAGAGATTCGAAAAGTCACCGCACGTTCGGTGACTTTTCGTTCTCTTCAATTCGGTTCCTTTTGCCGATTGCATTTCGGTGACCCTGCGGTGTATTCAGCAAACACCACAGGGCCCCCGAATTGCAGGGAAAAGCTGCCGAAAACCTGACGAAAACTAACCGAATGCACTATGAAAACAAGCAAAAACATCTGGATTAACCTTCGAAGAGGAGACGAACAGGAGCCGAAAAGGAGCCGAATCACACAGAGCCGAAGCAGCTGTGACGTAGAGGAGGCAGTGAATAAATTAGAAAAACCATTTGTATGAATCTGGGAAAAAGAAACGCTGTTTGCAAAGAAACTACTGAGCGAAAATGTCTGAAATTTTCACAGGAGGTCCAGGGAATGATAATAAAGAGGGCTGTTACAAAAAAAATAAGTAAACTGAAAAAAAAAAAAAAATAAATCGGACTTTTAATTTTTTTTTAAAAAATTCAGAAAAATGCTTAAAGTATCCTAAAAAATCTATAAATAAAGAGACTTTTTGCTGCAGAATTTTATAATGAACGGTTTATTAGATATTGAATTAAAACGGGAATATTTTTAACATTGAAGTCTATGGGATTCTCCTGAATAAATTTGCCGAATGAAACCACCGAATGGCAGGACATTAGGGGAACCTTTCACTGCTGGTTTGTGTTCTCTGAATAGCCGAAGCAGTGCTTTTTCATGGGGATTTCACTGCCCTCGAACAGGAACCGAACAGGCACCGTATGTTCAGGCAATTCGCCAGGATTTGGCGAATTGCCTGCTCTCTGGATAGCCGAATGGCCAGGAAAGGTAACCGAACGCTGATTTTCAGCATTCGGTTACCTTTCTCAAGCAATTCGGATCTCTTTGGATAACCCTGTCTATCTCCACAGTTGGTGGCAGTTAGGGGTTAAGTCTAGGACTGGCGTCATTGTGCCACGCACGATGACGCCAGTCCTCTGGGGGAGTTCCCGGAGGCTTGGCCGACATCCAAGATGTCGGCCAGCTCCGGGAAAGGATCGCGAACCAGCGCTTTTCAGCGCCGATTCGCGATCCAGCTCCCCAGGGGTTAATGCCAGGCATCATTTGGAAGGGCAGGCTGTGCCCTTCCAAATGATGCCTGGGTTAACCCCCTGTGCACCGCCGATCGGGAGGGAGAGAGGTCCGAAGGACCTCCCCCCCTCCCTTTCAGGCGCCTCCTCCGCACATGCGTGGGGGGCGCCTGAATTAGGTGTCATCGCGCCCCCGCGATGACACCTAATTCTGGCGGCTGCTGGTCCGGATGCCGGGCTGACATCCAGGATGTCAGCCCGCACCGGAGGGGCCAGCGATCGGCCGGAACCCGGCCGAACGCTGACCCCGATGGGAGGACGCGCTCAGCGCGTCCTCCGCATACCAGCGGGACTGCTGAGGACGTGCTGAGCGCGTCCTCAGCAGCGAAGTGGTTAAAGTCCGATTTTTTTTTTTTTTTTTTTTTAAGTTTACTTATGTTTTCTGTAACAGCCATTTTTATTATCATTCCCTGGACCTCCTGTGTAAATTTCAGACATTTTCACTCAGTAGTTTCTTTGCAAACAGCGTTTTATTTTCACACATTCACACAAACTATTTTGCTAATTTATTCACTGCCTCGTCTGCGGTGTCAGCTGCTTCGGCTGCGGGTGATCGGCTCCTGTTTGGGCTTTTTCCGTGGTTTTCGGCAGGTTAATCCAGATGTTTTTACGGGTTTTCGGTGTGCATTTGCTGGGTTTTGCGGTTCGTTTTCGTCGGGTTTGCGGTAGCTTTTCCCTGCAATTCGGGGACCCTGTGGTGCTTGCTGAATACACCGCAGGGTCACCGAAATGGGATTGGCAAAAGGAACCGAATTGAAGAGAACGAAAAGTCACCGAACGTGCGGTGACTTTTCGATTCTCTTTGAATAACCCTGATACAATATTATGATCTATTTTCATAGATCAGACGGGACATAAAGAGGAACCCCTAAGGACAGCCGAGAGAATAGAAGCAATTCCACCCAGGGATAACACCCCCACACCGGGCTAAATAACCCAAGTTTCACTCACTAATGTATAATGTTTAGGAACCCCCCAAAAAAACATCCCACCCCAGTCCCACCCATTACTCCCTTACACGGGCAAACATCCAGCTATAACTGATCCACCTTAAACAACTGTGGAAATGCCTTTGGAGAAAAAAATATCAAAAATGGTATATATAATTTAATTTAATTCCTTCCCATCAATTGTGACTGACATATCGCCCAGACCAGCAGAAAAATAGGGTAAAACCCAGCTGGGTGGCATACGTAAACTCATATATCCATATAGGGGTGCACTTATCGGAAGCAGAGTAATACAACCTCGCAACCTGAAAAAATAGTTACTCATGTAGCATCAGAGTCCATGGTACCCCCTAACACTCCACAGGTAGTTTACGCAACACAGAAACACCTTTAGGGATCTTATACGATGCGGGAACTGCAATGTTCAGTGCGTCTAAAGAATGTCTTGAAGCTGCAAAAGAATCACAGACCCTCGTACGGCCCACGTGTACCACCATCAGCTTAAAGAGGAACCCCATGTATAACACATTCCATGGGACCTCAAAACCTCTGTAACCGGGATACTATTTTATTACAGGATTGGCATGGTCCTGTAAATGAATCCTCTGCTGATGGTTCTTCCTGTTCTTCATGTTGATTTTTGGCAGAATTAGGGTTCAGTCTCCATTGAGTGCTTGAGGATGGGTAGTCACTTGTTTAGAGTTTTTGTATACATACAAATCTGTAAATGTTCCGTTAGATAACAAGAAATGCAACTGCACGAGTTATTAACAAACAGTTATTAAAAGTTTTAACTGAGCGCAGGTTTGTGTGGTATTCTAGTATTTATTTGATTTCCAAATATTGACATGGCCTTTGCAATTACAGATTACCAGAAGTAAATTAAATAATAAAACCTGTGTAGAAATACATTGGAAAACAACTGCAGCACAATATTAATTTGCATTAAAAGTATTATCAGTAGGACATGAGGTATTATTGACCTTTCATGAACGCCTGGTTAATCTTTAGGAATAAATGAATGACTTTAGAAAACCATGAAGGGATACTAAAGTTATTCATATGTTAAATAAAATTACTTAGTACCTATCATATTAATTGGGTGCGCAAAGTAAATAAAAAACAAAAAAAACAGACCCAGAATAAAAAAGAGTGTATAGTGGAAAGACTGACGTAAACATGAAATTCAGTGGGCTTCCGCTGTAACAAAGTACATTTAGTGTATTACACTAAAGTAGTCAGTTTTATTTAGAAAAATGTTTATGAGGATGAAATGCATGGAGATTTATCTAAATTTCAAGGATGTCCTGGGATAGGCGGGCCTGCAAAATGACAGGCCCTATTACAATCATAACGCTAACGTTAGCGCTCACCTGTGTGAGCGTTAACATTAGCAATGGTGGCCCTAGCAAAGGCACACCATATTACAATTCGAACGCTAACGGGTTAAAAACCCTGTTAGCAATTCGGAGAGCGAGGTTACTGTACTTTGCGCTCCCTATACTTATCATGGGGAGTGCAATGTGTTAATTAGCGCTAGGATTACAAAGTCTTAATGCTAGTTACCTGTCCTGCTGCGGTTAACTCGAAAAGTTAACGGCGGCCTTCATTGACCACAGATCAGCTATGAAAATAGTCAAGGAGGAAGATCTACAACTCGTACTTCAGACAGTGTGAAAACAAAAATATATTTTAAAAAAAGCTGGGAGGTGCCGGGACTCAATACCGGAGTGTACCAGCTCAAAAAAAGCCCATGCTAGAACCAACATTTTTTGCACAATCTATTTCCTAACCTCAGGATTTAAACAGGTTTTATTTCCGAACAGCACATCAACTATAGTGTACATTTTGGTCAATAGCTTGTCGATATGAAGTCCAAAAAACAGATTAAGATCAAGCCATATTCTCAGATACCTATAAGAACTGAGAGGAGCCAGGTTATAATTTGAGTTTGAGCTTAATTCCAAAACCATTGAGACAGATTTGTCAGTGTTAAGAAACGTGTATTCTTAAATGTCTATCTTTCAACGTCTCGAAAGTCTGGCATTGTGTGTTTTGGTGCCAACTGGAATAATGGAAATGGCATTAAAGGATGTAGGGCAGATTGGAAGTTCTATGCTTATGAGGAAGTTGGTATACGATGAAACGCACCGAGTGAATCCACCAGGAAGGTCCAAACTGCAATGTAGCCTCACACTAGCCAGTTGGCTCCCGTACTCTAGGTCTGGGTTACCCAGGGCTTTTTTTCAAGTGGTACTCGGGGGTACTCAGTACCGGCACCTCAGTACCGGCACCTCACCACCAGCCAGAACTAACAGGAAAGAGCATGATGTTCCTCCCTCCTCCTGCACTGGCAGGCAAAGAATCGGAAGCGCTCGGCAACTCATGTTGCTCCTGAACGCTTCCATTTGTCAGGAGTGTATGTAGGGACTGATAACCCTCCTCCCCCAGTAAGTGATCTGGGAGGACGGCTCCCCCCTCTCTCTGCAGCCACTGAAACGTTGACCAGCATGGGGAGGGCGGGGTGCAGCACGTTTACACACATCTGCCAGAGCTGCGGATTGTCAGGCAAGCAGTGTGATCAGAGGAGCTGGCACTGTAAGGTGGTAGTGAGATTTATTGCTGTGGCGCTCATACACACTGAGCATAACTGTGAGTTTCATTGCTGTGGAGCTCATACACACTGCGCATTACTGTGAGTTTCACTGCTGTGGAGCTCATACACACTGCAAATTACTGTGAGTTTTATTGCTGTGGAGTTCATACATACTCAGCAAAACTGAGTGTCATTGCTGTGGTGCTCACAAATGCTAGGGAAGTATCCACTCAGTGTCATCGTTACAAAAACAAAAAAAACAGCTAACTGCCCTGCAATACAGATTTTTCTTGCAACAGAGGCACTTAGTGGATAACCCCCATAGGATTACAACAATAGTTGTAGTTCATTTAATGGAACACAGTATTAAAAAATATGGTTCCCTTTTATAGTGTTTCCCTTTAAGTGAACTACAACTATTGTTTATGAGGACATGAAATTAGTCATAATAATCAGTTTTTCCCCGAGCGTGAGAGTACCCCCACCTATTTTTCCTGAAAAAAAGCTCTGGGGTTACCTATGGTTTTTATTCAGATACCATTTTTCTGTCATTTTATTTTGGAAGAATAATAAACACAGGTCCACATTACACTCTTAACGCAAACGTTAACGCTCACTTGCGTGAGCATTAACATTTGCTGTGGTTTACCGCATATTACAAGCCAAATGCAAACTGGGTTAAGTAACCCGTTTGCGTCTGGTACCTTGCACTTTTCAACGTGAGGTTACTGTACTTTGCGCTCCCTATACTTAACATGGGGAGCGCAAAAGTGTTAATCAGTGTTAGCATTACAATCTACTAGCGCTGATTAACGTCTGGCTGTGGTTAGCAAACAGTTAACCACAGCCAGGACTTGGTGTTAACGGATTCCGCTTCTGCTTTGTTTTGGCCTCTACCACTTCAACTGGAAGGCTGTTCCATGTATCCACCACCCTCTCAGTAAAATAATGCTTCCTGATGTTACTTTTAAACCTTTGCCCCTCTAATCTAAGACTATGTTCTCTTGTTTTGCTACTTTGTTTCCTTTTAAATATACTCTCTTCCTCTACCTTGTGGATTCCCTTTACGTATTTAAATGTTCCTATCATATCTCCTCTGTCTCGTCTTTTTTCCAAGCTGTACATGTTAAGATCATTAAGCCTTTCTTGGTAACTTTTCTCCTTCAAGCCGTACACCATTTTAGTAGCCCTTCTCTGAACTCTATATGTCTATATCCTTCTGGAGATACGGTCTCCAGTACTGCACACAGTACTCCAAGTGAGGTCTCACCAGTGCTCTGTACAGTGGCATGAGCACTTCCCTTTTCCTACTGCTAATACCTATCCCTACACAACCAAGCATTCTGCCAGCATTTCCTGCTGCTCTATTACATTGACTACTTACCCTTAGATCCTCTGAAATAATAACCCCTAAATCCCAACCCTCAGATGTTGAGGTTAGGACTGTATCAAATATTCTATATTCAGCCCTTGGGTTTTTACGTCCCAGGTGCATTATCTTGCACTTATCCACATTAAAACTCAATTGCCACAGCTCCGACCATTTTTTTAGTTTACCTAAATCATTTGTCATTTGGCTGATCCCTCCAGGAACGTCAACCCTGTTGCAAATCTTTGTGTCATCAACAAAAAGACATACTTTTCCATTAATACCTTCTGCAATATCACTAATAAAAATATTAAAGAGAATGGGTCCAAGTACTGACCCCTGAGGTACCCCACTGGTAACAAGACCTTGCGCCGAATAAACTCCATTTACCACAACCCTCTGTGCAATACAGTTGACCATATGATTATAATGTCATACACAGTATGGGGTCCACTCACATGGGATAGAGCCTGTAATATAAGGCTCAGTCAGCATCGGGTCCCTTTATGGATGACCCTGTCCCGCTTGATCTTGTGTTTTTATGCAGCATTCATCATGCGGAAATAAAATATATAATCGACCATAGCGTGATATTGCACAAGCAGAATAAGTTGTTCTAGGTGAAGAATAAACAAACTCACGTGGTCCTAAGCCTGTAATAATACAATAATACTGGCTCAGATGTTTGTATAAATGGTTCTTTGGGTAGAGAAACTTTGAAAATTACACCTCTCCAGTAAGTGTCCTTGGGCAAGACACCTAACGGTACATACTCACCACCCAGGACATACTTGAAAACGAGAGAAATCTCAATGTATCCTTCCTGGTAAAATCCTTTCTCAAAAAAAAAAAAAAATAGTAGTAGTCGCAGTAGGTGTCTTTTAAATAGGATCACCAATCCCCGTTAAAATAAAACTCCGTTCAAACAAAAAGGAATATAAAAGGATTTTATTCCATAAAAGACATGAGACCAAATGCGTTTCACCTCGTTTTTGGTCAGTAAAAAACAAAGATCTAACTCTAAAAGTAACTCTAAAAGTACTGGACACCAGGGATTACTTTTAATAGTAGGGTACTTTTAGGGTTGGTGTTAAGATTTTGTTTAGGGTTACTATCAGGGGTTAATTTGAGACAATATCAGACATAAGTAAACTTATAAAAACTGTATAAAAACTACATGAAGGTTACATCCTACATAATCAGGTTGCTTTGTCGAGGTATCTCAAAAAAGCTACTACTTGTGATAACAAGATAACTTTAGATTCCTTCAAGACAAAAGAGGTGCAAGGAATGCAATCTATGTGAATAAGGAATGTAATAAGTGGAATGAGCAGGATTTGTATGTGTTTGTGAATTAATAATAGAATGTGACAGCGGTATTGAAGCTATTGTCTGTATGTGATAAAGACATGAAGAGGAAAGAAAACGTGTGTAGAGAATGGAAAAAATATACGCTATAACAGTCACATTATTTTAAATTTTACCTTTCTTTCTGTATCTACACAAAGTGTAGAAAGGTTTATTTTATATTACATATAGACATTTTGGGCTAAATTACAAAGTTGGTGCTAACTTAGCCAGAGCTGTTGTGAACTTAACAGCCCCATAGAATATAATGGGCCCTATTACATTCCTAACGGTAACGGTAGAGCTCAAATGTGTGAGCGTTAACATTAGCTGTGGTTGCCCTAGCCCTAGCGCGGGCGCACCATATTACAAACCGAACGCTAATGGGTTAAAAAATCCATTAGCGATTCGGATCTTGCGTTTTTCAGCGTGAGCTTACAGTTACAAGTTTTTATAAAGCGCTAACAAGTTCGGTAGCGCTGTACAATGGAAGGCAGAACGACAAATCTACATACAGGTTCAACACTCAGTACAGTAGGCGAGAGACCCTGCAATCTAAAAGGATAGGGGTGGCACAGTAGGTAAGGGTTAATAGAGAATGTGGAATACGGAGTGCATGTGGGCTGTGTTGGAAGATGAAGTAGGAAATGAACAGAGGGGTATCATGGAGTGAGCCGATAGGCTTCTCTAAAGTAATGTGCTTTCAGAGATGTCTTGAAGGACTGGAGAGACGGGGAGAGTCTGATGTTGCGGGGGAGGGATTTCCAAAGAAAGGGGCCACCTCGCGAGAAGTCCTGAGGGTGGGAGTTAGGTGTGGGGGTACGAGAAGCTGATAGCATCAGATCATTGGCAGAGCAAAGTGGTTGGGACGGGATGTACCTGTTAATAAGGGAGGAGATGTAGGCAGGGGTTATGGAGAACTTTGTATGTTAGTACCAGTATTTTGAATTGGATTCTAAAGGAGACAGGAAGCCAGTGTAAAGTCTGACAGAGGGGCGAGGTGTGGGAGGTGAGGTGGATGAGCCTGGCACTGGCATTCATAACAGACTGCAGAGGGAGACTCTGGGATCTCTTAAGGCCAGAGAGAAGGAGGTTACAGTAGTCAAGGCTGGAGATAATTAGTGCTTGGATGAGCATTTTAGATGAGATCTGATTAAGACAGGGGCAGATGCGTGCAATGTTTTTTAGGTGGCAGTAGCAGGATTTGGTTAGTGACTGAATGTGAGGAGTAAAGGAGAGACCAGAGTCAAGGAGGACACTGAGGCATTGGGATTGAGAGGTAGAGGTAATAGTGGTGCCATTCACCTGAAGGGAAATTGGTGCAGGGATGTTAGTTTTAGAGGGAGAGAATACGAGATCTTCAGTTTTAGAAAGGTTAAGCGTTAAGAAATGGGAAATCATCCAGTCAGAGACAGCTGACAGGCAGGCAGTAACATGGTCCAGCATGGGAGGAGAGAGATTGGGAGAGGAAAGATAGATTTGGGTGTCATCGGCATAGAGATGATATTGAAGTCCATAGGAAGAGATGAGGATGCCAAGAGAGGCGGTATAGATCGAGAAGAGTAGGGGACCCAGAACAGAGCCTTGAGGTACCCCAACTGAGAGAGGAGTTGGGGATGAAGCGTCGCCAGCGAATAAGACACTGAAGGAGGGAAAAGAGAGGTAGGAAGAGAATTAGGAGAGTGGAGTCACTGATGCCTCAGTTGACTCAGTGTGAGGAGCAGGAGAGGGTGGTCAACAGTGTCAAATGCAGCAGAAAGATCGAGAAGAATAAGGAGGAAGATCAGTGTAGATGATTGTGTTTAAGCCCTCTATCCCAGTGTTTCTCAACATAGGGCCTCAGGTCCCACTGACAGGCCAGGTTTTAAGGATCACCTTGGGGAAATGAAGACTAAATCCTGCAATCACTGAGCAGCAAATCATATCACCTGTGCTGTGCTTCAGATATCTGCAAACCTGGCCTGTTAGTGGGCCCTGAGGACTGGAGTTGAGAAACGCTGCTCTAACCGATCTCGTTCAACTGCCATCTCTTATCTTGAGTAGCCTTGACAACACAATAGAGCCCCTGCAACAATGTCAAACATTCAATCCACCCCATTGTCTTTTCATTACTGTTTTATCCTATACCACAGCTGTAAAGCAAGACTTGCCTTAAGAGTATGTATCATGGGAAGAATCCACAAAATGAAAATAGGAGATAAAAACCTAACTTTATTTTTCCTTTTTATAGAATTATTTCAGACAAGGAAAAAAACAGCAGCATGTGTTCTATAATGTGTTTTGTTTTTTGTCATGTGCATGTAATTTAGTTGCAGCTAATGTTATAGTGTTCCTATAGTGTCCTTTTAAGAAGTAAGGGTTTTAACTGCAACTAATAACATTTAAAAATGAACCATTACCTATACCAGCAGCTCCACTCATAAATATTAGGAACTTGACTGTTATTCCAAGTTGAGATGTAACTATTGGAGTTTGACTAGTATGGCAGGTTACTGTATATTGAATACTTTGTGTAGGAAAATCTAGTGTACTGGGAACTGGTGAGTAATGGGTGATTCCCAGTCACTTGTGGTTTGTGTATGCAGTGGGAAAAAAGCTACCGGTTCCCAGGAGCTGCTGCTAAGTGATTTGCAACTGTAAAATCATTTAACACTATAAAAAATTTAACCGAATATATAAATAGACTTAAACTTACTAGAGGTTATGGTTGTTGATATGACATTGCCCATAACGTTAACGACTGGCAAAAGGCAGGTCCCCTGGGCCACTGGCATACAGGATATGTAGAACACAACCTCATAGTATCATTCTTCTTCTGTTTAAATTAGATGTGCTTGGATGTTTATCAACACAGTAATTCGGGAGAGAGACTTCCATTTGATTAAATTTTCTTATTTATAATGTACTTTCAAGAACCTACTTAGTATCAATGACTTATTATTTCTATAAATTACAGTGTATGTTATTGCTGCGTCCAGTTTGCTCTCACAGCAGCATGTTTAAATATTTTATATAAAACTAATAAATGTGGAGCACATTGCCGGAAGCTGAAGTGAGCGGTCACTAGCTCAGCTCCACACCATAATGGGTTTTAAAGAGACTTTTCTTAGATTTCTGCAGCTCTTATCTGACACAGACATCTCCATCAATGACACAGACCTTGCTGATGCTTAGCAGTATAGTTGCTAGTTTTGTGAATACCCAATCCCCTCCCCCGCAACATCAGACTCTCCTCGTCTCTCCTGTCCGTCAAGAAGTCTCTGAAAACACATTACTTTAGAGAAGCCTATCGGCTCGCTCCCTAAACCCCCATTGTTCATGTTTTGCTCCATCTTCCCACACAGCCTACATGCACCCCCACTACTTCTTGTACTCTATTCACTCTCACCTTACCAAGTGTGTTACCCCTCTCCTCTTGGATTGTAAACTCTCGCGCAGGGTCCTCTCTCCTACTGTTCTGTGTGTGATGTGTATGTATATTTGTTATTCTGTCTCTCCCTTTGTACAGCGCTACGGAACTTGGTGGTGCTTTATAAATGCTTGTAACTGTAACTGAAATCCCTAGGTTAATCGGCCATCATGAGCACATGGCTGGAGATGTTCAGAGACCCATTTTACGGTAATTCCTGTGTGTCCGCTGACTTGCATCAGTGTGTGTCCATGGGGAAAAGAAACAAGAAGATCATGATTATGGACAGTTCTAGTGTTGACATTGAAAAAGGAAGGCAATTCAATATACTGGGACCCAACCTTCCTTGTTCATGTGGAACAATGACTTTTTTGGGAGAATTACAGGTCTCTTCAGAAAAAATAATGTGAGGTATTGGTGGCATGCAATGGGCTTCTTACTGGTATCCAGAGATGACTTACAGGGTTATTCAGAGAAAATTCGAAAAGTCACAGCACGTTCAGTAACTTTTCGTTCTCTTCAATTCGGTGCGATTTGGTGATCCCATTTCGGCGACCCTGCGCTGTATTCAGCAAGCACCACAGGGCCGTCGTAATGCAGGGAAAAGCCGCCGCAAACCCGATGAAAACTCACCGCAAAACGAGGGCGAACGCACACTGAAACCCGCAAAAACATCTGGATTAACCTGCCGAACACGTCGGAGAAACCCAAGCAGGAGCCGATCACAGCGTAGAGCAGCCGCCGGAAAAACCCGACACCGCAGACAAATGGAGTGAATAAAAAAAAAACAGTACGCTTAAATGTTTGAAAGCTAAATTGCTGTTTGCAAACAAACTACTGAACTAAAATGTCTGAAATTTACATATGAGGTCCAATGAATGATAATAAAAAGGGCTGTTACAGAAAAAAGAAAAAAACATTTTAAAAAACAAACCCGAAATATAATGTTTGCAAAAAAAATCCCAAAAAATGCCTAAAAGGTCCTAAAAATATCTAAAAATAAAGAGACTTTTTACTGCAGAATATTATAATGAACGGTTTATTAGATATTGAATTAAAATGGGAATATTTTTAACATTGAAGCCTATGGGATTCGCCTGAATAAATCCGCCGAATTAAACCACTGAATGGCAGGGCAATTCGGCAACTTTTCACTGCTGGGTTTGCTTCTCTATGGGTATTCACTGCCCTCGAACAGGCACGGAACATGCACCGTATGCATAGGCGACTCTACAGGGGGGCAAGGGGGAGCAATTGCCCCCCCTACGTTATTCCTTGCCCCCCCATGTGCCCCCCCACCAAAAATCAGCATCCAGCTTCCTCCACTTATTTGGACCGCTGTATCTCCATCCCTGTGCATCGTATATGGAAGATCTAGGTGTCGTTGGTTAGGGCAGATTCTGGCCTTTCCAATGATACCCAACATGACCATACTCAATTTGAAGTAAAAGTCATAAAACATTAAATAATAACAGGCACTTAAACTCAAACATTTTCACAGGGTTGAAATGGCTCAGCAGTGATGAGGTTAATGTTCAGACTATACATTACATTGTGTATTACGTTAGTTTTTGCCTTGGTTTAGTTGTATATTAAGGGTTAATGGGTAGGCTTCATACCTAACAGTATACATTTTATTTTTTCCTTGATTAATGGCATTGTAGGGGTTAATGGGTAGGCTACATGCCTCACAGTGTATTCATTTCATGTTTTTTCTTGATTAATGGCATTTTAGGGGTTATTGGGTAGGCTAAATGCCACATTGTTTATTATTTTTATTGTGTTTCCCTGGGTTTATGGCATTTTAGGGGTTACTATGGAAGTTAGAATCTAAATGGTCTAATCAGCTTTGCTTTTCGTCACATTTCGGGGAATTCATTTCGCCAAAAATAATGAATTCCTATTTAGCGAATGGTCACTGTAATTTGCTAAACGTGGAGTCGCTGAAGCAGCTATCAGACATTCAGCGAAAACTGCCGAATTGCGTCAAATAAAATATTGAATTTAAGTATCAGGTTAGTACAATAACAAGGTATCATTGCATCACATTAATCAAGGGTTTTGGATTCTTATTTATATATATATACTTATTTAGGGCACTATTACCTGGTGGGAGCTAACCCTTGCATCGGCATGGTTTTGCGTTAGCGCCAGGTTAGGCTAGGGTCAGACGAAAGCATTTTTCCTCGCGAACGTGAAAAAGTGCGTCCGAACGCATTGACGTATTTTTTCACGGAATGCGCAAAAACGGTCAGACGACGCGCATTTTCGGGCGTGATTTTGTACGGATCGTCAATAAAACTCTTTTTGCGTATGGACGTTATGTAGGCTGGACATTAGCAGTGTCTGACATCTCCTAATCACGCACACACGCCGCTATGCCGCAGCTGCGCACTCAGTACGTCAGTACTAGCGGTTCAGCGTTCTCAAAAAAATGCGTTCAAATTCCACTTGCGTTGCACGGCCGGACTTTTGTGCGGTCGTACATCGTATATTGGCCGTCATTGCCCGTCATCTACTGCTAGTGCGGCCATAATTATGTGCGCCAGAACGCACGTTAAAAGTGCGCTGGTCTGACCCCAGCCTTAAACGAGTCAAGCGCCGGACCAACAGATCGTTTGCTTCCTTCTACAATCGGGAAAAATCACTTAGCGTGTTGCTATTAGTGATTTGTACCGCGAACTTACTGTACTTTCCGCGTCCTTTACTTAACATGGCTAGCGCAAGAGATCTCTAGTGCTTTTGCAGCTAACAGATCACTTGGTGCCAACGCTAATTTTTTGAGGGGCGCTAATTGCAACATTTTACCTACTGCTCAACCCTGCTGCTAGCTCCAAAAAGACAGAAAAAACAGATCCTCATCCAAAATTAACAGGCAATTGAAAGGAATGCAGCACAGGTGTTCTCTTGGCCCCATACATCAAAGCAATGGGTCTGGTCCGCATTGTCATTGCTGTTGCAGTCGGCTCTATTATAAATGTATCCTTTATCCACATATATCCTAATTCTAATATATTGCCTAATTTTAAACATTTTATGCTGGGGGATATTCATAGTATGTAAGAGGGTGATTATTAGGGTGACCGTGTGGACCAAGTTTAAAGGGACACATAAGTCTTGCCCTGAAACATGTGTTATTTATATGCTGCAGCAGGGAAGTTAATGTGGCTCACCTGGCCTTCCTTTTAGATCTATTAAATGCAGTGTAATGATTCTACATGGTGTTGGGTGGCATTTATCATGCAATGCCCATCAGCCTTAATATATGTGTGCATCAAAACATGGATGATACGGCCACCTTGGAGGATTTTAATAATGCAGGGGTGTGAGGTTATTCACTGGATGTGTTCATATTCAAGCTTGTGAGGGCAGGGGTAGGTATGGCCCGGCACTCTGCACTGAGGAAAAAAAAGTTCTATCCTGTACACAATTGCATTAGCGCTGGGTCTCAGCTCGGGTCTTAGAGTTTTCCTAGCATGCGCCAAACGACCTGGTTCATGGACTACCGCGGACAAGGTGATCTGTTAGTAGGTCTCCAGGCACTGCGTTTTAGCGACTCGCGCTAAACTTTTCCTTTAACAATGGTGTTTTAGCTCACACCAGGTGATAGGGCCCTTAGTTTTATTCAGTGATATGATTTAGTAGTGAAAATTATTAGTGCCCCCCCAGTTTTGACTGCGGTATCTTCTTTGCCCCCCCTAAATATTGTTCCTAGAGTCGCCACTGACCGTATGTGCAGGCAATTCGCCAGAATTTGGCGAATAGCCTGCTCTCTGGATAGCCAAATGGCCCGGAAAGGTAACTGTACGCTGAATTTCAGCGTTCAGTTACCTTTCTCCAGCAATTCAAAGCTCTTTGAATAACCCTGTTTGTCTATTCATTCTCTTCCCTTGTGGAGGCATAAGCCATTCTGATTAAACTGAGGAGGACCATGCTACCAGACTTAATGCAGACCCAGGAAGAAATCCACGTATCCGCATCTAGTTCTCTCAGTTATCCTGATTGATGTTCTTTTCCTTTTCCCAACGTTTAGTGGTTTGTGCTTTAGACTCACCCCCACCCTTTCATTATTTCATTTCGTTCCTCTTCTTTTTTTTTTTTCAGATTTGCCGTCTTTCTTTTCTGATTGCATAAATATTTATTTAAAATATAAATGCAGTGTGAGTGGTTAATTAGCTTCTTTTGGTCACTAAAGGGCTATTTATTTGCATTTGACAGAATTTTCCTGTCCACATGGTTCACATACCTCGGGTGCACAGCTTGGAAAGAATTATTAAACATCTGTATTTGTTTTGCAATCTGGTCATGTTATTCTTTTATGACAAACAATGTAGACCATCCTTTACCTAATGAAGGAATATCAGCATGACAGGACAAAAAATATAGGCTAGTAAAAAATGTACCTTAGCATATGCGGTTGAAAGAGTACTCGGACCCCAGATTCCATTCCGATCCTCAGATATCAATAAGAGAAAGGTCCAGCACTCTTTTAATAAAAGGTAAGTTTAATTTACTGAGTGAAGCGACAGTTTGACCAGGATCTGGTTTATGTGAACCTTGATAAAAATTGGATATTGATTGAAATGTTGCTGTGTCCAAGAATTACTTTGAGTTTTATGAAGGAAACCTTTTCACTAAGGCCGGCGTCAGACGAACGCAGTGATCACGTCCGTGTTGCCGCACAGTTTAACGTCCGTCGTAGCATAGAATCATGATCAATAGAGACCCACACACGAAGCACGTGCGCACCGAACCGAGCACACACAACACACGTGGCAAACGAACGCAAGTTAGGCAAGAACGAAAAACCGCTAGACGGACGCGCAGAGTGCGCCACGTCCACGTAGCGTTCTGCGTGAGTGATGAGGAGATGTCAGACGCAGCGCATTTGCGACGTCCAGCACCTTGACGCACACAATGGCTTTTCATATCCTTTTCACATTTTTATCATTTTTCATATTAATTTTATTTCCCATAGTTCCCTTTTTTTCTACGTCCGTCAAAAAAACGGACCGTGTGGTGTCTACAGTATCTTTCGTCAGTATGTCTGTCCGTTATGCACGCACGCAGAGTGCGCTCAGACTGCGTTAATCTGACATTAGCCTAATACTGATTAAAAGGATAGTCATTGTTGAACTTATTTTAAGATCACTTAATGCAAAAAGAAAGACATGAAGCCCTAAATGCTCATGTCACCATTTCTTTACACACTGCCAACATTTTATGAATTGCAATGATTTAACCCCTTAAGGACCTCTGACGTACCCTGTACGTCCTGTACTCGGGTCTCCCTTAGACCCGCGGACGTACAGGGTACGTCAGCGGCGCCTAATCCCCCTACCGCCCGATACTCACCTCCCTCGCCGGATCCCACGGCGATCTGGCAGGGAGGAAGCCTGCCCATGTGATTTACATGGGCAGGCGAGGCTGATGACGTCACCACGCTGCGTGGTGACGTCATCAGCAGGCGTCCCCATGCTTTTCAATGGAGGGGAGGGGGGGCTCCTTCGGAGCCCTCTATCTCCCCAACCATTAAAGCTAGGGAGATGCCGCTTCCACCGCTGGAGAGGGGAGAGCCTCCCCTTTCCAGCGGTGTATGGCATTAACTATTTCGCCGCCGGATCACGTTGCGGCGCCAATTGGCGCCAAAACGCGATTCAAACCTGGAGGGGGGCTGACATCTTGGATGTCAGCCAAGCCTCCAGGTCCCCCCCACCCACTGACAACCTCACCATATGTGTGAGGATGTCAGTGGGCCAGTTAACCCTCTAGCTGCCATGTAGAGATAAGGGGATCCTAAGGATCCCTTTATCTCCCGATCCATGGCAGCTAGATGGTCATATTTGCCATCATTTGAAAGGCCTGATTATGGCCTTTCAAATGATACCAAACATGACCAGGTTTGGTTTTAAAAAAAATTAAAAAAAATAAATAAATAAAAAAAAATAATAAAAAAATTAAATAAAATAAAAAAATTTGCTTTTTTAAAAAAAAAAATTGTCTGGGGGGAGTTTAATTAAATAGGACCTAGGCTGTCATCTAAAAATAAATAGCACAAAATGGTCAGAATGAGCGCAGCGCACATAGGTGAACTGTCTCAGCAGTGAAGGGGTTAAAAAGCAAACGCATGTAAAAATTGGGTATTTCTAGTCTCGGGACAAAATTTTAAACCTATTTAGCTGGGGTCGTTTTGGGTGGTTGTAGATTTTGGGGATTAAATTACAAAAAAGTGTGTTTTTACCATTTTTTTCCAAATATTTCATATTTTTTTTTATAGTAAATTATTCGATATGATGGAAATAATGGTATTTCTAGAAAGTCCATTTAATGGCGGGAAAAAGGGTGTATAATATGTGTGGGTTGAATAAACGAGTAAGAGGAAAATTTGACCTAAACACTAACAGCGCAGAAACGTAAAAACAGCAGCGGTCACTAAAAGACGGATTTGTGTAAAACCGCCCGGTCACTAAGGGGTTAAGGATGCTGCACAACTCATGAACAATGGTTATCTCTTACATGAAAGATGAAAACAAGGATATAAACAAATGCTCCCAAACCTGTCCTCAGGACCCGCTCACAGGCCAGGTTGAAGATGTTTGAGGTATATCTAAAATCTGGCCTGTTAAGGAGTTCTAAGGACAGGTTGAGAAATCAATGATTAAGTTATGAGGAAAATCTAACAAGCTTAAACCTGTTTAGTTTAGAGAAACAATGCCTTAGAGGGGATCTGATAACATTATATAAATATATACGGGGCCTTAGAGGGGATCTGCTAACTTTATTTAAATATATACAGGGCCATTATAAACCATTCATTAACAGGACTATACACAGGACACGAGGTCACCCATTTAGACTGGATGAAATGAAATCCGGCCTAAAGCATAGGAAGGGTTATTTTACAGTGAGAACAATAAAGCTGTGGAATTCTCTGCCTGTTGAGGTGGTTGGGTCAGAGACTGTACAGACTTTTAAAGAACAATTGGATGACATCCTGCAAAACCATAACATTTACAGGTCTATTGATTAAAGGTGAAACTCAGGAGAATGACTGGAGAAGTGAAAATTCTAGGACAAGATAGCTAAACCAGAAAAATTCTCCCATTTCTCTCACTTTCCAAATCGACTATTTGGTCTAGATTGTTCTCTTCTCCTGCCAATTCTCCTGAGTTTCACCTTTTAGTTAATGGAACTGTAAGGCTTATAATATTTACAGTGTTATTCAGAGAGAGGTGAAAACCAGGAGAATTGCCAGGAGAATGAACAATCTAGACCAAATAGCCGATTTGGAAAGTGAGATAAATGGGAGAATTTTTCTGGTTTGGCTATTTTGACCTAGAATTTTCACTTCTCCAGTCATTCTCCTGGTTTTCACCTCTCTCTAAATAACCCTGATAGTATGTGGGTAAAAGCTGCTTGATCCAAGGAGAAATCTGACTGCCATTCTGGGGTCAAGAAGGATTATTTTCCCAGTGTGTTGCATATTGCGAGAGCTTCAGACTGGGTTTTTTACCTTCTTTTGGATCAACAGCAGTAGGTGATGTGTGAAAGACTGAACCCGAGGGAAGCACGGCTTTTTTCAGCCTATGTAACTATGTAGTGACGTAAACAAAAATGTATTAAATGTGTTATGAGATGTGCATGCATGTGTCTGTCATTCCTTGCATCCTCTACCCACGGATTAAGTCCAAAACAGCCACAGTCCACAATGCTCCCACCAATAATAAATAACAAAGGTTAGATTAAAAGGTCAATGGGATTAGTTATTCAGGCTTCATTTACAGGGATAATGAAGTATGGGCTACAAGAATATACTGTGATGCAAAATGCGCGTCTCAACCTTTTTTTGGGATGTGGAGTTGTTAAATGTTTAATTATGCTGATTTGAAAACCAAGTTAGATCTGCAGCATTTAACCCAGAAAAAACTGCTTTTGTTTTCTATTGATTTATATCACACAGTTCTACTTTGTTCAAATAAGGCAGTTTGTCAATGGCAAGATGAAGCAGTAATGACTTTGAAATGAAAGGGAATAGCTGGGCTAATAACTTTACACAAGAGGTGTTTGCTTGCATTCTTTAACCTTGGTAACCCTGGCTTATTGATATTTTACAAACACACTGCATCTATCTAAGGCAGTTAACATTTTACCACAATTGAATAACTTTCCCTTTCTACTGATGGACTTTTAATAATAAATGCTTTTTCCAAAGACTGTAATTGTTTGAGAAGAGTAGAGTTAGCCTGTGAAAGTTGCTCATTAGATGCATTCATTTCCCGGATACAATAGCTGGTTTCCCAAACATGTACAAACAATAACACGTAGCATCCAGCTACAAACATACCGATAATTAAAAAGAAGTGATCTTATGTTAAATTCGATTTATACACCTACTTTTAAAGGGATATGCTTTACCAATGTGTTGCGCAGCTCTTAGACATCGACATCCTTGAACCGAAGAGGCAGCAGTTCTTACTTATAACGGGAAGTATGTCATGGCCCTTCAAGCTTATCCGAAGGATCATGGACGAGAACATAACTTCATGTTATCCTTGGTTTAGCATCAGTGATTTAATTAGCTGCTCAGTCATTTCTATTGACACACATGCTAAGGCTGCCATTTCCGCCATGCTTTCTTTGACACTTATCACTTCTTCATGCTGAAGGCATCTAAAGCGCTCTGGTCGTTAGTAGTTAATACTAATTAATGTTCTGTAGGGAAAAAATGAGATTACTAATGTAAAGTGTTCTTTTGGATCTCGTTTTGATACTGATTCTATAACAATGTACGTCCTTCCAGCAGTATAAGCTGTCTACGTAGTCCGGGGAACAATTTTCACAAGCATCCAAACAGAATGTTGATGTGATACTAAATCGTGAAAATATAAACCATCTCAGTTGTTATGGAGGACGGGTGGACAGCAGAAAAACTGCTAGACTGCTTTCAGTAGGGAACTTAGAATACATTAACATATGTTTACACCACGTCTAAGTTCCTCTTCCTTATTTTTGGTGATCTCTGATTTTTCGGTGCGAGAGTTAACTAAGGTGCTTATAAAAATATGATTTAGTTCCCGGAATGTCTGTAACCGCTTATAATCAATATAAATATATAAATAAGCGAGTGGAAATAAGCCGATTTCCCTTTCGTTTTAAAGAAAAGAACAAATCATTATGGTTTTACATTTAACCAATATTTCCATCACTTCACCTCATTTGCAAGTGAGCTACAAGCTCTCCAGCATTTTAAATTTCATGAGTGCTGAATATTACCGAAAGTGCAGCAAGGATTATTTTAATGTGACAATTTCAATTTCCTTGGGATAGGAGATATATGTAGCAGTGTGCTCAGGTCAACAGTGACCCCAAGTGGATGATGGAGCATTTCAACTAAATCATTGTATCAAAACATTTTTAAAGTCAACTCTGTGCTATAATGTCTACTAGTAAGAATATTTTCCCTTACTAATGGCTTATAATGTAATAAAGATGAAGGTATGAACCCGATGCTCCATAAACTACTTTTCATACCATGTATTGTTAATGAATGGTTATCCATAATGAAAAAAACCCAAAAGATTTTCTAATGTTGAATGTCAGATTATACATTTTATAATGTAAAAGCATTTCGCTTTTTTGAAAATGAGTATTAATGGTGTGCTAATCGATTTTAATGCAGGTCAGACTGGTGACACTTAGAAAAATATGTTATACCTCAGCACAATAACAAGACCAGGAAATTCATGCTTCCAGGTTAAAAATAATGAGGTTCTTGGAGACTGAGGTGAAGAGTTTTTTTTTATTATTTTAAGAGGTTTTTTTTTTTTCAATTTCATAAACTTCAGATTTTTTTATGTTTCGCTGTCTGTGTGCAGTACAGTTTTATTATGGTTGAGATTATGAAAGTTGGACTTTTTGTAGCACTTATTAGATGAATCAGTTATTTTTTCGGAAGAAGATGACGGTCTACCTTTTGGCTGGAATGTATTTGGCTTTAAAAAACAGAGTATACCTTAGGTCCTTATCCTTTTAGCTAAAATCAGACTTTTCAGCATTTTTCGTTTTATGTCCTGAATATACCTTCCCTTGGAACATTCGTCTATAATAATTAGCTTTTTATCTCATACAATTCCCCCAACCAAGATGTTGTTTTTGATCACTTTAGTAAGGGTATGTTTCCAAGCCAGATTGCTAATTAAATAAATGGTTTTGCTATACAAATCCCTGTGTATAGCCCAATATCTGCTGAAAATGATAATGACATATTTGTCAAACAGTATCTTTCTGTGTGAAATGATGCCAATCAGGAGCTTAATTTATTCCTATGCTGATGGGAAAAACTGTTGCTGCCTGGAAAGTCACACCATTTGATTGTTATTTGTGTTGTTTATTAAAAAGTTCAATCTAGGGGGGCGTGGCTGACCATCGACAGGAACGGACGCGTGCTGAGGAGCTCCTCCACAGACTCACCCAAACGGTTCCATTTTAAGCATCCCTTCATGATCTTTAAAGTCCCTGTCCCCCCGATTTCCCTCTTGGGGGTGAGAGATTGACCCGCCGGGGTGTGAGAGCTTCCCCGGGATGTACCAGTGCAAGACTTGCGATCGGGCCTACTTCCCGCGGTCTTTCCTTGGCGACCATCTTGCGGCCCTCTGCAGCAGCACGGGCTCTCCGCACCTGGGTTGCCATGGGCAAGAAGACGACCCGAAAACTCCCCCTCACCGAGGGTCATGGACTGCAGGACATCTGTGACTCTCTGGGTGTGGATGGGAGGCGACGCACGTGCCCTCTGGAGGCTTCTACCTTGCGCGGGCTGGAGTCCTCAGAGGAGGGTGACGACACCTGTCTGGAGCCAGCCGACACCGCAGGGGGACCCCCGGCATCCCAGATTACCCTGCAGCGATTACAAACCATCCATACAGAGCAATCTGTGAGCACTGTTGCTCCCTCGGTGGGACCCCCTCCTTCGGTCGCCTCGGTGGGGAGAGCTATGGACACTGCTCACCTGCCCTATACCAAGGGAGATCTTCAGCAGCTGCTCCTCGATATGCAGACCACATGGCAGGCTGATATCTGCGGATTGCAGGCTGAGACGGCGGGGTTTCGGACCCAGGTAGCATCCGTGCAGGAACGCACGACCGACCTGGAGACGGCTCGAGACCACTTGATGACTCAGGTAGACTCTTTGCGAATTCAGGTGGAGTACCTCACGAGAGCAGTGGCCCAAGTCCAGTCGCGACACAGATGTCGTAATCTATGGGTTCGTGGCATACCGGAATTTGTCCAACCTGGGGAACTTTTAGATCTTCTTAACCGACTGGCTACTCACCTGCTTCAACGGGGGCGAGATGAACCTGTTGTCTTCGGATCTGTGACACGCCTGTGAAAGTCGTCGATGGCCCCAAGTGATGTCTCTCGAGATGTTCTGGCGGTGGCCCGGAACCCTTCTTTGAAGGCTCAAATTATGGCTATTCCTACATCCCCCAGCCCGTTGGCGTTTGAATCAATGTCACTTTCCTTGTTCCACGACCTGCCATTTTCAACCCTGTTGGCACGACGTCGCTTCAGGTGACGTTGCGATTGCGAGCTGCAGAGCTTCGATACCGATGGGGTGCTGCTGATTCACTGGTGATCACCCATAACGGGGTACAGCATATTGTTAACACTCCAGAGGAGGGGTGGTTACTCCTATCTACGCTGGATGTACTGTGGTCACCGGATCCCTTGGCTCCAGACTGATTTCTATCGCAGCTGAAGGCCCTACCTATTACCTGCCCTGTTTTATTTGTCCTCGAGCCTCATGCCCCTACGCTGTTTATGGCTATTTGACTGCTCTCGGAGGCCTGTTTCCCCTGTTCTGACCCCCCCCATCATCCCTCCCTACCCTAAGAAACATTTGTTGTAGCTTATTCTGCGGACATCCTTGATTCCATTGTTTTCTGGTCTGACACGTATGCTGTTCCTTCATGATGGACTGTTTTGGTCGAATTGACCAACCTCACCTGTTTGTATTTTTACCCACACCCTCAGTTTGTTCTCCTGACCGAACGTATAGCAGTGCCTGAAGAGTTCAAGGTTGGTGCTGGAGCATCAGTCCCCCCTCCCTCCCCATTTTTTTTTTGTTTGTGTATGGGACATTAGGGAGCAACCTGAGCGAGCCACTAGGGCGGCTACCTAGTCTCTGCCCATCCTCTTGGCCCCAGGTCTCCCGGCCTTGTGGCCTCTTCCATGGCCCTCGGTTTCCTAAAGGCTGCAGGGGTGAGCCGGGAACGTCACGTCCTATATGGCAGTCCCACACCGCCCTCACCTCTCTCCCCCCCTTTTTTTTCTCCCCAGGTGCCCCCTTGGTTGAACTCCATCACCTTTCTGTTCTTTTTGGACCAGCCCTACTGACGAGATGCTATCCATTTTCGATGGTGTTGCCTTTTGGCTGTAAGTTTCACATTTTACGAGGACGCTTTTAATTTTTTGCAGAGTTTATTATCTAGCTTTTGCTGTTATGTTGATTGTATGACTCTTTTGATGACTTATTGTGGCCCTGTGCGGCCATTTCTTACTGTTGGCTATATGTCTGGCTTTGCAGCAATTCTAAAATAAAGAATTGAAAAAAAAAAGTTCAATCTACATTAAATTGTATATAACCAGAATATCTAGTTATCAAGCGGTCATATGACTGTTCTATTGGAATAGTGATTTGAATTTTTTGTGTTTTTTTTGTATTTTTTATCATCGTCAAATTCTTTCTTCCAGCGGAATCTCTATTGCTGAAGAACAAAATAAATAATAGCAAATACGTTGGAACACCAAATGGATAGATAGATTCAAAATCATACCGGCATATAAATAAATAATGCAAGAAAATAGAATAAATGACAGTAAGTGTCCTTGGGCAAGACACCTAATGGTACACACTCGCTACTCAGGACATACTTGAAAACGAGAGAAATCTCCAATGTATCCTTCCTGGTAAAATACTTTCTCAAAAAAAAAATGGTGAACTCAGAATGCATATGGTGTTAAAGGCACTCTGGACAACGTGTTGTGGTTCCTTAGGTGTCCATAACTGTAATATTATACATGCTGACAAATTCAGTCCAACAGGGTCATCTGAAAATAAAATATCTTTTTTTGGATAGTCTTAGAAGGTCAACATTTTAGCTCCACTGGTAAGTCAACACTAGTATGCCCTGATGAAAACTCTGGTGCTGACCTTTTTAAGACTATCCAGTCAAGAAGACCCTGGAGTGATCACTATGCCTGGGAGGAGAGATAGCTTCAGAGAGATAGAACACAGGTTGGCCACCATGTATTCGAAATTCTGAAATCTGGAAGAGCCCGAAGACAGAATATTCCTAGTGTTGTAGGGATACGTTTTACTTGCCCCTTAATTTTCCTTGGGGTCCTGCTTCACACCAACACGTCTCTGCTGGTTGCTGTGTGGTCTGGAGCGCCAGTGAGGGATGTGCCGTGGCACTTTGTTCAGCTCCAGCGTGTGAAGGGCTGCACAGGGGCAGTGAGAAACATGCTGGAGCTGCACAGTATGTCCCTCACAAGTGATGCATAGCATGTCCCAGTGTGTATCTTTCTGGTGCTGCCGCAATATGTGCCTTGCAGCTCTTCTGCCCTATCCCTCCTCCATTCCGACTTTTGAATTCTGTCCGGATTCCAAAAAACAAAAACATCCAGAATGCTCAGGGTTCCGAGCATTCCAGATTAGGGATGCAAAACCTGTATGTTATATGCATGATGAAAACTTATAATAAAAATAATATACTGTATATTAAATGCTTTTTGTAGGCGAAATTCTTGCAATAATATTAAACAAAGACTGCAGGAACTTTATAAAATTTTTAGTAAAGGTCATAACAGCGCTTTAGATTCCTTTACTTAAAACCTGTAAATAAGTATATTATTACTCTGCACAGTAAACCAAAAGCTCAGCGTATAATAATCAGGGAAATGTTATACAAATTCTTTGTACAAACATTATCAGTGACATGGAATGTATTATATGTTTTACATAGAAAACGTAGATGCCACCTGTTAAACGTGTGCAGGGTTGGTGTTGCCAATATCTTATCCAGATAACATATCAGTTATAAATGAAACATTTCCCTGACCACAGCATTTTATTAAATCTTTTATGCCACGCTTTGTTGCTTTCTTTAGTCACTGTTGATGGCATTCTTTTAGTAATCATTTATGCTACATGCCACCTTTTCGACTCCTTTGAAATTAATATTTAATCAAAATGATATTACAAAAATAAAACACCAGCACATTAATATTTGATGCCAGCTCCAGGCAGCATTGGGCTTTCATATATTTCCTGAAAGGTCACTGGAACTTTGGATTTATAGAGCTATAGCATCAAATTATTTAACATTAAAAGGAATTTTAATTTTGGAATGTTAGTTATTAGCACAGTCCAACACGCCATTACCTTTTTAGTTTTATAATAAACACAAAGTGCATATGTAAAATGACTGTACTCATCCTATTCTTTCATAACACACCAAGATACATGTAACATTAAACTGTCTTTAGAAAATGATTGAGGATGAGTCATAAAGAAAGAAGTATACCCTGTGTGTAATCATGTATATGACTGGGAAATGTATGGATCCTATATTACCTATTTTAAAGAATTCACAACAGTCCAACATATTAACTTTTTCACTACCAAGTAATATTTCCATAAGACCACTGGCAGGATGTAATGGTTTTATGATAAATCACTTTACTGCTTAATCCAGTCACCACCACACACATACACCTACACAATACTACACTCAGACAGTGAAAATGCACTGGAATAGGGATTTACAGAGCATTTATTGACCTTATGCAAGGTTTCACAGGCAGAGAACTCCCTTTGCTGGTGAAATCCTGGTTCCTGCTGCTGTCTCCATAAGAAGCTGAAGAGACCTCATGGTCTGTTACATACAGGGTTATTCAAAGAGATACGAATTGTGGCCAAAAGTTAACCGAACAGTGAAATTCAGGGTACGGTTACCTTTCTTGGACATTCGGCTATTCAGAGAGCAGGCAGTTCGCCAAATGTTGGCCAAATGCCTGCACATATGGCGCCTGTTAGGTGCCTGTGCGAGGGTAGTGAAATCCCCATAGAGAAGTAATGCTTTGTCTATTCAAAGAACAAAAACCATCAGTGAAAAGTTGCCGAATTTCCCTGCTGTTCGGTGGTCTTATTCGACAGGTTTATTCAGGAGAATCCCAGAGGCTTCAATGTTAAAAATATTCCCATTTTAATTCAATATCTAATAAACCGTTGATTATAATATTCTGCTGTAAAAAGTCTCTTTATGTATAGATTATTTTAGGATCTTTTAGGCATTTTTTGGGATTTTTGAAAAATTATTTTTTAGTTTCTGTTTTTAGATTGGTTTTTCTTTTTTTCTGTAACAGCAGGATACAACAATGAAGGGGTTTCAGCAGGATACAGCGATGCAGGGGTCTCAGAGACAGGTATGTGCATAGCAAGTAGGTCAGGCTAGCAAATGAGACTTCTTAGGAAGAATAATACAGAAGCATTGATTCAGGGGTGAGACATGGTTTTATGGGTAGTCCAGGCCCAGCCCAACACCTGAGGCTGGAAAGGTTAGGGAAGACCAGGTATGGAATCTCGAGTCTTTGGATTCTGCAGCAGGCAGTGGCAAAACCTGATCTGGAGCTGGAGCATGATGGAGAATTGGCACTTCACTGGGTCTTCTTCCTGCGCCTTCAGCGAGGAGCATGACAGTTCCCTAATTGAGAGTAAGAATGTTTTAAGAAAAGAACTGGTATAAACAAATCCAAAAGCATTTTACGTGGTCTCAAATCTTAAAAGCGTGTGGCTTTTGGAAAATGGTAAAATACTTCTTCTTTTTTATTTTTCAAGAAGAATCTAAATACCAATTTTCACATCTGTAACTTATTTAGTTTTTGAGCTATAGGTATACTGTTAAAACCATTCACTCCCATTTGAATTTTTGGAAAATGGTAAAACCATGTCTTTTTTATTTTTAAGGAGATTGTAAATACCAATTTTCATGCCTGTAACATCTTCAGTTTTTGAGATATAGTTATCCTGTTTAAAATATTCAAACCCCCTGTTTCATCCCCTTAAGGTCGGAATTTCCTAAAGTCTTTCCTTAGTGGGTGCCACTGCCTACGTCACAAAAACAATGCACCTTCAAAATTTCACTTTCCTAGGTTAATGGTTTGAGATGGGCGTTGATGAGTCGGTCAGTCAGGAATTTTCCTTTTATATATATAGATTAAGTATCCTCCTTGGTGATGTGAAGCCAGGTGTTCAAAGAATGTCCTCTTAGAGACATCTGAAATGATCACTTTCACTCACCTCTGTTCAATGGCATCTGATTAGATATATATGACATGTGTGAGGATTGTAATAGAATATTTCATCTTGGAGTGTAAATGGACTTCGTATAGTATATTCACACAATAAAAAAAAATCTTATTATTAGAGGGACATACAATGTTTGCATAATAACAGTGTCAGTTTGAAACAGAATCACCTATTACACAACACAACAGTACACATCAGTATAACGAATATCAATCAAGGGCATACAAAGGCAGAGTTCAATGAGGACCCCATGTTTTTCTCATGGGCTTCTGAGGTGCAATGTATTATTACTATGAGCTCATCCTTTGTATATCATATCTAAATGTAGTTGTTGGCTCCATTTTAAGACACTGTTCAGCCAGGTAGTATAAGCACATTTAAGAATATTAATATAATAAATAATATAGTTGTGTTCAAAATTATTCAACCCCCAATGCTGTAAAGGGTTTTAGGGAATTTAGTGTACATTTGTAATTGTATTCAGAATGAAATCCTACAAGGACTTTTTAAAGAACCATATGCAACTAAAATGACATCAATTGGTTTTGTAATACAGTAGTAAATGTTTCTTTTGTGAATTCTTCATTGACACAATTATTCAACCCCTTAAAGGCTACCACTCTGAAGAACAGAGGTTCATTCAAGTGTTTTCAATCAGGTATTGAAAACACCTGTGGATGTCACGGAGCAGCAATAAAGAATAATAAGCACCAATTAGGCAGCTTTAAAATGACTGTGATACTCAGCTCCTTCTAGACATTTACTGGTGTGGTTACAAACATGGTGAAGTCAAGAGAATGGTCCAGGAAGACAAGAGAAGAGGTGATTACTCTTCACAGGAAGGGCAATGGCTATAAGAAGATCGCAAAGATGTTAAACATACCAAGAGAGACCATAGGAAGCATCATTCGCAAATTCAAGGCAAAGGGCACTGTTGAAACGCTACCTGGTCGTGGCAGAAAGAAGATGCTGACTTCGACTGCTGTGCGCTACCTGAAGCGTAGAGTGGAGAAAAGTCCCCGTGTGACTGCTGAGGAACTGAGAAAAGATTTGTCAGATGTGGGTACTGAAGTTTCAGCTCAGACAATACGGCGCACACTCCTTAATGAAGGCCTCCATGCCAGAACTCCCAGGCACACCCCCTTGCTGTCTCCAAAGAATAAGAAGAGTCGACTGCAGTATGCCAAAAGTCATGTGGACAAACCACAGAAGTTTTGGGATAGTGTTCTGTGGACTGATGAAACAAAATTAGAACTGTTTGGGCCCATGGATCAACGCTATGTTTGGAGGAGGAAGAACAAGGCCTATGAAGAAAAGAACACCTTGCCTACTGTGAAGCATGGCGGGAGGTCAATCATGCTTTGGGGCTGTTTTGCTTCTGCAGGTACAGGGAATCTTCAGCGTGTGCAAGGTACAATGAATTCTCTTCAGTACCAGGAGATATTGGATGACAATGTGATGCAGTCCATCACAAACCTGAGGCTTGGAAGACATTGGACCTTTCAACAGGACAATGATCCCAAGCATACCTCCAAGTCCACTAGAGCATGGTTGCAGATTAAAGGCTGGAACATTTTGGAGTGGCCATCGCAGTCACCTGACTTAAATCCGATTGAGAACCTCTGGTGGGACTTAAAGAATGCAGTTGCAGTGCGCAAGCCTAAGAATGTGACTGAACTGGAGGCTTTTGCCCGTTTAAAAGCTGTTATAACTGTAAAAGGATGTTGTACTAAGTACTAAGATTGAATGTCACTTGGGGGTTGAATAAAATTGATAATGATGTGAGCACAGAAAAGACATTCGTGGTTATTTCATTCTAAATGTTATGTTATATTTGTCTGACCTACACGTGCTTCTCTGATTTAATTGTAAGCAAGATGACTGAATGATCAAAATCAATGTCAAACTGGCCAAAACACTCAATTTCAGTGGGGGTTGAATAATTTTGAACACAACTGTATATTCATTTTATGCAGTATTTGTCTATCAAGTTTATACTGGCAAAACCATGGTAATCATATTTATTCAATAGTATGTGTTGCACATTTAGATAAGTGGATTGAGCATTAAGATAGTTAAAACCAAGGGTCTTTACAATTCTAAATGTTTTCCCTCCTTTTTAGACATATCCTTTTGATGATCAGGAGAATTACACATACCCTGTTTTCCTGTTTTCCTTGCTCGGAAAAAATACAACACTGACACAGGAAATGTTTGATATGTCCTGAAATCTTCAGTTCTTCAGTTGTCTGTTGATTATAGCAGTAGCAATCCCCTTGCTGAAGGAAGACCAAGATGTTATCTTGAAGGAGAGAGGTTTCGATTTGAGCTTGCTTGAAAGTGTTCTTTTTCAGGTCTTTTTAGATAAGAAGTTTCCATTTAAATTAAGTTGGGATGTACTCGTGTATATGAAATTTAACCCATACTGTCCTAGATTCACTTTTCTGAATCATCATAATTTCAATCCTTGTTTCTTGCAACTTTTGCATATCTATAATGGACCTCATTATTATGGGATGACAAACCCCATTGAGACTTGCAGAACAAGCTGCTATAAGACCGTCCCAATAGAATTGATTTTATCTAAACAATATTCACTTCCGGGAGGTGACACTGAACATACAGGGCTAGATTCCAAGCTTGATGTAAACAAACCTAAGTCATTGAAGACGACTGAGTTGCTTAGTTTACGAGCACTCTAGTTATGATTTAACCCAGTGTGGAATCTAGTCCAAAGTCCTTCAATAGACTCAAGGCTTAAACAAGTTTGAAGTGAACAAAAACAACCATGTCCTAAACAACCCTCACGTAAAGTAACTTCATCATCAGAACTATCCCATAATCCCGTAACCTACCATTCATTGATTTACGCAGCACATGGTATTAGTGTTTGCACTATCATACTCTTACATAATCTTAAAATATTAGGTACAAACTATGTTATTTTTCACAACAAAAACCATGTGTATTAAGAAATTCAGTCAAATTGCTTTGCATACATTGATCACCAGAACTCCCCTGCATCTCCTATGCAGTTATTCAAATTCACTTATCCAACCTTGTACATAAATTCTTCTCATATGAAAATTCTCTTAGTGCATCCCCAACTATTTTTTTCCAAATAATTCCCAATGCCATTTACTCTATTTACTGTCAAATACCCTATATACAGTTTCCCAATATTAGTTTTTTAGCTTGATCTGTGCCAACTCCTCATATAACCCCAGTCCATTAACCCATCCAATCTAACTATATTTAACATGAATTTTAGTTTTTATATACACTTTATGCTACAGATTTATTCACTTACATATACCCCACTTTACCTCATCCATGATACCTTTTGCTTGCTGCATGTCTATTCAGTTTGAGGATCCATTGGCCTGCCATGCAGGATCTTTCTTTGATTTGTGGCATTATTGGTTGCCAGTTGCACTGCCTGCCTTAAACAGCATCTCCGTTTGAATGGATGCCCAGACACACTAAATGGTGAAATGCAGTTAAGGCAATAGGTCCCTACCATTTATCCCTAACAGGCCAGGTTTGCTAGATATGTGAAGCACAGCACAGGTGATATGATTTTCTGCTAAGTGATTGCAGGACTCAGTCTGCATTTCCCTAAGGTAACTCTTGAAAACTGTCCCGTTAGGTATACCTGAGGACTAGGGTTGGGAACCAATGTGGGTTAACTGAATCTGGAGGGCAAGTGAACTGAGGACCTGGAGGTTTAATTGGAACTGGCAATTTTATGTGGACTGGGGATTAAAAAGGGTTAAATCATCTATGCTTTGTTGCCATGAGGAACCAGAATCAGATCAGAAACTCCTGCCTGTGTATCCTAGTGCAATAAATAAATAAATAATAAAATCGAGGTGGTTGGTACCTCTGGTGAAAAAACTACAAACCCTAGTTAAAGTCAGGTCCAGCAGGATGTAGAATGAGTCTTGTCGATGCCTTTTTCAATTTGGTGCCCCTGAAGCCACAGCTAGTACTACTCCATTATGTCATCATATACAATGTAAAAGAGGAAAACAAATTCTAAAACACCTAGCTTGAGAAGCTTGCAGATGGCTCTACATTCACTTATAATTTTTCTAAAGAGCATATAAGCAATCTTTATTTGAGACTGAAATGTTTTCACTATTTTATTTGTTCCCAGCTGTTATGCTATCATGGGAAAGATGTTTTAAAATGCAGCTATAAATAAATACCTATTCTCCATTGTGTAATACTGTGAAATCCATTGAGAGTTTAAAAGTTAGTTGTAACTATGTTCTGAGTGATAAAATAGAATGTGTCAAAATATATTATTTCTCTATTTAATAGTGTTATCCAGAAGTGGGTAACATTCATTCTCCTTCAAGGTGATACAAGTACATTAAGCATGACAAATTTAGGTTAACCTTTAGAACAATAAAAATGCATTTCTGCACATATAACTGTGACCTAATAAACTCAATTTGCTCAGGTTCAGTGGCACCAAATTGAAGAAAAATAGAAGTAATAGCATTATTTAAAATGGAATACAAGCACAACGTAGTGTGAGCTTTGGAGCAATGAAACATAGTAAGAACTATGGTGCATTAACGGGTAATCTCTAGAAGAAGCAGTTACATCTTGACAAGAATGTGTCCAGCTCAATGTATTCCAATTGTTACTTTGTGTCTTCTAGCATTCTGGTTATGTTTGGTCACTTTTACATACAGTGCTTTTTTTCTGGAAAAATAGGTGGGGGTATTCTCACGCCTGGGGAAAAACTGATTATTATAACTATTTTTATGTCCTCCTAAACAATAGTTGTAGTTCACTTAAAGGGAAACACTACAAAAGGGAACCATATTTTTTAATACTGTGTTCCTTTAAATGAACTACAACTATTGTTGTAACCCTATGGGGGATATCTACTAACTGCCTCTGTTGGAAGAAAAATCGGTATTGCAGGGCAGTTAGCTAGTTTTTGTTTTCATTTTTTTTGCAACGATGGCACTGAGTGGATAATCCCTTAGCATTTGTGAGCACCACAGCAATGAAACTCAGTTTTGCTGAGTATGTATGAACTCCACAGCAATAAAACTCACAGTAATGCGCAGTGTGTATGTGCTCCACAGCAATAAAACTCACTACCGCTTTACAGTGTCAGCTCCTCTGATCACACCGCTTGCCTGACAATTCACAGCTCTGGCAGATGTGTGTAAACATGCTGCCCAAAGTTTCAGCAGCTGCAGAGAGAGGGGGAGGGGGAGCAGCCCTCCCTTGTCACTTACTGGGGGAGGGGTTATCAGTCCCTACATACATGACAATCGGAAGCGTTCAGGAGCAGCATGAGCTGCCGAGCGCTTCTGATTCTTTGACTGCCACTGCAGGGGGAGGGACATCATGCTCTCTCCTGTTAATTCTGGCTGGTGGTGAGGTGCTGGTACTGAGTGGTGAGGTGCCGGTACTGAGTACCCCTGAGTACCCCTTGATAAAAGCCCTGGTTATATATATTATATAGGAGAAAAATAGCATATATTAATATTTATACTAACCACACTAAAACAATGTTTTTGTCAAGTTTGTTTTCTCTTTTAAGTACAGTTGTTCATTGAAGAAACTACTAATCATATCAAATTCTATTCCAGTAAATGAACGTAAATATTGTTTCTGTAACAAATGTACAAAAAGGTGCAATTCATATTTATGCTCAAGCTTAGTAAGATATATTAACATTTAAGTGACATGCACCGAAAACACAACATTTAATTATTGCTTTTTATTTAATTTGCAGTATTTTTAATTCCCCTCATTGTATTATGCCCCCAAAAAGCCATTGTATATTCAGTCTACGGAGTAGTGTAACAGACAACAGTAAAATAACTAGCAATCCCCATTACTTAAGGTATAAATGATTATTCTAGTGTGATGTGACCTCCGTGCTCGGTTTAAATTGTGTCCCTGGCACTGATACATTACAAGGGGCACTTACCTTATTTGATGATAAACTCTTATGTGCTCAGGAAATACTAACTGGTCTGCAAAGAAGTTTGCCTGCATTGGACTCCAAATACCACTGCATCAACCCAGGAGACAAGTCCAGTAGGAACCCATGGGACCGCAATCACCGTATCTCGACCATTATTTTTGCAGGAGAAATGGAGTTCCCTTGTAGCCTAAAAACTGTAAAGATTTAAGGGGCTATTTAGAGAGCTCCGAAATGTTGGCAAAATGTAACTGGACACTGAAATTCAGCATACAGTGACATTTCGGGGCCATTCGGCTATTCAGGGACCAGGCACTTCGCCAAATTTTGGCAAATTGCCTGCACGTACGGTGCCTGTTCGAGGGCAGTGAAATCCCCCATAGAGAGGCAATGGTTCGTCTATTCAGAAAACACCAAAGAGCAGAGAAAAGCTGCCGAACAGCCCTGCTGTTCAGTGGTTTAATTTGTCAGGTTTATGTAAGTGAATCCCATAGGCTTCAATGTTAAAATATTCCCGTTTCAATTCAATATGTAATAAACCGTTTATTATTTTATTCTGCAGCAAAAAGTCTCTAATTATAGATTTTTTTAGGATCTTTTAGGCGTTTTATGGGATTTTTTTGTCAATTTTTTTTCCTTTTTTTTAATCGTTTTTTTATTTTCTCTGTAACAGACCTTTTTATTATCATTCATTGGATCTTATATGTAAATTCCAGACTTTTTCGTTCAGTAGACTTTTTACAAACAGCACTTTTAAGCGTTCTGTTTTCTGTTTTTTTACCTCGTTTGTTAGCTTGTTGGCTTTTTCCGGCGGCTGCTCTGCACTGTGATCGGCGGCTCGGCGGCTTTTTGTGGATGTGGATAAGTGCAAGATAATGCACCTGGGACGTAAAAACCCAAGGGCTGAGTATAGAATATTTGATACAGTCCTAACCTCAACATCTGAGGAAAGGGATTTAGGGGTCATTATTTCAGAGGATCTAAGGGTAAGTAGTCAATGTAATAGAGCAGCAGGAAATGCTGGCAGAATGCTTGGTTGTGTAGGGAGAGGTATTAGCAGTAGGAAAAGGGAAGTGCTCATGCCACTGTACAGAGCACTGGTGAGACCTCACTTGGAGTACTGTGTGCAGTACTGGAGACCGTATCTCCAGAAGGATATAGACATCTTAGAGAGAGTTCAGAGAAGGGCTACTAAAATGGTGTACGGCTTGAAGGAGAAAAGTTACCAGGAAAGGCTTAATGATCTTAACATGTACAGCTTGGAAAAAAGACGAGACAGAGGAGATATGATAGAAACATTTAAATACGTAAAGGGAATCCACAAGGTAGAGGAAGGGAGTATATTTAAAAGGAAACAAAATAGCAAAACAAGAGGACATAGTCTTAGATTAGAGGGGCAAAGGTTTAAAAGTAACATCAGGAAGCATTATTTTACTGAGAGGGTGGTGGATACATGGAACAGTCTTCCAGTTGAAGTGGTAGAGGCCAAAACAGTAATTGAATTTAAGCAAGCATGGGATAGGCATAAGGCTATCCTAAACAAAAGATAAATCCAGGTAAAGTATCCATGTAATTGGGCAGACTAGATGGGTCGAAAGGTTCTTATCTGCCAAAATTTTTCTGTGTTTCTGTGTTTCTGTGTTTCTGATGTGTTCGGCCTGGTTTTTCCGGTGGGTTTTCGGCAGGATTGCAGCATGTTTGCAGTGGGTTTTCCCTGTACTCCAGTGACCCTGCGGTGAATGCTGAATTCACCACAGGGTGGGGAGCTTTGATTCCCCGAATGTCGGCGACATTTCAGTGCTCTCTGAATAACCCCTTTAGCTAAGAGCATAGAAATAGATTTACTAAGCCACAAAACATATTTAGGAATGTTATCAAAATGATGATTGACATCCCAGTGTGAACAACTTCTCTTTATTTGTAAGTCTGATATGTTTTGCAAAACCTTTAAACCTCAAGAAAAAAATCAAGTAAGAACAATTACCAGTTACAAGCATGGAGAAGCCCAGCCTAAGCAGCACATGTCAAGTCCTGATAGTTACCTTTTGCTAAAGGGGTTATTCAGAAAGCGACGAACTTGCTACCGAATTGCGCAAATGATGAATTTCGTCTATTCAGAAAGCTGTCAAATTCGCCGTATACTGGCGAATTGACAATAAAATATTGTGCAGTTTGCTGCAGTTCCATGCAATTTGGTAATCAGCAGCAGCGGCGAAATTATCCCATAGAGAAGTAATAGTTAATCTAGTCATAGAACGCCGAACTGTGCCGAAGTGTCGACAAAATGCCCTGACTGGTTCAGTTTGACAGATTTAAACAAATGAATCCCATAGGATTAAATCTAAAACAATATTATCGTTTCTATTCTATTTTTTATTCAGCAGTTTATTCCTTTCATTTACAGCAAACCGTCTTTTTATTTATTTATTTTTTGAAACACCGATATGCACTTTTTTTAATATATTTCTAGACAAAATTTTTGATACAGAATAAAAAAAAGCCTTTTAAAAAATATAAGGTAACAGACCTTTTTTATTATTTTTAATAGAACATTTTTTATAATTTGAACACATTTTACTGAATTTTTATTAGTTCAAACACCTAAGAATAGCAGAGTCCTGCTTTATTTTTTTCTGCAGTTTGGCAGTCTGTTTGATGGCAATTGGCGATTCCATCTTTGGTGCACATCGGGGACACTAGTGAATTCAACGAAGGGTCAGCGAAATAGAATAGCCACAAGCACCGAAGTGCGTTGAGCCAGAAGGCACTGTGAATATACTGAAATTTTGGTGCTTTCTGAATATCCCCTTAAATGTACCCTATACCAGTCATTGTACATCTCCTAAAATTCCAAAGGACCTGGGTTTTTACTTGATTTTGGTTTTTCCTAGCTCATTAACTCTTTTAAGATTTATGTTTGTGATGTGCCTAGCTTCAAGTATTTAAGAAAAAGTAAAGGACTGCGGGCACTCCATGGGTAGTGTGAGACAGCAGCTTTGTAAGGGCAAACTGGGTAGCAACATTTCGGCCAAATGAATGGTCTTTCTCAAGCTTGAACTTGACAGACATTAATTAGGCTGAAATGTTTCTACCTGGTTTGTCCTAATAAAGCTACTGTATCACACCACCTGTGAAGTGCCTGCAGGCGTTTTGTTTATTTCTTGTCTAGATGCTGGAATTGGCCTTGTGGGAAATCCATGGAAGCAGAAACCTTAGGAGCGGTACCGCATTTGTATACAACGGTCACCTGAGTGCCTTGCTACTTTTAGTTGACTTCATTTATACTCAAGTATTTGGCATTCCCACTTAAAATGCCATAACTAATCACAGGTCTTATTTTATGGATAATGTTATATAATATTGGAATTGTGTAATATTGTATTTAATAAAATGGTATCATGCAATAATAGTGACAATAGTAAAAATGTTATGGTATGAAATAGTGTAAAGACACATTTTTGTGTTATATATAAAGCACAGATGTGTTGCATCCATTTAACAGTAGGGTAAGTGATACTTTGTAGTGTATAATGGATACACTTTGCAAGGTCTTGCAGATTTTAACACGAAAAAAGTCTATCTGCAGGCAGTACTTTCCGTCTGAGACTGGCACAACGGTGTCTCTGTATTATTCTCATTGAAAATATTTCTATAACATTGGGAATTCAGTCTGTGGTCTTGGCTCACCGATGCCTGGGGCAGAGAAAAGGTAAAATATGTGTGAACAACTAATATGTTATTGTTATCTGAACACATAACACCACAGCAAGAGCCAAGAGCCGCTCTGGTATCTGATTGCTACGAATGATATTGTGTGAGTGTAGTATGGATTGTTGGAAAGGAAGCATTGTAGAATACACACACTTTATTTGTCGATTAGACATACTCTCAAAGTTAGTAACGTTTGCTTTTTCTATTAATATTCTGTTGACCAACTGACTTACTAAACGTCCAATTAATTTCTAAAGACACAAAGCGGCAAAATAAGTCAATGTTTTGCATCATACTATAAATGGAAACGTTGGCTCCATACATTACCATCAACGTTGTTTAGTTCTTATGATCATTTGTTCATATATAATTATTTTTACATATAGACACAGTATTACCAAACTTCATTTATCTAATCAATTACAATTTCGATTTGTAGGGACAAACAGAAAAATAGATAGCAATGCAAGCAAATTCCATAGTTCAAGAGTAGAAAAGGATGAAGCAAAATATGTTTCATTTTTGTTTTTGCTGTTGTTGTTTTTCCTCAAGTGATATTTGGAAACAAAAATATAGTTCTTATTTGATCCATGCACTGTATAATATATCTGTTCCCATCAGGAGTAATTTTTCTCTCTTTCAGTTAACCTCTTTTGTGTGGAGGATGCACTCAGTGCGTCGGGATCGTTTTCTGTATGTGGATGATGCTCCGTGCGCGTCCCATTCGCATTGCTACGATCAGCTGAAATTTCAGATGATTGCTGAACTCTCCCACAACAAGCTGGCATCTTGGATGTTATCCCCTGCTGTGTGACTGCCCCCCCCACTGACATCATCACGCTAGATCATGATGTCATCAAAAACAGGGGTTTCCTCAGCCCGGTGGAGAATTCCCATTGCAGGATATGTAAGGTGTCATGGATGCTGGCTGCAGGATGCAGGATGTTTGTGTTGTCTGTGTTATGTATGAATACTTTTATTATTTAACAGTTTATATAATTACTGTGTAGTCACTGTAGTTTATCCCAACTCCCCTTATCTCGAATATGTTTACATGTGTGACAGACTCATTGATTCAATCGAAAACACAAACTGCCGCACCACTGAGAGAAGAGACGGGAGTTATTTGGACCCCAGTATCTTTATTTTATAGACACTACACAGTTAATCCTTTTATGCAATGGGGCGTATCTATGCCGTCCCCGTGGCGAGTGGGACTCAATGCCGCGGGGTGCCACAGAAAGTAATTTGTTTTAGAAAAGTACAGTAAACGGGGGGGGGGCGTGGCTAGCCGGCGACACGAGCAGCCGCATGTTCTGAGAGCTCCGTGTGCGGCGCTCGGTTTTTCCACTCCAGCGGCTCTTACAAGGGGCACCCCAACCTCAATTTACCTCCCTCGGGGTCCTAACACTATCCAGAGACAGGATGGCACCTCCAAAGGCCCAGCGGCAGCTTGAAGGGACCCGGACCAGCCGATCTGAGAAAGGCCGCAAAATCAAGATGGCGGCTCCCCGATCTCGGGCTCCTCTCTCTCTGGCCTGGACATGGAGGAACAGGATGCGGATCTCCTCTCTAACACGTCCCCAGCATCTGAGAGGGCAATGCATGATATGCTCCAGGGACTCCGCACTACCCTCCAGGCTGACTTCAAAGAGGCGCTGCAGGAGCTGCGCCGTGATGTTCAGGATCTAGGTGAGCGTACTGACAACCTTGAGACCAAATCTGATGATATTTGTCTTGCTCATAATGACCTTGTGGACAGACACCAGAATCTGCAAATAGCACATGATGCGCTGGCCACCAAAGTTGCTGACTTAGAGGACCGCTCACGCAGAAACAACATGCGGATCCGTGGTGTCCCGGAGGCGGTGGTCCTGGCTGATCTCCCGGCATATCTCATGGAGGTCTTTCAACTTTTACTCCCATCGGCCTCTCTCCAGGACTTACTCCTAGACCGCGCTCATCGACTGCCCAAAGCGAAACATCTTTCACCGGATGTTCCCCGAGATGTTATCGTCCGAGTTCACTTTTACCATATTAAGGAGTCCTTAATGTCTGCGGCTAGGAAAGGCCCGACCTTGCCTATTCCGTATGCTAACTTGCTACTGTTTGCGGATCTATCGGCGATGACCCTGGCGAAGCGGCGCGAATTCCTCCCCTTGACGAAGCTCTTGAGGAACCACGAGGTGGCTTACAGGTGGGGTTTCCCGACCAAATTGCTTATATGGAGAGAAGGGAGGCTACATGCTATCACCAACACCCCGTCGGGCATGCAGCTCCTGCAGGAATGGGGGTTTGTGAAGGAGTACACCCCCCTCGCGTGGTAACTACATCTCCACTTAAAGTTTCGCCAGAGTGGCACCGCGTCAAGCCAAAATGAACGGCGCCCTGTCTGGGCCTGTACTGATATCGTTCTCCTCTGCCCAGCTGATCCCGGCTGCTTTCTGCTTCTTCTTAGAGGTTGGAGAGACCCACTACTTCACAGAGAACCGAGCTCCCTCACCCCCCTGTTGGTGGCTCATAATTGACACGATCTTATTGCTCTGGATATTTTTTTTTGCTTTTTTCTCTGGTACGCCAGGGATACCCCCGGTGGGTGTTTACTTCCCTGAGATTCTACCTCGCATTTTTTCACCACGGCGAGTTACACCTCTTCACACTGCGGGCTCGCAGTGTTTTTTTTGTTACTGAATTTCTCAATTTCTTTTTTTCCCTATTTTGCCCTCCCTTTTTTTTCTTTTTTTCGGGTTCGTCTGGTCCAGTATTCCCTCCAGTTCTCCTGTTGTACGGGTCCCTTGGACGACCGCTTCTTCCTCATGGGGGACTGTCTGCATTGGGGGTTGGGAGGGGATGGGAACGCTTACCAACGGATGTCTCCCAATATATGATTGATGGGTTCCCCTGAACTGAAATTTTTCTCCTTAAACGTTAGAGGTTTGAATGTTCCTTTCAAAAGACACTGTCTTTTCGTGATTTGCATAAATATAAACCTGCGGTAGTGTGTTTACAGGAGACACATTTTCGGTCTCACGATGCCCCTCGTCTTCGGTCTCAGATGTACCCTGAAGCTTATCACTCTATGTCTCCAACCAAATCAAGAGGAGTCTCCATCCTCTTCCATAGAGATTGGTTGTTTCGGGTTGCATCTCAACACCAGGACAAGGAGGGGAGAATGTTGATATTGATTGGCTCTTTAAATGATGTTCCGGTGACTATTGTTAATTTGTATTTCCCGAATGTTAATCAGTTGCAGTTCCTCAGGAAAGCCCATAAAAAAATTCAGTCTCTTAGCCAAGGCGCGGTGTATATCTGTGGCGACTTTAATATGACTCCCTGCCCCATGGTTGACTGCCAGTCCTCTGGAAGCCGCCTCCCCTCTCAAAAAGCGAAGTCTCTTGGCCGACGCTTCACTGATTTTCTGCAATCTGTCGACCTGTATGATGTCTGGCGCATCTCCCACCCCCAGACTAGGGATTACACTTTTTATTCCCAGGTGCATTCCTCCTATAGCAGAATCGATTTATGCCTTATACACCGGACTATGGTCCACCATCTCTTAGATGCTCAAATAGGACCCATGACATGGTCTGACCATGCTCCCTTGATTCTGTCCTTCCGGGCTCATTTTCCGGCTCGAGGTATGGGCTCGTGGCGTTTAAATGATTCCTTAATTGTGGACCCGGCTGGGAGAGATGGGGCAGCATCGGTTCTTGAGGACTACTTCAGATTGAACATTTCGGAGGAGGTGGCGATCTCCTCTGTGTGGTCAGCTCACAAAGCGGTTATCAGGGGTCATTTCATTAAACAGGGGGCTTATAGAAAGAAACAGTATACTCTTAAAACATCAACTCTCTTACAACAAATCTCCTCCTTAGAATCCCAAAATAAGACTAAGCCGACCCCATCGATTGCATCCAATTGTTTTCCTTGCGGAGAGAGTTGGAACACTTAAACCTACAGGCTATGGAACGATCCCTACGCAAATTAAATTACACTTCCTATACTCAGGGTAACAAGGCGGGAAAGTTACTGGCCTCTAAACTCAGGGCAAGACGCGTTCAAACTAAAATCACCCATATTGAAAGCTTAGGGGGACAAATAGTGCGTAATCCAGCGCTGATAGTCTCAGAATTTGCCAACTATTATAGCTCTCTTTACAATCTCAAACTTGACTCGGCCATTTCACCGCCCTGCTCGGCAGAGATTTCTACCTTCTTAGCAGAAGCGCAATTGCCGACATTACTGCCCCATCAGCAAGCTGACTTGCTAGCCCCTTTCTCTGAGGAGGACGTCTACAAAGCAATCCGGGCTCTCCCGAAGGGTAAAGCACCCGGCCCTGATGGCTTATCTAATCTCTACTATCAAAATTTCGCCTCCCTCCTGGTCCCTACTCTGACAGCCTTATTTAATCACATTAAAACCACTGGCCAAGTTCCCCCAGAGATGCTCCTGGCCACCGTAGTCACACTCCCTAAACCTGGCAAACCCCCACTCATTGTGCGAATTTTCGCCCCATATCCCTACTGAATGTTGATATAAAACTTTATGCAAAATTATTGGCCTCGCGCGTCGCGCCCCTGCTTCCTAAATTGATTCACCCGGATCAGACAGGATTTGTACAGGGGAGGCAGACTTGTGACAATACACGTCGCTTGTTTGACGTAATAGACCTAGCTAACCGTTCTGGGACCCCCGGGCTCCTACTGTCTTTAGACGCAGAAAAAGCGTTTGATCGCATGCACTGGGGCTTTATGCGCCAAACGTTGGAGGCCTTTCGATTTCCCGCCTTGTTTATCCAAAGTGTTATGGCTCTGTATTCCACCCCCTCGGCAAAGGTGTTAAGCATGGGATTTTCGTCCCCTACTTTTCCAATTACGAACGGCACTCGTCAAGGTTGCCCTCTATCCCCGCTAATTTTTGTCTTGGCATTGGAACCGTTAGCATCTCATATTAGATTGAACACATTTATATCAGGTCTGCCTACACTGGCAGGCGAACAGAAACTCGCTCTATTTGCAGATGATATCCTCCTATACTTATCCACCCCAGAAACCTCACTCCCTCCTCTTTTTAATTTACTTGAGAAATATGGTCGGCTATCCTACTATAAAAATAATGTTGGTAAGACTCAGGCCCTCCCTTTGCATATTCCTGGTCCCTCGCTGGTCAATCTTAAAACTCAATACTCGTTTGACTGGCGTTCGGACTCTATTAAATATCTAGGTATTTTCCTAACGAAAAATAGGAGCTCCATCGTTAAGCATAATTATCTCCCTCTCCTGCAATCTATTGAAAAACAACTGCAATCATGGCACTCAGTAGAACTGTCCTGGCTGGGCCGCATGGCCTCCTTAAAAATGTCAATCCTCCCGCAAATCCTTTACTATTTTCGCAATGTTCCGATCTTTCTCCCAGCACATATCCTCCTACGTCTGCAGAAAATGCTATTTGCCCACATCTGGAAACGCAAGCCCCCTAGAGTTTCGGCTACTACAATTACGACTCCGAGAGAGTTGGGCGGCCTTGGCTTCCCTGACCTGTTAAGATATTATAGAGCCTCCCTATTAGCCCAATTATTGGCCGCGCTGCACTCCTCAGAACCCCCTGTATGGCTGCGCCTGGAAAATGCCGTTATCGCTCCTAATTCTATTCATGACTTTATGTGGTATGACCCTCTCCCTAGAAGTAAACTGGAAGGGATGCTTCCCTCCTCTTATCTCTCGGTCTTGACCTGGCGCCACTGGGGTAGACCATTATTAAAACCGTTTCGACTGCTCAGTTTTGCACCTCTTAGTTTTCTAAGTAGATTGTCCCCTGACCTAAACCTTGCCTCCTGGACGCTTCAGGGAGTGACCCTTGTCCAACACCTTCTCGCTCCAACCTCTATTAAACTGTTCCCAGACCTAGTACAAGAATTTGGTATTTCCTTCAACGAAATTTTTACCTATCTTCGTATTAAACATATATTGTTAACGCACAGGATCGGGGCGATACCAGACAAAGATATGACAGCTTTCCACAAGCTATGCTTGGGTAAAAAAAACTTAAGGAAACCGTTGTCTCTATGTTACCGATGCTTAGTGTCTCCTAATACGGAACGTAAACTGCCATATATGTTGAGATGGGAAAAGGACCTAAATTTATCATTCTCACGAGAGGACTGGTTTTATGCCACATCATCAGTGTATCGCCTATCTAAAAGCACAGGCATGAGAGAAGCACATCTTAAATTATTATACCGCTGGTACCTTACCCCTGCTCGACTGCACCATATCTCCAAGGGTGCCAACTTATGCTGGCGTTGTTCAACAGAGAAGGGTTCTTTGCTACACGTTTTTTGGTCCTGCCCGAAAATTAGCTCTTACTGGGCTGATATCCATGGCCTGACCAAACTATGCACCTCGTTGGATATCCCTCTCCAGCCTGAAACGTACCTGTTACACTTCATCCCCATCACCATTCAAATACCACCCAGAGGGTTGATATCGGCAATATTCGGGGTTGCCAAGTTAGTGTTGGCTAGTCACTGGAACTCGACCTCCACCCCCTCACTCTCAGAAGTTCTGACCCGTTTAGATAGTATCTGTAAATACGAGGAAATGTTCACTTCGGCCCATAACACCCTTCCACAGTATCAGGCTACTTGGGAAGGTTGGATATCTTATAGATCCTCCAAGGGATCCTCTTCATCCCCTTAAAAACTCTTAAAACTCCTCACAACAAAAGTCCTTTTACACCTTCTCTTAAAATTACTTCAACCTGTCGAACCGCATGTTTTACTCTTTGTTTCCCTTTTCTTTTTCCTTTTCCCTCTTCTTTTTTTTTTTTTTTTGTGTATCTATGTTTATTTCACTACTGTATTAACCACTGTATTTGTTTCTTATTGTTTATTTACAATGTAAAAAGTACCGTACAATGCTGACAACAATCTAACTGCACATATGTGATTTATAGCGTTGACCGGCCCTGCGTGGCCTTTATTGTCCTTTCATATTTTGTACTTCAAATTTCTAATGGTACTCAATAAAAATCTTTATATTGAAAAAAAGAAAAGTACAGTAAACATAGAAACATAGAAAAATGTCGGCAGATAAGAACCTTTCGGCCCATCTAGTCTGCCCAATTACATGGATACTTTACCTGGATTTATCTTTTGTTTAGGATAGCCTTATGCCTATCCATGCTTGCTTAAATTCAATTACTGTTTTGGCCTCTACCACTTCTACTGGAAGACTGTTCCGTGTATCCACCACCCTCTCAGTAAAATAATGCTTCCTGATGTTACTTTTAAACCTTTGCCCCTCTAATCTAAGACGATGTCCTCTTGTTTTGCTACTTTGTTTCCTTTTAAATATACTCCCTTCCTCTACCTTGTGGATTCCCTTTACGTATTTAAATGTTTCTATCATATCTCCTCTGTCTCGTCTTTTTTCCAAGCTGTACATGTTAAGATCATTAAGCCTTTCCTGGTAACTTTTCTCCTTCAAGCCGTACACCATTTTAGTAGCCCTTCTCTGAACTCTCTCTAAGATGTCTATATCCTTCTGGAGATATGGTCTCCAGTACTGCACACAGTACTCCAAGTGAGGTCTCACCAGTGCTCTGTACAGTGGCATGAGCACTTCCCTTTTCCTACTGCTAATACCTCTCCCTACACAACCAAGCATTCTGCTAGCATTTCCTGCTGCTCTATTACATTGACTACTTACCCTTAGATCCTCTGAAATAATGACCCCTAAATCCCTTTCCTCAGATGTTGAGGTTAGGACTGTATCAAATATTCTATATTCAGCCCTTGGGTTTTTATGTCCCAGATGCATTATCTTGCACTTATCCACATTAAAACTCAATTGCCACAGCTCCCACCATTTTTTTAGTTTACCTAAATCATTTGTCATTTGGCTGATCCCTCCAGGAACGTCAACCCTGTTGCAAATCTTTGTGTCATCAGCAAAAAGACATACTTTTCCATTAATACCTTCTGCATTATCACTAATAAAAATATTAAATAGAATGGGTCCAAGTACTGACCCCTGAGGTACCCCACTGGTAACAAGACCTTGCGCTGAATAAACTCCATTTACCACAACCCTCTGTTGCCTGTCACTCAGCCACTGCCTAATCCATTCAACAATATTGGAATCCAAGCTCAAAGATTGCAATTTATTGATAAGCCTTCTATGCGGAACAGTATCAAAAGCCTTACTGAAATCTAAATAAGCAATGTCTACTGCACCACCTGTGTCTATTATTTTTGTTACCCAATCAAAAAAATCAATAAGATTAGTTTGGCATGATCTCCCTGAGGTAAACCCATGTTGTTTCTGATCCTGTAATCTATGTGTTTTTAGATGGTCAACAATCCAAAGTAAGACGAAAATTTTACACCTGACCTCATGTGAAGGGGACAAAATTGTCAAAAATATACAGGGTTATTCAAAGAGAATCAAAGTCACCGCACGTTTGGTGACTTTTCGTTCTCTTCAATTCGGTGCGATTTGGCGATCCCATTTCAGCGACCCTGCCTTGTATTCAGCAAGCACCGCAGTGCCGTCATAGTGCAGGGAAAAGCCGCGGCAAACCCGACAAACACTCACTGCAAAACCCAGCAAAGGCACACAAAACCCGCGAAAGGATCTGGATTAACCCTGCCGAACACGCCGGAGAAACCGAAGCAGCTGCCGATCACAGCGCAGAGCAGCCACAGGAAAAAGTCGGCATCGCAGACAAATGGAGTAAAAAAAAAACAGTTTGCTTGAATGTTTGAAAAGTGAAACGCTGTTTGCAAAAAATCTACAGAACGAAAATGTCTGAAATTTACATATAAGATCCAATGAATGATAATAAAAAGGCTGTTAAAGAAAAAAAAAAAAACGAGTTAAAAAATTTTTTTCCTACAAAATCCCCAAAAATGCCTAAAAGATCCTAAAAAAATCTATTATTAAAGAGACTTTTTACTGCAGAATATTATAATCAACGGTTTATTAGATATTGAATTAAAACGGGAATATTTTTAACATTGAAGCCTATGGAATTCGCCTGAATAAACCTGTTGTTTGTTCTCTGAATAGACAAAGCATTGCTTCTCTATGGGGATTTCACTGCCCTCGAACAGGCAACGAACAGGCACCGTGTGTGCAGACAATTCGCGAGGGCTGGACTGAGACAACAAATCAGCCCTGGACTGCATCCAGACTGGCCCACTTTAATTATGCAAACATGCACAATTACAGTACATAAACCAACCGCATCGCTCAACCAATTGCTCTACAGATACCGGAGTTGCTGCAGAGCGATTGGGTAAAGCAACAACGCGGCCTTGAGGTTGAGCGCGCACCATGTCTTAAGGAGAGGCGTATGCGCAGCGTGTCTCGCTGGCATGGTGGCCCCATTATTAGACTATGGCAGACTATTGTGTTTTACAGAGTGGGCATTCACACTGGCCCACTGAGCCATCGGCCCACCGGGAATCTCCCTGTAGTCCCTATGGCCAGTACATGCCTGCAATTCGCCAACATTTGGCGAACTGCCTGCTCTGTGAATAGACGAATGGACAGGAAAGGTAAGCGTACGCTGAATTTCAACGTTCGGTTATCTTTCAGCCACAATTCGGAGCTCTTTGAATAACCCTGATAGTATAAAAGGACCTTCCGGCTATTTGTATAAGGCTGTATAGAATATAAATTAATCTCTGTTCAGATTTGAGTCCCATACCGAGAATACTACAATATTGTATACAATATTATAAAATATGAAAAAAATCTGAATCCAAAATATTTATAGTCCCACGTATTTCAGATAAGGCATAGTTAACCTATACTGTAACATGGGCCTTACAGAAAACATTATAAACAGTGTGCATATGTAGAGAGCATCTTGGGGGTTCATGGCACTATACAATTAGTTATTTTTCCTTTTGCATACATCCTCTCTGTACCTGTCATGAAAAGACCTTTAATAGCAATTATGGAGGTGCATCGGAACTGGAATTACTGAAATAACAGAATTCTACCACACAATACACATACACCTTCTGAGAATATTTGTCATTAGGCTCCTCTGCTAATAAAAAATGAATATAAACACAGTGAATTTCTGCCAGGTTCTCAATTAAATTACTAGATAGTGTGATATCCACTGTATGAATAATCACAGGTACTTTATATGATTGTGCAATAAATACATGTAGTGTGAACCGTTCTGGTAAGTATTGTGATAATTAATTTGTTTTGTGTCTTTTGTTTTTTTTAATCTATTGCTTGAAGGTTTTTAGTGTGTGTGTGTGTATGTGTATATATATATATATATATATATAATAATATATATATATATATCACGAGTATAGCAGTACGTAGTGATACCTTTTTTATTGGACTAACGTTACATTTAAAAGACAAGCTTTCGAGAGTAAAACCTCTCTTCCTCAGTCTGGATGCTATAGTTATCAGTTCCTAGAATTGAACATTAAGACATTAAGGGTCACATGGTTGGGGGTTAGATGTCATAAAAAAGTGAGAGTCAAATGGCATGTTCAAAATAGGAAAATTTACACATCAGCGATCTTGGGCCCATAATGAAACCACAGTGATAAGATCATACAGCTTGGAAGAGAAAAAAAAGGGGGAAAAAGAAAAAAAACAAAAACACAAAACAGTGAAGGCTGAAAGAGACATAAAAGAAAAAAAAAAACAAGAATAAACAAAACATCAGCCATAATATAGAAAGTTATGTGACGTTATGATAATGGGTTAAAAATCCAGAATCCACATTGAGTCCTTCTTTTACAGTATTAAAATATGTGATAATTTCATATGTTTTGCGTTCACAGTGGTCTTTAAAATGTCCTTTGAGGATTTTAATACTGAGGTTCTGGATGGAGTGGCCTATTAGATTGAATTGATGTCCCACGGGGTACAATGTGTATTTTCCTGGTGCTTCTTGATGGAGTGTCTGTGTAGGTGTTTTTGTTTTTTCTTTTTCCCCCTTTTTTTTTCTCTTCCAAACTGTATAATCTTATTACTGTGGTTTCATTATGGGCCCAAGATCGCTGATGTGTAAATTTTCCCATTTTGAACATGTCATTTGACTCTCACTTTTTACGACATCTAACCCCCAACCATGTGACCCTTAATGTGTTAATGTTCATTTCTAGGAACTGATCAGTAAGCATCCAGACCTGAAGAAGAGAGGTTATACTCTTGAAAGCTTGTCTTTTAAATGTAACGTTAGTCCAATAAAAAAAGGTATCACTACGTACTGCTATACTCGTGATTTTGGCATCTGGACTAACACGACCTATCGAATTTATATATATCTATATATATATATATGTCTCCTGATGGTTTTCTAGATAAATACTTTTTTATTTTTACTAAGCTAGCCTTTGTGTGCGTCTAAATCTTTGGGAACTTATATATATATACTGTATACAGTCATTCAAAGGAATTCACCAGCACTCCAGGACTTCCAAAATGTATTGATTCATGTTTCTAAAATTGTCAACGTTTCAGTTCTGGTCTGGAACTTTCATCAGGACAAAAACATATATTGCCCCCTACAAACCCAATGGTTTAAATAGAGGACATATTAACAAACCAATTAAAATATCTCATTGGCAACTCACCCTCCTGGTGCTCGATGCATCCGCGTGCTTGTACACGTACCGCGCATGCGCCGATTCTCCGGCGCACCCTGATGACATCAACCTGGCCGTCCTAGAAACCAAGATGCATACTGCATCAGGGAAACCTCCTTCCTTCTCCCAGAAGTAACAACTCGGCTCCCCCACGCACACCAATGGGTGGCCACCAATGAAAAATCATGCTAAAAACACTGCCACCATCTTAAAAAAAGGAGAATGAGATAAACAACAAGATGGTATTTAGAGGGAAAAAACCTCAAAATGAATTCATAGCGTTGTTACTGCCCTACCACTAAATTAATACATAACTAAATAAATACCGAGTACATATTTCTTTCGTTAAGACCCCAAGGGAATACAGTGTCGAGTCTATGTGTCCACTGGACTTCTTTTTTAAGTAGCATTAGCACCCTATCACCTCCCCTTCTAGGTGGGGGGAAATAATCTATAGTCGTGAATTTAAGAGAGGATACAGGATGACCTAACTCCAAGAAATGCCTCGCCACCGGCATGTCCGAGTGACCATCTCTATACGCTATTCTAATGTTTGATCTGTGATTCCTAATTCTGTCACACAGATGGGTAGTGGTCTTCCCAACATATGTTAAACCACACGGGCACTTAATCCTATAGATGACAAATTCTGTCTTACATGTCATTGTGTGACGAATAAAGTAGCGTTTTCCTGTTTGCCAAAATTCTTTACCCGGAACCATGTGACTACAGGTCACACGGTACGCACCCAAGGCATCTCTTGCATCCCCAATTACAGAAACGTTCTGATTCCTGCATATCACTTTGTGTGGGGTCAGTATGGACCAACAGGTCCTTTAAACTTCGATTCCGCTTATAACAAAACATCGAAGGGTATATAATTACAGAAGGAGGGTAGCACTCAACATAATTAATCACTATTTATCAAAAATATATAAATGACTGAAAAGTATGTGCAGAGAACAAAGCACACTTTACATCGAGTAAACAACATACAATAGAAAAAAACAAAGAAACACATTGCAGATTACAGAACACCTAATTCAAATACTTACCCAGCCTAAATGGTTTATGTATTGATTTCTAAATAGTTAAAAATATGAATTTTTTAAAAAAAATTCTTTATTTTAAGGATTTTTCAGGAGAAACAGGTACAACAATCAGTGACACGTGCATAACACCACAGACCACATATGAATCGTACCGAAACGGGTTTACTTGTAGTAACGAGGAAAAATCTAAAAAATGAAAAACGAACAAAAAAGTGAAATATAAGCAAAGGGAAAAAAAACTGTCCAGGTCATTCTTTTGGTCCAGCGTAAAATAATATGAACATTTTACAAACCTCATGAGTTATAAAATGTTTCTGTTGTCTGACAGACAAGCGTTTGACTGGAAAATGGTATTATCTTTACTGCAACCCACTGGAGAAGGAACAGCAAATAATATTTACTCACCTACTTTAGTTAAGTTCTAGGTTGCGTGTTGTGTCTCCATTGGTGATCAAACTTGTAACGGGAAGAAGTGGAATAGCGCTTCTACTAGTAACTCTACTAATAAAAAAAATCAACATACAAGACATCTGGCAAGAGTATAAATGTACTTAAAATATATAATTTCCCCTGTGTACAAGAAAGACGTGCTTGAGCTATGAGCTGAGACACATCATTTTCTACCTTGCATTCCATTGGTTTAATAATGAACGTTAACAATATACACAAGAGAGTAAAATGTAAGTATACTATTATTCATTTGTCGAAGAAAGTAATATAAGACAAGCGTGACGCAGTCAACTGTGGCCTTGCCCAGCAAGGTCCCACTCAGCATGAACTTCTTCTGCAGGACATTTGCTTTCCTCCTTGGGATGTAATTGTCATACGCACATTTCTGGATAATTGCAGAATAAGACAAGACTGCATTATGCAAAAACACAATGGTGGTAATACACTGCTGTAGGTGGAGGGGAAACCAGATATTCTGGCATATGTATATTGACTTTATCCCTAAAGTGCAGTTTTAGAAATCGTTTCTATTTCCTGCTGAGTGGGGGAACACACTCACTCGTTTTAAAAGGTCTTAGTATTTCTGTTTAATTCTCAGTGTCTGCTTCACTGAACTGAAGTTAAATGGGCAGTTTGAGGCTATGGCATCGTGCCCACATACACCTTTTGAAAACCTACATAGGGTATAGATGTAGAAAGCAAAGGAAATTAGAGTGACCATCGCCCAAGTTCCCATGCAAAGTATGAGTAGATGTGGGAGACCTTTTTCTGCAAAGAAAATATTTCTAGGCCTGGTTGGGCATTGAGTAAAGCAGACAAAAGGCCAACTGTGCAACTTTTCATGTGATGTGCACAAACCATGGATCTTATAGGACAGCCCGGGTTCGGAAAACTTGTTATGTATGTGAGTACGATGTCTTGGACAAATTTAAGTGGAAACTAATACCTGACCCATTTAACCCTTTCGCTGCTGAGCCATTTCACACCTGTGTGCTGAGCTCATTTTTACCGGTTTTGCTCATCATGTTAAAACGCGTTTTCAAGCCATATTTTATTATAAGACCCAGACATATTATATATTGTTCTTTCTGGCAGACTCGGCAGATTCATAATATATCATTATTATACTATGTATACGTCATGACCTATCTGAATATTATAAAAAAAATGCAATAAAAAATTTTATTTTCAATAATTTACAACGTGTAAAGTATTTTTTTTCACATTTTAACATGCAAGCGTTTGCGGTTATATTTTTTAGGAGTTGCGCTTGTTAAAAAAATTAGAAATGGGGACATTTTTTTGGGTGGAAAATGATGCTAGTTTTAACAAATGCACCCCATACTAAAATCGTTAGTGCAGCATCATTGTTCACATTATAAATGATATGGGAACAATATTGCTGCATTAACAAAACCAAAACAAAAAAAACTGTTTATTGTTTTTTTATTATTTTTTTAAGTATTTTTTTATTTTCATTTTTTTTTCTTAACTTTAACATGGTCAGGTTTGGTATCGTTGGAAAGGCCATGCTCTGGCCGATCCAACGATACCAAACATCAACCCCTAGCTGCCACGGATCGGGAGATATAGGGTTCATTGGAACCCCCAATCTCCACCATTGGTGGCAGCTAGGGGTTAACTCCAAAACTGATGTCATCATACTATGCACGATAACGCCAGTCATCAGGGAGAGTTCCCGGAAGCTTGGCTGACATCCATGATGTCGGCCAGCTCCGGGAGAGGATCACGATCCAGTGGTTTTCGGCGCCGAATCGTGATCTGGCCCCCAAGGAGTTAAAGCCAGCCACCATTTGAAAGGGAAGGCTGTGCCCTTCCAAACGGTGCCTGACTTTCACCGCTGACCCTAGACAATCGGGAGGGAGAGAGGTTCAAAAGACCTCCCTTTCAGGCTAGCGCGATGACATCTATTGTCCACACCGGGGTCCCGGAGTGCTGGACTGATATCAAGATGTCAGCCTGCACCGGGGGGTGCTGCAATCGTCCAGAATCCCGGCTGATTGCTGCCTCCTGTGCTAGGACACGCTCAGAGCGTCCATAGTAGTGATGCATATAAAAATAGAAACATAGAAAATGTCGGCAGATAAGAACCTTTCGACCCATCTAGTCTGCCCAATTACATGGATACTTTACCTCGATTTATCTTTTATTTAGGATAGCCTTATGCCTGTCCCATGCTTGCTTAAATTCAATCACTGTTTTGGCCTCCACCACTTCTACTGGAAGGCTGTTCCACCACCCTCTCAGTAAAATAATGCTTCCTGATGTTACTTTTAAACCTTTGCCCCTCTAATCTAAGACTATGTCCTCTTGTTTTGCTACATTGTTTCCTTTTAAATATACTCCCTTCCTCTACCTCGTGGATTCCCTTTACGTATTTAAATGTTTTTATCATATCTCCTCTGTCTCGTCTTTTTTCCAAGCTATACATGTTAAGATCATTAAGTCTTTCCTGGTAACTTTTCTCCTTCAAGCCGTACACCATTTTAGTAGCCCTTCTCTGAACTCTCTCTAAGGTGTCTATATCCTTCTGGAGATACGGTCTCCAGTACTGCGCATGGTACTCCAAGTGAGGTCTCATTAGTGCTCTGTACAGTGGCATGAGCACTTCCCTTTTCCTACTGCTAATACCTCTCCCTATACAACCAAGCATTCTGCTAGCATTTCCTGCTGCTCTATTACATTGACTACTTACCTTTAGATCCTCTGCAATAATAACCCCTAAATCCCTATCCTCAGATGTTGAGGTTAGGACTGTATCAAATATTCTATATTCAGCCCATGGGTTTTTACACCCCATGTGCATTATCTTGCACTTATCCACATTAAAACTCAATTGCCACAGCTCCGACCATTTTTTTAGTTTACCTAAATCATTTGTCATTTGGCTGATCCCTCCAGGAACGTCAACCCTGTTGTAAATCTTTGTGTCATCAGCAAAAAGACATACTTTAACATTAATACCTTCTGCAATATCACTAATAAAAATATTAAAGAGAATGGGTCCAAGTACTGACCCCTGAGGTACCCCACTGGTAACAAGACCTTGCGCCGAATAAACTCCATTTACCACAACCCTCTGTTGCCTGTCACTCAGTCACTGCCTAATCCATTCAACAATATTGGAATCCAAGCTCAAAGATTGCAATTTATTGATAAGCCTTCTATGCGAAACAGTATCAAAAGCCTTACTGAAATCTAAATAAGCAATGTCTACTGCACCACCTTTGTCTATTAATTTTGTTAACATTTCCTTTAAAATTTCCTTTAACATGGTTTCCATTAATTTCCCCACTACTGACGTAAGACTAACTGACCTATAGTTCCCTTATTCCTCCCTACTACCCTTCTTGTAAATGGGCACAACATTTGCTAATTTCCAGTCTTCTGGGACGACTCCCGTTAACAAGGAATAGTTAAATAAATCTGTTAACGGTTTTGCTATTACATCACTGAGCTCTTTTAACCCCTTAAGGACCCCTGACGTATCCTGTACGTCCTGTCCACAGGTCTCCCTTAGACCCGCGGACGTACAGGGTACGTCAGCGGCGCCTAATCCCCCTCCCGCCCGATACTCACCTCCCTCGCTGGATCCCTCGGCGATCTGGCAGGGAGGAAGCCTGCCCATGTGATTTACATGGGCAGGCGAGGCTGATGACGTCACCACGCTGTGTGGTGACGTCATCAGCAGGCGTCCCCATGCAAAGCAATGGAGGGGAGGGGGGGCTCCTTCGGAGCCCTCTATCTCCCCAACCATTGCAGCTAGGGAGATGCTTTTTACACCGCTGAAAAGGGGAGGGTCTCCTATAGCATTAACTGTTTTGCCGCCGGATCAAGTTTCGGCACCAATTGGCGCCAAAATGCGATTCGAACCTGGAGGGGGGCTGACATCTTGGATGTCAGCCAAGCCTCCAGGTCTCTCCCCACCCACTGACAACCTCACCATATGTGTGAGGATGTCAGTGGGCCAGTTAACCATCTAGCTGCCATGTAGAGATAAGGGGATCTCAAGCCGATCCATGGCAGCTAGATGGTCATATTTGACATCATTTAAAAGGCCTGATTATGGCCTTTCCAATGATACCAAACATGACCAGGTTTGGTTTTAAAAACAAATTTTAAAAAAATAAAAAAAATAAAAAAGTTTTTTTTTAAAAAGCTTTTTTGTCTGGGGGGAGTTTAATTTAATAGGACCTAGGCTGTCATCTAAAAATAATTAGCACAAAATGGTCAGAATGAGCGCAGCGCACATAGGTGAACTGTCTCAGCAGTGAAGGGGTTAAAAAGTAAACGCATGTAAAAATTGGGTATTTCTAGTCTCGGGACAAAATTTTGAACCTATTTAGCCGGGGTCTCTTTGGGTGGTTGTAGATTTTGGGGATTAAATTATGAAAAAGTGTGTTTTTACCATTTGTTCATCATATTTCATATTTTTTTATAGTAAATTATTCGATATGATGGAAATAATGGTATTTCTAGAAAGTCCATTTAATGGCGGGAAAAAGGGTGTATAATATGTGTGGGTTGAATAAACGAGTAAGAGGAAAATTTGACCTAAACACTAACAGCGCAGAAATGTAAAAACAACAGCGGTCCCTAAAAGACGGATTTCTGTAAAACCGCCCGGTCACTAAGGGGTTAATAATTTAGGGTGGATCCCATCAGGCCCCATTGATTTATTTGTCTTTAATTTAGACAGCTGCTGTAGTACATCCTCCTCTGTAAACTCATATGTAAATGTCTCTTTAGTGTTTCCTCCTAACTGAGGTCCCTTTCCTTCCTTTTCTTCTGCAAAGACTGAACAAAAATATTCATTGAGGCAGTCAGCGAGACTTTTATCCTCTTCTACATACCTTGCTTCCTTTTGTTTTTAATCTAACTAATCCTTGTTTTACTTTTCTTTTCTCGTTTATGTACAGTGGCAAGAAAAAGTATGTGAACCCTTTTGGAGTACGTGGAGTTTTGCATGAATTGGTCATAAAATGTGCTCTGATCTTCATCTAAGTCACAACAATTTGAAAAACACAGTCTGCTTAAAATAATACAACACAAATATTACATGTTTATTGAACATCACATGTAAACATTCACAGTGCAGGGTGGAAAACGTATGTGAACCCCTAGCCTAATGAATTCTCCAAGAGCTAATTGGAGCCAGGAGAGAGCCAACCTTGAGTCCAATCAGCGTGATATTATTGGATGTGATGCTGAAAGCTGTCCTGCCCTTTAAAAACACACACCAGTTTTGGGCTTACTGGTTTCAAGAAGCACTACTTGATGTGAACCATGTCTCGCAGAAAAGAGCTCTCAGAAGACCTACGATCAAGAATTGTTGACTTGCATGAAGCTGGAAAGGGTTACAAAAATATCTCCAAAAGCCTTGATGTTCATGTGTCCATGGTAAGACAGACTGTCTACAAATGGAGAAAGTTCAGCACTGTTGCTACTCTCCCTGGACGTGGTTGTCCTGTAAAGATTACTGCAAGAGCACAGCGCAGAATGCTTAATGAGGTAAAGAAGAATCCTAGAGTGTCAGCTAAAGACTTACAGAAATCTCTGGCACATGCTAACATTCTTGTTGACACGTCTACAATAAGGAAAACATTAAACAAGAATGGAGTACATGGGAGGACACCACGGAGGAAGCCATTGCTGTCCAAAAAGAATATTGCAACACGTTTGAAGTTTGCAAAAGAGCACCTGGATGTTCCACAGCACTACTGGCAAAATATTCTGTGGACAGATGAAACCAAAATTGAGTTGTTTGGAAAAAACACACAACACTATGTGTGGAGAAAAAAAGACACAGCACACCAACATCAAAATCTCATCCCCACTGTAAAACATGGCAGAGGGAGCATCATGGTTTGGGGCTGCTTTGCTGCCTCAGGGCCTGGACAGATTGCTGTCATTGATGGAAAAATGAGTTCCAGAGTTTATCAAGACATTTTGCAGGAAAACGTAAGACCATCTGTCCGCCAACTGAAGCTCCGCAGAGGATGGGTGATGCAACAGGACAATGACTCAAAGCATACAAGTAATTCAACAAAAAGAATGGCTTCAACAAAACAAAATACGCCTTCTGGAGTGGCCCAATCAGAGTCCTGATCTCAACCCGATTGAAATGCTGTGGCATGACCTTAAGAGAGCGATTCACACCAGACATCCCAAGAATATTGCTACACTGAAACAGTTTTGTGAAGAGGAGTGGTCCTAAATTACTCCAGATCGTTGTGCAGGTCTGATCTGCAACTACAGGAAACATTTGGTTGAGGTTATTGCTGCCAAAAGAGGGTCAACCAGTTATTAAGTCCAAAGGTTCACATACTTTTTCAACCCTGCACTGTGAATGTTTACATGTTCTGTTCAATAAAAACATGAAAACATATAATGTTTGTGTTGTATTATTTTAAGCAGACTGTGTTTTTCAAATTGTTGTGACTTAGATTAAGATCAGAGCACATATTATGACCAATTCATGCAAAACTCCACGTAATCCCAAAGGGTTCACATACTTTTTCTTGCAACTGTATCTAAAACATGTTTTGCCCCCCTTTTTTACTGACTGAGCTATTTTATCTTCTGCCTGTGCTTTGGAAGCTCTTATAAATTGCTTTGCCTCTTTCTGACTAATCTTATAGGCTTGCCTATCTTCTTCCCTCTGAGTTTTTTTATAATTATTGAATGCTATCTTTTTGTTCTTCACTATTTTGGCCACTTCTTTAGAGTACCACAGTGGTTTCTTCCCTTTTTTGTTTTTGCTAACAAATCGAATGCAATTGCCTGTGTCCTTCAATAATGCCTCCTTTAAATAATCCCATTTCTCCTGGACTCCCTTTAAACTCCTCCAGTCTGATAATGACTCATTCACACAAAATCTCACTTTAGAAAAATCTGTTTTTTTAAAGTCTAAAACTTTTGGTTTTATGTGGTTCAGTTTGTCGGGTACATTGGAAGGGAAAAATTAAAATGGATGCCTGTAGCCATCTTGTTTTTAAATAGAAAGTCTTTTCTTTTTCAAATTTTCCCTAGTTTTAGAAATGAACGGAGATTTTTTTTTAAAATAGTTAATGGCTAGGTGACCAGACATGAGGGAACCTTAAAATGTCTTTATTTGATATAATGCCGAGCTAAGTGCTAGATGTGTCATAACTAAATTTATTGGTCCGTTTTAAGTCTTTAAAACAAAAAGATATTTTTTCTATGGGTAAAGGAATAGGAGTTAAAATCTTTGTAATGTAAAATATATTCACAAAATATATTTTTATAATCAAGGTATATTTTATTATATTTACAGTAGAAAATAGATGCTCCAATTTATATTGTAGAGAGTATAACTGGTAAATAGATAATTACTGAAGAATAGATTCTGTGATTTAACTTGAAAGGAATTTACTTAGTTTGAGAGGAGTAGGGACATAAATTTGATTCTGGCATGAGAAGACTTAAAGTCTACACTGAGAGAAGAAGGTCTTTGTAAGTCAAATTGACCTCTGACATGAGATAAGACAAATAAAAATTAAATGGTGGAATTAATTAAGAAGTTCAATACTGCCCTCTAGAGGATAGTAAATATTATAATTAATATCATGAAAAAATTGCAAGTGACATCAAATTGACTATAATTGAAGCCATTCCAGGACAGGAGGCATTCCCGCAGATTCCATTACATGAGGCATTCAGAGACTTACACACAAGGCTAGCAGACCATCCCAGGACAATGCACTCAAGACTCACACCAAATCTCTAACTCATACCAAATCTCTAACTCCCATGCATTGATTATCTGATATTGATAATTCTCACATATTCCAAAACATTATTACATAAAGAATATTCCAAGGCAGTAACTCATTTAATCCAGATTGGAGGTAATGTATGAAAGCTATTTTTATTCAGATTAATAAATTATATATATTTGGAGTATTTCTTGCAACAGATAGACTGAGATTTCTCAAATATTGTTAGATCCAGAACCTAAAATATTTCTATTCTGCAGATAGAGATATGAAGAAGAATTGAATATAAGGGTTTATCCTAAAGCAACTGTTGTAAGATTGATATACTGATATATATATATTGAATTTGGAAATTACTGTGATTGAAATTAATAAGCAAGGAATTATATAACTACAATATAAAAAGTAGAAGATTAGAAGCTTAATTCTCGATATTAGGGGAGGATTCACTAAATAAGTTTTTATTACTTATCATTCTAAAAAAAATTGAATAAATCATATTTTGTTGATCCAAGTAGCATAGAGAGATACATATATCTCTAAAAGATCTAGCTTGTTAAACATTGGTTTGCTGTGAAATACAGGTTTCGTTAAGCATAAATGTTTATTAACCATTTGTGTATTAGTTACTAACTGATAAGGTAAATGATATTAATCATATATGCAGTTACTAACAGGAGATACATATATTGTGAAGCTAATTGTTCTATGTGCTGGTGGATGGATTGTGGTTTATAAATTTTTGTTTATGATATGAGATTTGAAACTTTTTTGTATACGTAATAAATATATATATTTTTATCCGATTATTGATTAGTGTATTCTTCAAAGCAAAACACAGACAATTAAAAGAATTTAGGAGAATTTCTAGGAAATATAAAAGATTGATATGTGTGTCTCGTATAAGTTTCTTATTGAATAATAATATCTGACATGTTGTAGTCACGTGCAGAGATAATCCCTGACAGGTTCCATCTCTGTTCTTATATTAAACCACATTGACTGGTGATCACTAGATCCCAAATTTTCACCTACAACAACGTCTGATACCAAACCTCCATTTGTGAGTATTAAATCCAATATGGCCTCTTTACGGGTCGGCTCCTCAACTACTTGTGTTAGAGATAATGCCAGTAGGGAGTTTAGAATATTGGTACTCCTGGTGCACTCGGCTATTTTGGTTTTCCAGTTCACATCAGGAAGATTAAAGTCTCCAATGATAATAACTTCCCCCTTCATTATCATTTTGGCTATTTCCTCACACAGCAGATTATCTAGCTCTTCTACTTGTCCAGGGGGTCTATAGATCACAACTACACGAGCTACTGTATGATTACCAAATATTAGCGTAACCCAACCTGACTCTATGTTCACCTCGCTCATGTTTATTTGGTTCGTTCAGGGCCACTCCTCCTCCTTTCCTACCTTCTCTGTCTTTTCTATATAAAGAGTACCCCGGTATTGTTATGTCCCAGTTATTTTTCTCACTGAACTATGTCTCAGTAACCGCCACTAAATCTACTTTTTCAGCTGCCATCATTGCCTCCAGTTCATTGATTTTATTGACTAAACTGCGAGCATTTATAGACACGACTCTGAGCTTGTCATTTTTTACCCCGCATGTTACTTGTACCCTCAGATTAGTTTTGGGGAACAATCGGGCAGATTGTTTTTTACCCTTTTGTCCCCCCTCCTAGTTTAAATATTCCTTTGTGAAACCTTTGAACTTCTCACTGAGAACATATGTTCCCCTATGAGTAAGATGCAAACCATCTTTTTTATACAGTTCCTTTCTGCTCCAATTAGAGCTATCATGGGACACAAAGCCAAATCCTTGCTCCCGACACCATTCCCGAAGCCACAAATTAAATTCCCTAGTGCGCATCTGCTTATCCTGAATGTTACGCACAGGCAGAACTTCAGAGAATGACACAGTGGACGCAATCTGCTGTATTTCACCTCCAAGAACACAAAAATCTTCCTTAATATCAGAAACCTCATTGCTAGCCAGGTCATATGCACCGATACCATTACTACTATCAGCGGGTTTTTTTGCGGGTTTTTTTGTTTCAGAATATTTTGTCTTTTTTTTGTTATGGCTCATTTCGGGCCATTTTGAACAATTTTTTTTCTTCGGTTCAGGGTCGTTTGTATTTTACTGCAATTTGTAATATCGAATCATCCGATATTGTTTTTCGGATCCCTTTGGTTTTTGTTTTCAAGCTTAATTACGTGATTTTGGCCTATTCGTAATTTCAGTCGGCCAATATTAAGTTTATCGGATCACTTCGGTTTACGTTTTCATGTGTTATTCCATATTTTGGGTTGATTTGCAATTTGTTTTTAGGAGTTATTTAATTTTTTATCAGTTATTTCAGAATGTGAAATAGATTACTGCCAATAAAATGAAAACACCAGCCGTCAACGTTTTCTTTTTTTAACTGCAGCAAAAGGTTTATTTTACTTTATTTTTTTGGCATGTTTCGGGATTTTTGGGGTGAAACATCAATGTTTCAGCAACATGGTTAGCTACTCAATAGCTGCTGTCCATAGTGCTGAACTGCTGGTCTGATACATACAGGGTTATTCAAAGAGCTCCGAATTGCTTGAGAAAGGTAGCCGAACGCTGAAAATCAGCGTTCGGTTACCTGTCCTGGCCATTCGGCTATCCAGAAAGCAGGCAATTCGCCAAATCCTGGCGAATTGCCTGCACATACGGTGCCTGTTCGGTGCCTGTTCGAGGGCAGAGAAATCCCCATGAAAAGCACTGCTTCGGCTATTCAGAGAACACAAACCAGCAGTGAAAGGTTCCCGAAATGCCCTGCCATTCGGTGGTTTAATTCGGCAAGTTTATTAAGGAGAATCCCATAGGCTTCAATGTTAAAAATATTCCCGTTTTAATTCAATATCTAATAAATCGTTCATTATAAAATTCTGCAGTAAAGAGTCTCTTTATTCATAGATTTTTTAGGATACTTTAAGCATTTTTCATAATTTTTTTTTTTCTTTTAAAAGTCCGATTTTTTTTTTTTTTTTTTTTTAAAAGTTTACTTATTTTTTCTGTAACAGCCCTTTTTATTATCATTCCCTGGACCTCCTGTGTAAATTTCAGACATTTTCGCTCAGTAGTTTCTTTGCAAACAGCGTTTCATTTTCACAGATTCACACAAACTATTTTGCTAATTCATTCACCTCCCTCGTCTGCGGTCTCAGCTGCTTCGGCTGCTTCGGCTGTGTGCGATCGGCTCCTGCTCTGGCTTTTTCCGTGGTTTTCGGCAGGTTAATCCAGATGTTTTTAGGGGTTTTCGGCGTGCATTCGGTGGGTTTTGCGGTTAGTTTTCGTCGGGTTTGCGGCAGCTTTTCCCTGCAATTCGGGGACCCTGTGATGTTTGCTGAATACACCGCAGGGTCACCGAAATGGGATCGGCAAAAGGAACCGAATTGAAGAGAACGAAAAGTCACCGAATGTGCGGTGACTTTTCGAATCTCTTTGAATAACCCTCATAATGTTCTTTCACTGAAAACGTATCAACACCTTGGACAGGACTATGGAACTCACTATGGTGCTGAAATAACAAATTAGGAACAATAAAATTTCACACAAAAAATCCCCAAAAATGACAAATATATAGTCTAAAAAATAAATCAGTAAAGAAACCTTTTTCTGCAGTAAAAAAGAAAAGGTTGACGGCTGTTTTTTTCATTTTATTGGCAGTAATCTATTTCACATTCTGAAATAACTGATAAAAATTTAAATCATTTTCTAAAATGAAATACAAATCAACCCAAAATAAGGAATAACAATTGAATACGTGGGCAATGGAACTCACTATGGTGCTGAAATAATAAATTAGGAACAATAAAATTTCACCCGAAAAATGCCCAAAAAATTATAAAAAAATAAATAAACAAAATGGCTTTTTTGCTGCAAGTGAAAAAAATAAACGGTTTAAGAAATATTTAATAAATAACCTCAATATTTTTCTACATTGAAACCTATAGAGAAAAAAAGCCTTGTTTTTTCAAAAAAGTTAGGAAACCTAAAATTTCACCCAAAAATCCCAAACAATGCCAAAGAAATCCTAAATAAATTAACAAAATGGCTTTTTTTCTGCAAGTGAAAAAATAAACGGTTTAAGAAATATTTAATAAGAACAGTGATTTTTTTAACATTGAAACCAATAAGTAAATCCTATATTTGCAATGTTAAAAAAATCCCCCTTTTTATTACTTAGAAATCATTTTGTTTAATTTTTCTATGTTTTGTGTAATTTCATTCCATTTCTTTGTAGTTTTGAAACATTTTGTTCCATTTTGGGTAATTTTCACTCCATTTTTCTAATTTCGGATCATCTTCCTTTCTTTTGACATCGTTTCGGATCATTTTCGTACCATTTGATATTGTTTTCGATCAACTTCCCTTCCAACATTATGTTTAGTCATTTTCGTTGTGCTGCTGTGATTCGTAATTTCGGCTGCTTCTTAATATCAGACGGCCGATACTAACAAGGCTATTCAGAGAGTGGTGAAAAGCAGGAGAATGGCTGGAGAATGGAAAATTCTAGGTCAAAATAGCCGATTTGGAAAGTGAGATAAATGGGAGAATATTTTTGGTTTGGCTATTTGGTCTAGATTTTCACTTCTCCGGTAATTCTCCTGAGTTTCCCCTTTAGTGAATGGACCTGTTATTTTTTTCCAAATGTCCTCTTTTTTATCAGTGCTGTAAAATGCAATCCTATGTCAATCTTGCTGAACTATTTATTTTTCAGAGGACCTGTAGGGTTAAAAGAAAAGTCATTATTATTATTATTATTATTAGAATGTAAGCTCCTTTGGAAGCAGGGCCTTCTCTTGTCTTACTTATTGTAACCTGTGCCACGGTTTAAAATATGGTTGGGGCGATACAAATAAAACTAAGAATTATTATTATATTATTTTTTTATTATTACTATCATGTATTGTGCTAACAGCTTCCACGACACTTCAAAATAAATACCAAAGAGATGTAACTTACACTTATTAAACTTGCACTGTATCATTCTCACTATCTGCCTGTACAGAGAAGCAGGAACGCCCATCTCCTACTGTGAACAGGGAAGATATGGAGTAAGAACTTGAGTCTGCAGACTGCTGAATTAATAGGATAAATTCTTAATAGGTATAAGTATATAAATAGAAACAAAATGAATTATAGCAAAATTAAAGGATATTCTACACTTCTCACCACTATAGCTTTTTAAAGAGGTCACGGCGTGTGGAGTATCTGAGTATCCCCCTCCTCCTACCTTCCACCTCCCAGGTCCCCAGAGTTGTTGAAATTGTACGGTGTAGTGGAGATATTCCTCTACCCCCCCCCCCAGGATCAAGCAGCCAGGAGATTTGAACTTCCCGGCTGTCGGTTACTAGTTCAGTCATTCGAGACGTCAGCACACTCAATTGTTGTGCGCAAGTGCTACGGGGCTTGAATTTGTAAAGTCTGCAAGTTCCATCGCAGTGCCCAATTAGCGCAGGGAGCGCAAATTGTGCAGAAGACACTCAGGGACTTCTAGGTTTGGGAGTCCCTGAGCAGAAGAGGAGGAGCAGCTCGCTCTGAGGGACAATAGGTGAGTAAAATCACCCTATACAGAAAGAAAAAGTAAAAAAAAAAAAATTATTAATTTTTCTTTCTTTTATTTAAGGGTGAAGAATTGGACACTCTATTTTTAGTAGAGTGTTCCTTTTAAGGATTACTTCAAAATACACTAAAATGTCTGGGGTTATTTTCATCGATTGTGATGAAGGAAAATCGTGCGATCCTCTTGGAAGCCTCATGCACCATTCATGCAAAACCTAGAGTTTTTTTTAGTGCCCTTTGTTTCTTTAGTTCTTCTGACAAAGCTAGCCCATCTTCCTGCACACAAAAGCCCAAATCGACTTTTTGGATCCATGAAACTAATACAACAGGAACAAAATGTCTTAATATGTACAAATGCACACTTGTCTAGTGAGCTGACCAGGCATCTGGTTTAGTAATACAAAAGTTATAAATTCGTTTTAAACTCTTAAGCCAATATCTAGTACTTTCAAATATTCCCGTAAATGTTTTAAACTGCAATATAGCACTAATAGTTTCTAAGATGACATTAAGAATAACATTTCTACAGACATATAAAAAAGTAACTGAACAAAATGATTACTTTTACCATTAGTAAAATATTGGGTCAATGATCTTTTTACATCTCTCATTACTTTTCCTCAGGTTTGGCCTTTGCTGTTCACATACTTAATTTCATTTATGCACTGAGCTACAACTACACTGTTGCTAAGGAAACAGAGAGATGTCTGTGAAAAACAAAATGACTTTAATACGACATAAGGTATGGAAGTCTAGAGTCAATTTCTTTGAGGAAAATATATTTCCTTCAGCTCTGCATCATTTTGTTCTACATTGCCATAACCATTTGACATGAATTCCAACCTTCTTGGTGCAATCTAAATGTAATTCATATGTGCTTCAAATCTGCATGGTGTTGCCGGTTTATTAGCGGTATATAAAACAAATTAGTATAAAAGGAAGAACCCAAATTATATAAACACAGATGTATAACATGGCATTGCAGCAATGTACATTTACTCAAAATAAATGCATAAAAATAAGACGTGTTGTATGCAGGAACATTTTGTGTTGAGCCAAAGTGAAAACTACAAGTAATTGTTTACTCATCAGTGATGATGTAGATTATCATAAAGGTTAATGAACAGTGGGGATATAAAACTCACCAGCCTTCCTCTTTCCAACAGATTATTGCTTTCATTGAGTATATATTTACTGATTTTTATCTCCATCATTTCCTGTTGACTAAACATAATACTTATCTCTAAAAGGGTTATTCAATAAGAGACAGATGCAGTGCTTTTTTTCAGCCGGTACTCACCGGTACTGAGTACCAGCACCTACCAGCAGGAAATGTCACTCTGGCTTACTGGGAGAAATCCTGGTAGCTAGTAACATGCAGGGTGATCATTCATCCCCGATTTCCAGGGACAGTCCCCGGATGGAGGAGACCATCCCGGACAAATTACATCTCCAGAATTTAAATTATGATAATATAGTCACTGCCTTGACTCTCCACTAGGAGTAGTGATGGCCGATCCATGAACGAATCGTTCTTTTGATCTGGATCTTTTCCACTGAACTGAATGATTCGGCTCATCAGACTGAATGATCCGTTTGTAACAGTTCAGTCTGTGAAGCATTAACTGCACATGTAATCTGATCCTAGAGTGAGTGAGTGGTTTCTGCTGGCTCTGCCCTGCAATGTGTTACAATGTAAACAGTACAATCGCTCAAGGATCAGGTTCCAACAGTTCTTAATCTTAACAGCAGAGCAGTACACCCATGCTGGGATATAATCTGAGCCCTGTGAGCTGCCCATTAATTTTATTGCTATGGATTCTGTGATACGGTCACACACACCACACATTACTGGGAGTTTTATTGCTGTAGATTCTGTGATACGCTCACACACACCACACATTGCTGTGAGTTTTATTGCTGTGGATTCTGGGATACGCTCATACACACCGCACATTACAGTGAGTTTTATGGCTGTGGAGCTCTGTGATACGCTCATACACACTGCACATTACTGGGAGTTTTATTGCTGTGGAGCTCTGTATAAATGACAGCTGGCGTCTTGGCAGCATTGTGAGCTACGCCCCTGGGTGCACTTAAAATGAAAGAGATAAATTATGGTTGAACAGGCAAATAACTGGAATTCTACTTTTTGAAACGTTCCGAACTTGTAAAATTGCCTATATCCTTAAAGGGTTAATAAAAGATTATTTATTAGGACACCAAAAATAGTCATAATAATCACAGTTTTTCCCTGGCCGCGAGGGTACCCCCACCTATTTTTACAGAAAAAAAAGCACTGGACGGATGTGCCACCTAATTGCACTGAACAGTGAATTTCAGCATACGATGCAATTTCGTGCCAGTTAGGCTATTCAGAAAGCTGTCAATTTGCCAAACCCAGGCGAATTGACAGTGAAATACAGTGCAGGTCACAGCAGATTGGTGTTCTTCAGGGGCAACGAAATTGTCCCATAGAGTAATGGAATGGAAGTACCTGCTGGATGGAGTAGAGGTAACATCACTGCTCTATAATCGTGGAGACTCAAGTTCAATTCACGACCAGAGCACCACTCCAGTAAGTGTCTTTGGGCAAGACACCTAACGGTACATAAGATACTTGCCTACCACACAATATCGACTGTGGAGTCCAGTGGAAAATTCTCTGCCTTTCGACTGTGGAGAAAAAAGTCAGATCCCGTTCACCATATCCCTTCAATCCAAGACACCCAATGATGGAATGGATGCTCTCTTACCTCACAAAATACTTCTCACAAAATACGTCTCATAGATTGTAAGTGTTCTTGGGAACAGGGTCCCCCTGAATCAGGTCATCATCCATGTGTGGTACTCTAATGAATCAATTCCTTGTACATTGATCTTGTTAAACGCTGCAGAATTTGTGGCGCTATATAAATAAAGGATAATAATAATTATGGATTCCCTATACACATAAGCCTGAACTGCACTGAAGTGTCAGTGAAATTCCCTGATCTCTATAGGACAATTTCACTGCTGCCAAAGATTGCCGAATTGCGGCAAACTGCATAGTAATTTGCTGTTAATTCACCAGTACTTGGAGAATTGACAGCTTACTGAATAGACGAACTGCCACGAAATTGCACCGTATGCTGAAATCTGGTGGCAGGTTCATAACTTATTGAATAACCCTGTATGTGATATGAATTCTAGAAGTGTGTATAGCAGAAAAATTTGTTTCATTTCACTTATTTCTGAAATAATTTTGGCCAAAAGAATTAAATTTGTTTGCTGATTTGTTTAATTTTGTTCCATTGTTTCTTTATGTTTTGTATCATTTGGAATTGTCTAATTGATATACTGTTGATTTTCTTTTCACAAATTATAAATGTAGTCATTTAAAACATTCAATTTTGCTGCAGCATGCCTAGAAAGGGGTTTGTACCCTAAACAATTAGGGGCCACTTTACAATCTTGATGCTAATGTTAGCGCCGGCATAAGTAATTTTTAACGTGTGAGGTAAAACCATTTACGCCGACTTCCGAATTACATACTCAGCGCTACAACCGCGCGGAAACGTGTACTGCGTGTGAACCTGCGTGAACCATGAGCGAGCTTACTGTATTTTGCGCGTCCTATACTTAACATTGTGATTTGTGAGTGCAAACACAAATGTGCGCTCGGATGAGTAAAGTATTACAATCTATTCGCGGTAATTACCACATGGACATTATTCGGATAATCTTAGCGACTCCTAAAAGCTGGTGCTTATGGCAGATCTGAAGAACCTGGCTATCCCAAACATACAAGCCCATAAAAAGGAATGCACCAAAGCACAGTGGCCCATTCAACTCATACCAAACCAATACATGTTGATGTTGTGTGTGCATGTATTATTGCTGCAGCACATGTGCCATTTTGCGTCAAAGATGCAGAACTCGTCTCCGATGGCAGCAGGAGTTGGAGAGGGAGCGTGCTGTTCCACGGACACCTCGTGTCCAAAGGACACGATTAACATTGGAACATCTGACTGATGCTGAGTGTCGACTCCGCTACCGGTTGACCAGGACAAAGATATACAGGCTCTACCTACAGGTGTGGTCCCAACTGGAGTCAGGGACAGGGATATCTGTCCCAGGGATGACAAAGTTGTTGTGCTGCCTGAGGTTCCTTGCCACTGGCACCTTCCAGTAGGCTTTAGCTGAATTAGGGGGTGTCAGCCAGTGCACCTTCTCCAGCGTGCTCCATCGCTTCCTCTAGCAATGAAGCACAACTGGCACCACTATATAGGATTCCCTACCACCCATGAGGGATTCCAAAGAGTGAAACAGGGCTTTTATGCACTTGGAGGCTTCCCCAATGTCCTGGGGGCTGTTGATTGCATCCACGTAGCGATCCGTGCATCTTGGGTGGAACCTGCAGTTTATATCAATAGAAAACATTTTTATTTTGGCTGAATCGTGAAAAAAAAAAACAGAGCACGCAAAGATTTTTGCACCAGGCAGTACTACACGTGCATTTGGGCGCGTCCTGTTAGCGTTACGCGCACATGCGCTATTGATCGGCAGATGTGTGCAAGCGCAAAGATTGTAATTCCAACGGTGATTTGCGAACTTTAACTTTTAGCGCACAGATTTTCACTTTGCGCTAGGATTTTAGCGTCAAGATTGTAACGTGGCCCTTCATTTTTTATTGTAAAAATAATGTTGTTTGGTGAATCAACCCTTTTCTATGCATAGTTACATGGACTGAAAAAAGACATGCGTCCATCAGGTTAAGCCTTTCAGAATTTAACTCAGGTTTACCGAGCAGGTGCTCTAACACACTGAGCCATGGGCCAAACAGGTTTAAAATAACATGCATGATTAATGGTTAAATCATTGATTTCCAGCTCACTCAACTTAATTCTCTGATTCTACTCTTCCATAATTCCACTTCCATCTTACTCAACAAAGAATCCCATCCCAGTGAAAAACATACAGGATTATTTAGAGAAAGGTGAAAATCAGGAGAAAGACTGGAGAAGTGAAAATTCTAGGTCAAAATATCCAAACCAGAAAAATTCTTCCATTTATCTCACTTTCCAAATCGAGTATTTGGTCTAGATTGTTCTCTACTGTCACTCTCCTGGTTTACACCTTTCTCTGAAAGTCATGCCTTACCTGTGGTTCCTGGGATCCAATATCTTTGTAGCCTTTCCTTGGGGCCTTCCACTGGGAATGCTACTGTTGATATCACTGAGCATTGTTTTCCACCTCATGTGTGTACACCTTCTCAGCCTTTGACATTAATTAGCAGCACAGAACAATAGCAGCTAATTTAGCTCTGGTTTCTCAGTTGTCTCATTGCCTGTCATGGTTCTTGGTACCTCTCACTGTGCTGTATGTTCTTTATTGCTCTTATCAGTGTACAAGACCCCGACTTGCTCTCTAACTCCCCACGTCTCTTCTATCCTGAATCCTAGGTCTGTTTCTCTCTTATTGTGTACTTCTGTAATCCCCACCACAGCTTATCTGACGATCCTTATTAATAGTTTAATAAACTAACCGGTTTATTAAAGAACCGGTTATCAGATTAGGGTTTCTCTGTGCAGAATCTGTCCTCTGTGTGTTAGGCCTCTATAATACCATGACACTTGTTTACTCTTACCCAAGTCGCCAGTCTCTACCTGCAGACCACAATATGATTTAATTGCATTTACGTTTTATATATATTTACACTTGCATGTTTACATAAAATGATTTCGACACCACATATAAATGTAGCTATAACCCACTGCATGTAGCAAGCAAAGAGGGAAAAAACAGAGAAACTATACCATGGAGCAAAGAGAGCATCTCATATATTGAGCAAGGTCTATCGTATCTTCCAGATTGATTTCTTTAAGACTTAAAGGTTTCCTTAAGATGTCTTTTCATTCTCCAATACTGAGAAAGGACTCCAGGCACTCAAACGTTTCCCAAGAGAGCTTTTCATTCTCAAATACCCACCACACCGAAACATGGTCAGTAACACTACTGGCCAGTATCATGCTCCTACAAATTACTATTGCCTCCAAAATTCAATAATTAAGAGTCTCATTTTGATAAGTAGAGGAAAAAGCATGTTATTAGGGTGACAATAAAGCAAAGGAAAGGGGTTAATATTTGACTTTTAATTAAACGTTCTTCACGGAAAGTAAGAAAATTAGCTCCTTTTTGTTTCACTTAATGAAGCGATAATTACATGCATGAAACACTTTGAGATCACATACCAGTGGAGGGCACAGGATTGTTGGGCTAATTGGTTTAATAATTAACAATTACATTGCTGTATATAAACTAAAGTGTATAAAATATGCCTAATTTGTGCACTCAGTGTTTGCATAATGCATAATGCAGATGTTTTACAGATCACAACTCATTATTTGAATTACATTTTTGGAATATAAGTTTCAACTACATTCTGGAAACACTTATGAATATATTGTCCTATTAATCTTTACAAGCAAGAGGCAAATGTCATACTTTATATTTCCAGACTCATGATATAGAAATGTCATGAGCTACAGGATATAACCATGTATTATAAGAACCTATGATTTCCAGTAAGAAAACCTGGACCAAATATATGGGGCTATTCAAAGAAAGAGGAAACTCAGGAGAAAGACTGGAGAAGTGAAAATTCTAGGTCAAAATAACCAAACTAGAAAACTTCTCACATTTATCTCACTTTCCAAATCGGCTATTTGGTCTAGATTGTTCTCTTCTCCTGCCAATTCTCCTGATTTTCACTTTTCTTTGAATAGACGTAATCGTACAGGGCAGAGTTACACAATAGGGTTAGACATTTGAAGGTTTGCAAGCTTATGCAATATGTATGAATGCATTTTCATAATTGTGTAGAGTGAAAGGGCTGTCTAAAGTTGCGAGGTATCCAAAAAGCTGGTGCGAATGCAAAGTTAACTAGCCAGTCACCATGGGCTGCTGGTGCTAAACCCTTGATATGAGGGGAGGCATGGGATAACATTCCAGTGCCTCCCAATTACAGATGAGGCCATGGCCCCAGTGATCCTATGTATAGGAATGTCATCAGTCAGGGATCGCAAACTGGGCTGTCCCTTCACCGTCAGTGTTTCTGTGTAAAAAAAAAAAGTGTTTCTGTGTGTGACTGTCAGTGTTTTCAGCATGTCTGAAAATCTCTGTATGTGCCCTTAAGTATCTTGGTCACTATTTATGTCAGTTTCCCTGTGTGTCTCAGTGTCTTGGTCAGGGCCTTTGTCATTACCTATCTCTGTCAGTGTGCTTGTGTTTGTCAGTGCCTTTGCCGGTGTCTGTGGGTTGCGTTTGGTGCCACCCTCATCTCTGGGGATGCAACTTTTATTGTGGAATGATTACTCCCCCAGCTTAGCTAGAAGATGAGAAAGTTACCATTCTCACCAACCTGATAAGCAAGAGGAATGACATGATTGCTGACACAAAAGAGGGCATGAGACGTTTGACCACCCTTGTCCAGGCATTGACACACCAACTGCAAGCCTTGGAAACTGCTCCTGGAAAAATGCAATGCAAACTGTGACACATAGGCTAGATTACATACTGAACGCTAACTGTAGCTTTCAGGTGACTAAGCATTAACGCTAGCATAAGTGACTTTAACACATGCCACTCATATTTCATTCCTAATGCGAGACCCCTGCAAAATCTGCTAGCTTATCGGTGATCTTGTATGAGTTTACGTTTCTTTGAGTATACTATACTTGTCATGGGAAGCGCAATCAGTAATTAGCTGTAGGATAAGTAAGGTATTACAAAGTGCTAGCGCTAATTACCGCACTGATGGTCTAAACAAACTTTTAGCTACTCCTAACAGCTGGTACTAACTGATTTTGCTTTTGCAGAATCTAAAGACTGGAGTCTGACTGAGTCTGACTGAGGAAGCCAAGACCCATTGGCAAAATGCTTTTCAGGACTTTTTATTCCCCCCAGGCTATTTTTATCAGCTTTTTAAAGCTATATATTCATTTTAAATAAATAAGAATTTTCTTTGCATTTTGAAAGATTTTTATTCCAACTTGATTTTAATCCCCCAGGCAATACATCAGAGAGGGGAGGAGAGCCAGATGATCCTCCAGGAAAACTACAGAATTTCCTGGTGGATAGCGAAGCAGACGACCGGCAAGGGTTGTTCCAGCTTTCTGCATGTGAAGGACGGTGCCATCCCTTCAATCGGCACATCACACTTATACAGAGCCAATATTTTATATAGGCTCTGGGCCACGTGAGTGATGATTTATCTATATGTAGCACTCACCCCCGGAGGAGCCGCCGAATAAACCTCGGGATAGTCTCACCACACTAGGAAATAACTATACACCAGCACTGTTGTGGATTTTTCTATATTATATTCTTTACTGATCCCAATAAAGCAGCATATAATACGCATGTACGGTATTTAAGTAACAAGAATTCGTAACACGGGAAAAACACACGGCGGTAAAAGAAACCGGTTAACCCCCTCAGTTCTGGAGTGTAAGTCCCTTGAAAAATAGCTCAAAAATATATATGTGTATTGTCTAGGGTACCCAGGTATTGTGTTCAACTGGCCAGTGAATGAAACAAAAACAATCTTCGACTAGTCATCTGGAAAGAAAAGGGTTACCCTTACAGGCGCTTTCCCTAGGAATCTTTTAATTAGTAGGTTGACATGCTGCTGCCTTTAGAGTATGGACAATGCTTCGCCGTATTGCCGGAATGTCTTAAAAAGGGGGTATAACTCTAATGGGAGCTGCTCGCCTGGTATGGATCGGGTCTGGTTGTATTGTATATATACCAAAACTCATAGAATATCTGCGTTTTTCAGATGGATGTGTGTAGAATGGATGCGTGTCCTGTTTATATGTACATGTGTAAATGCAGGACATAAGCCGAACAGTGGGATAAGGGTCTAAGTGATGTTGACTCCTCTCCTATTTAGAGTACAATGCAAAAGTGCTGCGGGGGCAGAACCAGTGTGCTCAGCTTCTAACACTCTTATCAGAGATAACTTAAGTCTGTTGAAAGTCTCAGTACTTAATGAGTGTTGCTGCCACCTGGTGGGTAAATGTTCAAAATATAGGCGGTGGGAAAATGACATTTATTATTATTATCCTCTTTCCCTCCGTCACAGGTCTGGTAGTTATGTTGAGAAAACACAGAGAAAGGATTCCATAGTGCATACCATTTTATAGATGGAAGGAATGTGCATACAATAAAATGCTAACTCACGTGGTTGGGAGCCGATATAAATATCACGCTCACTCTTTCTCGCAGATCAGACCCATAAGGTGGCCTGTCCCCTTCTTTGCCTCCGTTAATCCTCGTGTCCTGGGGTCGCTTTTACTGCTGGGTTCTGCATTCGTCTGACTCCTGGGCTGGGATTCTCTCAGGGTGTAGGCTGAAAAATCCCCCCAGAGGCTGGCAGTATCGCTCCGCAGTAAATCACGATTGCAGGGATGGATGGCTAAAGGGGTTTAATAGATATTGCTAAATGTAACAAAATAACAGGGGTATCCAGTTATAGAAATAACAAGGGTATCCAGGGTATTGTTGGGGCCCTTAAAGAAACAAATAAACAAGTGCGCAATGTTCTGTGTTTTCACCAGGCCGAAGCCTTCTCACCCATCCGGTGTAACCGCTTGTCCTGGACTGATGAACGATGGAGAAGGGGATCTCTCTCAAGAGGATCTGTCCTCGCTGCCACTTGGAACCCAATGCTGTTAACGCCTGCACTCCCGATCTGGTTCTCCTCCATCAGAACACGAACACATAGGCCGCCAGCACTCCTCTCCAGTTCGCAGCCTCTCCTCACACGATGTCCCTCTTCTCCCAAACCGCACTTTGTCAAGAACAGTTTGCGTAATATACAGCTGGCCGATGCACACTCCCTCTCAGATCACTGCAACAATGGATGCCGCCGTCTCTCTGCGCTCCAACTCTGCCAGGATCCCAGAAGTGTCACCTGCAACTGTTCTCTCTCACTGATCGCTTTGTTCTGTCAAACGCTCAGGGAACAGCACGATCTCCAACACGACTATAGAAACATCCACACTCCGGCCTGGTTTCAATCCCTAACAGCCCCAGCGTGCGTCCTACGTCTCTCGTGGCTCTGCTCACACTGCCCACGCCTTGCACGAGGCTGCTGATGTCTTTCCTCCTCTTTGTACCACCCACTTCCTGTCCTCACGCAAAGGGTGATGGGAGATGGAGTTCGTTTTTGTACAGCATAGTCCACAATGTCTCTGTCTCCCTCTACTGGTATCAACAGTTCATTGCACCAGAGCACATTTTTAAAACAGCGATACATATATATAAAAGTCACAGGGCCCTATTACAATCTTCGTGCAAAAACGCACGCACCACGTGCGAAAAATAACGGTGGTATTACAATACTCGCACATTTTTTCATCCGTCAAAAAATACCGCGCGTAAAAAAGGACGGGCAAAAAAAACGCGCAAAAACGCACGCGCATTAACGTTGCGAGCAGAAATTAGTGTGCGGACTGTTTTTTTTCACGCGATTCAGCCAATCAGAATTAAGAACCTTAATTGTCTCACGTTAACTTTTTGCTCCTGTCAAAGTCAATCTGCGCATATATGCTGTATAAAAAAAACAAACACGCACAACTTCTTCAATTTATTGTTTGGGTATGTTTAGAATGTGCAACTATACATTGCTGTATTTTTTTTTCGGGCTGGTGTATTTGGGTTCGGCCAGGACGTTCATATCCGCCTTTAACACCAGCTTTTAAAAGACGTTAAAATTATGCGCGCAAATTCTGTGCGTTAAATTTTGCACATAGATTGTAATACCATCATCGTACCAGCGCACAAACGCATTTGCGCTCACAATGTTAAGTATAGGATGCGCGCAGTACATTATGCTCACGCAGGGTTCGCGCAGGTTCACCCGTGGTAGACGTTAACGCGCATTTTTTGCGCGGACATTGTAATACGACGTTCTGCGCAAAGGTTTTTGCCCCTCACGTTAATGCGTTTTTGCGCATGAGTTAACCCCTTAAGGACGGGAGTAATTTTACAACTTTGGCGCTCTTTCGGAAGTGAAGTTTGCTGAAGTTTTTGCTCATCATGTTTAAACGCGGTTTTAAGTCACATATTATTATACCACCCAGACAAATTATATATCGTTCTTTCCGGCAGACTCGTAAGATTAATAATATATCATAATTATATATAAAAGTCATGTCCTGCCAGAATGCTATAACAAAAAATCTAAAAAAATGTGAATTTTCAATAAAATTTCAATCATCCACAGTGTATAAAGTGTTTTTTTTTCACATTTTATTATCCGATCCTCTGCGGTTATATTCTATGGGGTAGACTTGGGAACCCTTTTTTTTTTTTTTGGGTGGGGGGGAAATTACGTGATTTTAGCTAAACCCCCCCAAAAAAAAATCATTGGTGAAGCATCATTGTTCACATTATAATTGAAATGTGAACAATAATGCTGCATTAAAAAAAAAAAAAGCACTTTTTTATTTTTTAATTAATTAATTAATTGTTTTTTAATTTTTATTTTTATACACTTTTATTTAACTTTTTTCATTGTCATGTTTGATATCGTTGGAAAGGCCATGCTCAGACCTTTCCATCGATATCAGGCATGACCCCTAGCTGCCACCGATCAGGAGATAAAGGGGTTCAAAGAACCCCCCTATCTCCTGCAAGGGATTTCCATAGGAAATCCCTTTGCAGCTAGGGGCTTCCCCAGTTAACTGACATCATCGCGCATGGCGCGATGAGTCAGTTGACGTGGGGGGGGACCCAGAGGTGGGGGCTGCCATCCAAGATGGCGGCCCCCACCGGAAATAGGCCGCGATCGGGCACAAATTTGTGTCCGGTCGCGACCTGGCAACTCATGGGTTAACCCCAATACATCGCTGGAAAGGTCAGGCTGTGACCGTTCCAGCGATGCTGGCCACAGCCTTGTAGCCCCCGGGAATGGGGAGATAGAGGGATCCGAAGGATCCCTCCCCTCCCCTCCAGGCGCTTCCCCTGCTCCGGCGGGGGGGGACGCCTGAAACTGACATCATCGCACCCCCGGCGCGATGACGTCAGTACGCCGGAGGAGGAAACCCTGCCGATCTGACTCCGTGGGAGTCAGAGCAGCGAGGGAGCCGCCGGAGGAGGTGAGTATCTCCCGGGGAGGCTGAAAACGCCGAGGACGTACATTTACATCCGGCGGCGCCAAAGCCCGTCTAATGCAGGGCGTAAATGTACGTCCTGCTGTGTTAAGGGGTTCAAATTTGCATTAAGAATGTAACTAGAGCCCACAATATATAAACCGAATTGCACTATATTGCTTTTTCTCCTCTCCATATATTATCCAATGATGCGAAGCTCGGAGAAAGAATAAGCACGTTTTACTCAATATAAGTATATTTTACCTATTTTCACATATACATAGCGGTTTTGCCCTGATTTGCACAAATTCTATTTGCTCTTAGGAGTAACATTGTGGGATAGTATTAGTCGTAAGTGACCTACAGGGAGTTAGGTTGCCCAGTTCGAATTTTACCAGCATATTTAAAATACGTATATTTACTGTATGTAATAGGCACCAGGGATTGACACCTTTTTTCCTTTGCATAAAAGAGAAATATTCCTAATGCGTAGCTCAAAAAGGTAGGAATGTGAGCTTTCTAGGGTTTGCTGCAATAGGACAGGAGTAAGATTCGGTATAGTGATATCATTCCTAGGCTTAAAAAGGTAGTAGATAGAAAAACCCAGAGAGTCAGTTCATTGGGGAGGTCTCATGCTCAGAGCGCTCATGACATAAGAACGCCTCTTGAAACAAAAAAAGGTAGTACCAAATACAGATTTAAATCAATTTAGCACTCCATACTCTGATCTACACGTTTCGCCGGTGTGGCGTCCTCAGGAGCAGTGTGAGAGTGGTTGCTAGATAGAAAATGAGAAACAAGAGGCTAGAGACAGCTTGCATGTTTTTATACTAAAGTGCTAGTGGTAGCAATTCTAAAGTGCCAGGCAGAGGTGACTCACATCTGTGTGATCGGCCCACAGAGGGTGTCGACTCCTGGTTCTGTCAGTATATCTGTGTTGTGGACACGGGGGGAGTTTTAAATAGTGGAGGAGTGTGTGTCCATAAGGGGCTGAAGTCATGCCCCCCTTTTGAATAATCGGCGTCAAATTCCCAACGTGTAGACGAACTGGTCGGATCTCCACCAGGTGGCCTGCGCATGCGTCTAGCTGCCGATGGTGCCTCTAATCAGCACATGCGTGGTGGCATCATAGGAGGAGGTACCTGTCTCTGGGCACCCACTCACAGCACATGCACACAGGATGAATTGGCTCAGCAATAAAAAAGTTGACAGGTGAGTAAGGACATTAACCTTTTCAGCTGTGCTTTGATTGCATGCATGAACATTATTGTGTGTCTTTTGCCAGTAAGAACGTGCATTTGCAGGGTTTGCATCAGTTCTGCGCATCCAAAATTAATTTTTAATATAAATACCCGATATTTTTCATATGAAGTATAGCAAATAAAAAACAAACACCTGAAAAAATATTGCACTATGTCTTATAATACTCTTCATAATTATTCGAAAATACCCCTTAATGAGACAAAACATATTATTTTATTTTATCTTTTTCTACTTTTTCATGATTGAATAAATAAAAAAATTATATCATATTTATATATATCAGAATTATAATACCCAAGCTGCACTAACAGAGTTACTCCTCTGTATATATTCAATAGACATTTAAGTTGTAAAAGTCTGTTGATGATCACTTGCAGAAAACAGAATTTATTGATTAAATATCGTATTTTTTTAAATGATCACTTAGATGTTAATGTTTGCATGAAGCTTGTGAAGGTGGAGAGTGCAATTATCTTAACAAAATGAGATTTCAGTTATTCTCTTGTGTGATATAGAACTTTATTATCATGCCTTTAAATGTATTCCAGTAATTGCTAATGTATTTAAGAACTACACATGTAAGAAAAAAGGAAGGATAAAATGTGCAGAGATTGGAATGGAGGAACCCAGACAGCATGATATCAGTAGTGACCTGGGAAGAAAGATTTTGCCCCACTATGCCACTAACATGCAGAAATAGTTTTCCATAACATCTCAGCCCCATTCCTCTGGCGACTACATGCAGCGTGAGCTTTGATGGGCTGTCTTTACGTAGGGATATATACAAGCATGTACTGGCCATAAGGACTACAGAGAGATTCCCGATGGGCCAATGGCTCAGTGGGCCGGTGTGAATGCTGGATCACCACGCGGCTCTCACTGCCCTTAATAGGTGAGTAGAGAACTTCACCATCTGTAAAACAGAACAGTCTACCACAGTCTCATATTGGGGGCACTGTGCCGGTGAGACCCACAGTGCATCCACCTCACCTTAAGACATGGTGCGCACTCAACCTCAGTGCCGCTGCGTTGCTTTACCCAGTCGCTCTACAGCAACTCCAGTATCCGTATAGCAATTGGTTGAGCGATCTGGTTGGTTTATATACTATTTTTGTGTGTGTGTTGGCATAAGTAAAGTGGGCCTGTCTGGATGAAGTCCAGGGTTTAATTTTTTGTCCCAGTCCAGCCCTGGATATACATATGATTTTCTTTGAATCTGTACAAAGTGTAAGTGCATGTGGGTAAAAACTGTATGAATGCAACATGCGACTGGAAGTAGAATAACCCCTTCACTATCAAATGCTTTTTGTTGATGAAAATGCCATCACAACATTTATTTGAAACATGGGATATGTAGTTAACAATTACATATATGGTAAAATGTCAGTTTTGTGTAGCGATTGTATCCCAAAACAGTTAAGATATTAATGTAATGTAAATTTGCTAATTTTTAACTTATCATATATGTGTTTATCCTTTACAAAAAATATTGCTGTGATGAAAGGTTCTAGACTTTAAATGGTGTCCTTTATCTTGCATGATTTACAAAACAGAGTTTGCATTATAAGCATATAAGCAGAAATGGCCTTAGGTAAATACAGTAAATATAATAAAGAATATAGATAACACACATTTTTGGATTTCCTGCTTATGGGTGTTGTTAGAGATTATTGACTTCTTTAATAGGTCAGGGATATATTAATTATGACGTATATTTTTCTTATTGTACATGTATATAGATATATATATATTATTGACAGTGCCTCCAATACCAGTGGTATAAATTGGTATTTAACCCCTAAAATAGGGATTAATAACCAATCAATGAATATACGTCTTAACAAATATATGGCGCGTTATCCCGAGTTCTTTTGATGCTATCTAGATATTTTTAAACACAATAAAATCAATAAAGATGATATGAGACTGCGTAACGGTAAAACAATTCAAACCAAAATTTATTCACACGTCAAGTTTCATACAATCATATGTTATCAACGGATTAGCAAGATACAATTTACAAGTGTTTATAGATCGTGATTAGTAGCGATACTGCGTCACGCAATAATCTAATGGACAGATATTTTAGGTTTATAGACCGCACCACAGATATACACGCCTCAGCTCTTAAATACCAGGCTCTATTCTATTCACTTACCGTATTTTTCGCTCCATAAGACGCACCTGACCATAAGACGCACCTAGTTTTTAGAGGAGGAAAACCGGAAAATAAATATTCTGAATGAAATAGTGTAATAATGGATATTGCCCCAGCTCGTGGATATGCCTTAGCTCACACGTGGATATGCCTTAGCTCACACATGGATTTGCCCCAGCTCACACATGGATTTGCCCCAGCTCACACATGGATCTGCCCCATCAGCTCATGGATTTGCCCCAGCTCACACATGGATTTGCCCCAGCTCACACATGGATTTGCCCCAGCTCACACATGGATTTGCCCCAGCTCACAATGGATTTTGCCCCAGCCAGCTCACACATGGATTTGCCCCAGCCAGCTCACACATGGATTTGCCCCAGCCAGCTCACAATGGATTTTGCCCCATCAGCTCACACATGGATTTGCCCCAGCCAGCTCACACATGGATTTGCCCCAGCCAGCTCACACATGGATTTGCCCCATCAGCTCACACATGGATTTGCCCCAGCCAGCTCTCACATGGATTTGCCCCAGCCAGCTCTCACATGGATTTGCCCCAGCCAGCTCTCACATGGATTTGCCCCATCAGCTCACACATGGATTTGCCCCATCAGCTCTCACATGGATTTGCCCCATCAGCTCACACATGGATTTGCCCCATCAGCTCACACATGGATTTGCCCCAGCCAGCTCACATGGATTTGCCCCATCAGCTCACACATGGATTTGCCCCATCAGCTCACACATGGATTTGCCCCATCAGCTCACACATGGATTTGCCCCATCAGCTCACACATTGATAATTCCCCAGCTCACATATGGATATGGCCAGCAGCTCGTGGATGTGCCTCCGCTCACCTGCCGCCGCCGCCGCCGCGTTTGTCTCCCTCTGAGCATGCGTCCGGCGGCAGGAAGCTTGGGCACTCGCCTGGGGGAGCCACGTGACCGCGATCTCGGGAGCTCGCGGTCACGTGGCTCCCCCAGGCGAGTGCCCAAGCTTCCTGCCGCCAGACGCATGCTCAGAGGGAGACGAACGCGGCGGCGGCAGGTGAGCGGAGGCACATCCACGAGCTGCTGGGCCATATTCGCTCCATAAGACGCACCCACTTTTCCCCCCACTTTGGGGGGAAAAAAGTGCGTCTTATGGAGCGAAAAATACGGTAATCCTTTCCCATTATAAACCGATCCTCCACCTGGCTAAAATAAACACTCAGTTACTGGGCATCACCTGCAGCACAATTTATTATTGTGGGGGCCTATTCACTAAATGCAACTTCCTTCAGGGAGATACATAACACACTCGATAGGTAGACTATCTCTTCCACAGATCAATCACAGCACTTCATTCAATATACGTTAACCCAACGCTTCTTATTGACTTACAGTACATGCATTCAATCGAAAGGGCTGCAAGATGGATATGGAAGGAGTTATGCTAGTTTACGAATGGGGCTGACGGCACTTGACATATAAAAGCTATTTCACGGTCCCAGCGTATCTCACTATAGGGATATAATTGATCTTTAGATGTCCACAACCAGTATTCTTGGAATATAAATAATTTCACTAAATTATGGCTCAAGTATTTAGCCGGTAACATTTTCTTCCTTAGCAATCCACTGCAGGGGACTGGAAAGGTTGATTACTAGTCTACTGATTATTAGGCTTCAACAGCGAAATAATTCATTTATATTCCTTTAATTTGTGATGGACATCTAAAGTAAGGACTATGCAATTTTATAGATATCAAGTTATTCAGGCATACTTTACCATCCGGTTAGTGAAGATAGAGTGGTGGAAGATTAGGGTGTGGTCGCGTCTTAAAGGGGGGGCTGATGATAATTGCCTTTCTCCCCTCCAAGCGTCCCTCAGGTCTCTCCCCAAGCTTTTCTCATGTGTGTGCCTACTTCTGCTCTGGATTGTCCCCTCTATATAGTGGTCTTCCGCCCAGTTTTAGATCTAGCCCATCACTATGTGGCCTCATTTGATTGGAGGATATATATATGGATATATATATTCATCAACTCCAGGGGTCTGTCCAGGTGTTATATTACCTGGCCAGCAGATGGCGCTCTCAGATCTACCATCAACCTTCTGCAGGAATTAATTTATGTGTTTGGCCAATCTTTTACTGGTTTGGGGTCGTTTTATTCCTATATCCCGGGACTCCATAGATTTTATTAACAAATCAAAATTTATTTCTATTGTGGCATCGCCGGCATACTTCGCCCCGGCGTGTGTGCATTTCATCCCCCTTTACTTACATCCATAGGGAAGTGTATATGAGAGGATCCGGCAGACATACATTAATTCATTCATTCGTGATATCATCTTTAACATTCCCAATTACCAGACTTAATCGGCTTCATGCGGGTTAGTACACCAGACATTTGTAATAATCGACTGAATGTGGTAGGGCCTCTGTTTTTATAAGATGCCAAGGTTATCTATTCTAACTGACCACATAAATTAAATATTCAAATACCATATAGTGTTAGATCATATCGCGAATAGCATAGCATTACAAGCTGGTTTATCCAAGCCATTTAACCTTCTCTGGGTTTTTTTTCTTTATTGGGCAACCCATTGTTCCATGTTTACGTGACTTTCAGAGTTTCGATCTGACAAAATAAACACAATACTGAGATACCTATCTTAGGGTAAGATCAGTTGTCATTGTGTTCCCTTACTTCTAAACCATTTGATCTAACATCTGCTTGTTTATTTTTTTACAACCAGAGTCCATTAGACCTTCTTTGTTCAATGGAAAATGTTTTTAGAATGCAGATTCTTGTTATATATTAACCACGCAGACGAGTTGTCTGTGTGAATCAATTGCTGTGAAATATAGAAATTTCATATCTGAAAAGGTCTGACAGTGTCATGTTATGACCTGTGAGTTCCATGCCAGGTCCTGCAATTGTTCTCTGTGGCTCCTGCAGGCAGCCGTAGGAGTTCCAACAAAAGGATGACGTTCCGAGCGAGCATTTTTTCAGCATTGACAGCACTTGGTGTGTGTGCTCACTAAGAAGCTTGTGCCCTTGTGCTATGATCCCTCAAGCCTCCTGCCGTGACCCCTCAAGCCTCCAGCCATGACCCCTCCAGCCGGGACCCTTCAAGCCTCCAGTCATGAACCCTCCAGCCATGATCCCTCAAGCCTCTTGCTTTGACCCCTCCTGCCGGATCCCCTCAAGACTCCACCCATGACCCCTCAAGCCTCCAGCCGTGCTCCTGCCCAGCCTCCACTACAGCCCTTGCTTTCCTACCTGTATCCAGCCAGTCCTTTTCCTGTCCTTTTTGTCAGCTGTTTCTAACCTCTCGTAAGTTCCCGGTGTGCTGCCCTCTGTGTCTGTGTTTTGTTACTCTGTCCTTTCTTCAGTTTACCCTGTCTCTCCTCTCTACCGTTTCCAAAGGTCAGCCCATTTCCAGACTTGTCACGTAGCATCCTCACAGTTATTTGCTCTGCCATTCATTACCACTATTTCTGTGTTTACCATAATAAATCCGGTTTAAACCCTGTATAACTGCCTGCATGTTGTGTTACTGCAAAATGTCTCATACCCCATACACCATACTTGACAATGTGGATTTGTAGCGATCAAGATGAGATAATTAGCAATGCAGCCTCCGAAAACTACTAACATAATATACACATAATATCTGTATAGGGCATAACGCCTGTGTATGGAAATTACTGCAACACCTTGCCAATTTCAGAAATTCCCTGTAGAGTAGTTAGCTACCCCAGAGCTCTTCCTGTGAACTGCACTCTCTCCGTGGCTGTTGTAACGCTGCAGTGTATTTGTTGAGCTTTTTGTTATAGTGAGGATAGGGATGCTCTTTGTAGCTTCTTTACAGTAATATGGGGTGATAGGAGTGAGATCTCCAGAAATGTTTGATTCTCCATACAAAGGACAATAAACTTGTATTAAAAATGTATACAAATAAGATTTTATTTTCCGTTTTCGTCAGTGAAAGAGTTAAACTAAAATATGAGAATTATGCATTAATAATAGTCTATGCTATAGTGTTTTTACAATAATGCAGGGTGACATGAGTGGGATCTCACTGGTAAATACATTTTTTCACAGAGGGCACACTAACTTTTCACTATAAGGATGTAAAAGGTGTATTATTTGCTGTTTTTAGTATTTATTGTAGTACAACGCAAAATCGAGTTTACACATTGGTAGGGAAAGGGTTGATCAATGCAGTACAAATGTAATGTGTGAATAAGTTCATGTAATATGCATGTAGAATGTATATAAACATGCACGTAGTACATAAACGCTTGCTTTTAACATAAAAATTTACTAATGTATTCAATCAGTGCTTGTATAATGTGTGAATCCAAGCATTGCTTAATACGATCCATTACAGGCACTGTTATAATAAATTTGTAGCTATTATCTTTGACTTTATATATTATACAATATGAAAAGAAACAAAGTGGCTTTACGGACTCAGGCGGTCAGCCTTCCTCAGGGGATAACCAGCAATTGACGTCAGCATCACAATGTAAACCTTAAAGAATTTTGTATATATGATGCTAATTCCTCAATACAAATAAAACAAGTATTATTACAGTTTCAAATCCACCGAGAGATATTTTCTTTGAATCAATACTGCAGATAAAGCTGAAATGAATTATTCACATTACATTCCAAAGAATGCACTAAATAGCATGATAGTTTCCAAGTAATTGCCTATCGTCTTTGTTATGTTGCCTATACTGGAGCAGAGATTACAAAACAGATCTGTGGTATATTTACCGCTGTTCATTTTAGTGAATTTATCATTGTTTTAACTATATTTAAATGATTTAGATATCTCATTGCTGCTTAACCCCTTCACTACCGAGATCGAGATATCGCGGGCTTCAAGGGCACCACCAGCTGCCCAATATCGACTTATCTCAATCTGCAGCTCTGAAGGACAAAAGCAAATGAAATGAATTTGCTGCAAACAAAATTTGTTTGTTTTTAGGCTGCAGAAGGTGCCCAAAGAGCTAAAACTGTGTAAAATCGGGAAAAAAATGACCTGACATCAGACATTCAGCAGCCGATGCAGGGAACCTCGAGCTGCATCTGTAACGTCTGTAACTCATTTTGGCAGTAGATGGTGCCATCTACTGGCCAAATAGGTTATTATAGTAAGAAACACACTGGGAACATGCCCAAATATTTCTTGCTGTATAATTAATTAAAAATTATTTTACAAAAAAGCACTGGTACCTGAGAATGTTTTTGTTTTTTTAAATTACTTGGTAGTGGAGGGGTTAAGCATATGTTAATAGCATTCGATTTATTTGCAAACAATTCTGTTTTGAAACTGTACATACAGTTTATGTAAGTCTTTGTAAGTATTGAAATGAGAACTGAAACTGAATGATTGCAGAGAATAAATCTTTCTATGAATGTACCGTCTGAAAGTAGTGCCTGGAAGTGCTAGATATTTGAATATGCTGGTGCTGCATTATAGCCCCTGGAAATCCCTTTAGGCCAGTGGTCCCTAACCCTATTCTCAAGTACCCCTAACACACCAGATTTTAAGGATTACCTTGGGGAAAATGCAGATTTAAATGGACACTAACACTTTCATAAACTGTAACTAGATTACTTGTGCATTACAAACACAACTACTTTATAAAGCACAAGCTTTCAAGCAGGGACCTTCCAAGCTCTCAAGCAGGATCCTTCCCTCCTACTGTTCGGTGTGTAACATGTATGTATATTTGTTTTTCTGTCTCTCCCATTGTACAGCGCTAAGGAATTTGTTGGCCTTTTATAAATGCTTGTAACTGTAACTGTAGACACTGAGGGCCCTATTACATTCTTCACGCTAAAACGGGGCTGCTAGGGAGAAAAAACATGCGCCTGCAGGTTTCCTCTTAGCTTCCTCATTTTAGCGTGATATTACGATGCAGGAGCTAGAAAAGCTGCCTGCATCGTAAGCCTGCGCTAAGCCCCAGGATGCGCGCGGCAGCTCTAAGTACCGTCGCGAGCATCCACTCGATGGAGTCTATAGGACTCCATTGAGGCAGACGTTGCCGGTTACATGACCTGCCGGATCTCGCCTCGCGAGAACCGGCAGGTCGGCGTAGTGATCCACAGAGGGAGACTGGGGGAGTTTTTCCCCCAGTCTCTCCCTGCTCCTGAAGGCCAGAGGAGGCAGTTGTAGCCATGGTCCTCGCCGTGGGATGGGAGGGGAGTATCTGATTCATTTGGGTCTAGGCTCTGGTTAACTTTCGGGTTACCGCAGCCGGATGGTAATTAGCTTTAGTATATTGTAATAATAATGCTAATTAACTCTTTGCGCTCCCCATGTTAAGCATAGGGAGCACAAAGTAAAGTAACATCGCACTGAAAAGCGCAAGATACCAATCGCTAATGGGTTTTTTAATCCGTTAGCGTTTGGATTGTAATATGGTGCGCCAGCGCCAGGGCCACCAGGGCTAACGTTAACGCTCACACAGGTGAGCGATAACATTAGCTGGAAGAATGTAACAATGCCCTGAGAAAGAGGACAAAAATATATTCAACAACCATGGATTATTTTTAAAAAAAGTTAAAGCTTGGGCACCATCCCCCTTGGTGGGTCACCGGAGGAAAGGTCTCTTGCTGTGCAGCCCCAATAATCAAAGCAATAAATAAACTCCGGATACCACAATATTAATTCAAGTGGATTTATTCCAAAACCAAGAGATAACGACGTTTCGACCACAACTGGTCTTTGTCAAGCCTAATTCAAAAATGTCATGAACAGGAAATAAATAGCATCACAGATCAATTAGCAAACAATCAATCAATTATTGCAAGCGGTCTGTGCATACTAACCCAGTGATTTGACACTCTAGTTGTCAAAAAAGATGGTAGATTATTCACAGACCTTTACCGTAAACCAACTGATAGGAATTCCCTATTAAGGTATGATAGTGCACATCCCACCACATTGCTAGATTGCTAGTCCCTCTCAACTCACATACACAAACCCCATGTGTTTTTCTTTCTTCAGCTGCCACCACTCCACTGGTATCTTCTCCACACTCCAAACCAAAACCAGTGAATGACAGAGAACAAAGAAATAGATATTGTCATTTTCTGTATCTGTATGGAAAAGACTTATGTTCTTCTAAACAAAAGATAAATCCAGGTAAAGTATCCATGTAATTGGGCAGACTAGATGGGCCGAAAGGTTCTTATCTGCCGACATTTTTCTATGTTTCTATGTTTCTTCTAGGTTCAAGTATTGAGCTGTCATAATGTCAAAGTGCTAATACTAATTACCACAGGGATGCGGACAGCCAAAAGTTAGCACCGTCTCAAAGCTGCAGATAAATGATTCTGCATTTCCATAATCATTTATCCCCCCCTAAACCCCCCGCTAAATCTCATACTCACCTTTCTTCCCGCAGTGAGAACAGTGACCCGATCCGCCACTTCTTGTTGCCGGTAGCAGAGTGAGAGAGAGAAAAAGTAGTCCCCAGTCTCCCACTGTGATCACTCAGATGTGCTGCACGATCTGGTAAGAGCGAGATCGCGCAGGACTTGTGGCCCGGAATCGCAAGTTGCGATTCGCAACCCTCCTTGAAGTCCACCTAGGGCCTTCAAGAGGTGATAATCACAGTTGAGTGGAAGCACTACTGCGACTATCCCATGTATGCGCTGCGTTCTGGGACGAGGTGCAGAGCTAGCACCTACCCTGGAATATCGTATTAGCATGTGGGCGCTACATGGAAATCTGCAGGTGCATATTTTCCACATTCGCGTCTCCATATTAGCAAGACGTAGGGAATAGGGCCCGTAATGTTGAGTATATTCCTAGCATTCTAATATGTTTTTAGCTTTATTTTCTACATAGAAATGTCCAAAATCAAATATTACACATTGTTTTATTCCCATTCCAATTGATTCCACTGATATAAAAACTAATTTATAAAATTCGAAATTAAAATGACCTTTTCAATCCAATAAAATAGAAATGCTTTTATAGGAAGCAGTGAGCCATGTATTACAATTCATATAGATATCAAACTAATGCATGACAGATTTTGTTTTCAAACTAGTACAAAAGGGAATAAATGGTCTAGGCTGAGTAACAAAATAATAAATGAAGTGGGAAGAATTTGAAAAGATGCTTTTGCACTTACAACTGCAATTCTCCATGGGCAAACTTTCATAAAATTGGTTCCATTAAGACATTTCAAGGTAGCAGAAGTGTTATTACAGTGACAACTGTTTCTTCAAACTTTGGGATGTTATGTGTAAATATCAGAGGACTTTCACATTATATGAATAAATGGAAAATTAATAAATAAAGCATAATCCATAAAACAGTTTAACAAATAGTGTGGTTTTTTTTATTAATGCAGAGAAAATCCCAAGCCTTGTTTCAGCAGAAAATCTGATTTGCAAAACATAAACAAACGTCTAACTGGGAATGCAGGTCCTCATTTTCCTACAGAGCACCACAATTATTGAATAACCTCCCAGACGCCATCAAATCTTCCCCCAGTCTAAAGTCCCTTAAGAGCTCTCTATTAATATACCTCGATACAGAATGCACCTGTAAACATGTAACAAGGTGACTATATTACTTGCATATTTATTTTCTGTGTTAATCTGTATATTTGTGCTGCTTTTTAATATCTTGCATTTTATTACGTTGTATTTCTGTACCTACTGTAACAATTCAATGTTCTTGAACCCTGGACATACTTGAAAACGAGAGAATCTCAATGTATCCTTCCTGGTAACTTACTTTATAAATAAATATTTTCTTCTGATTCTTGTAGTATTGCTTTAATTTAAATTTGCAAATTATGTTTTACATTGACACACAAGTACTCAAAAACGATGTCACCAGCAATCTATCCCAAATTGACAATATGTTTAATGCCGTTGTATTACAATCTCATCTGCTAGCACCAGCATCAAGCACACCTCAGAGGATAATGTCAGACGAACGCATTCTGAGCACACTCTGCGTGCCTGCGTAACAGACAGACGTACTGACGGAAGATGCTGTAGACACCACACGGTCCGGTTTTTTTGATGGACGTAGAAGAATGTAACTAGAAACTGAATTTCAGCGAACGGGGACATTTTGGGGCGATTCGGCTATTCAGAGAGCAGGCAGTTCGCCAAATTCTGGCAAATTGCCTGCACGTACGGTGCCTGTTCGAGGGCAGTGAAATCCCCATAGAGAAGCAAAGGTTCGTCTATTCAGAGACACCAAACAGCAGAGAAAAGTTGCAGAATTGCCCTGCTGTTCGGTGGTTTCATTCGACAGGTTTATTCAGGCAAATCCCATAGTGTTCAATGTTAAAAAATGTCCAGTTTTAATGCATTATCTAATAAACTGTTTATTATTTTATGCTGCTGTAAAGAGTCTCTTTATTTCTGGATGTTTTCGGATCTTTTAGGCATTTTTCGGGATTTTTTCGGCAATTTTTTTTAAAATCTTTTTTCAGTTTTCCTTAACAGACCTTTTTCTTATCATTCATTGGACCTTATATGTAAATTCCAAACATTTTTATGTTGTAGTTTTTTTGCAAACAGGTTTTCAACTTTGAAACATTCGAGCATACTGTTTTTTTTTTCACCACGTTCGTTTGCTTGTCGGGTTTTTCCGGCGGCTGCTCTGTACTGTGATCAGAGGCTAGTCGGGTTTTTCCGTGGTGTTTGGCGGGGTTTTTGCAGCGGTTTCTGCGGGTTTTCGGCGAGTGTTCAATGAGTGTTCGGCGAGTGCTCTGCGGGTTTGCGGCGAGTTTTCTCTGCACTATGGGGGGCCCTGTGGTACTTGCTGAATACACCGCAGGGTCAGCGAACTAGAATTGCTGAATCGCCCCGAAGTGCAGGGAATGAAAGGTCACCGAACGTGCGGTGACTTATCGGGTGTCTCTGAGTAACCCTGTAACTGTCACGACTATTCATATGATGAAATGCTATTCATTCATGACAAACAGCTTATAAAAGATCATGTGACTACAAATATGGGTTGAATAAAGTCAGATTTGCACAAACAATAACAATGCTTATGGAAATGGTTTCAAACAGGTTTGTTTGACAGTTGAATACATGAAGAGTGGATAAGCAACTATTGCATGTGCTAACTTTAGTGCATTGATATGTCCTTTACTAATGTATTTATTATTAATTTATATGGATATTATTTGCAATGTGTCACACTGACATACTATACATAGAAGTGGTGTAAATGACACAAGTAAGCTGATATAACTATGAATTATCTGAAAAATATTATTAAAGGCAATACTACATGGCATATGCAAGCATGTGCAGTCATATGGACTTCAAGAGCCAATACCAACAGCAGCGCTCAGTCTGCACCACTATAGGTCGTGATTAGGGATGAGCTGTTCGGTTCGATCAGTTCGGAGTTCGATTCGAACTTTGGCCGTTCGCAAGTTCGCGAACTTCAAACTTTTTGGTGTGTTCGGTTCGAGTTCGAAAAAAAATAAAATTTTGAAAAAAGTATAAAAAATACTAAAAAATCTAGAAATAAAGAGACTCTTTATTGCAGAATATTATAAGCAACAGTTTATTAGATATTGAATTAAAAACTAATGTGTACATGCAAAGATTCTCACCTCTAAGGCTGGGGTTAGACCAGCGCACTTTTAACGTGCGTTCTGGCACACATAATTACGGCCGCACTAGCAGCAGATGATGGGCAATGAAGGCCAATATACGATGTACGGCCGCACAAAAGTCCGGCCGTGCAACGCTAGTGGAATTTGAACGCATTTTTCTGAGAACGCTGAACCGCTAGTACTGACGTACAGAGTGCGCAGCTGCGGCATAGCGGTGTGTGTGCGAGATTAGGAGATGTCAGACACTGCTAATGTCCAGCCTACATAACGTCCAGACGCAAAAAGAGTTTTATTGACGATCCGTACAAAATCACGCCCGAAAATGCGCGTCGTCTGACCGTTTTTGCGCATTCCGTGAAAACATACGTCAATGCGTTCGGACGCACTTTTTCACGTTCGCGGGGAAAAATGCTTTCGTCTGACCCTAGCCTAAATGACCTGTGTTTTCAAACAGCATAAACAACAGGTGTTTTTAGTCTGGTCTAATCAATTTGATACATTGTATGTATGTAGACTATACTGAGGGTGTGGTGTCTGCTTCTGAGAAGTGTTAATTTCTCTACTTAATCTTCCTCTAATATGCTGCATTTCACTGCTGTGTGCTCAGCTAATTTTTACCGCTTTCGCTCATCATGTTTAAACGCGATTTAAAGCCACATTTTATTAGGTGACCCAGACATATTAGATATTGTTCTTTCCGGCAGACTCCGCAGATTCATAATATATCATTTTTATATGTATACGTCTTGTGCTGCCTGTATATTATGACAAAAAATGCAATAAAAATTGAATTTTTAATCATCTGCAGTGTGTAAAGTGTTTTTTTTTTCACATTTTAGCACATGAGCGTTTGCGGTTATGTTTTCTATGGGGTGCGCTCGTACAAAAATTAGAAATGGGGACTTGTTACATTTTGTGGGGGGAATTACGGGATTTATAGCAAACGCACCCCATAGAAAAAAATCATTAGTGCATCATCGTTCACATTATAATTGAAATGTGAACAATATTGCTGCATTAATGAAAATAACACATGTTTTTTTTTTTTTTTTACTTTATACCTGGTCATGTTGGGGATCATTCGAAAGGCCATGCTCAGGCCTTTCGATTGACACCTTCCATGAACCCCTAGCTGCCTGGAGATATTGGGGTTCAAATGAACCCCCTATCTCCACCAGGTGATTGGCCTGGGCAATATATATACGCATGATGTGAGCTGGCCTGGGCCTGGGCAATATATATACGCATGATGTGAGCTGGCCTGGGCCTGGGCAATATATATACGCATTATGTGAGCTGGCCTGGGCAATATATATATATACGCATGATGTGAGCTGGCCTGGGCCTGGGCAATATATAGACGCATGATGTGAGCTGGCCTGGCCAATATATATACACTCAATGGCGCATCTGTGACTGTCTGTGAGCATGATGTGGGCTGGCCTGGGCAATATATATATATGCATGATGTGAGCTGGCCTGGGCAATACATATATGCTCGATGGCACATCTGTGACTGTCTGTGAGCATGATGTGGGCTGGCCTGGGCAATATATATATACGCATGATGTGAGCTGGCTTGGGCCAGGGCAATATATATATGCATGATGTGAGCTGGCCTGGGCCTGGGCAATATATATACGCATTATGTGAGCTGGCCTGGGTAATATATATATACGCATGATGTAAGCTGGCCTGGGCAATATATAGATGCATGATGTGAGCTGGCCTGGGCAATATATATACGCATGATGGCGCATCTGTGACTGTCTGTGAGCATGATGTGGGCTGGCCTGGGCAATATATATATATATATGCATGATGTGAGCTGGCCTGGGCAATATATATATATATACGCAGGATGTGAGCTGGCCTGGGCAATATATATATATATGCATGATGTGAGCTGGCCTGGGCCTGGGCAATATATAGACGCATGATGTGAGCTGGCCTGGGCAATATATATACGCATGATGACGCATCTGTGACTGTGAGCATGATGTGGGCTGGCCGGGGCAAAATATATATATACGCATGATGTGAGCTGGCCTGGGCAATATATATATATACGCATGATGTGAGCTGGCCTGGACAATATATATATATATATATACGCATGATGTGAGCTAGCCTGGGCAATATATATATATACGCATGATGTGAGCTGGCATGGGCAATATATATACGCATTATGTGAGCTGGCCTGGGCAATATATATATGCATGATGTGAGCTGGCCTGGCCTGGGCAATATATATATGCATGATGTGAGCTGGCATGGGCAATATATATATGCATGATGGCGCATCTGTGACTGTCTGTGAGCATGATGTGGGCTGGCCTGGGCAATATATATATATACGCATGATGTGAGCTGGCCTGGGCAATATATATATACGCATGATGTGAGCTGGCCTGGGCCTGGGCAATATATAAACGCATGATATGAGCTGGCCTGGGCAATATATATATACGCATGATGTGAGCTGGATCAGGCAATATATATATACGCATGATGTGAGCTGGCATGGGCCTGGGCAATATATATACGCATGATGTGAGCTGGCCTGGGCAATATATATATACGCATGATGTGAGCTGGCCTGGGCCTGGGCAATATATATACGCATTATGTGAGCTGGCCTGGGCAATATATATATATACACATGATGTGAGCTGGCCTGGGCAATATATATATACGCATAATGTGAGCTGGCAAGGGCCTGGGCAATATATATACGCATGATGTGAGCTGGCCTGGGCAATATATATATACGCATGATGTGAGCTGGCCTGGGCCTGGGCAATATATATACGCATGATGTGAGCTGGCATGGGCAATATATATATATACGCATGATGTGAGCTGGCCTGGGCAATATATATATACGCATGATGTGAGCTGGCCTGGGCCTGGGCAATATATATATGCATGATGTGAGCTGGCATGGGCAATATATATATGCATGATGGCGCATCTGTGACTGTCTGTGAGCATGATGTGGGCTGGCCTGGGCAATATATATATACGCATGATGTGAGCTGGCCTGGGCAATATATATATACGCATGATGTGAGCTGGCATGGGCAATATATATATATACACGCATGATGTGAGCTGGCCTGGGCAATATATATATGCATGATGTGAGCTGGCCTGGGCCTGGCAATATATATATGCATGATGTGAGCTGGCCTGGGCAATATATATATACGCATGATGTGAGCTGGATCAGGCAATATATATATACGCATGATGTGAGCTGGCAAGGGCCTGGGCAATATATATATGCATGATGTGAGCTGGCCTGGGCAATATATATATAACGCATGATGTGAGCTGGCCTGGGCCTGGCAATATATATACGCATGATGTGAGCTGGCCTGGCAATATATATACGCATGATGTGAGCTGGCCTGGGCAATATATATATATACGCATGATGTGAGCTGGCCTGGGCCTGGCAATATATATACGCATTATGTGAGCTGCCTGGGCAATATATATATATACACATGATGTGAGCTGGCCTGGGCAATATATATATACGCATAATGTAAGCTGGCAAGGGCCTGGGCAATATATATACGCATGATGTGAGCTGGCCTGGCAATATATATATACGCATGATGTGAGCTGGCCTGGGCCTGGGCAATATATATACGCATGATGTGAGCTGGCATGGGCAATATATATATATACGCATGATGTGAGCTGGCCTGGGCAATATATATATACGCATGATGTGAGCTGGCCTGGGCCTGGGCAATATATATATGCATGATGTGAGCTGGCATGGGCAATATATATATGCATGATGGCGCATCTGTGACTGTCTGTGAGCATGATGTGGGCTGGCCTGGGCAATATATATATACGCATGATGTAAGCTAGCCTTGGCAATATATATATATACGCATGATGTGAGCTGGCATGGGCAATATATATATACACGCATGATGTGAGCTGGCCTGGGCAATATATATATGCATGATGTGAGCTGGCCTGGGCCTGGGCAATATATATACGCATGATGTGAGCTGGCCTGGGCAATATATATATACGCATGATGTGAGCTGGATCAGGCAATATATATATACGCATGATGTGAGCTGGCAAGGGCCTGGGCAATATATATATGCATGATGTGAGCTGGCCTGGGCAATATATATATACGCATGATGTGAGCTGGCCTGGGCCTGGGCAATATATATACGCATGATGTGAGCTGGCCTGGGCAATATATATATACGCATGATGTGAGCTGGCCTGGGCAATATATATACGCATTATGTGAGCTGGCCTGGGCAATATATATATACGCATGATGTGAGCTGGCCTGGGCAATATATATGCATGATGTGAGCTGGCCTGGGCAATATATATATGCATGATGAAAATTTGCAAAGGATAAGGCATGCAAAGTGAAATTTTGATGTGTCTGAAATTGAAACTTACGTGACAACTCTTATTTTTTTCCCGTCAATTTATATTTGTTCAATACACTTAATTTTAATTTGTTTGAGTTAATTTAAAATGGTTTAATACAGTTTATTTATATTTATTTTACCTTTACTATTGGTGCTTTTCAAACTTTATTCTTAAATAAAAAGAAATTTAGCAGTTTCATGTTGTGTCGGTTTTTTTTGGTTTTTTTGGGGGTTGAAAGTAGCTGGTCTTGCCTAGGGCGCAAAATAGTCTAGCACCGGCCCTGACCGCATGGTCCACCCCTGCACTCTTCCACAATACAACAGAGGGGTTACTGTATGAATGCACTTGCTGGCCTGGCACCAAAAGCACAATATCTGGGTGCACTGACGCCTTTACCAGATTCATATTTTTTTAATATAGGACCGCATGGTCCACCCCTGCACTCTTCCACAATACCACAGAAGGTTTACTGTATGATGGCACTTGCTGGCCTGGCACCAAAGGCACAATATCTGGGTGCACTGCCACTGACGCCTGTACCAGATTCATATCCTCAGAGGGGGTTACGGTGTGAAGGCACTGTTGCCGATGCTAAAAGCCCAATTTTAAAGCACCTATTGTTATTTTCATCTAAAGCCTGCATAAGTTTCACCATAATTTAGCCAAAAAATCACTAAACTTTTTCTGCGCGTCCTAAAATGTCTTTTCATACAGGCTGCCGCCCCAAGCAGTTGTTTATGAATAGATTAAAGGAAAAGCATTTAGGCTGGGGTCAGACGAGCGTGATTTCTACGGACTGTACGTCCGTGCAGTACGGACATCGTCAGTACGGATGACGCAGTAGTGGTCACACAGTCCGTTTTTTCACTGAAGTTATTTTTTGACGGATGTAGGAGGGAAAATAAATTACAATGAAAAAACATTCTGTCCGTCAAAAATGCTGGACGTATAAATGCAGTCCGTCTGACCTCGCTCCATCACTCACACACAAAGCTATGCAGACGTTGTGGACGCGGCGCACTCTGCACGTCCGTTCTAGCAGTATTACGTTCTTGCCTAACCTGCGTCCGTTTGCCGCGGTCGTTGTGCGTCCGCAGTTCAGTGCGGACGTACTTCATGTGTCAGGCTCCAATGGACTTACTTTCATGCTATCACGGACGTACTTTTAGGCGCAATCACGGACGTGAACACTACGCTCGTCTGACCCCAGCCTTACCGTCATTTGAAACATAATTATTTTTTTTTCAAATGTTTCTATACATCCTAGAAATCCGCCACTTCACGGGCAGGTTATGGGGACCTCCTAGGCACGATATTTGAAGGAATTTTTCGTTTTTATTTTTAACCCTAATTTCATGGAAAACTCACTGTCCCTTTAAAAACGTTTTTTTTTAACCTTTAGTCCCATACACCTTTTATGGCAAATATCTAGCATATATGCCCTCTTGGAGGGCACTCTAAAAATCGAATTTTGAGTCCCATTGACTTGCATTGAGTTTGAGTTTGAGTTCGAATTCGAACATTTGGAAAGTTCGAGTTCGAATGCGAACCGAACTCGGGGGTGTTCGGCTCATCCCTAGTGGTGATTAGGGGTGAGCTGTTCGGTTTGATCGGTTCAGAGTTCGATTTGAATATCGCCTGTTCGCATGTTCACGAACTATGAACATTTCCGCATGTTCGCCACATGTTCGCCCACAATGCACCACAATGGACCACAATGCACTTTTCCACTAGCCTGAAGCTTGTAATTCTTGTTATAGTAGTATCTTCATCTCCACATATCATATATGGGAATAGCCAAACCACTGGGCTTTATCCAAGTTTTAGTTGGTTGGATTTCTTCTGGTATTCACAGGAGCCAGATAGATCACACCGACGAAACGCGTCCTGGTTTAACATTGTTTTAATAAAATCCTTTTTTAATCCATCCTGCTGTTCTTGTATCGTTGTGGAGAGGGTTTTTTGAGTTTTTCCCTAAATAACTCATAGGCGAATACTCCAAGAGCCTGGAGGCTCCACCAAGAGTGAGTACAAAATTGGCAAATTTCTGCATATTAAGGCCAGTTTTTTGCAGTATTAAACTAGGCTTGATTTGGGTCTGTTGTTTTCTCTCACCCACTTATGCAAGAGATTGGGAAAACAGATGTATATCTGGCTCCTGTGAATACCAGAAGAAATCCAACCAACTAAAGCTTGGATAAAGCCCAGTGGATTTGGCTTGGCTATTCCCATATATGATATGTGGAGAAGAAGATTCTAACCAAAAAAGAATTTAAGTGTATGTGGTATTTACCCAAAAATCTTGAGTGCGCTGTACCCTTACCTTGTATTGTGATTTTTTGTCTTTGTCAAAACTGTTTTTTTGGGGAAACCACCATTGGGGTACTTGGCGACTGACATCGCAAGGTGTGAAGGGGACATTCTGGTGTGGCGCTCCACTGATCCTGGTTGAGGCTTGTAATTGGCTACAGCCTTGTACCTGACCACAGGTCAGGTGCAAGATAGGTTCAAGACTATGCCAATCACGGCTCAGAGTCTTGATTGGGCAAATTTTGCCCAATCATGGGCTCACAGAGGTAAGTCCCGAAGCACACTATATAAGGCTTCACACAGCGCTTCAGCACACGTTTGAGAGGAGATTGTTCTTGTGTTAGTGTGTGTTCTCACTGCCCAGTCTGCCACCAGCTACTGGGGGGTCTCATTTCTACAAAATATCTGGGAATTGTTCTAATCTGTGTGTTCTCACTGACACCCAGTATTTTGGGGGTCAGTAATTTCTACAACATATCTGGGAATTGTTCTAATCTGTGTGTTCTCACTCCCAGCAACTATTTTGGGGGTCAGTAATTTCTACAAAATATTTGGGAATTGAGGTAATCTGTGTCTTGTCACTGCCACCCTGAATTTTGGGGGTCAGTAATTGCTACAAAATATTTGGGAATTGAGGTAGTCTGTGTCTTGTCACTGCCACCCTGAATTTTGGGGGTTAGTAATTTCTACAAAATATTTGGGAATTGAGGTAATCTGTGTCTTGTCACTGCCACCCAGAATTTTGGGGGTCAGTAATTTCCACGCTTGTCCTTTCTAACTGGTGCTGGCCGTCTTAAACAGCAGCAACATACAGAGGATTTGGTGGATTGGCTAATCAGGCCTTCCTCATCCTCTGAGTCCTGTGCCAGCCAGGCTTTTAGTGCTTTACAGTCCACCTCAGCTGCCAAAGCATCTAATGCAGCCTCCATGTCCATAGCTACTCCTGCTGTAGCCTCGCTATCACACACAGAGGAGTCAGCTGAATTGTTTGACTACAATGACAGTGACATGCTGCTTGAGGATGCGTAGCAAGTACAGTGCTTTGATTCAATCTCTGAGGTTGAGGAAGGGAGTATAATCAACCTAGAGGAAGGGGGTGCCAGTGATGACACACAAATAACTGGCACTCATGTTGTCCCAGCAGCTGCAGCATACTGCCAAGTTGGCTCCAGTGACGAGGAGATAGGGGTGTTGACAATGATGATGAGGTCACTGACTCCACCTGGGTGCCTGATCGAACAGAGGAGTCAAGTGAGGAGGAGGAGGCACAACTAACATGAGGCACAACGTCCTCTATGACCAACCGTAGCACTAGCCAGTCCAAGGCATCAGATGTCAGCGCTGCTCAGGTGCAGAGCGCTGTTGTCTCAAAGCACACATCCAGGAACTCTGCTGTCTGGGAGTTCTTTAAGAAATGTGCAGCAGACCCCACCATTGCTATTTGTAATCTATGTCAGATGAGGCTCAAGCTTGGGTACCACATGCTTGGGGTGACATATGACCACCTGCCATGCATCCCGTAGGCGCAAAACCTTGTGTAGGTCCTCCTCATCTGTCTCTACCCCCACTGTATGTCCTGCCATGTCATTGCCTACAACCTCCACTGACAGGGATGATGCTACAGTAATGGATGTACCAGGTCCTTCCTCACAATGTGACAGCATCCCATCAACTGAAGATTTATGCAGTCAGATTACGTTGCCCCAGCTGCTGCAGCATAAGAAAAAATATAGTCCAACCATCCCCAAGCACAGCGTCTAAATGCCAGCTTAGCAAAATTACTTGCAATGCAGCTGCTGCCTTTCCAGCTGGTAGACTCTGCTCCTTTCCGTGAAATTGCTGAATGTGCTGTACCACAGCGGTATGTTCCAAAACGCCATTACTTTTCACGGAAGGCCATTCCAGCACTATACCAGCACGTGGAAGACAATGTTTTTGAGTCATTGGGAAAGGCAGTCAGCAGCAAGGTGCATGTGACTTTAGACACATGGTCCAGCAAGCATGGACAGGGCCGTTACATTCCCTTCATGGCACACTGGGTAACTCTGATTGCAGCTGGGAGGGATCCAAGACGGGGCTCTGTGCTGGAGCTTGTTCTTCCACCACGCCTCCAGAAAGCTGCTTGTATGAGGTCTGTCTGCTCCCTTTTCCTCCTCCTCCTTCTCTGTCTCTGGTGAAGTGGCAGTTAAACCGAGTTTAAGTGGCAGGGGCTACGCAATGGCTCAAGCAAAACGATGCCATACTGTGCTTGAGCTGGTTTGTTTAGGGGACAGGAGCCGCACCAGGCCAGAAATTCTGTCAGCTCTGCAGGGGCAGGTGCAGACATGGTTAACACCACACCAGCTTCAGCTGGGAATGGTCGTCTGTGATAATGGCAGCAACCTTCTCTACGCCCTATGCCTGGATAAGTTGATGCATGTATCATGCCTAGCACACGTCCTAAATCAGGTGGTACAGCATTTCCTAAACAGGTACCCAGGGCTGGCAGAGCTTCTCAGCCAGGCCAGAAAAGTCTGCAGCCAATTCAGATGGTCATTCCCAGCAAGTGTTCGCCTGGCAGAAATTCAAAGAGAATTCCACCTTCCCACAAACCGTCTGATCCATGACATGCCCACCAGGTGGAACTCAACATTAGCAATGCTGCAGCGTCTGCACAAGCAGCAGAGGGCCATCAACGAGTACCTGTGTGAGTATGGCACAAGGACAGGTTCAGGTCAACGTGTTCCCCCCCTCCGCAGTGACTGATGATCAAGGATGCATGCACTGTACTGTCACCATTTGAGGAGGCAATGAGGATGGTGAGCAGGGACAGTGCATGCATCAGTGACACAATTCCCTTAGTGCTCCTGCTGGAGAACACTCTGCGTGGAATTATAGATGTGGCTCTCGAGGCAAAGCAGCGGGAGGAAGAGGAGGCCTTCCCTAGCTCTCAAGGCCCCAGTCTTTCCGCAGACAGCATTCCAGTGGGTCCTCCTCAGATCAGACAGGAAGAGGATGAGGAGGATGAATATTTAAGTAGTGGGGGCATTGAAGTTGGGGATTCCTCAAGGGGGGTTTTGTGTGCCCAGAAACACAAGGACTAGTATGTGGTTGGGAGGAGAAAGTGCATGATGGGGTCATCCTCCTCATTGACCAGGAAGACTCGGAAGCTAATGCCACCTCCAACCTATGCTGCATTGGCTCCCTTATCCTGCAAAGCCTGCTAAAGGACCCCAGGATTCGTGCTATCAAGGAGAGGGATCATTACTGGTTGGCAACCCTTCTTGATCCACGATACAAGGGTAAAGTTGCAGAGCTCATCCTGCCCTCACAGAGGGAGCACAGGATGAAAAAACTTGAGGACGCTCTAAAGCGACACTTGTGTAACACCTTTTCAGGCACTGGTAGGTTACTAAGTGATGGCACAGGTGCTTCTGAGGCTGTGGATGATCAGAGGAATAGTGGTGAAGGCCGGGGCCGCTTGACTGATGCCTTTTTAAATTTTTTTAGTCCACGACGCCCTTTGACGTCAAATGTAGGCACCCATTGCCAGCGTCTTCACCATATGGTGCAGGACTACCTAGGGGCAAGGGAAGACCTGGATACCTTTACAGCAGATGATCCACTGGCTTACTGGGTGTTGAGATTGGATCACTGGCCAGAACTTAGCCAATATGCTATGCAGCTACTAGGTTGCCCTTCATCCAGCGTGCTTTCTGAATGGACGTTCAGTGCCGCTGGAGGTTTTGTCACAGACAAAAGAGTGCGTCTGTCCACCGACTCTGTAGACCGGCTGACATTTATAAAAATGAATCAGTCCTGGATCAGCAGCTATCAATCCCCTGATGCTGACGTAACGGAATAGATCGGGGATTTCTTCTGCATTCACAAAACCTCCACCACTGAACTCCTACACAATACCACATGGTGGTTACGATGTGAAGGCACTTGCTGCCACCAAAGGCAAAATATTTGGGTGCACTGACGCCATTACCAGATTCATATCTTTTTAATATAGGACTGCATGGTCCACCCCTGCACTCTTCCACAATACCACAGAGGGGTTACTGTATGATGGCACTTGCTGGCCTGGCACCAAAGGCACAATATTTGGCCGCATGGTCCACCCCTGCACTCTTCCACAATACCACAGAGGGGTTACTGTATGATGGCACTTGCTGACCTGGCACCAAAGGCGCAATATTTGGCTGCACTGACGTCTTTACCAGATTAATATCTTTTTAATATAGGACCGCATGGTCCACCCCTGCACTCTTCCACAATACCACAGAGGGGTTACTGTGTGACGGCACTGTTGCCGATGCTAAAGGCACACTTTTAAAGCACCTATTGTTACTTTCATCCAAAGCCTGCATAAGTTTCACCATAATTTAGCCAAAAAATCACTAAACTTTTTCTGCGCTTCCTAAAATGTCTTTTCATACATGCTGCCGCCCCAAGCAGTTGTTTAGGAATAGATTAAAGGAAAAGCATTTACCGTCATTTGAAACTTCATTTTTTTGTTTTAAAATGTTTCTATATATCCTAGAAATCCGCCACTTCACGGGCAGGTTATGGGGACCTCCTAGGCACGATATTTGAAGGAATTTTTCGCTTTTATTTTTAACCCTTATTTCATGGAAAACTCACTGTCCCTTTAAAAATGTTATTTTTTTTTACTTTTGTCCTTGTTTCCTGTCCCCCAGGGCACTACCCGGACACCCATACACCTTTTATGGCAAATATCTAGCATATATGCCCTCTAAAAATCGAACTTTGAGTCCCATTGACTTGTATTGAGTTTGTGTTCGAGTCCGAGTTCGAACTTTTGAAAAGTTTGAGTTCGAATGCGATCCAAGCTTGAACGTTTGAAAAGTTCGAGTTCAAATGCGAACCGAACTCGGGGTGTTCGGCTCATCCCTAGTGGTGATCAGTGGCTCCCAAATTCTGTGACTCGAGCTAGTAATACAGTGGCTCATTCGGAACAGCAGCATTAGTGGTGACATTCAATGGATAAAGAAACGTGAAACAAGTTATCCAGCTGTGAGACACTATTAATTATAGATCACAACCACATTTTTATTTGGTTTTAATAATATCTAGGCTTGTGCACCGATTTTTTTTTCGGTTCGATTCGGTTCGATTTTTCGGATTTTTAAAATTTTCGATTCGGCTTGTTTCGACCTATTTGTGTTTCGATTCGGCTCGGTTCGACTCATTTTTCGGGTCCTTTTTTTTTTTCGGAATATCGACAATTTTTCGGATTTTTGTGTCACTTTACTCGTTTTTGTATCGACTTTCGTGATTTCGGAAATTTTCGTTTTTTCGGAACGTCTGTTCTCGTTTCAAAGCTGTCTAACTCTATTCGTTTTGATGTAAACTACTATGGTTAACTTTTTTATACTTTATATATTTTTTTATAATAAATTTTTGGTTTGCTTTTCGGATCCGATAACTCATTCTGTCGATACGATAATTCTGGCGATTCTATCGTGTTTTTTTTTAATTAACCCTTTCGCTGCTGAGGCTTTTCCCGCCCCTGTGCTGAGGTCATTTTTATTTTTTACCGGTTTTGCTCATCATGTTTAAACGCGTTTTGAAGGCTTATTTTAGTATATGACCCAGACATATTATATATCGTACTTTCCATCAGACTTGGCAGATTCATAATATGTCATTATTATATGTATACGTCATGACCTGTCTGTATATTATAACAAAAAATGCAATAAAATATGATTTTTCAATAATTTACAATGTGTAAAGTGTTTTTTTTTCACATTTTAACATGCGAGCAATTGCGGTTGTATTTTGTATGGGGTGGGCTTGTTAAAAAAATTAGAGATGGGGTCTCGTTCCTTTTTTTTTTTTGGAAAATTACACGATTTTTAACAAACGCACCGCATACAAAAATCGTTAGTGCAGCATCATTGTTCACATTATAATTGATATGGGAACAATATTGCTGCATTAACAAAACAAAAAAAAGAAAAAAAACTTGTTTATTTTTTTTTTTTATAAATTTTTTTAAATATTTTTTATTTTTAATTTTTTTACAAACGTTTTTCACATTCGTGTTTGGTATCGTTGGAACGGCCATGCTCTGGCCGATCCAACAATACCAAACTTTAAACCCTAGCTGCCACGGATCGGGAGATAAGGGGTTCCAATGAACACCCTATCTCCACCATTGGTGGCAGCTAGGGGTTAACTCCAGGAGTTAGGGGGAGTCCTCAGGGGGAGTTCCCGGAAGCTTGGCCGACATCCGACATCCTCATGGATATGCCCCAGCTCCTCGTGGATATGCCCCAGCTCCTCATGGACATGCCCCAGCTCCTCATGGACATGCCCCAGCACCTCATGGATATGCCCCAGCTCCTCATGGACATGCCCCAGCTCCTCGTGGACATGCCCCAGCTCCTCGTGGACATGCCCCAGGTCCTCATGGATATTGCCCCAGCACCTCGTGGATATGCCCCAGCTCCTCGTGGAAATGCCCCAGCTCCTCGTGGACATGCCCCAGCTCCTCCTGGATATGCCCCAGCTCCTCATGGATATGCCCCAGCACATGGAATGCTCCAGCTCATCATGGATAATATGCCCCAGCTCACACATGGATATGCCCCAGCTCACACATGGATTTGCCCCAGCTCCTCATGGATATGCCCCAGCTCCTTGTGGATATGCCCCAGCTCCTCGTGGACATTCCCCAGCTCCTCATGGATATTACCCCAGCACCTCATGGATATGCCCCAGCTCCTCGTGGACATGCCCCAGCTCCTCGTGGACATGCCCCAGCTCCTCCTGGATATTGCCCCAGCACCTCGTGGATATGCCCCAGCTCCTCATGGATATGCCCCAGCTCCTCGTGGACATGCCCCAGCTCCTCGTGGATATGCCCCAGCTCCTCATGGATATGCCCCAGCACATGGAATGCCCCAGCTCCTCATGGATATGCCCCAGCTGACACATGGATATGCCCCAGCTCCTCATGGATATGCCCCAGCTCACACATGGATTTGCCCCAGCTCCTCGTGGATATGCCCCAGCTCCTCATGGACATGCCCCAGCTCCTCGTGGATATGCCCCAGCTCCTCGTGGATATGCCCCAGCTCCTCATGGATATGCCCCAGCACATGGAATGCCCCAGCTCCTCATGGATAATATGCCCCAGCTCACACATGGATATGCCCCAGCTCCTCATGGATATGCCCCAGCTCACACATGGATATGCCCCAGCTCACACATGGATTTGCCCCAGCTCCTCATGGATATGCCCCAGCTCCTCGTGGACATGCCCCAGCTCCTCGTGGACATGCCCCAGCTCCTCATGGATATTCCCAGCCACCTAGTGGATATGCCCCAGCTCCTCGTGGATATGCCCCAGCTCCTCGTGGACATGCCCCAGCTCCTCATGGATATTGCCCCAGCACCTCATGGATATTGCCCCAGCACCTTTGGATATGCCCCAGCTCCTCGTGGACATGCCCCAGCTCCTCGTGGATATGCCCCAGCTCCTCATGGATATTGCCCCAGCACCTCATGGATATGCCCCAGCTCCTCCATGGACATGCCCCAGCTCCTCGTGGACATGACCCAGCTCCTCATGGATATTGCCCTAGCACCTCGTGGATATGCCCCAGCTCCTCGTGGATATGCCCCAGCTCCTGGTGGACATGCCCCAGCTCCTCCTGGATATGCCCCAGCACCTCATGGATATGCCCCAGCACCTCATGGATATGCCCCAGCTCCTCGTGGACATGCCCCAGCTCCTCGTGGATATTGCCCCAGCACCTCGTGGATATGCCCCAGCTCCTCGTGACATGCCCCAGATCCTCGTGGATATTGCCCCAGCACCTCGTGGAACATGCCCCCAGCTCCTCGTGGATATGCCCCAGCTCCTCATGGATATGCCCCAGCACATGGAATGCTCCAGCTCCTCATGGATATGCCCCAGCTGACACATGGATATGCCCCAGCTCCTCATGGATATGCCCCAGCTCCTCGTTGACATGCCCCAGCTCCTCGTGGACATGCCCCAGCTCCTCGTGGATATGCCCCAGCACCTCGTGGATATGCCCCAGCTCCTCGTGGATATGCCCAGCTCCTCGTGGATATGCCCAGCTCCTCGTGGATATGCCCCAGCACCTCGTGGATATGCCCCAGCTCCTCTCATGGATATGCCCCAGCTCCTCGTGGATATGCCCCAGTTCCTCGTGGATATGCCCCAGCTCCTCTCATGGATATGCCCCAGGCTCCTCGTGGATATGCCCCAGCTCATCGTGTATATGCCCCAGCTCCTCGTGGATATGCCCAGCTCCTCGTGGATATGCCCCAGCTCCTCTCATGGATACGCCCCAGCTCCTCGTGGATATACCCCAGCTCGTCGTGGATATGCCCAGCTCCTCGTGGATATGCCCCAGCTCCTCGTGGATATGCCCCAGCACCTCGTGGATATGCCCCAGCTCCTCGTGGATAATATATGCCCCAGCTCCTCGTGGATATGCCCCAGCTCCTCGTGGATATGCCCCAGCACCTCGTGGATAATGCCCCAGCTCCTCGTGGATATGCCCCAGCACATGGAATGCCCCAGCTCCTCATGGATATGCCCCAGCTCACACATGGATATGCCCCAGCTCCTCATGGATATGCCCCAGCTCACACATGGATTTGCCCCAGCTCCTCATGGATATGCCCCAGCTCCTCATGGATTTGCCCCAGCACATGGAATGCCCCAGCACCTCATGATAATGGCCCCAGCTCACCTACGCTGCCTTTTTCGATCCCTCAGAGCATCCGGCGGCGCGCAGCTTGGGCGCTCGCCAGGGGGAGTCACGTGACCAGCCGCGATTGGCTGGTGACGTGTTTCCTCCAGGCGAGCGCCGAAGCTGCATGCTTCGGACGCTCGCAGGGAGCGAAAAACGCGGCGGAGGGTTGTTGTGACATCGCCTAAGCTTAACAAAACCAGGCCACGTCGGTAATCAAATCTCAAGGCAGTACAACAAGGTTGTGTTAGTGTGTGACATTTTTTGGCCAGGCAGGAAGTGTAGAATGTGCACAGTCACATTCATGGCCACAAATATGTTGACAAATTTATGACAAAGGGTCCATAGAAATGTCAATAAATTTATGTACATATAATTTTAACAGTGTGGAAACCAAGCAATACATATTAACTTATTAAGTAAGGAAAAGCAACGCACACAAATAGGAAAATATAGAAAAAATAGAAAATTTATTTACAACATGGGGAAGGGAAGGGAACATGACAAGGATGGCAAACTGCCCAACAGGGGCACAAACAACACAAACAAACATAGACTGGAAGATGGCCGCCATTGTAAGCCAGGCGAACATCTTGTTCAGAATATTGGTTCACTTGAGAATTACTGGCATTTGAGGAGATGTTGGAGCTGGTTCGCATCTTTGATTACAAAGATTATGACTGCCGTAAGGGCCCTTATGGCAGGAAGAATAATTCTAGAAAGGATCGTATCGTTGACAAGCTACGCACCACCATCCTGGAGCTGTTTGGGAAAGACCGGACGAAGGACCAGATCTGAAAACGCTGGTCCGACCTCAAAGCACGCGAGCAGGAGCAGCTGAGGCACATCCGTGATATCACAATAAAGTTTGCCTTTCCTGAAGAGACTCGTGTTCAGACAATCCTTGCTCGTGTCCGGTCCGGCCTCGTCTTCAGTGAACCTGCAGATTTCGGGAGGAGGCTGCCACTGGTCTGTCTCACTGCCGCTCCATGATGTCCGCGGTATTGTTTAGGTGCTCCCGCAATTCCTGCAGCAGTTCCTGGATGGTATCGATCGTTGCAACTGGCAAGCGTAGCTCGCCGATCGCCTCCCGATTGCTAGGTCTGGCTTCTCCTTCTATATATCCAATAAATGAAAGAAGGAAAATACAGTAAGTAAAGCAGGTTTCTATTTTTGACTGAAAGTCTTGAAAAAATATAACAGTAGTATATACCAGTGCTGGCGGCCTCCTGAGGCTCCGACTCCTCCTCCGACTCCTCCCCCACCACCACCGTCAGCATATCCGGTGCTATATCTAAGAAATTAAAGAAATAAAAAATGCAGTAAACAACAAAACTGATTTATTTTTGAACAAAAGTCGATGCAAAATACAACAGTAAAAAAAAAAACCTGGACTGGCGGCCTCCTGCTGCTCCGGCTCCCTCTCTTCATCGCCCTCCTCCTGCTCCTCCTCTTCCTCCTCCTGCTCCTTTTGTGCTATACATAAAAAAATTAATTAAAATACAGTAAACAAATTTTTTTTCTGTTTTTGACCAAAAGTCGTTGCAAAATAAAACAGTATATACCAGCGCTGGTGGATGCCCATGGCTCCTCCTCCTCCTCCACTGGGGCACTGGTGCCCGCCGGGGCAGATGCTGCTGCCTTCTTCCTGTCTTCTGCCAAATCCAAAAAATAACACGTAAATAATGCAGACTGGAAAAAATGGTATATCTATACACTATATTGCCGAAAGTATTGCGACACCCCCTCCACTACCCCACTACCAGAGGCCTGTTCAATACCTCAGCAGCTGTTGAATTGCTGCAGCGCAGCAATTCAGTTTGCTGCAGCAGTGTCGTTGAACCCTTTGGATGCGAATTTTGAATCCAAAATGGCCGATGATTTCTTAATGAAAAATTCAGATTGTTTTCGGATCACTCTGACAAAATATAATAAAGAGAAGCAGTCAGCACAATTCCGTTTGGTATGCACACACCACAAATGATAGTTTTTAATGAATAAACGTTATGTTTACTTCTGAAACAATATATAAATTGAACTGTAATATATGTCTATGTGCAGGGGGAAATAATAAATAAATATTTTGTGCTTTGGTGAACAGAAACCGCAAAATTAACATTGCTGTATGGAATTATTACCTACTTCGAGGCGGCGGCCATCTTGCTGTACGGCATTGTTACTGCTTCATGGTGGCGGCCATCTTTAAAACATCACACTCAGCATCTCCTCGGGTCGCTGCAAGTGCTAGGTTAGCACTGCTGAGCGCTGAGCGGTTGAACGGCGTTCAATGGCAAGTTGCTAACTTAGCACTTGCAGCGGCTGAGGTATTGAACAGGCCTCAGCTTGACCCACCACTACTCCCATCTCAGAGTTCTAAAGTCACAAAATATTTATTTATTTCCTCTGCACATAGACATATATTACCGTTCAATTATATATTTTTTTCAGAAGTAAACATTACATTTATTCAATAAAAACTATTATTTGTGTTGTGTGCGTACAAAACGCATTGTGCGACTGCTTTTAGTTATTTTATAGATGCCTCAGCCTCAGTTTCACTTTCAGTTTCTGAATTTGTTTTGAAATTTGCATCTAAAGCGTTCAATAATGACACTGCTGCAGCAAACTGAATTGCTGCGCTGCATCAATTCAGCAGCTGCTGAGGACGTATTGAACGCGGCTCTGTTTGGATGCACTTTCAGAAGAACTACATGTCCCATCCTACCACTTAGCAGAGACGCAGAGATTTTTATTGATGCGCAGGTGGGAGCCAATATTGGGCAAGCTGCGGGTCATCTCGTATGCATCACTCAATCACAACAACCCCCCCCCAGCACACTACAGACTATACACACAGTGCCAAAAGAAATCCAGCATTGTAACTTCATCTACATACATCAAATGTCACAATTTTGACGAATACGTAAAATCACAAAAAGGCAGAGCTATGGCAAAACTGCATGTATGACGAGTCATGAAACCGCAAAGCTATACACAATCACATTGCATGAAAAAAGGACTAGATAAATCAACGTATTTCTGTGCACATTAGCACATGCAAGCACATTATTATTATTATACAGGATTTATATAGCGCCAACAGTTTGCGCAGCGCTTTACAATATAACATGACACTTACGTTTGGCTATGACACGCCGGATGTGTCTCAGCTGCTCCTCCTCGCGTACCTTCAGATCGGACCAGCGTTTCCGGAGCTGGTCCTTCGTCCGGTCCTTCCCGAACAACTCCAAAATGGTGGTGCGTAGCTTATCGAGGATACGATTCTTTCTAGTGTTCTTCTTCCTGCCGTAAGGGCCCTTACAGCAATCGTAATCCTTCAGATCAAAGATCCGGACCAGCTCGAGCATCTCCTCAAACGACATATTGCTGGCCCGCTTCGTTCTGGGTGGTGGTGGTTCATTGAGAGACGATGAAGAGGTGTCAGAATGGCACTCGTCTCTTGCAGCCATGGTGAATAATAATAACAATATTTTGTCCAAAAAAAGTTGTCAAAAAACTGGCTCAATAAAGTTACGACATCCGCACGCGCGCGCATGCGCGACCCGCGGATGAATCGGATCCGACCTGAGTACGAATTTTCGTATCGATCGGATTAATGGAAACAAAAAAAACAAGTGATAAGCATTTACAAATACAAAATTTACAGAATCAGCGATATAACCGATAATAGTTAAATATACGATGTCCAGAATTACCGAAATGGAACCGAAATCACGAATGGAACCGAAATTATGAATAGAGCAAAAATAAATTTCGATTTGACACATTTCAAGTCCATTTGAAATTTCCGAAAATTTTTCGTTTCGGCTCGGAAAACATTTCGGTTCGGACATTTTCGGATCTAAAAATTTTCGGAAATTCGGCCGCATCCAAAAACACGAATCGGGAAATTTCGTGAAAAATCCGAAATTCCGAAACCCGAAACGCACATCCCTAATAATATCCCGTTTACCAATATTTAATGTCTTGTAAGTAGATATGTAGGGAAAAAGCATGTTCAATTTGGACATTGAGTGAAACCGCTTTAAAGCACACCGGTCATATTTACCAAAATGTTGCCACCATCTTGGTGATAGCATTGGCACAACATTTGTATAGAACTGTGAGGTACTGTCAGAGCTGCTGTTATCAGGTGAGGTCAAATGAAGCAGATTATAGGAGACAGGCAATGTACATATGACGGCCTAGCAGGTACATATGACAGGTGACATGTTAAAAAGGTGTTCACTTAATCAGTTAGTACCCATTGGATGGCATCCTATAGGTGGACCATTAGCACCAAAAAATAGTTCTGGAGTGCAGTGACCACCATCGAAATAGCTGCCCCTCATATCTGAGGAGTGAGTTTTCTGCTGCAAATAAGGGGTAAAAGTAGGACTGGGTGGTCAATACAGATTATACTGTGACATTCCTTTAGCCAACCTTCATCAACTACTCCACCTAGCTTCTTTTGGTTGTAGCATATCAGCCTGATCTCTGGCAGGTATGATTCTTCATTTGAAATCTTGACCCACCCTACCTCAGCCTCAACATTCTTCTTGTCAAGAAGACCAAACTGGGGGGCCAATGTTTGAATATGCCCACACCAGTGTATAATCATGCTCATAAACTAGTTTCCCATGATATTCATCCAACTTAAATTGCAAATACTAAATCAGCTATTGGTATAGCTCTTTCTAACACACGATCAATACTTAAAGCTATGAGGGCTCCATGTGTTAGATGCATTTTCTACTATCTTTACCTATGTAAATTTTTACTTAAATTAGTGTGGTTTAACCCCTTAGTGACCGGGCGGTTTTACACAAATCCGTCCTTTAGTGACCGCTGCTGTTTTTACGTTTCTGCGCTGTTAGTGTTTACGTCAAATTTTCCTCTTACTCGTTTATGTAACCCACACATATTTTACACTGTTTTTCTCGTCATTAAATGGACTTTATAAAGATACCATTTTTTTCATCATTTCATATAATTTACTATAAAAAATATTGTGAAATATGACAAAAAAATTGAAAAAACACCACTTTTTCGAACTTTGACCCCCAAAATTTCTTATGTATCAACAACCGTCAAAAAAAATTAATTCCTTAGTAGTTTCTAAATTTAGTACTGAGTTTAGCAATACCCAATGTTTACATATTCCTCGCTTTTTTCCTCATTTTATGCAACAATAAGTGCAAGTAGCACTTTGCCATTTCCAAAGAGTTTATTTTCAAAACTAGTGCTAGTGACATTGTAACACTGATATCTGTCACTAATTCCTGAATAACCCGCCACATATACATATTTTTTTAAAGTACACAAATCAAGGTATTAAACTTGGGGTATTTTGACTCTTTCCATGCAAACCATTTTACCACAAATCTATGCCAAAGTTTGAGAAAAAAAATTTTTTGGGTGATTTTTTTTTTTTGAACGCCATTTAAGAATACATGTACTGTGAACTTTAAGGTTTACTTACCATATATTTTTAGAAAGGGCACACCCTAGGGTGCTTCAAAGAGTTGTATTTTAACACTTTCCATGCACTAGCTCTATGTCAAACTTTCAGGTAGTCACTTTTTGGGTTATTTTTTCACACACATTGTACTTTAGGCATGAATTGTCAAATCCAGTTATGGGTTACTGCCAAAAAACACCCCAAAATATGTTCAGCAACATCTTCTGAGTAAATTTATACCACCCATGTATAGGTATGTCGGGTCATTTGGGGGCTAATAGGCCTTATTTGGGGGGTGCGCATTTCAGTTTTCCAACTTGGAATTTTCACATTTCGTCATCATGCACCCATGTCCTATTTGGGACATTTTTGAAGCCGGCCAAAGTAATTTACCCCCATCAAACCATATATTTTTAGAAAGGGCACACCCTAGGGTGCTTCAAAGAGTTGTATTTTAACACTTTCCATGCACTAGCTCTATGTCAAACTTTCAGGTAGTCACTTTTTGGGTTATTTTTTCACACACATTGTACTTTAGGCATGAATTGTCAAATCCAGTTATGGGTTACTGCCAAAAAACACCCCAAAATATGTTCAGCAACATCTTCTGAGTAAATTGATACCACCCATGTATAGGTATGTTGGGTCATTTGGGGGCTAATAGGCCTTATTTGGGGGGTGCGCATTTCAGTTTTCCAACTTGGAATTTTCACATTTCGTCATCATGCACCCATGTCCTATTTGGGACATTTTTGAAGCCGGCCAAAGTAATTTACCCCCATCAAACCATATATTTTTAGAAAGGGCACACCCTAGGGTGCTTCAAAGAGTTGTATTTTAACACTTTCCATGCACTAGCTCTATGTCAAACTTTCAGGTAGTCACTTTTTGGGTTATTTTTTCACACACATTGTACTTTAGGCATGAATTGTCAAATCCAGTTATGGGTTACTGCCAAAAAACACCCCAAAATATGTTCAGCAACATCTTCTGAGTAAATTGATACCACCCATGTATAGGTATGTCGGGTCATTTGGGGGTTAATAGGCCTTATTTGGGGGGTGCGCATTTCATTTTTCCAACTTGGAATTTTCACATTTCGTCATCATGCACCCATGTCCTATTTGGGACATTTTTGAAGCCGGCCAAAGTAATTTACCCCCATCAAACCATATATTTTTAGAAAGGGCACACCCTAGGGTGCTTCAAAGAGTTGTATTTTAACACTTTCCATGCACTAGCTCTATGTCAAACTTTCAGGTAGTCACTTTTTGGTTATTTTTTCACACACATTGTACTTTAGGCATGAATTGTCAAATCCAGTTATGGGTTACTGCCAAAAAACACCCCAAAATATTGTTCAGCAACATCTTCTGAGTAAATTGATACCACCCATGTATAGGTATGTCGGGTCATTTGGGGGCTAATAGGCCTTATTTGGGGGTGTGCATTTCAGTTTTCCAACTTGGAATTTTCACATTTCGTCATCATGCACCCATGTCCTATTTGGGACATTTTTGAAGCCGGCCAAAGTAATTTACCCCCATCAAACCATATATTTTTAGAAAGGGCACACCCTAGGGTGCTTCAAAGAGTTGTATTTTAACACTTTACATGCACTAGCTCTATGTCAAACTTTCAGGTAGTCACTTTTTGGGTTATTTTTTCACACACATTGTACTTTAGGCATGAATTGTCAAATCCAGTTATGGTTACTGCCAAAAAAACACCCCAAAATATGTTCAGCAACATCTTCTGAGTAAATTGATACCACCCATGTATAGGTATGTCGGGTCATTTGGGGGCTAATAGGCCTTATTTGGGGGGTGCGCATTTCAGTTTTCCAACTTGGAATTTTCACATTTCGTCATCATGCACCCATGTCCTATTTGGGACATTTTTGAAGCCGGCCAAAGTAATTTACCCCCATCAAACCATATATTTTTAGAAAGGGCACACCCTAGGGTGCTTCAAAGAGTTGTATTTTAACACTTTCCATGCACTAGCTCTATGTCAAACTTTCAGGTAGTCACTTTTTGGGTTATTTTTTCACACACATTGTACTTTAGGTATGAATTGTCAAATCCAGTTATGGGTTACTGCCAAAAAACACCCCAAAATATGTTCAGCAACATCTTCTGAGTAAATTTATACCACCCATGTATAGGTATGTCGGGTCATTTGGGGGCTAATAGGCCTTATTTGGGGGGTGCGCATTTCAGTTTTCCAACTTGGAATTTTCACATTTCGTCATCATGCACCCATGTCCTATTTGGGACATTTTTGAAGCCGGCCAAAGTAATTTACCCCCATCAAACCATATATTTTTAGAAAGGGCACAGCCTAGGGTGCTTCAAAGAGTTGTATTTTAACACTTTCCATGCACTAGCTCTATGTCAAACTTTCAGGTAGTCACTTTTTGGGTTATTTTTTCACACACATTGTACTTTAGGCAAGAATTGTCAAATCCAGTTATGGGTTACTGCCAAAAAACCCCCCAAAATATGTTCAGCAACATCTTCTGAGTAAAGTGATACCACCCATATATAGTTTGTTCTGTTGTTTTTGGGGTGCTACGCCAATCTTTGACATGTGCTTGTCAATTTTCTAATTTGACATACAGTATCTTCTTTGCTTATCTTCTTTTTAGGGGCCTTTTTACATACCCCAGTTTTTTGAACGTGCATATATTTGGTAAGCTTACACCCCAAAGTATTGTAAATGGAGTGTTTTTATGCTATGGATGCAACCGTTTGCTCCAAACAAATTGGATACTGTTTGGTGGTCATTTTTCATTTTCACACCCACATCAGTTTTGGACTGTGATTTAGGAGACACTGTTGTTTGTTACTGCATGAAAACTCTCCAGGTTGTTTTCTGCAAGGTCTCCTGAGTACACCCATGCCCCCCATGCATAGGTTTGCCAGGATTTTGGGAAGGTTCAAATACAATTTTTATGACTTTGTCATTGGAGTTGAAATTGAGATTATTTCTTCAGCTAGGCCTAGCTTTGGTTTTGGGTCTACCGCATACCCCAGTTTGAATTATTGCCAGAAAATTGTTTATATTTGTTATGTTGACACCCCAAGGTATTGCATATGGAGTGCTTTGATGCCATGGATGCAACGGTTTTAGCCCAAAACATTTGAGAAGGTGTGTGGTGTAATTTTTCAATTTTCAGATTTTCACACCCACATCAGTTTTGGACTGTGATTCGGAGACACGTTGTTTGTTACTGCATGAAAACTCTCCAGGTTGTTTTCTGCAAGGTCTCCTGAGTACACCCATGCCCCCCATGCATAGGTTTGCCAGGATTTTGGGAAGGTTCAAATACAATTTTTATGACTTTGTCATTGGAGTTGAAATTGAGATTATTTCTTCAGCTAGGCCTAGTTTTGGTTTTGTGTCTACCGCATACCCCAGTTTGAATTATTGCCAGAAAATTGTTTATATTTGTTATGTTGACACCCCAAGGTATTGCATATGGAGTGCTTTGATGCCATGGATGCAACGGTTTTAGCCCAAAACATTTGAGAAGGTGTGTGGTGTAATTTTTCAATTTTCAGATTTTTACGCCCACATTAGATTTGGACTGTGATTTAGGAGACACTGTTGTTGTTACTGCATGAAAACTCTCCAGGTTGTTTTCTGCAAGGTCTCCTGAGTACACCCATGCTCCCCATGCATAGCTTTTGCCAGGATTTTGGGAAGTTCAAATACAATTTTTATGACTTTGTCATGGAGTTGAAATTGAGATTATTCTTTCAGCTAGGCCTAGCTTTGTTTTGGGTCTACCGCATACCCCAGTTTGAATTATTGCCAGAAAATTGTTTATATTTGTTATGTTGACACCCCAAGGTATTGCATATGGAGTGCTTTATGCCATGGATGCAACGGTTTTAGCCCAAAACATTATGAGAAGGTGTGTGTGTAATTTTTCAATTTTCAGATTTTTACGCCCACATTAGATCTGGACTGTGATTTAGGAGACACTGTTGTTTGTTACTGCATGAAAAATCTCCAGGTTGTTTTCTGCAAGGTCTCCTGAGTACACCCATGCCCCCCATGCATAGGTTTGCCAGGATTTTGGGAAGGTTCAAATACAATTTTTATGACGTTGTCATTGGAGTTGAAATTGAGATTATTTCTTCAGCTAGGCCTAGCTTTGGTTTTGGGTCTACCGCATACCCCAGTTTGAATTATTGCCAGAAAATTGTTTATATTTGTTATGTTGACACCCCAAGGTATTGCATATGGAGTGCTTTGATGCCATGGATGCAACGGTTTTAGCCAAAAAAACATTTGAGAAGGTGTGTGGTGTAATTTTTCAATTTTCAGATTTTTACGCCCACTTTAGATTTGGACTGTGATTTAGGAGACACTGTTGTTTGTTACTGCATGAAAACTCTCCAGGTTGTTTTCTGCAAAGTCTCCTGAGTACACCCATGCCCCCCATGCATAGGTTTGCCAGGATTTTGGGAAGGTTCAAATACAATTTTTATGACTTTGTCATTGGAGTTGAAATTGAGATTATTTCTTCAGCTAGGCCTAGCTTTGGTTTTGGGTCTATCGCATACCCCAGTTTGAATTATTGCCAGAAAATTGTTTATATTTGTTATGTTGACACCCCAAGGTATTGCATATGGAGTGCTTTGATGCCATGGATGCAACGGTTTTAGCCCAAAACATTTGAGAAGGTGTGTGGCGGTAATTTTTAAATTTTTATTTTTACGCCCACATTAGATTTGGACTGTGATTTAGGAGACACTGTTGTTTGTTACTGCATGAAAACTCTCCAGGTTGTTTTCTGCAAGGTCTCCTGAGTACACCCATGCCCCCCATGCATAGGTGTGCAAAGATTTTGGCAAAATACAGCACCAATTGTAGAACTTAAAATGTACGAATAAAATGTAAAAGTCTGGTGCAGTAAAAGAAAAAAAAAACTAAACTGAACTAACTAACTGGAGTGTTGAAAAAAAAAAAAGGAAAAAAAAAATCACAGATCACGCACAGTGTGATATAGCTTGAAACAGTCCCCAAGACACAGTCCAGGTTGTCCAGGGCATTCTGGGCAGTAAAAGATTGTGTCTCTCCTCTGCCCCCTCTTGAAACACACCCTGCACCTTTTTTGGGTTTCTGTTTGCCCTCAGTAGGGGGGATTTTATAAATAAAATGCGTAGCCCCAACTCTGTCCCCCATCACTGCCCGGGGAGCAGGTGCATCCTGGTACAAAAGCCCCGAAATGACCTGGAGCTGAAACTGTAAAAAGGACAGCGTCACTCCGGGGTTTACCTTTTTGCAGAGCAAAAAGGCATTGTGGGTTGCAATTTGCATCAGGTAAATTGCAACCTTTTTGTACCAGGCCCTTGACTTCCGCATAATCTGGTAGGGCTGGAGCAGCTGATCTGCCAGATCAACCCCACCCATATGCCGGTTATAGTCTTTGATGCACACTGGCTTCCTGATGCGCTCAGCTCTGCCACGTACAGAGACCTCCACAGACCTCTCAGTGTGGATGGTGGATAGAAGGTATACATCCTTCTTGTCTCTGTACTTGACCGCCAACAGCTCCTCTTGGCGCAGAGCTGAGGTCTCCCCCCTTTTTAGCCGGGTGCGGACAAGCTGTGCTGGGAAACCTACGTGGTTCTTGCGAACAGTACCGCATGCTGCTGTATCAAAACAATACAGCAGCTTGAACAAAGGGACACTTGTATAAAAATTATCAACATACAAGTGGTACCCTTTGTTCATCAGGGGAAAAAGTAGGTCCCACACAATCTTGCCACTGGTTCCCATGTGTTCTGGGCAACCTGGAGGGTCAAGGCTACTATCCTTTCCCTCGTACACCCGGAAGGCCTGAGTATACCCACTCTCGCTGTCACAGAGCTTATACACCTTCACTCCATACCTGGAGCGTTTGGAAGGAATATACTGTTTGAATCCCAGCCTTCCCTTGTATTTCATTAGGGATTCATCCACGCAGATATTCCTTCCAGGTGTATAAGCCTCTGCAAACCTGGCGGCGAAGTGGGTAATCAGGGGGCGGATTTTATACAGCCTGTCAAACTGGGGATGCTCTCTAGGAGGGCACAGGCTGTTGTCACTGAAGTGCATGAAACGCAAAAGGTTTTCATACCTTCTACGTGACATTGATTGGGGGTAAATGGGGGTAGAGCAGATGGGGCTACTGCTCCAGTAGGAGCGAATTGAGGGCTTCTTTATGATGCCCATCAGCATAGTAAGTGCCCAGAATTTCAGAAATTCTGGCACATCTAGCGGGGTCCATTGCTGCCTTGCCAAGTAGGAGTCTGGCTTCGCAGCACAATGCTGATGGGCATACAGATTTGATTGGGCCACGATGTGGCCCAACAAATCATCCCCCATAAACACCTGCAAAAACTGTGTGGCGGTAAATCCTGCAACATCAATATTGATGCCAGGATTTGCCGTGAAAGGAGGGATATCTGGCCTCTGGCGATGAGGCACTACCCACTCCTCAGCTGGAGCTGTGCGTCCCCTGCTGGCAGGTGGTGACCCAGGATCTGCATCAGAAACATCACTAGATACATCAGCCAGCGTAGATGATGTATCTAGCGACGTCTCTGAGCAGTTGGCGGGGTCAAAATCAGGGTCGGAGTCTGACGCAGATGCCTCAGATTCTGATGCCAGGATGGCATATGCCTCCTCGGCGCTGTACACCCTCTCAGACATTATATATAATAGATTATAAAATTTTATAATTATTATATATAATAAGCGGATTGTTGGTTCTTAGAAGAACCGTTGGGTTTCACAAGAAAATACAAATAAACACCTAAATCTCTCTAAATCACTCTAAACCTGCCTCAATTCTTCTAAATCTCCCTAAAATCTCTCTAAATCTGCCTAAATTTTTCTAATCTCACTAAAATCTCTCTAAATCTGCCTCAATTTTTCTAATCTCACTAAAATCTCTAACCTGTCAAATCTGATCTCTCTCTCTCGCTCACCAAAACACAAGTGAGGAGAGGGAGGGAGAATCACAGAGGTCAGAGCCAATATTTACAAAATATTGACCTGACCTGACAAATTAGAAATTTTATTTAGATTTTTTTTTACTTCTGATTGGATGTTGCTAGCCTGCCTCTCTGATGAGGCAGGCTAGGAACATCCCACTCAGCCCCAAGAGGACCCTGCCCTTAGAAGGGCAGCGCCATCTTGGCTGTCAGTTTATTTTATTTTATAACTTTTTATTGATTTTTATTTTTATTTTTTTTACACTTTTTTTACTCTGCTGGGTGCCTTGATCCCTCGAGGCACCCAGCAGAGCACCTGATCACTCATGTGATCGTTTTGTACTGAGTGCCACGATACCTCGTGGCACTCAGTACTTCCTGCCGCTACCGGAAGTGATCGCTCGGGGGGAGCGATCACTTAGCGGACCGGCGGCAGGTAAGCATATTGCAAGGATGCCTCGATGTCGAGGCATCCTGCAATATACACAGAGCAGCTGGAAGCGATACCGATCGCTTCCAGCGCTCTCTAGAAGTGCCGGGCACCTCTCCGGTGAAACCGGATGTTGATCGCTCCCGGGGAGCGATCACAAGGTGCCCCGGCACTTCTCACCGCCATTGCACGGATGCCTGGACTCCCAGGCATCCTGCAATGGCGTTTGAGCTGCTGGAAGCGATCCGATCGCTTCCAGCGCTCAAAAAACCGCAGGACGTACCATGTACGTCAGCGGGTCTAAAAGAGACCCGCTGCAATGACGTACATGGTACGTCCTGGGTCCTTAAGGGGTTAAACCATCCCAAGTTTATCTTCACAAGTATAGTTCAATGTTATTAGATATTTGAAAGCCACATGAAAAAAAAAAAAGTGCAAATATGTGGCTTTTTCCAAATTTAGATTCAATAAATAAATAAAACAAATCAAAAGTTGAAAGCAATGTTTCACCATATGGAATCTTATGTTTAATTGCTTTGTTCCCGTCTCTTTTTTTTTAAAGTGACAATAATTTTCCAACTAATTAAAGACCAGATGTTACAATGTATGCCAGTCAATTAAAAATCAGAAACCAGGTAAACAACCTTTGCTGCCAACTAGCTTAGGGAACCAGCTTCTGTCACTAGCAGGGCACATTATTGTTATTTTTCTTTTATAATTACTTGTTATAGTGCACATAGTTTCTTATGTATGCACGCAAGATATAGGAAGACAATACCAACGTTCCATTCTTATGTTTCTAAGGCGTAAGGATTCCTAATGCAGAGTTTTCCAAACCGTATGATTATATTAATTGTCTGAATGAAAGAACATGGGGGGGGGGGTGTTTCACTAATCACCACTGTTTACTGTTGTTGCAAACAACGGTGAAAACCGCCATTGTTGTGACCATCATATACTGCGTCAGTGCAGGGAGGGAACTTCAAACAATGGCAGGGGACATTTCACTAATGAAACGTCCACTGCTATTGTTTGGGTTTCCCTTTCTGGATCCTCGCAGTTTACTGTGATTGCATTTTAGCTGTTGCTTGCAACAATGTTAAATGATGTCGAAATGATGACTAGTGAATGACCCCCATAGAATTTTCAAGTATTATATATTGATACATCATGCTTTCCGTAGGATTGCTTGTCCAAATTCAATATGTGTGTTTAGTGCACCTGTACTTTATTCATATCATGGCATGATTCGAATTTTAGTTTCCAAGAAGAATTGTCGTTGACAATATACTGTATTTAGAAAAAAATCATTATATCAGGATGCATTTAATAAGTAAAAGTTTGCACATCTTTTGATTCAAGATTAGTGCGCTCCCTACAAGCAATTTCTGCTTGTATGCTGATAATGCAGACCTTGTGTGAAAATGTTTAAGCTAAAGGACACCATCTAAAGTTTACAACCTTTCATCCCAGCAATATTTCTGTAAAGGATAAATACATACATAACACTTTACAAATTAGTTGTAATGTTCCCACGTTCCAATCCTGTCTTCCTGCCCTCTGTATTCCTCATGTTTTGGTTCCTATGTGTTTCCCTGTGCTGCTTTCCCTGAGATGCAGCTCAGGGGTTAAGTTGTCTGCTAAGTTCAATTGCTCATTGAGCTTCTGCTGGTGATATGGGCTGATTACTCCCCTATATAAAGCCATGGGCCCATATCACCAGGCACTTGCATCTGGTTCACTTTAGGGATGTGCGTTTCGGGTTTCGGAACTTCGGAATTTTCACGAAATTTCCCGATTCGTGCATTCGGATTCGGCCGATTTTACGAAAATTTTAAGATCCGAAAACGGCAGATCCGAACGAATTTTCGTGTCAAAATGAAAACTTTTCGGAATTTTCGAATGGACTAGAAATGTGTAAAATCGAAATTCATTTTCATTCCATTCGTGATTTCAGCTCCATTCCGGATTTCGGTTCCATTTCAGTAATTTCGGACATCGTATTTATATCGCTGATTCTGTAATTAAGTTTTGTATCATTCCCATCTCAATGTTTCCTTCCTGGAAAACCAGAGAAATCTCAATGTATCCTTCTTGTAAAACATGAGAAATCTCAATGTATCCTTGTTGTAAAACATGAGAAAATCTCAATGGCAGAATTATCGTATCGGCAGAATTATTGTATCGTATAATTATCGTATCGTATCGTATAATTATCGTATCCGAAAAACCATTAGTTTACGTCAAAACGAATAGACACTTTGAAATGAGGAGAACAGACGTTCCGAAAAACCCGAAAATTTCCGAAATCACGAAAAAAAAGTAGATCCGAAAAACGAAACAAAACGAAACGAAACGAAAATCGGCCGAAACGAGTCGAAACGAAAATTTTCAAAATCCGAACGAACCGAATCGAACCGAAAAAAAATCGGTGCACAAGCCTAGTTCACTTCAGTTACTGTTTTGTTCCTGAGAGCTCCCTGCTATTCTGTCTAAGTTCAAGTTCTAGTTCATGTTTAATGTTTACCTTATTTCTTTGGTTTCTCTGTCTATTGTTCCTTTAGTTAGCCTAGGTTCCAGTTTATGTCCAGGGTTTTTGTTATCAGTTTCAATGTTTCTCGATTGTCTGAGTTTCATGTTCCGATTGTTTTCCTGGTTTTGACCCTCTGTCCTGGCTGACGGATTTTTTCTGGTGCTGTATCCCCGCTTTGGCTTAAGGTAAACATTTTGGTTTTGACTCCTGGCTTATTCACTGGCGACTCTTCTGGACATCCCTAGCTGTACTGTGCATATTGATTTATTGTTTTGTTGTGTGTCCCTGCTGACCACGACTTTTGGGATTGAAGTCCTTCCCTGCAGGTTGTGGAGTATATACTCCTTCAGGTATTCTGTGTACACCCTGGGACTCTGTACAGCTACTAGGTAACCTTTTTCTATTAGTGCAGATTCGGCCACTCTAAGGACCGATCTATCAGTATAGGGCTCCTTTAGTATAGCCGTGCAGAGGTCCCCAGTGTCTTCTGTGGTTATTCACGTATCCAAGGTTATTGTGTCCTGCATCTCTGCATATAGGGGCTTTTCACTCGTACCAGGGCCCTACTTGGCGCATGCCGTGTACCGCCATTGTGACTGAATGTGACATAATGCAAGAGCCAACCATAAAGCCCGCAGAGTTACGTAAAGTGTTTGAATCCATGCTGCACCTGTTTGGTGAATTTATGTCAAAGTGGAAGGGGTTAATGGACACTATTTTTCTCCCTTCTAATGATCTAGCTGTTCAAGAAAACAGGGTACGTGGTCCGCTTTCCCCTGAGAAGATGAATAGAAGGCAAACTGGCCAGCCCTGTTTTTATTGTGCCAGTTCGTCATATTTCATTTCATGGTGCCCATTTAAACCAGTGCGCGCTGAGGCTGGCAAAGTGCTCACTTTGCCCACGACCCACAGTTGGGTCACCAAGGCCAGTTCCCGTTATGAATCCAAGGTAATCAGACCCCATTTACCGTCCAGGTTTAGGAGAGCCCTTTCTAGGGTAACCAGACCTGTGGAGAGGGCAACTGATGTTAATGGCCTTGCTGAATATTCTGACTATGGGTCAGATGGTGCCAGGCCCCGTACTGGGTCAGTTGGCATCAGACACCACCATGTATCCAAGGTCAGACCCCCTTTACCGTCCAGGCCTAGGAGAGCCCTTCCAGAGGTAACCAGGTCTGTTGAGGGGGCAACTGACATCTCAGACCCAGCTGAGTTTTCCCCTTCTGATCCCGAGGAACAAATGGAGTTTGACTCCTTTCTCGGCCAGGGAGTCAGAGGATGAAGCCATGGAGGTTGTTCCCATTAATACTTCTCGTATATACCCTTGCCAAATGGCCAGACAGCCTAATGGTGGTCCAGGGCGTAAGACATTTACAGGCTGTATTTCCAGCGGTACTGTATGCTTATCTGCACCACCCACTGCACTTATAGTGCCAGGCGGCAAGGCCGCATTTATGGGGTCTGGTGGTGGGATCACAACCAAGGAGTTTGATGGGGAAACCGCAATCATGTTGTCTAGCGGTGATGCCGCAATCATGGAGAGTAGCGGCGTAACTGCTATGCATTTGTTTAATGGTAAAATCAAGTTGCTTTTGTTTGACAGTGAAGCTGTCACATCTGTTGTTGGTTACGTGCCACCCATGTCTGTTGCTGGCGCAGTGCCACCCATGTCTGTTGCTGGCGCAGTGCCAGCGGTGCTGCCTAAACCTGACGCAGTGCCAGCTGTGCTACCTAAACCTGGCACGGTGCCAGCTGTGCTACCTAAACCTGGCACGGTGCCAGCGGTGCTACCTAAACCTGGCGCAGTGCTACCTAAACCTGGCGCATGCTGGGTACCTCCATTGAGACTGAATGTACCACTAGCAAATTTACAGTATATTTTAACTATTTTCAAATAACAATCTCTATACAACATTGCCATTTTGAATTCAATGGCAGAGGATACAGTGTTAAAACATAACTTTTATTAAGCCAGATAGACATTTGTATTCTGGACCACTAGGGGCCTCCGAGGACAAGAAACAGTAAAGATCAAGCTCTGAGTGAGCTTGCAAAGAGGTAAAAACAAACACCTATACAGTGGCAAGAAAAAGTATGTGAACCCTTTGGGATTACGTGGAGTTTTGCATGAATTGGTCATAAAATGTGCTCTGATCTTCATCTAAGTAACAACAATTTGAAAAACACCGTCTGCTTAAAACAATACAACACAAACATTATATGTTTTCATGTGTTTATTGAACAGAACATGTAAACATTCACAGTGCCGGGTGGAAAAAGTATGTGAACCTTTGGACTTAATAAACTGGTTGACCCTCCTTTGGCAGCAATAACCTCAACCAAACGTTTACTGTAGTTGCAGATCAGACCTGCACAACGATCTGGAGTAATTTTGGACCACTCCTCTTCACAAAACTGTTTCAGTGTAGCAATATTCTTGATGTCTGGTGTGAATCGCTCTCTTAAGGTCATGCCACAGCATTTCAATCAGGTTGAGGTCAGGACTCTGACTGGGCCCCTCCAGAAGGTGTATTTTGTTTTGTTGAAGCCATTCCTTTGTTGAATTACTTGTATGCTTCGGGTCATTGTTCTGTTGCATCACCCATCCTCTGCGGAGCTTCAGTTGGCGGACAGATGGTCTTCCGTTTTCCTGCAAAATGTCTTGATAAACTCTGGAATTCATTTTTCCATCAATGACAACAATCCGTCCAGGCCCTGAGGCAGCAAAGCAGCCCCAAACCATGATGCTCCCTCTGCCATGTTTTACAGTGGGGATGAGGTTTTGATGTTGGTGTGCTGTGCCTTTTTTTCTCCACACATAGTGTTGTGTGTTTTTTCCAAACATCTCAATTTTGGTTTCATCTGTCCAGAGAATATTTTGCCAGTAGTGCTGTAGAACATCCAGGTCCTCTTTTGCAAACTTCAAACGTGCTGCAATATTCTTTTTGGACAGCAATGGCTTCCTCCGTGGTGTCCTCCCATGTTCTCCATACTTGTTTAATGTTTTCCTTATTGTAGATGTGTCAACAAAAATGTTAGCATGTGCCAGAGATTTCTGTAAGTCTTTAGCTGACACTCTAGGATTCTTCTTTACCTCATTAAGCATTCTGTGCTGTGCTCTTGCAGTCATCTTTACAGGACGACCATGCCTAGGGAGAGTAGCAACAGTGCTGAACTTTCTCCATTTGTAGACAGTCTGTCTTACCGTGGATACATGAACATCAAGGCTTTTGGAGATACTTTTGTAACCCTTTCCAGGTTCATGCAAGTCAACAATTCTTGATCGTATGTCTTCTGAGAGCTCTTTTCTGCGAGGCATGGTTCACATCAGGCAGTGCTTCTTGAAACCAGTAAACCCAAAACTGGTGTGCATTTTTAAAGGGCAGGACAGCTTTCAGCAACACATCCAATAATATCACACTGATTGGACTCACTCCTGGCTCCAATTAGCTCTTGGAGAAATCATTAGGCTAGGGGTTCACATACTTTTTCCACCCTACACTGTGAATGTTTACATGTTCTGTTCAATAAACACATGAAAACATATAATGTTTGTGTTGTATTATTTTAAGCAGACTGTGTTTTTCAAATTGTTGTGACTTAGATGAAGATCAGAGCACATTTTATGACCAATTCATGCAAAACTCCACGTAATCCCAAAGGGTTCACATACTTTTTCTTGCCACTGTATCAGAATTGCCTAAAGACACGGAGATACTAACGGACCTGAATTTATTAGTGCATTCACCTAAGAGAATTCTATTGAAGGGTCTCTTATTTTTATATGTCCCTGATCCCCTGTTAGCAGGTGGTATAAATAATGCTGTACTTAGGAGGATTGCAAGTGAAAGCCCATTTTACCCCAGGGTTCTATATACAATTTCTATGTTACATAGTTACATAGTTATATAGGCTGAAAAAAGACATGCGTCCATCGGGTTCAGCCTCTCCCACATAACCTACTGCTGTTGATCCAAAAGAAGGCAAAAAACCCAGTCTGAATATGCAACATACTGGGAAAAAATTCCTCTTGACCACAGAATGGCAGTCAGATTTCTCCTTGGATCAAGAAGCTTTTACCCACATATTAAATATTATAACCCTTAATATTCTGTGTCTGCAGGAAGTCATCCAGTCGTTTTTTAAAAGTCTGTACAGACTCTGACCCAACCACCTCAACAGGCAGAGAATTCCACAGCTTTATTGTTCTCACCGTAAAATAACCCTTCCTATGCTTTAAGCTAAATTTTATTTCTTCCAGTCTAAATGGATGACCCCGTGTCCTGTGTATAGACCTGTTAATGAATAGGTTATCAGACAATGGTTGATAATGGCCCCGTATATATTTATATAAGGTTATCAGATCCCCTCTAAGGCGCCTTTTCTCTAAACTAAACAGGTTTAAGCTTGTTAGTGTTTCCTCATAACTTAACCCTTCCATCCCCCTTATTAATTTAGTTGCCCGTCTCTGCACTTTTTCTAGCGATATAATATCTTTTTTTAAGACAGGTGCCCAAAATTGCACGGCATATTCAAGGTGCGGCCTGACCATTGATTTGTACAGAGGCAAAATTATGTTTTCATCCCGTGAGTGAACTCCCCTTTTAATGCATGCCAGTACTTTGCTGGCCTTGGCGGTTGCTGTTTGACATTGCACATTGTTACTTAGTTTGAAGTCTATGATTATTCCCAAATCCTTCTCCTGCTTGGATTTCCCTAACTCCGTACCATTTAGGGTATAAATTACTTGTGTGTTCTTCACTCCAAAGTGCATAACTTTGCATTTATCTAGATTAAATTTCATCTTCCATTTAAGTGCCCAGTCCCCCAATCTATCTAAATCCCTCTGCAGCGAAGTAACATCCTGCTCACATTGTATTACTTTTCCTAGCTTTGTGTCATCTGCAAACACTGATACATGACTTTCAATGCCTATCTCAAGGTCATTTATAAATAAATTGAATAGTATTGGTCCTATAACAGACCCCTGAGGAACACCACTTACCACTGGTGTCCATCTTGAAAATGTACCATTTATGACCACTCTCTGTACCCTATCTTTTAGCCAGTTTTCTATCCAAGAACAAGTATTTTTATCTAGACCATTTTTTCTTAATTTAAATAGTAACCTTTTGTGTGGAACTGTGTCGAAAGCTTTGGCAAAATCGAAGTAAATCACATCCACTGCGACCCCCTGATCTATACTTCTACTTACTTCCTCATAGAACGTAATTAGGTTAGTCTGACATGATCTGTGTTTCATGAAACCATACAGATTTTTGCCAATTACATTATACCTCCCAATAAATTCCTGAATATTATCCCTTAGTAACCCCTCAAATACTTTCCCAGCCACAGATGTTAAGCTCACAGGTCTATAATTCCCAGGCACAAATTTTAAACCTTTCTTAAATATAGGGACCACGTCAGCTTTTCTCCAATCCTCTGGTACTATTCCTGAAATAAAAGAATCTTGAAAGATTAAGAACAGAGGTTTACATATTTCAACACATAGCTCTCTCAGTACTCGCGGGTGAATTCCATCTGGCCCTGGGGCTTTATTAACATTCGCATTATTTAATTTCTGTAAAACCTTGTCCTGAGTCAACCAGTCACTTTGTATTAGTAAGTTTTTATTAATGAATTTCATGTCTCCTGTTATAGGTTTCTCTTTGATAAATACTGAAGAAAAATAATCATTTAAAATTTCTGCCTTATCCTGATCTTCAGTTAACAATAGCCCTGACTCAGATTTTAGTGAACCTACATTTTCACTCTTGGGTTTTTTAGAATTTATGTACCTAAAGAATCTTTTAGGGTTGGTCTTGCTCTCTTTGGCTATTTCTTTTTCATTTTCTAGTTTAGCCCATCTAATCGCATTTTTACATGCTGTATTGGCTACCCTATATGCTTTATAGGATGCCTCAGATTTATCAAATTTAAAAGCTTTAAATGCCTTCTTTTTATTTTTCATTTCCTTAGTTACCTTCCTACTAAGCCACATTGGTTTCAGTCTGTTTCTTTTATATTATTAACCAGTGGAATATATTGTGACGTGTACTTTTCTAGTGTTAGTTTAAAGATATTCCACTTATCCTCAGTGTTTTTCCCGTGAAAGAGTTTCTGCCAGTCAATGACATTGAGAGCTTCTTTATTTTAATAAAGTTGGCCTTTTTAAAATTATATATTTTAGCATGCCCCTTATGAATGTGTTTTTTTGAGTTTATTTCAAAAGTCACCATATTATGGTCACTGTTTCCCAACTGTTCCTTTACATTAATATTTGAGAAAAGATCCACATTATTTGTTATAACCAGGTCCAGACAGTTATCCTCTCTAGTTGGCGTTTCTACCAGTTGTGACATGAAGGTATCATTTAAAATGTTCAGGAACCGGATTCCCTTTGCTGAATTACTAGTCCCACTTAAACAATGTATAACCGTTTAAGTTTACAGCCCAGTCATGCGTTTCGTCCCACCACGTTTCTGTTATTCCTATTATGTCGTATTGCTTAGTGTATGCTATTACCTCTAGTTCCCCCATCTTGTTATTGAGGCTCCTTGCATTAGCGAGCATACATTTAATGTTGTCTCTACCCACACATGCTGAATGCGACTTTACATTACATGCCTCCACTGTTCTGACATTACCCATCCCCCCGGCTCCACCCCCCTTAATCTGAGCTGAAACCCTTGGGCTATCTGCTCTGTCTCCATTTTGTAAGATACTGTATCCCTCCCCCCTTCCACTAGTTTAAAGTGTCCTCCAACCTTTTAACCATCCTCTCCCCTAGCACAGCAGACCCTCTTCCATTCAGGTGCAATCTATCACAACTATACAGATTGTACCCCAGTGCAAAATGAGCCCAGTGCTCTAAAAACCCAAAGCCCTCCTTCCTGCACCAAGCTTTAAGCCACGCATTGACCTCCCTAATCTCCCGCTGCCTTTCCACTGTAGCACGTGGCACAGGTAGGATCTCAGAAAATACTACCTTGGAGGACCTCTTCTTCAATTTACTTCCTAATTCCCTGAAATCATTCTTCAGGTCCTTCCATCTTCCGCTTACTTTGTCATTGGTACCAATATGGACCATGACAGCTGGGTCATCTCCAGCCCCTCCCAATAATCTATCAACTCTGTCGACCACATGCCTAACACGGGCACCCGGCAGACAGCAAACTGTCCGGTTAAGGCGATCAGCGCGACAGATTACCCTGTCTACTCTCTTAATAATAGAGTCCCCTACCACCACAACCTGTCTAGGCTTACTTGCCCTCTTTATCCCTCCCTTACTTGGTGGGCTGATCCCCCGGCTGTTAGAGGGAGCAGCCTCCTCCAGTACTGCTACACCTGAGCTGATGCACCCAACATCTTCGCTCAAGGGGGCAAATCTGTTGGTGTGCGCAAGATCAGGACTAGCCAACCTTTTCCTCTTCCCTCCCCCCCTGCTACCACGTGTCACTGACACCCAGCTACCAACCTGTTCCCCGGTTAACTCCACTCCTCCCACACCCCTAGATTCCTCAACTTTACTTTGCTCCGTGAGAAGCAGGCTCCTTTCAAAATTGTCAATCTGTTGCTAGTTATTTTAAAAAAAAAGCAAAATAAATGAAAGTGAGCCTTCTAGGGTTCACCAGGATAACATTGCCATTTTACCCTTTATTAATTTTTTTACTTTGCAATGTTTCAATAAATGTTATAAAAAAAAACCTTACTACTGACGGAATGAATATGCTTCATTTAGAAAATATACAGTATATATAACAATAACTATGACAATTACTTTTAAAGTGTAATAAAACTTCACTAAGCTGGTAGGAGTAAAACGTTTAAGGATATTGAGATGGTAACACCTTGTCACATGACTATCCATTCATTATGATGTCGACCCAAAAAGAATTTAAAATTTATTCTGAACATTTTACTATTGTGGTTCTTCATAAATCTTTTGTGTTTTATATGCATTGTGTATGTGTATCAAATGAAATGCAATAAATTATAGGTTATATTTTTTTTATTTACAGTGATAGTACTGATGAATAAATTAAATCACATTCAGAAATAAATACACATTTTTTTAAACGAAATACAAATAAATGTTTGAGTATCCCCACCAAAAGATTTTTAAGAAATTCAGTATTTTGGAGTCCACCTTCATTAGATTACATAATCAATTGGAATACACTTCTGCCTATGAGATGATAATGCAGGTTTAGAAAGAGGAACACCAACTAGTGTCTAGTACATTTAATCCCAACAGTAGTTCTGTAAACAATGAACAAAATAAACAAAAAATTTTAAATATGTAAATGTAAATTAAGCAATTTTTAATCTATCCCATACCATAACATAGATTTGTATTTTAAGTATTAACAATGTAGCCCATGTTTTATATAAAAAAAATGTAACTAAACTTTTTTGCTGTTAAAGTGTTCCTGTTATAAATGGGAATATATTTTATACTGTAAATTATCCGTTTCAGAAGTGTGATGTAATGCTTCTGAGAAAGTGTGCTATTCTCATAAACGTTGATATATTTGTTTATATTAAAACTAAAAAAAATATTTAAGAAAAACACCCAGAGACCTTTTTTTCTACGTCAAGTTAAATTCTTTTTATGCAGTAATTGTCAACAATGTTCCAGTAAACACATTACGCCTCAGTTATCTACATTTGAATCATTCCTTCTGGTTTTCAGTATTACTGAATTTAGCTCCTTGATAAGTGTCGGTGGCATTTTTACACTGGATGCCGGAATCAGTTTGTTGTATTGATCCAATGTATTCATCTCTGAACTCATGCTGGGCATTTCACTGCTGTCATTATTGCTCGGACTGTGCAGATTTAGCAAACTGTAGTGTTTCTTTTTATTACGTTTTCCATCTTCTTTACTTTCAGAGACTTCAGCCAACATAGATGACCTTTGTTTTGATGTAGAACTTACATCTTCCCTAGATAATGTCTGATTTAATTGGAGCATCATTTTGTCAGACCTTGGTTTCATATCCTTTAAAGAAAAAAGAAATTAGAGATAATATGTTCATATAAAATAACTAAGGTACAGTTAATTTGAAGCACATGTTGCTAATAAAATTAATTTATGTTTAGGATGGCTTTTATATAAACACTTTACACAACAGAATCACTGGTCTATATTGATTTGTGAATACAAAAATGTGTTAGCTACTGTTACATCACATGCGGTTTCAAAATACTAAATACACATACACATGTCTTTAACTCTATCACTGCCAAAACATGTGCTGTATACATGACTTTGTATTGTAATACAATGAAAAGCAAAAGTTAGCATATTAACCCCTTCACTACTAGTGATGGGCCGAACACAGTTTGACCGTGAACTCGAACACAATGCAAACACCATGCAAGTTCAATGGGGCTCGAACGTTCAAAAATTAAGGTCCCCTCCAAGAGGGCATATATGCAAGATATTGGCCATAAAAAGTGTATGGGGGTCCGGGTACTGCCCTGGGGGACAGGAAAATTTTTAAAAATAGTTTTTTAACCCTTTCACTGCTGAGTGCTGAGCCATTTCACCGCTGTGCGCTGAGCAAATTTTTACTGCTTTTGCTCATGTTTAAATACGATTTGAAGCCATGGGAAATGTTTTATCACCAACAAGTGGGAAATGTTTGACCAACAATGAGTGGGAAATTATCCCGTTTTTTTTTTTTTTTTTTTTTTTTTTATTTAAGGTTTTTATTTCGAAAATATGTCATCAGTACATTCAACTGCAAAATATATGATAACATCAAAGTTACATCAACATCAGTAATGCGGTCAGGGGAGAGGGGGAAAATATGGGGGAGTCGCATAGGAAAACTGCAAAATATCGGGAAGAAAAAGAGAAAAAAAACCCCCCAAAAAAACAGCAGTAGAGTTCAAAAAGTCATCAAAAAAGTCAATGCGGGCGGCACAAAAAGGCATTGCAGGGGTGAGGGGGGGATAGACTCCCAACAAATGGTCTCGCGGGACCAAGAATAATCAGCAGGTAAACAGCTTGCAATAATAACAAAACAAGGCATAAAAGAAAAAGAAACGTCCTCCAAGAATAAGGGATTCTGCAGAAAATCAAGAGAAGAATATCCTCGTATAATGTCGCTGTGGAGTGCAGAAAAAAAGAGAACGGGGGAGGGATAGAGGAATCTCAGATTTTAGGGAGTAAAATATATATATATATATATCGGCTAATATAGTAATACACTACGCTAGAGGGGGGTAAACGGTGAGAACAGGTAGGGGGCATCGTAGCCCACTCAATGGGAGACGGGGGGGTCAGCCCCACACGGGGGGGTCTCGTCAGGATTGGAAAAAGTCAGTCATCAGGAGGTAAACCGGAGAGGAAACTCAGTGGGTCAGGGTACAGTAGACGAGCAACAGGTTGGCAAGACGGCCCCTTCAGCCTGTGTCCAGCGGGAACGTGTGGCAGGAATCTTCTCCAGGTCCATGGGGAGCTCGCGCGGCAGACATGTCGCCACATCTGAGGCCTGTTATCACTGCCTCAGCCAACTTGATGGCGCGGCATTCCCTCCATAGCTCCGACAGGCCTCCGGATCTCCAGGGAGACCAGGCATCGGCTTCCCAACAGTGAATCTCCATTTGCCACGTGGTGCTGCACCGCGCAGAAGGTCGGGGCAGCTTTGACCATACAATCGTTGAGGAGGGGCCCTCAACTCCCTCCAAACCGCAATCCCAGCCTCTCGGTCGGATCAGCGCTCCACCCGGTGCCGCACGGACCAGCACTCCGGGTGCAGCTCGTGGACTGCTAACTCCTCGGGGCATCCGCTCCACCTCCAACTCGGGGACCAGCAGCGTCCGGGGCTCCAAGTCATCTCTCACCTTCCTCGGGCCTCCGGACTCCGATAAGCCTGCGCAGTCTCCCAGCGGCACCAGCGCGTCACCTCTCCCATCGCTCTCTTCGTGGCTCCCCGCAGCCTCCGTGACATGATCCTCAGAGGGGTGTCCCGCCGATGCAGTCCCATCCACCGCCAGACCCGGGTCCGCCACCCTCCGGTAGCGCCGCAAGGTATGCGTCATCCGTCTCCACATGCCCCCGGTGAGAGGACCCGACAGATCCTCCCCGTCCAGGAGCTGCAAGCAGGCCTCCAAGCCTTCCAAGAAGCTGTCCATGCTTCCCCCGGGGGTGGGGTCTATCCTGCCGCGCAGCAGCCGGTCCTTGCCTGTCTCTGACTCGATCTCCATCTCGGGCTGCCGAGAGACGCGGGCCCGTCGTCACCTCGGCCCCCAGCACAGGGTCAGACCGGGCCAAGGCAGCAGGACAGTCCGGCATAGAGGCCCCAGGGGCCAGGACGAAGGCCGCAAGATGGCCGCCAGCCCCTCGTGTCTTCATCATTTTGGCGGCTGCAGGGAATGTCTCTGGTCCGGAGGGGGGGACAGAACGGCCTCCGGACATCTCGAATCCGGTGGCCAGCTAGCTTGGGCCCCCAAATCTAAAATTGCTCGGAAAATCAAGCTGTATATTGGCCCCAAGAGCGGCAGACGTGCAGAGCTCCGCAGAAACACGTCTGCTCCCTTCAGCAGCCGGCCACGCCCCCCCAGAAATTATCCCGTTTTAATGTAATGTGACACAGTCCAGTTTTAACCACGTCTTCTAGGGCAACATAAATATGCAGAGCCACAGTCTTTTTTTTGTTCTTAAGCAAGACTTTTATTTACCTCCACCTTTCACAGGCAATCAGTGGGAGAATCAGTGAATCACAGCAAACATTTCTTTCAGCAACAGAGGAATAACTTGGTTCTTTTTCCCTGTCTCTCCAGCTCTCTCTCCTGGAAGGACAGACACCCACACTCCTCAGCTACAAAGGAAAACCTTCCTTAATAAAGCCCAACTAAATGGACCACACCTGTATGCCATCGTTGGCTTTATTCTCCAAAACCTGGCCTGGCTAGTGAGCCGGGCTGCTGGGATAGTGGCCCGCCCTTCTCTCCACTATCCCGACCCCAGGGACCCATAACACATTTTACTGGACGCTCTCCATTGCACCAGCGAAACACAAAATATATTTTAACCATCTCCCTGGGGTTATTTTTAAACACAGTGCACAAGGTCTGGTCTCACATATCGCCCATTCAGGACCATACCCTGCTTCCTGTCACAGTAATATCTAATAAACCGTTACTTATATTCTGCAGTAAAGAGTCTCTTAATTTTAAGAATTGGTTTTTTTTTTAGGATATTTTAATTTTTTTTTCCGAACTTTAAGCGAACGTCCTGAAAAGTTAGTTTGCGAATTTTCAAACAGCCGATGTTCGAATCGAACTTCGAACTGGCAGCCTATCCCTATTCACTACCAATAGAGATATCTCGGACTTCAAAAGCACCACCTGATGCCCCCATCTTGAGATATATTGGTATGCTGATCTGCAGCCCAAAAGCAAGTGAAATATGTTTGCTGCAACAGAATTTCATTTGCTTTTGGCTGCAGAAGGAGCCCACACAAGTTTTAGTCCTGTGGGCATAATTTCCAAAGAGCTAAAACTGTAAAATCAGCTGCTCAAAGCTCTGAAATATCGGGCTGTCAGCAGCCGATGCAGGGAGAAATAGGAGAAAATAGACCAGCCGCTCAAGCCACTAATTCAATTTGGCAGTAGATGGCGCCATCTACCGGCCAAAAATAGGTTATTTACAATAAGACATACAATGGGTATAAGCTCAAATATTTTTTACTTTATAATTAATTAAAATGATTTTACAAAAAAACACTGGTTTCTGACCATGTGTTTTGGGAAAATCACATGGTAGTGAAGGGGTTAAATCTCACTCAAAAAACCATTTTAATTAAAAGGTTAGAGTATCCCCTGGGGAGAAATTAAATTCTCAGATTTCCATATACAGGCATTATGCTACTCCTATTATTTTCATATTATATTGGTGTTTTTTGTAATCTGCGTTGCTAGTAAGGACAGAAAATGTTAGGATAAGATTGAGCCCATGGATCCTAACTCATGGTACTTTCATTGTTTCTTTGTAGTCTATTGTTTTCATGTACATAATAAAAGTGAACACATTCATTGTAAATGTTGAGATGGTTCATAGAAACAAGATATTATATGAACGTGCAGAGTGAATACGATTTTCACAAAAAATAAACTCCACGATCATGATATTCAGTGGGCACTCACCAAATTAGCTCAAACAACAAGGGAATCTGTCCCAAGGTGACTGTTAATCTTTGCAGTGTTTAGTAATTGAGGATAGGATAATTGAGTTTTAACTTAAAAAAATGCAGCTGCCTTTAATCCTCCGAAAGTTCATGATGAAAGCAATGGAGTATTATCCTTTAGTAGCAAGCCCACATTAATATTAATTGCTATGTTAATGGATTGGTATGTGGGTCCATCATTCCAGCTTGGAACTTTTATTTGTTTATAAAGTATTTGACCAGGAAGGATACGTTGAGATTTCTCTCGTTAAGTATGTCCTCGTTTTTTTTTTATATCTTGCATTTCATTACTTTGTATTTCTGTACCTACTGTAACATTTCAATGTTCTTGAACCCAGGACATACTTGAAAATGAGAGAAATCTCAATGTATCCTTCCTGGTAAAATACTTTATAAATAAATAAATATAAATATAAATAAAATGGGATTATAATATATAGTAGGGATGCACCGATACCTATACTAGTATCGGTATCGGGCCGATATTGCCGTTTGCACGAGTACTTGTTACTCGTGCAAACGGCCCGATACATCCCACCGATACCGGAAGCCGGCGCTGGGCTGGCTTGCCGGTATCCACGGGGCTGGGGAAGCTGGCCGCGTGCATGAAAAGCACGCGGCCAGCGTTCCCCCCCGGCGCGCTGCGATACTCACCCATCCTGAAGGTCCGGTCGCTGGGCAGTGATGCGTTCCCGCGGCCACTGGGCGCTCCTGTGACGCTGCCTCTCGGCTGGAGGCAGCGTCACAGATGCGCCCGGCGGCCACGTGATCGCATCACTGCCCAGCGACCGGACCTTCAGGATGGGTGAGTATCACGGTGCGCCGGAGGGGAACGCTGGCCGCGTGCTTTACATGCACACGGCCAGCTTCCCCAGCGTTCGAGCTGGGGGCAAATCCATGAGACCTGGGGGCAAATCCATGAGACCTGGGGTTAAATCCATGAGACCTGGGGGCAAATCCATGAGACCTGGGGGCAAATCCATGAGACCTGGGGGTAAATCCATGAGACCTGGGGGCAAATCCATGAGACCTGGGGGTAAATCCATGAGTCCTGGGGGCAAATCCATGAGACCTGGGGGCAAATCAATGAGACCTGGGGGTAAATCCATGAGACCTGGGGCAAATCCATGAGACCTGGGGGCAAATCCATGAGACCTGGGGGACATATCCATCAGAGCTGGGGCATATCCATCAGAGCTGGGGCATATCCATTAGAGCTGGGGCATATCCATCAGAGCTGGGGCCAAATCCATGAGTGCTGGGGGCAAATCCATCAGAGCTGGGGCAAATCCATCAGAGCTGGGGGCAAATCCATGTGAGCTGGGGGCAAATCCATGAGACCTGGGGGTAAATCCATGAGACCTGGGGGTAAATCCATGAGACCTGGGGCAAATCCATGAGACCTGGGGGACATATCCATCAGAGCTGGGGCATATCCATCAGAGCTGGGGCATATCCGTCAGAGCTGGGGGCAAATCCATCAGAGCTGGGGGCAAATCCATGAGTGCTGGGGGCAAATCCATCAGAGCTGGGGCAAATCCATCAGAGCTGGGGCATATCCATCAGAGCTGGGGCATATCCATCAGAGCTGGGGGCAAATCCATGAGACCTGGGGGCAAATCCATGTGAGCTGGGGGCAAATCTCATATAGATTTTTATATGAGGTCTGTTCCTATTGGAAAGCGTCACATGACATTAAATAAAAGTATCGGTACTCGGTAACGGTGAGTACTTTTAAAAAGTACCGGTACTCGTACTCAGTCTTAAAAAAGTGGTATCGGTACATCCCTAATATATAGCATATAAAATTATACAGGTTCTGATCAGAAATAAAATTCAGATATTAGAATAGTGGGGATTAGACATGTGCACAGCACAAAATTTAGTTTTGAACTAATGGATTAGTCCTAAAATGCAATTTATTTAGTTGCTAAAGAAATTCGTTTTCAGTTCTTTAGTATGAAAACTAATTTCATTCATCCGAAAACTAGTGGATACAATTACTATTGTAGTGGCTCCTCAGAGGGCTGAGATCGCTGCTTGTTACAGTATCTCTCACTCTCAGCACAATGTGGGCCATATTACATAGCTGGTGCTAACTTAACCAGAGCAGTTGTAAACTTCCTAGAGCCATTATAGCCTATGGAGGTTTTCAGTTTACAACCGCTCTGGTTAAGTTAGCACCAACATTGTAATACTGCCCCGTGTCAGGCAAAGCTGTTACAGTAACTGACTGCTGCTCATCACAGCGCTCAGAGTTTTAGTAAAACTAGTAAATAATATTTTTATATATAAGAGGTTAGAACAATATTATTTCCTTGTTTTACTGTAACTCTGAGCGCTGTTAGTCAGTTACTGTAACAGCTGAGCCTGATACATTGTACTGAGAGATAATGTAACAAGCAGCCGATCTCAGCGATCACAGCCACTGGATTTAAAGGGCTAAAAAAAAAAAAAAAGGCTCCTCTCTGTATAATGTTTATAACATCCTCCTGCATTAATTAATACCCCTCTCTGTATAATGTATACAACATCCACCTGCATTAATACCCCTCTCTGTATAATATATAGAACATCCTCCTGAATTAATATCCCTCTCTGTATAGAACATCCTCCTCAATTTATACCTTTCTCTGTATAATGTATATAACATCCTCCGGCATTAATACCCCTCTCTGTATAATGTATAGAACATCCTCCTGCATTAATTAATGCCCCTCTCTGTATAGAACATCCTACTGCATTGGCATGTGGAGGGTGCAGAACTTCGGACGTTGCAATGTTGCGATCTTCATTGCTGGTCTCCTTCACTCAATGTAATATCACAAAAAGGACTGAAACTAAAATGTAGTGCATTTTATTTTAGTTTCATTCGTTTTTGTATTGAGCAGTTTAGTTTCTCTTGAGTCATATGAAAACTAAATTATCCCAAAATTCGGACTAAATCGGTTTAGTACTAAAACGAATGCACATGTCTAGTGGGGATACACTTTTCACCGACCACTATGTCGGCTTCATGGTATCCACTATTCTTTTATTACTTGAAATTTATTTCTGATCAGATCCTTTTTAATTGTATATGCTATATATTGTATTAAATCCCATTTTGAGTCCTTCCACTTGCATACGGTATTCGGTTTTTGTTTTTCAAGAATATCATATGATTGTTCAATTATCATTTTGTAGTTCTACACTAACTAGAGTTCCATAAACTGCAGTAAATACCACGAGCTGCAATCATAACCACTGGCACTAAGTGGGCGTAAAATACCTATAGAGTCTCCTGTAATAGCAACAGTAACCTGCTGCCGGCAGCGGATTACCAGGAGCAGTAACTATAAAAGCATTTGATCATAAGTCAATATTCCCACTGAAAATAACCCTGTGATTTTACAAAGCGAGGACAACCTCTTAATGAATAGTACTGGATACTCCAAAAATCCAAATCTTCAATGAACACTAGCAAATTGTCCTCTAGGTGAAGTATTCTACTGTTTACTACTTTACTAATAAATTGTTAATTTCTAAAAAATGCAGTGTTTAAATATGCATCTGTGTTTTTCTTTATATATATATACTAGCTTTTGCCCGCGTGGATTTTAGGATTTGTTAAAATTGTTTTTTAAAAGAAACTTGAGGTTTTTTTGGTAGAACCCCCCTTTTCCCCCCACTTGGGATTTTTAGAAAATTGTAAAACACGTGTTTTTTTATATTTCAAGAAGAATGTAAGTGCCAAATTTCACACCTGTAACATCTTTTGTTTTTGAAATATAGGTATACTGATAAAAGTATTCACATCCCTTTCCCCCACCCCCCTTAACTGGATTTTCGGAAAATGGTAAAACATGTTTTTTTTTGCACGAAGATTGTAAATATCGAATTTCACACCTGTAACATCATTGGTTTTATCATTGGAAATATAGGTATTGTGATAAAGGTATTCATCCCCCTTTTTGCCCCCCCACTGGATTTTTGGAAAATGGTAAAATTTGTGTTGTTTTATTTTCAAGACGAATCTAAATACCAATTTTCACGTCTGTAACATCTTCTGTCTTTGAGATATAGGTATCCTGTTGAAAAGTATTCACCCCCTTTTTTCACTCACTATGTGGGATTCTTGGAAAATGGTAAAACATGTGTTTTTTTTATTTTTCAAGAAGATTGTAAGTGCCAGATTTCACACCTGTAACATCTTTGGTTTTTGGAAATATAGGTATACTGATAAAAGTATTCAACCCCTCTTTTCCCCCCTCCCACTGGATTTTTGGAAAATGGTAAAATGGGTGTTTTCTTGTTTCTCAAGACAAATCTAAATACCAATTTTCACGTATGTAACATATTCTGTTTTTGAGATATAGGTATCCTGTGTAAAAGTATTCAGCCCCCCTTTTTTTCATCCCCCCCTTGGGATTTTTGGAAAATGGTAAAACACCTGTTTTTATTTTTCAAGAAGATTGTAAATACCAAATTTCACGTCTGTAACATCTTTGGTTTTTGAAATATAGGTATAATGATAAAAATATTCAGACCCCTTTCCCCCGACCCCCCCCCAATTGGATTTGTGGAAAATGGCAAAAAACATGTTTGTTTTTTTCACAAAGATTGTAAATACCAAATTTCACACCCGTAACATCTTCTGTTTTTGAAATATAGGTGTACTGATAAAGGTATTCAACCCCCGTTTTGCCCCCGTTTTCAGAACATGGTAAAATAAGTGTTGTTTTATTTTTCAAGACTAATCTAAATACCAATCTTCAGGACTGTAACATTGACTGTTTTGGAGATACAGGTATCCTGTTTAAAATATTTAAAATATTGAACCCCCTTTTTTCGCCCCCACTTGGATTTTTGAAAAACAGTAAAATAAGTGTTTTTTTATTTTTCAAGACAAATCTAAATACCGATTTTTCACATCTGTAGCATCTTCTGTTTTTGAGCCATTGGTATCCTGTTTAAAATATTCAACCCCCTTTTTCACCCCCTTATGGGTGGATTTTCCAAAAATCCTTCCTTAGTGGGCACCTAAATCATAAAAACAGTGCACCTTCAAAATTTCACATTCCTAGGTTAAAGGGTTTCAGCTGGGCGTTGATCAGTCAGTCAGTCAGGACTTTCACATTTATATATATAGATGTATTTAACCCCCCATTTTGGCCCCCCATGTAATTTTCAGAAAATGATAAAATATGTGTTTTTTTTATTTTTCAAGAAGAATCTAAATACCGATTTTCACATCTGTAACATCTTCTGTTTTTGAGCTATAGGTATCGTGTTTAAAATGTTCAACCCCCTTTTTCACCCCCTTAGGGGCGGAGTTTCCAAAAATCCTTCCTTAGTGGGTGCCCACATCATAAAAACAGTGCACCTTCAAAATTTCACATTCCTAGGTTAAACGGTTTCAGCTGGGCGTTGATGAGTCAATCAGTCAGGACTTTCGCGTTTATGATAAAAGTATTCAACCCCCCTTTTTGCCCCCCCAAAGGAATTTTCAGAAAATGGTAAAATACATGTTTTTTTATTTGTCAAGATGAATCTAAATACCGATTTTCACATCTAAACATCTTCTGTTTTTAAGATATAGGTATCCTGTTTAAAATATTTAAAATATTCAACCCCCTTTTTTCGCTCCCCAGTCGAATTTTTGGAAAACGGTAAATGATGTGTTTTTTTATTTTTCAAGACGAATCTAAATACCGATTTTCGCATCTGTAGCATCTTCTGTTTTTGAGCTATAGGTATACTGTTTAAAATATTCAACCCCCTTTTTCATACCCTTAGGGGCGGAGTTTTCAAAAGTCCTTCCTTAGTGGGTGCCTACATCATAAAAACAGTGCACCTTCCAAAATTTCACGTTCCTAGGTTAAACGGTTTCAGCTGGGCGTTGATGAGTCAGTCAGTCAGGACTTTCGCGTTTATATATATAGATATATATGTCCATAAAGTCTCTTTACAATTTCAAAAATGTGTTATAAAAGGCAAATGAAAAAACAGATAAGTGAAAATTATTACAAAATGAGACGCATATATTTAAGTTTTTTGTCTCATTTAATACACCTCTATATGGGCACCATTAGTTGCATGAAGCACATCTAAACGGTACTCGATTTCTTGCCATGTTCGCTGTAGCATACCCTCATCAATGGTGGCAATGGCATCAGTGATCCTCTGCTTTAGATTAGTGATGTCCCGTATCTTTGTTCCATACATGATATCTTTAACATAACCCCATAGAAAGAAGTCGAGGGGAGTGATATCTGGTGAACGAGGTGGAATTGGACCACCCCTTCCAATCCACCGGTCACCAACCATCATTTTCCTGCAAGATGGTGCACCAACACATTGGGGACTGCATGTTCGTGGGTTCATAAATTAAACCTTTCCAGACCAGTTGATTGGAAGGGGTGGCCCAATTCCCTGGCCTCCTCGTTCACCAGATATGACTCCCCACGACTTCTTTCTATGGGGTTATGTTACACAATATCTTTATCAAACAAAGGTGCGGGACATCACCAATCTAAAGCAGGGGATCTCTGATGCCGTTGCCACCATTGAGGGTATGCTACAGCCAACATAGCAAGAAATTGAGTACCGTCTTGATGTGCTTCATGCAACTAATGGTGCCCATATACTTTATGGACACCCTGTATAATGAAATAAAATTAAAGCAGAGGACATATTACAAGAAATTATATACATAATTGTGAAAACATCTCTGATTTGCTTGGACATGTAGATGTTTTTCTCGTTTTATTTATTATTCCTTATGATATACTGTATATACTATATATAAATATATTATACATCATAACCATTTTTAAATGTTCGTGCTGATATGACCATTTCAAATGCAATGGAGGGTAATACAGATAAGTGCTAAAAACGCCTATAGCATAATGCATTTTACGGTTGCTAAGTGGAAATCTGTCATGAAAAATATGTTGAGTACAGTCGAGCTAGATTGTAGAAATATTCTCACAGTATAGAAGTCGTGTATATATTTTGCTTACGGTGACATGCCCACAGGGTTCCCAAAACTGACATCCCATCTGGGAATCCTGCGACTGAAGCAACTCCGAGAAGAGCTAAGTGGATAACATGTTATGGGAAGCCTAAATGCTGTAAATGAGTATATTTCATGTTTGGTTGCTTTGGCTGCAGTGCTAAGGGATTTAGAAATGTATTGCTAGTGTCTTTCCATGAGCTTTAGATGAGAGGAGACAAGCATTAGTCCACCTTATTGTGATTATTTTCCAGTTATGACAGGGTGGTATTGTACAAGGATTTTTTTAACAAGGAAATATTAGGGAAGACATTCATCCATTGTCACATTTATTTAGAGCCATGGGGTGATGAGGCAGATGTTATTATTTTTAATATGGCACATAGTACCAGGGTGCTCGGGAACCCCTGCCAATGTGCATTCGTAGCAGAGGAAAATGCATTTTAACAATTATTGTCAAGGGATATGAGTCTCAAATGTACTGTGTTTAAAGAGAGATGTACAACGGAGATGGGAAACCTTTCACCCATTCTTCGATCTCTATGAATCATAAGATAGTTAATTATGCTGAGTTTCAATCAGTTTTCAGATTGATTAATGAAAGTGGAACCTGAGCTGTATACCGCGATGTCAAATGAGCGCTTGGAGATACAATCCCTTGGTTTAGTCTTAACCTGCAAATGAGCTGAATTGCTTTTATGTAATATTTTTGTAAAAGAACAAAAAAAATCACAATAAAATTACATACTGTTTACTGTGTAAATAAATAGATGAAAGCCATTAGCAATTTTTATTATATTGAAACAAAAGATTACTTAGCGTTTTCCCTAGCAACCTATTTGGCACATTTTAGGAACAGGTGGGAATTCAATCAGGCCGGAAGGGACGCCTACAGCAATTCAGGGCCAATATGAAAACCTGGTCCTTTTGATGGGGGGGCGTTCAGTATTATTGTAATGCTGGAACTCCATAGACATGCATTCAGCAGCCTCTGCGGGGACATATTCACAGTGAGGATGGTCCTTATAGAAGAATAGAAGCATCCCTCATACACACTCAGAACCTTTACCTGCACTATCAGGGTTATTCAGAGAGAGGTGAAGAGCAGGAGAATAGCTGGAGAATGGAAAATTCTAGGCCAAAATAGCCAAACCAGAAAATTCTCCCATTTATTTCACTTTCCAAATTGGCTATTTTGACCTAGAATTTTCCATTCTCCAGCCATTCTCCTGCTTTTCACCTCTCTCTGAATAACCCTGTATGATTTCAATCAAATCTCAGATACTCCTGCGAAGTAGAGGCTGGAAAAAAGGGGGTATAAAAGTGTAAGCACATTAAATTAATACATATTGCTAACCATGCCTCTAATCAAATGATGATGCTTACTTATGTTCTCATTATTTCTGGATCCAACACTATTTATTGTGATTAATATTTATTTTATTTTTTTTAAAAAAAAAACTAATACCAACTAAATTAAAAATAAAATACAACACATCATAGTTTTATTCCATCAATGGTTTGGGTGGGCAGGCACATCCTACAGGAAATACACCTGTTTTTTTTAACGCATCTCAAAACATTAATGATAAAGTGTCAGAAGTATTAGAAAAGATGCCTAGACCTGGTTGCATATAAATATAGAAGTCAAAAATTATGTGAAAGTCAAACAATGCCATGATCCTGATAGATTTAAAGCACATAGAATATGATTTTTTAAATTAATATTTCTATCAATGGGCTAGCCTGGGGGCAGTAGGGCAAATACTCGTAATCGAATCGGCACAATTAATAGGATAATAGGATCCAGCATTTTCTCTGTTCAAATCACTCATTCCATTGTGCTTTCAAATGAAATTCGCATGTTGGCATCTCTGTGGTGGTGCACTACTAGGGGATTTGTCTTCAATTACAGTCAATCATGTGTGAGAGGATAAGATTTGTGTTTGGGAATTAAACCCTTCATTACCAACGGATTTGACATAAAACCACTGTCAGGAGCCAGTGATTTTTATTAAATCATGAATTATACACTAAGATACATTTAGGAATTTTCCCAATGTATTTCTTAATGTAGTAGTTCCGTTTGACAGATGTTGCCATCTGCTGGCCAAAAAAGCACTACTGCAGTTGAAGCTCTGCTGAATCAGCTGGGAATCTGTGTTTCAGAGTCCCAGCTCTTCAAACTGCTTTAGAACCTCCAGTGTTGTGCCTGAGGTGCTAAAACATTTGGGGTAGATTCTGGAGCTTGATTTCAAATAAACTTTATTTGCAATAAATAGAATTTGTTTGCATTGTTGCAACTAGACCTAATCGAGTATACTCAATATTGGGCACTAGCAAGTATACGGTAACCTGGTACGAAAGGGTTAAATTAACCTAAATCCAGGAGGAGACAGTGTAATATGCTTCACGTTTAAGTTCAGTTAAGTGATGTAAAATATGTCATTTAACATTATTACCAGTGCTTTGCTTTTTATCAGGTATTGCACTCAGTGTAAGAAATCCCATGATGGGTTGACTGTAGCAACTCCATCATGCACGCAAGCAGTCATGGCTTCATTGGTTCAATTTATGCATTGACTTTGGTTGAATAAGTGGAGATCCTGACCAAAGAGGATTTAGTTCTATGGAAAGTTAGCCACCTCCATGAAGAAAGGATAAAATACATACACACTTGTAAGAGTTACACTTTTCTTATATGTATTCATTCCATTTATTTACAAAAATTATATAATCCAATCATTATTTTTAATAATAATAATTATCACTAATATTTTAAAATGGTGACAGTTTCCTATTCTTTACAGATGAATTACCATAAGGTGTCACAAAAAATCACAGCAGTGGAGTCATTTCAGAGCCTACACAGCGACAGACAGGGTATTGCAAAATGTATCACTTTATGAAAAAAATTTAAATGTTCTGAAAGCTAAACTTACCAAGTCAGTCTGTTTCACTCTTGCAGTTTCCATTTCATGCTTTGTGCATAATTCTTTCATATTTGCATTTTTAGCTTTCAGTGTCTGTTCAGGATTCCTTCTCAATGGGAAAACATCACCCGGATGCTGTGGAAACCAACATATTTTTATGACTTTAACAGGTTTTGGGCTTTTTTTACAAGTCTTCTAGCTCGTTTTATTTATCACCACCTTGCAACTATTTTGCATCATCAATCACTATAAACAACTGTTTTCTTTAGTTTTTACACAACTGTAAGCTTTAGGGCTAGTTCAAATGAGCTACTGTCACAGTGATAAAATTGCTGTAGCAAATCATACGGAATTAGGTGAATTGTGCCTTATGGGGTTTTTAACATGAGTTATGTCAATCTGACACATGCTCAAGGATAAGGCCTGCTGTGCATACCTGTGACTGTAGTGGGATTGATGCTGCAGGGTTTGCTTATACTTTTGCCATCTTTAGTTTAGAACTTACCTATAAACAAAAAAAACTTTGAAAGAAAACAGCATCTAATGATATGCATGCTATGCTTTCCTTTATGTGCAGTGAAAAATTGGAAGTGATCCCTATTTATTTTCAGAGTGATGCAACACTAGAATGTTGAGATGGCAATGTTACAACAAACACCTGCTGATTAGGGATGAGCTGTTCGGTTCGGACGGTTCGGAGTTCGACCCGAACTTAGCCTGTTCGATTAGATCGCCAACACCAAACATTTCCGGGTGTTCGCCGCATGTTCGACCACAATGCATCACAATGGACCACAATGCATTTTCCCACTGGCCTGAAGCTCGTAATTGGCTACAGCCTTGCACCTGACCACAGGTCTGGTGCAAGACAGGTTCAACAGTATGCCAATCACGGCTCAGAGTCCTGATTGGGCAAATTTTGCCCAATCATGGGCTCACAGAGCTAAGTCCCGCAGCACACTATGTAACGTTTCCACGCATAGCTACAGCATGCATTTTGAGAGGAGATTTCAGAGGAGATAGTTGTGTTGTTACTGTCGGTCTGCCACGCTACTGGGGGGGTCTCATTTCTACCAAATATCAGGGAATTTAGGTGATGTGTGTCTTGTCACTGTGCCAGCAAGTTTTTTTGGGGTTTACAAATTTCTTTAAAACATTTGTGAATTGATGTGATCTTCTGTGTCTTGTCACACAGCCAGCAAGTATTTTGGGGGTTACAAATTTGTTTACAACATTTGTGAATCGAGGTGATCTTCTGTGTCTTGTCACACAGCCAGTACCACGCAGTATTTTGGGGCTCACTAATTTCTACAAAACATGTGGGAATTGAGGTGATCTGTGTCTTGTCACACAGCCAGTACCATGCAGTATTTTGGGGCTCACTAATTTCTTTAAAACATTTGGGAATTGTTATAATCCGTGTGTTCTCACTGGCTGCCACCCATCAAGGGGTCTCACTGATTTATAGAAGGTTTCACTGCCACCCATCAAGGGGCCTCACTGATTTATAGGAGGTTTCACTGCCAGCCATCAGGGGGGTCTCACTGATTTATAGGAGGGAATCATAATCTGTGTCTTGTCACTGGCTGCCAGCTATCAGGGTGTCTCACTGAGTTATACCAGAGTTCTTTAAATCTTTATACCAGAGTTGAATCAGAGTTCAGTATATATTTAATCTATATATCACTCACCATGTCTGAAAGAACAAAAAGGACAGGAAGACGCTCCCAGACACAGATAAGAGGGCAAGCAGCCCCTGTGTCGGGAGGCTGTGCTTCTGGTCGTGGTGGACATGGTGCATCCTCTGCAGGGGCACGCTTGTCCTTTCTAACTGGTGCTGGCCGTCTTAAGCAGCAGCAACATACAGAGGACTTGGTGGATTGGCTAACCAGGCCATCCTCATCCTCCGAGTCCTCTGCCAGCCAGGCTTCTAGTGCTTTACAGTCCACCTCAGCTGCCAAAGCATCTAATGCAGTCTCCATGTCCACAGCTACTCGTGCCGTAGCCTCGATATCACACACGGAGGAGTCAGCTGAATTGTTTGACTACAATGAGAGTGACATGCTGCTTGAGGATGCGCAGCAAGTACAGTGCTCTGATTCAATCTCTGAGGTTGAGGAAGGGAGTACAATCAACCTAGAAGAAGGGGGTGCCAGTGATGACACACAAATAACTGGCACTCATGTTGACCCAGCAGCTGCAGCATACTGCCAAGTTGGCTCCAGTGACGAGGAGATAGGGGGTGATGATGACAATGATGATGAGGTCACTGACTCCACCTGGGTGCCAGATCGAACAGAGGAATTAAGGGAGGAAGAGGGGGAGGAGGAGGCACAGCAAACATGAGGCACAACATCCTCTGTGACCAACCGTAGCACTAGCCAGTCCAAGGCATCACATGTCAGAGCTGCTCCGGTGCAGAGCGCTGTTGTCTCAAAGAACACATGCAGGAACTCCGTTGTCTGGGAGTTCTTTAAGAAATATGCAGTAGAGCGCAGCGTTGCTATTTGTAATCTATGTCAGATGAGGCTTAAGTGTGGGAAAGATACCGGACACTTGGGTACCACGTGCTTGAGGCGACATATGAACAACTGCCACACATCCCATTGGCGCAAAACTTTGCGCAGGTCCTCCTCCTCATCTGTCTCTACCCCCACTGTATGTCCTGCCATGTCATTGCCTACAACCTCCACCGACAGGGATGATGCTACAGTAATGGATGTACCAGGTCCTTCCTCACAATGTGACATCATCCCAGCAGCTGAACATTTACGCAGTCAGATTACGTTGCCACAGCTGCTGCAGCAAAAGAAAAAATATAGTCCCAACCATCCCCAAGCACAGCATCTAAATGCCAGCTTAGCAAAATTACTCGCATTGCAGCTGCTGCCTTTCCAGCTGGTGGACTCTGCTCCCTTCCGTGAATTTGCTGAATGTGCTGTACCACAGTGGCAGGTTCCAAAACGCCATTATTTTTCACGCAAGGCCATTCCAGCACTATACCAGCACGTGGAAGACAATGTTATCCAGTCATTGGGAAAAGCAGTCAGCAACAAGGTGCATGTGACTTTAGACATGTGGTCCAGCAAGCATGGACAGGGTCATTACATTTCCTTCACGACACACTGGGTAACTCTGATTGCAGCTGGGAGGGATCCAAGACGGGGCTCTGTGCTGGAGCTTGTTCATCCACCACACCTCCAGAAAGCTGCTTGTATGAGGTCTGTCTGTTCCACCACCACCACCTCTCCCTCTTCCTCCTCCTCCTCCTCCTTCTCTGTCTCTGGCGAAGTGGCAGTTAAACCGACGCCTGACAGGGTCTACGCAATGGCTCAAGTAAAAAGATGCCATACTGTGCTTGAGCTGGTTTGTTTAGGGGACAGGAGCCACACCGGGCCAGAAATTCTGTCAGCTCTGCAGGGGCAGGTGCAGAGATGGTTAACACCACGCCAGCTTGAGCTGGGAATGATCGTCTGTGATAATGGCAGCAACCTTCTCTCCGCCCCACGCAAGGGTAAATTGACGCATGTACCATGCCTAGCACACGTCCTAAATCTGGTGGTACAGCGTTTTCTAACCAAGTAAAGTCTGCAGCCACTTCAGACGGTCATTCCCAGCAAGCGTTCGCCTGGCAGAAATTCAAGAGAATTCCACCTTCCCACAAACCGTTTGATCTGTGACATGCCCACCAGGTGGAACTCGACATTAGCAATGCTGCAGCGTCTGCACAAGCCGCAGAGGGCCATCAACGAGTACCTGTGTGAGTATGGCACAAGGACAGGTTCAGGTCAACTTGGTTTCCCCCCCCCCCCGCAGTGGCTGATGATCAAGGATGCATGCACTGTACTGTCACCATTTGAGGAGGCAACGAGGGACAGTGCATGCATCAGTGACACAATTCCTTTAGTGTTCCTGCTGGAGCACACTCTGCGGGGAATTATAGATGTGGCTCTAGAGGCAGAGCAGCGGGAGGAAGAGGAGGCCTTCCCTAGCTCTCAAGGCCCCAGTCTTTCCGCAGACAGCATTCCAGCGGGTCCTACTCAGATCAGACAGGAGGAGGATGAGGAGGAGGAGGAGGCAGAATATTTAAGTAGTGGGGGCATTGAAGGTGGGGATTCCTCAAGGGAGGGTTTTGTGTGCCCAGAAACACAAAGGCTAGTGCATGGCTGGGAGGAGGAAGTGCACGATACGGTTATCCTCATTGACCAGGAACACTCGGAAGCTAATGCCACCTCCAACCTACGCTGCATGGGCTCCCTAATGATGCAAAGCCTGCTAAAGGACCCCAGGATTCGTGCTATCAATGAGAGGGATCATTACTGGTTGGCAACCCTTCTTGATCCACGATACAAGGGTAAAGTTGCAGAGCTCATCCTGCCTGCACAGAGGGAGCACAGGATGAGAAAACTTGAGGACGCTCTAAAGCGACACTTGTGTAACACCTTTCCAGGCACTGGTAGATTACCAAGTGCTGACACACGTGCTTCTGAGGCAGCGGATGATCAGAGGAATAGTGGTGAAGGCCAGGGCCGCTTGACTGATGCAATTTTAAATTTTTTTAGTTCTTCGACGCCCAGGGACGTCAAATGTAGGCACCCATTGCCAGCGTCTTCACCATATGGTGCAGGACAACCTAGGGGCAAGGGCAGACCTGGATACCTTTCCAGCAGATGATCCACTGGCTTTCTGAGTGCTGAGATTGGATCACTGGCCAGAATTTAGCAAATATGCTATGCAGCTACTAGGTTGCCCTTCATCTAGTGTGCTTTCCGAAAGGACGTTCAGTGCCGCTGGAGGTTTTGTCACAGACAAAAGAGTGCGTCTGTCCACCGACTCTGTAGACCGGCTGACATTTATAAAAATGAATCAGTCCTGGATCAGCAGCTATCAATCCCCTGATGCTGAAGTAATGGAATAGATCGGGGATGTCCTTTTCTGCATTCACAAAACCTCCAGCACTGAACTCTTCCACAATACCACAAAGGGGTTACTGTATGATGATACTTGCTGGCCTGGCACCAAAGGCACCATATCTGGGTGCACTGACGCCTTAACCAGATGCATATCTTTTTAATATAGGACCGCAAGGTTCACCCCTGCATTCTTCCACAATACTACAGAGGGGTTACTGTATTATGATGGCATTTGCAGGCCTGGCACCAAAAGCACAATATCTGGGTGCACTGACGCCTTGACCAGAATCATATCATTTTCAATATAGGACCACATGGTCCACCCCTGCACTCTTCCACAATACCACAGAGGGGTTACTGTATTATAATGGCACTTGAAGGCCTGGCACCAAAAGCACAATATCTGGGTGCACTGACGCCTTGACCAGAATCATATCTTTTCTAAATAGGACCACATGGTCCACCCCTGCATTCTTCCACAATACCACAGAGGGGTTACTGTATGATGATACTTGCTGGCCTGGCACCAAAGGCACCATATCTGGGTGCACTGACGACCTTGACCAGAATCATATCTTTTCAATATAGGACCACATGGGCCACCCCTGCACTCTTCCACAATACCACAGAGGGGTTACTGTATTATGATGGCACTTGCAGGCCTGGCTCCAAAAGCACAATATCTGGGTGCACTGACGCCTTGACCAGAATCATATCTTTTCAATATGGGAAAAAAGGTGTCATCTGCGCTCGTTTCTATGTGTTCCATGTACAACAAAACTGAGGTTTTTGTTTGTTTCAATGGCCATTGCAAAGTAAGCTCACTCGCCACTTCACGGCACCTCTTTACAGAGTGAGTATCTAACATGTACCAAAAGGCCGCTCTACAGAGCAGCTCCAAGCCCCTCCTGCTGCTTTTCAGTAGAGCGGCCTTTTGGTACATGTTAGGTACTCACTCTCTAAAGAGGTGCCGTGAAGTGGCGAGTGAGCTTACGTTGCAATGGCCATTGAAACAAACAAAAACCTTAGTTTTGTTGTACATGGAACACATAGAAACGAGTGAAGATGACACCTTTTTTCCTTGTTATATTTTATACATTAACTGGGCTGTTACTCCTGTCAGTTGCTGCCGCTCCGGTGAGTATGGGCACATTGCCATTTTTTCTGTATTTATGTATATCATGCTTGTAACGCCAATCCGTCGTTCTGCAGCTGTTCCTCTTTCCATGTTTTTGTTTTTAATCCCAAATTGGAAGTGTTTGGTGCGTGTATAAATAAAGCCCAACATCTCTGCCTCTCCTTGGCTGAAAAGCACCAGGAGGGGCTTGGAGCTGCTCAGTAGAGCGGCCTTTTGGTACATGTTAGGTACTCACTCTGTAAAGAGGTGCCGTGAAGTGGCGAGTGAGCTTACGTTGCAATGGCCATTGAAACAAACAAAAACCTCAGTTTTGTTGTACATGGAACACATAGAAACGAGCGCAGAGGACACCTTTTTTCCTTGTTATGTTTTATACATTAACTGGGCTGTTACTCCTGGCAGTTGCTGCCGCTCCGGTGAGTATGGGCGCGACGCCATTTTTTCTGTATTTATGCTTTTCAATATAGGACCACATGGTCCACCCCTGCATTCTTCCACAATACTACAGAGGGGTTACTGTATGATGATACTTGCTGGCCTGGCAGTCTTGCACCAAAGGCAGAATATCTGGGTGCACTGACGCCTTAACCAGATGCATATCTTTTTAATATAGGACCGCAAGGTTCACCCCTGCATTCTTCCACAATACCACAAAGGGGTTACTGTATGATAATACTTGCAGGCCTGGCACCAAAAGCACAATATTTGGGTGCACTGCCACTTACGCCTGTATCAGATTCATATCCTCAGAGGGGTTACGGTGTGACGGCACTGTTGGGGACGCTAAAGGACCAATTTTGAAGCACCTATTGTTACTTTCATCCAAAGCCTGCATAAGTTTCACAATAATTTAGCCAAAAAAATCAGTAAACTTTTTCTGCGTGTACGAAAATGTCTCCTGTTGTCATACAGACTGCCGCCCCAAGCAGTTGTTTATGGATAGATTAAAGGAAAAGCATTTACCGTCATATGAAATGTCATTTTTTTGTTATTAAGTGTTTCTATACATCCTAGAAATCCGCCACTTCACGGGCAGGTTATGGGGACCTCCTAGGCATGATATTTGAAGTAATTTTTCGTTTTTATTTTTAACCCTTATTTCATGGAAAACTCACTGTCCCTTTAAAAACTTTTTTTTTTTACTTTTTGTCCTTGTTTCCTGTCCTCCAGGGCACTACCCAGACCCCCATACACCTTTTATGGCAAATATCTAGCATATATGTCCTCTTGGAGGTCACTCTAAAAACCAAATTTTCAACCCCATTGACTTGCATGGAGTTTGAGTTCGGGTTCGGACCCGAACATATGGGAAGTTCGGGTTCGGGCCCGAACCAAACTCGGGGGGTGTTCGACTCATCCCTACTGCTGATGAGTGTGGCAAGAAGAATTTTTCAAAGATGTGCAATCTATAGAAAATATTCATAGAGGTGAAGAATGTATTTTGTAGGTTAACAAGTAATGGTATTTTTTTAAATAGTTATCTCAAATGCAGCATATATTATGAAAATACAGGTTAAGCATTCCAGATATCACATTTGTGATTTTGGAATCCAAAGAAGGAAAGTGGAGGAAAGTGGAGGAATATAAACAATTCCTGCCTCAGCAACAACATGGTTTTACATTAAGCCAAGTGCAAGTTTTTAGGTTTACTGTACTTTTCAGAGGCAGAAATGCCAGTTTTGGGTTATAATGTAAAAGTGTAGATTTTACTATATGGATTTTGTGAATTCAATTTTACAGGGAAAATATTTTTTCAATACAATATAAATTTTAATATAAAAATGTGCTTACTTTTAATAATTTTTATATTAATTATTATATTTAATTCAGAATTGGTGTTTGAATGTAAAAATGAATTTGTTTGTAGAATTAATTATTACGGAAATGTTTTTATGTAGAATTAATGTTTGACATAAAAGATTGTTTTTTAGTATAAAATTTAGCATTAAAGTTAGTTATTTATATATATAAAATGTTTGCATAAAAAAAAAAAAAATTCAGGAAGGATAGTATAACATCATGGCTTCGATGTTACACGATCCCGGTCTTGGGGATGGTCGGATTCTAGGTTTGAAAGGTGGAACACCCCATTGCGAGGATTTGGATCTTGCTGAACCATGGGTAGGTCACAGTGTGATACAAGACTTTTGTGAATGAGGCAGGATGCCTCACATCGATAGCGGGAGTTCCTAGCCCCTGAGTATGTGACAACATAAAGAATGATAAACATGTGATTAATGTGACAATATATGGGGTTCTGTGAAACATTTTTGGAAAAATGTCATTATTGAAGAGTATCAGGGTTATCCAAAGAGATTCGAAAAGTCACCGCACGTTCGGTGACTTTTCGTTCTCTTCAATTCGGTTCCTTTTGCCGATTGCATTTCGGTGACCCTGCGGTGTATTCAGCAAACAGCACAGGGCCCCCGAATTGCAGGGAAAGGCTGCCGCAAACCTGACGAAAACTAACCGAATGCAAGCTGAAAACAAGCAAAAACATCTGGATTAACCTTCGAAAAACCCGAACAGGAGCCGAAAAGGAGCCGAACATGAGCCGAATCACACAGAGCCGAAGCAGCTGTGACGTAGAGGAGGCAGTGAATAAATTAGAAAAACCATTTGTATGAATCTGGGAAAATGAAACGCTGTTTGCAAAGAAACTACTGAGCGAAAATGTCTGAAATTTTCACAGGAGGTCCAGGGAATGATAATAAAGAGGGCTGTTACAAAAAAAATAAGTAAACTGAAAAAAAAAAAAAAAAAAAATCGGACTTTTAATTTTTTTTTAAAAAATTCAGAAAAATGCTTAAAGTATCCTAAAAAATCTATAAATAAAGAGACTTTTTGCTGCAGAATTTTATAATGAACGGTTTATTAGATATTGAATTAAAACGGGAATATTTTTAACATTGAAGCCTATGGGGTTCTCCTGAATAAATTTGCCGAATTAAACCACCGAATGGCAGGGCATTAGGGGAACCTTTCACTGCTGGTTTGTGTTCTCTGAATAGCCGAAGCAGTGCTTTTTCATGGGGATGTCACTGCCCTCGAACAGGGACCGAACAGTCACCGTATGTGCAGGCAATTCGACAGGATTTGGCGAATTGCCTGCTCTCTGGATAGCCGAATGGCCAGGAAAGGTAACCGAACGCTGATTTTCAGCGTTCGGTTACCTTTCTCAAGCAATTCGAATCTCTTTGGATAACCCTGTATGTTTTATGCCTGGTATTTCTAGCAATTTGCCGCAATGTTATTTTGTTGGGGATTTATAATAAGATCAGCTATTCCTACAAAGGTACTTGCCAAATTGTGCAAAAAAACCACAACACAATATATAGAATAAAAAAATCACCTAGCTTTTACATTTAAATCCCTGTTGTAGATATGTGTGCAGTTTTTATAAGTATGCTACGTTTTCCTATGTTATTAAGATAGCATTAATTTTTAATGTACTGCAGTTTGGGGTGATATATATCAAGGAAACTTTCACATTTACAAAGGGATTCACATGCAAGCTACATAGATTTTTGGATGTATTTGCAACACACAAGATTTAAATTTAATCCAATAAATGTCACTCTTCCAGGATTTTTTGTTTGTAAAGAATACAATTTAATCCATCCACTGCCAAAAAATAAAAATATCCAAAATCCATTCCTTGTATTAAAAATAGGATAAAGAATTAAATTGTTCATAGCTATACACATGACTAGCTCTTTATGTACACAATTATGTTTCAGATTTTGTCCGTAGACAGAAGTGACTAAAATATCAATGAAATGTAGAACGGTATTAAACCTGAATTAACTGTGCAAGAATACCCTTGTTTATTTAAAAATGTAATATCTTAACTGTGCCTGTAACCCAAGCTACAATCCTCTCAATGTATCTTGTTGGATATATATATATATATATATATATATATATGTGTGTTACGGGTAAAGCCCGGAGTGCGGTTAATCCTAGGATTACCCGGTTAATCCTAGCATTACCCAGGCCTCATTAGCAAAAGTCCGAAGTGAAATGAAATTTCGGACTTCACCCGGGTAATCTGCAAAGTATCCAGAGGCCTCTGGATACCCCGGTTTCCCGCACCGTTTTAACCGGGTAATTCGCACATTACCCTGGCGTTGCTGGATAAAGTGTGATGTTCGACGAAACATCCATACTTCATCCGGGTAATCTGCAAAGTATCCAAACGCCTCTGGGTACTCTGCCTTTCTCGGGTTTTCAGCAGGTTACAAGTGACTGAATCCCGAGGAAAACTCGATTTACGAATACAAAGGTGTTATATGAAGAGTAACCTGACGATTGTTATGTATTATAAACGATATATTAGCACACATGACACGTAATAGAGATCACGTAACTTTTTCACATGAGAAACACATCCCGTCGCTCTGTATATTCGTTCTATCCTCAATACGCTTTTAATGTTTGTCTTTTGCCATTTTCGTTGACAATATCCGTAGACAATAGCAAAAAATTGACCGTTACCCAAGTGGGGATGGATGCTCTGCAGATTACCCAGGCGCAGCTGTGGATAGTCCTCAGATTACCCGGGTGAAGCTTCAGACTTGCACATTATCCGGGTAAAGTGCGGATTTTTCAGCACTTCCAGACCGTTACCCAAGGGCAGTTGGTTAGTCCTAAAATCACCCGGGTAAAGTCCGGAATTTTAATTTTTTTGCAGCTTTACCCAGCAGTTTTGGGTAATGACAGGATTAACCGGGTAATCCTAGGATTGACCGCACTTCGGGCTTTTACCCGTAACATATATACACACAGGTGAAACTCGAAAAATTTGAATATCTTGCAAAAGCTCATTTATTTCAGTAATGCAACTTAAAAGGTGAAACTAATATCTGAGACTCATTACATGCAAGGCAAGATAATTCAAGCCGTGATTTGTCATAATTGTGATGATTATGGCTTACAGCTCATGAAAACCTCAAATCCACAATCTCAGAAAATTAGAATATTGTGAAAAGGTGCAATATTCTGGGCTCAAAATGTCCCACTCTAATCAGCTAATTAAGCCATAACACATGCAAAGGGTTCCTGAGCCTTTAAATGGTCTCTCAGTCTGGTTCAGTAGGAATCACAATCATGGGAAAGACTGCTGACCTGACAGTTGTGCAGAAAATCATCATTGACACCCTCCGTAAGGTGGAAAAGCCTCAAAAGGTAATTGCAAAAGAAGTTGGATGTTCCCAAAGTGCTGTATCAAAGCACATTAATAGAAAGTTATGTGGAAGACAAAAGTGTGGAAGAAAAAGGTGCACAAGCAGCAGCGATGACCGCAGCCTAGAGAGGATTGTCAGGAAAAGGCCATTCAAAAGTGTTGGGGACTTGCACAAGGAGTGGACTGAGGCTGGAGTCAGTGCATCAAGAGCCACCACACACAGACGGATCCTGGACACGGGCTTCAAATGTCGTATTCCTCTTGTCAAGCCACTCCCTCCTGAACAACAAACAACGTCAGAAGCGTCTTACCTGGGCTAAAGAAAAACAGACCTGGTCTGTTGCTCAGTGGTCCAAAGTCCTCTTTTCTGATGAGAGCAACTTTTGCATCTCATTTGAAAACCAAGGACCCAGAGTACGGAGGAAGAGCGGAGAGGCACACACTGCAAGATGCTTGAAGTCCAGTGTGAAGTTTCCACAGTCTGTGTTGATTTGGGGAGGGATGTCATCTGCTGGTGTTGGTCCACTGCGCTTCATTAAGTCCAGGGTCAACGCAGCCGTCTACCAGGAGATTTTGGAGCACTTCATGCTTCCTTCCGCAGACGAGCTGTATGGAGTTGCTGACTTCATTTTCCAGCAGGACTTGGCACCTACCCACACTGCCAAAAGCACCAAAACCTGGTTCAGTGACGGTGGGATTACTGTGCTTGATTGACCAGCAAACTCGCCTGACCTTGGCATTGCCAAGAGAAAGATGAGAGACATGAGACCGAACAATGTAAAAGAGCTGAAGGCTGCTATTGAAGCATCCTGGTCTTCCATAACACCTCAGCAGTGCCACAGGCTGATAGCTTCCATGCCACATTGCCGCATTGAGGCAGGAATTGCTGCAAAAGGGGCCCAAACCAAGTACTGAGTACATATGCATGCTTATACTTTTCAGAGGTCCGATATTGTTCTATGTACAATCCTTGTTTTATTGATTGCATGTAATATTCTAATTTTCTGAGATTGTGGATTTGGGGTTTTAAGGAGCTGTTATTATTATTATTTATTTATAAAGCGCCGGCATATTCCGCAGCCCTGTACAATTGGCACAGTTTAGACAGGGTTACAATACAATTAACAACATTTGACAAACAGTACAGGAGGAGATGAGGGCCTTATTCCTGTAGGATCTCACAATCTGGGAGGGTTGGGGCTGGAAACAGGAGGAGAGGACTGTAAGGTGAGAGTGATTGATGGTTGTGTCAGTAAGTTGGGTGGTAGGCTTCCCTAAATAGCAACGTTTTAACCCTTTCGCTGCTGAGGCTTTTCCCGCCCCTGTGCTGAGGTCATTTTTTACCTGTTTTGCGCATCATGTTTAAACGTGTTTTGAAGGCTTATTTTAGTATATGACATCGACATATTATATATCGTTCTTTCCGTCAGACTCGGTAGATTCATAATATGTCATTATTATATGTATACGTTATGTCATGTTTGTATATTATAACAAAAAATGCAATAAAATATGTATTTTCAATAATTTACAGCGTGTAAAGTGTTTTTTTCCACATTTTAACATGCGAGCAATTGCGGTTATATTTTGTATGGGGTGCGCTTGTTAAAAAAATTAGAGATGGGGTCTCGTTACATTTTTTTTTGGGGAAAATGACACCATTTTTAACAAACGCACCGCATACAAAAATCGTTAATGCAGCATTATTGTTCACATTATAATTGAAATGGGAACAATATTGCTGCATTAACAAAACAAAAAACAAAAAAAAAAAGTGTTTATTTTTTTTTTTTTAATTTTTTTTTTTAATTTTTTTTTATTTTTATTTTTATTTTTTATTTTTTTTTTACATTTTTTTTCACTTTCGTGTTTGGTATCGTTGGAACGGCCATGCTCTGGCCGATCCAACGATATCAAAATTTAACCCCTAACTGCCACGGATCGGGAGATAGGGAGTTCATTGGAACTCCCTATCTCCACACTTCGTGGCAGTTAGGGGTTAATGCTAGGACTGGCGTCATCGTGCTGCGCACGATGACGCCAGTCCTCTGGGGGAGTTCCCGGAAGCTTGGCCGACATCCAAGATGTCGGCCAGCTCCCGGGAAGGATCGCAAATCGGCGCTTTTCAGCGCCGATTTGCGATCCAGCTCCCCAGGGGTTAATGCCAGGCATCATTTGGAAGGGCAGGCTGTGCCCTTCCAAATGATGCCTGGGTTAAGCCCCTGTGATCCGCCGATCGGGAGGGAGAGAGGTCCGAAGGACCTCCCCCCCTCCCTTTCAGGCGCCTCCTCCGCACATGCGGGGGGGGCGCCTGAATTATGTGTCATCGCGGGGGCGCGATGACACATAATGCTGGCGGCCACTGCTCCGGATGCCGGGCTGACATCCAGGATGTCAGCCCGCACCGGAGGGGCCAGCGATCGGCCGGTACCCGGCCGAACGCTGACCCCAATGCGAGGACGCGCTCAGCGCGTCCTCCGCATACCAGGGGCAATGCTGAGGACGCGCTGAGCGCGTCCTTAGCATTGAAGTGGTTAAGGGAGCGTTTGAAGGAAGAGAAATTAGGGGAAAGTCTGACGGTACAAGGGAGAACGTTCCAGAGAATGGGGTCTGCGCGTGAGAAATCCTGCAGTCTATCATGGGAAGAGGTGATGCGGGGAGAAGCTAGGTGCAGGTCACTGTTTGACCTTAGGGAGCGGGCTGGGGTGTATTTGGTGGGCGGGCTGTAAGCCATAATCATCACAATTATGACAAATCACGGCTTGAACTATCTCATATATTTGCTTCACCTTTTAAGTTGCATTACTGAAATAAATGAACTTTTGCACGATATTCTAATTTTTCGAATTTCACCTGTATATGTTTATTATTGCAGAACTCACACATCCGAGCAATTCAGAGAACTGTTTCACAGAGCTCATGTGCTACATTATAAGCCCGAAACAGCTGTTCAGGAGTGGCTGTGACCTGTTGCATAAACCTGACCTTTGCTTTAAAAAGGCATCTAGTGTGGCATGGCACTGGTAAGTGGCTTCTGTGTTAAAACAGATCCGGGATACAAAAAGTCCAAAAGAAATTGCAAACATCATTTGCATGTCTTACCCAGAGTTCTGTGCTGCATATGGGGAATGTAGCACACAAACTCTGTGAAGCAGTTCTCTGAATTGCTGGTATGTGTAAATGAGTTCTGCAATAATAAACTTTATTATTTGCTGAGCGGAGGCTTTTAATCTCATTTTTTGCCCCCCACCACAACTTAAATGAATATATATATTTATATATATTTTTATTATTGCAGAAGCCATTTGCACATCACAGCAATTCCATGAATTGCATCCCAGAGCTCCTGTGCCACATTCCCCATATGCAATCAAGGAATTCTGGGTAGGATATGCAAATAACATCTGTCACACTTTTATGCATCCTGGATCTGTTATTGCACAGAACCCTAAAATCAATGCTATGCCACACTGTGGCTTTCTAGCAGAGATAAGGTTTATTCAACTGGTCAAAGCCAATCCTAGGACAGCGCTGTTTCGAGTTTATTGGACCCTTGTCTACAGTGGCAAGAAAAAGTATGTGAACCCTTTGGGATTACGTGGAGTTTTGCATGAATTGGTCATAAAATGTGCTCTGATCTTCATCTAAGTCACAACAATTTGAAACACAGTCAGCTTAAAATAATACAACACAAACACTATATGTTTTCATGTGTTTATTGAACATAACATGTAAACATTCACAGTGCAGGGTGGAAAAAGTATGTGAACCCCTAGCCTAATGACTTCTCCAAGAGCTAATTGGAGCCAGGAGTGAGCCAACCTTGAGTCCAATCAGTGTGATATTATTGGATGTGTTGCTGAAAGCTGTCCTTAAAAACACACATCAGTTTTGTGTTTACTGGTTTCAAGAAGCACTGCCTGACGTGAACCATGCCTCGCAGAAAAGTGCTCTCAGAAGACCTACGATGAAACCAAAATTGAGTTGTTTGGAAAAAACACACAACACTATCAGGGTTATTCAAAGAGATTCGAAAAGTCACCGCACGTTCGGTGACTTTTCGTTCTCTTCAATTCGGTTTGTTTTGCCGATCCCATTTCGGTGTCCCTGCGGTGTATTCAGCAAGCACCACAGGGTCCCCGAATTGCAGGGAAAAGCTGTCGCAAACCCGACGAAAACTCACCGCAAAACCCAGCGAATGCACGCTGAAAACCCTCAAAAACATCTGGATTAACCTGCCGAAAACCACAGAAAAACCCGAACAGGAGCCTTCGACACAGCAGAAGAGGCAGTGAATAAATTAGCAAAACAGTTTGTATGAATGTGTGAAAGTGAAACGCTGTTTGCAAAGAAACTACTGAGCGAAAATGTCTGAAATTTGCATATGAGGTCCAGGGAATGATAATAAAGAGGGCTGTTACAGAAAAAATAAGAAAACATAAAAAAAAATCTGACTGTTTTTTTTAAAAAAAAAAGAAAACAGAAAAATGCTTAAAATATCCTAAAAAATCTATAAATAAAGAGACTCTTTACTGCAGAATTTTATAATGAACGGTTTATTAGATATTGAATTAAAACGGGAATATTTTTAACATTGAAGCCTATGGGATTCTCCTGAATAAATTAGCCAAATTAAAACACCGAATGGCAGGGCATTTCGGGAACCTTTCACTGCTGGTTTTAGGTTCTCTGAATAGCCGAAGCAGTGCTTTTTCATGGGGATTTCACTGCCCTCGAACAGGCACCGAACAGGTACCTTATGTGCAGGCAATTCGCCAGGATTTGGCGAATTGCCTGCTCTCTGAATAGCCGAATGGCCAAGAAAGGTAACCGAACACTGATTTTCAGCATTCGGTTACCTTTCTCAAGCAATTTGGATCTCTTTGAATAACCCTGAGTGTGTGGAGAAAAAAAGGCACAGCACACCAACATCAAACCTCATCCCCACTGTAAAACATGGCGGAGGGAGCATCATGGTTTGGGGCTGCTTTGCTGCCTCAGGGCCTGGACAGATTGTTGTCATTGATGGAGAAATGAATTCCAGAGTTTATCAAGACATTTTTCAGTAAAACGTAAGACCATCTGCCCGCCAACTGAAGCTCCGCAGAGGATGGGTGATGCAACAGGACAATGACCCAAAGCATACAAGTAATTCAACAAAAGAATGGCTTCAACAAAACAAAATACGCCTTCTGGAGTGGCCCAATCAGAGTCCTGACCTCAACCTGATTGAAATGCTGTGGCATGACCTTAAGAGAGCGATTCACACTAGACATCCGCGACAGTGCGCGTCGTCTGACATGGGCCAAAGCAAGGCACATCCCTTCTTCCAATGCTTCTGCATTGTGTTTTGTTCATTTGTCTGTGACCTGTCAGAAGCTAACAGCTTGCTCTATTCATTCCCGTGTACCAGACCCTTTGCTTTCCTCAGACCTGCTCACTCTCCTCCAGCCCTTGACCCGCGGCATGCCATAGACCTGGTTGTTGGATACCCCTCTGGATACTTCTGCTTTGCCACAGATGCCTGCTGTGCAAAGACTCAGACTCCATTGGCTTTTATGTGCCAAGACTCCTGCTGTGCAAAGACTCATGTCCCTGTCCCATCTATCTGGTGTCTTGTTTAACAGGTCTATCCAAAGAAAGGGGAAACTCAGGAGAACGACTGGAGAAGTGAAAATTCTAGGTCAAAATAGCCAAACCAGAAAAATTCTCCCATTATATCACTTTCCAAATCAACTATTTGGTCTAGATTGTGCTCTTCTCCTGCCAGTTCTCCTGGTTTTCACCTTTCTATGTATAACCCTGAAAGTGTTCCTTTTGTATCTGTCTAGTATTCCTCCAGCATTTCCCCTGTGTTTATGTACCGTGTTCTGCATCTATCAATTATCCAGCCCAGAGTATCCAAGTAAGCCCTGTTCCTGCATCGCCCCTCGTTAAGTCATTCCTGTGTATATGTATGCAGTAAACCCCCTGCTTATGCGCCATATCTTAGCTTCCCCGTGTGTATCAACACATCCTCGTAATTATCGTATTATCGTAATTATCCTCTCTGCCCCATGACAATCCCAAATACTATAAGGCTTGACGGTGAATTTAGACCAATGAGGGATTACTCAATGTTTTCTGACCAAATTTCAAAATAGTTGCAAATACAATTACTGTTCCTGCAACGGCAGTGAATGTCAGCTATCCAGAGAAGTAAAACTCAACAACTGCAAGTGAAGATCATTCAAACAACTGTGGACATCACAGAAGAACCGGCACCACTGTTGGTCTAACGTAAAAGGATTAAACTGAGGCAAATAAAATTCACTTTCAAACAACAATAAATATCCGTCTGTGATTTTTAAAGTGGCGATCATTCCTGACACAGATAGGAAGTATGGTGAGATCAACTGTTAAAAAAGCACTAGAAAACTTTAAATGCAACTACAGCGTATGATTGGTGAAATCTACGATAAATAAGACGGACATTAAGTGGAAACCATGCTCCTTAATGTAAGCAGCAAACAAAACAATACACAAAATGTCAAATTCCGAAGCAAATCACCTAATGATATCCATGCAGATTGTATCAGTAGTAACTTGACAGATTGACAGATAAGAGGTATCCAAAAACGAAAATGCCATAAATCAAGGGACATATTAAAGAATGATTTCCTGTTCTTATGCTGTGGAACCTTTTATTATGTGATTGTATTCTATGTGAATGTATTATTGTTTTGTGCAATAAAGGATCATGCAATAAACATTGGCTGTATAGTGAGATGTACCAAAAATAGCAGAAAAGTAAAGGATTGCAACCAAAATGAGGTAACGCAGAGAGTGTCAGTCATTCATCAAACCAGCATTTGGGTAACCCGAATGTAATACAAACACAAAAAAAGGGTGAATGGCTGACTTGAACCTAAAGGATTAGAAATCTAAAACCTAACGTTTATTGAATGCATTAAAATGAATACACAAAAACCAAAAAGGAAAAAAGGAGGGAAAAGTGGTAAAAGCCACAAAAATTAGAGGGAAGTCAGTGCAGAGACTGCACAGACAGTGCACTACATGGGTTAAAACATCAATCGTCAACCTTCCTGTGTACTATCAGGGTTATTCAAAGAGAATCGAAAAGTCACTGCACGTTCAGTGACTTTTCCTTCTCTTCAATTTGGTGCGATTTGGCGATCCTATTTTGACGACCCCGTGGTGTATTCGGCAAACACCACAGGGAAAAGCCGCCGCAAACCCGACGAACACTCACTGCAAAACCTGGAAAACGCACACCGAAACCCGCAAAAACATCTGGATTTACCCCGCCGAACACGCTGGAGAAACCCAACTAGCCGCCGATCACAGTGCAGAGCAGTCGCCGGAAAAGCCCGACACGCAGATGGAGGTGAAAAAAACAAAAAACTGTACGCTTGAAAGTCGGAAAATTGAAAAGCTGTTTGCAAAAAACACTGTTTCGCGAAAATGCCTGGAATTTACATATAAGATCCAATGAATGGTAATAAAATGGTCTGTTACAGTAAAAGAAAAGACGATGTAAAAAAAGAAAAAACGGGAAAAAAATTTGCGAAGAAAAAATCACAAAATATGCCTAGCAGATCATAAAAAAATCTATAGATAAAGAGACTTTTACTGCAGAATATAATATTGAACAGTTTATTAGATATTGAATTAAAATGGGAATATTTTAAACATTGAAGCCTATGGGAATCGCCTGAATAAATATGTTGAATGAAACCACCGAATTTCACTGCCCTCGAACAGGCACCGTATGTGCAGGCAATTCGCCAACGTTTGGCGAACTGCCAGCTCTCTGAATAGCCGAATGGCCAGGAAAGGTAACCGAACGCTGAATTTCACTGTTCAGTTACCTTTCGGCCACAATTCGTATCTATTTGAATAACCCTGTTAGTAGCCAATTTTTGTGGTTCAAACTGGTGGCTTGGCTGTTGGGGGTTAATACAGTACCTAAAGGATTATCTAAAGCAAAAGAAGGGAAGCAGGCCTTCTAGGGTCTGCAGGTATAAGAAGGATAGAAGAGAGACTAACAAGCCCCAACAGTCATATAGCACATTCTTAGAATTTATTTTAGAAGCAAAAGGATCAGCCAGACTGTGAGCGCTCTCTAGACAGCTGGCCAAAAGACAAAGTCACAGGGATACATAGGTTGTAAATTAAAAAAGATAAAAAATGTATCTCATTCTACGTGTTTCGCTGGTACATCCAGCATCATCAGGCGCATAGTTGTCACGTCTCGGCCTTGCCCCCTGGTGGTGAAGGGTCTTCATGTTTGTTTTTCCCCTATGGTGTGTCTGGCTGTGCTGTTTAGGGCTGATCTGGGGTTCTGTTGTGATCTCCTGGTCTGGGGTCACATGGCCCAATCACACAGACCCACTCCCTATATATTCCCAGCAGCACAGAGCCTCATTGACTGTTTGTGGAGTTTGATGGTGGTTCTGTCTGGTTCGTGTTTCCTGAGTTGCTGCTAAGCATTCCTGTTCAAGTGTTTTCTGGTTCTGACCTCGGCTTTATTTTTGACTATCCCTTCTACTCCCCCCGGTACCTCTGCCTGATTGACGATTCTTGTATGTTTCATGTTTTATGTACCTTGTCTGTCTTAGTTTAGTATTATATTCAGAGGCCGCTTATAAGGACCTCTTTTAGTATAGTCTGTCTGTTTTGTTTACTGTCCTGCAGCCTGCTCCCTTCACGGATTGTCAAGTGTATCTTTGTGTTTCTGAGTGTCCTAAGTTGTCTGTCGGTCTTGAAGCCTTCGGAGCTTAGTGGCAATTCTGTTCTGTTTTTTGGTGCTCCTTGGTTTTGGAGAAATCCGTCTGTCCTTGTGTCCAGTCAGTTACTCACCTGCCTTAAGGGCTTCATCTCATGTTCCAAGCCACCACGATGGCCCAAGCAGGGGCTAACCGTTACAATAGTATACAATTAGTGGTAACAGTGTGCAGCTACCAGACAGAAGTGGGCCGGCATCTGTAGTGCCTCCTCTCTGAAGGCTGGCTGTAGGAGGGGGCTCATAGAAAATTCATGTGTGTGACATCAGTGTAGAGAGTTAACCCCCACTTCAACACAGCAATACAATGTGCAAATGACCAATTGAAGTGTCATCCTTATGAATCTTTCAAAAAGGTCCCCTTCTCTAAAATGTTCTCTCGCAAACATAATTAATCCAAATATCAATATATATGGACACATAGGGCAGAAATGGGTCTTCTTCCCCAGCCAAGCAGCGGATTCCCTATGGAGGAGATGCTATTTGGATCCCTGTTTATCCAGAAAAAGAGGAGGTAGAGGGTCAAGAGAGGCAACGTTGGAAAGGCCAGAGCATGGCCTTTCCAATGATACCAAACATTCCTAGGTTTTATATAAAAGTAAAAATTAAATGCAAAAAAACCCCTTTTTTTTCTTTTTTTATTCTAATCCATCACTGTTGCTCACTTTTTCAATGATAAAATGAACAGTGATGCTGCACTAACTCACCTTCTCATTTTCCATTTTGCCAGCAAGCATGGAGGTGAAGGTACAGAGTGTTATTACGCATTGTCCCATCAAAAACCTATACCACTGCACTGCAGCGAGGAGTGCTGGGGGTCCTTTGGAACCTTGTGTCTCAAATCTTTACACCACATAAGGTCAAGTGAGGTGTGATTTGAAAGGATAGAGTTTGGCCTTTCCAATAATACCAAATATAACCACATAACATGTAAAAACAGAAACCTGAACAAAAAAAATTGAAGACATAATTTACTTTTTTCCCCCTGTTCTAAGGCAGAGGCACTATGTGCTTTTACATATAAAGCAAACAATGATGCTGCACTAACTCACCTTATAATTTCCCATACCGGAACCAAACACGGAGGTGTTGGCAAAGTGCGTCATTACACATTCGTCCAGCTAAAACACAAGCCGCCGAACCACAGTGAGGAGAGCTGGCGTCCTTTGGACCCCTGTATCTCCATTCTTTGCACCCCAAAAAGTCAAGTGAGGTGTCATTGGCCAGGTCAGAGTCTGGCCTTTGTAATGATACCAAACATGACTATGGAAAATCTAAAAGAAAAAAAAGAAAAAAACCTAAAAGTTTATTTATATTTTGTGGAGGTTTTTTTTGGGGGGTTACAAAATTGCATGGGGGGGCGCAAGAAAACGTTTGACCAGGGCCCAGTCAATATTAAAGACAGCCCTGCCATTGTACACTGCATACAAAACATAAATGGTTTGTTTTATCTTTTATTTATATAACAGTCAGCACGCAGCACCAAATATATGCTTTTTTGCAAAGGTTATTTTATTTTGTTGTTTTAGTACCATCATCAGTAAACACTTGTGGTAAAATTATTTTTCATTTAATTTATGGACGTATTTATAGTAAACAATATATATAAAGTTGTGTTTTATAGATATGTAGAATCTTTTGACAGTCCAGTATACAGCAAAGTGATTTGTGAAATGCATTTAATACCCCCTCAGATGATAAGTGGCTTGGCATGGCAAGCACAAACAGGTTTAATTTGATCCATTTCATTAAGACATATGTAGAATGCTGCTTTAAAACCAATCATGGTCAGTAATTTTAAAAGGAAATTTTCAGATGCAGAACATTACACAGAGAGGTGTCATTACAGTGCATTAACAAGTATTAATTAGAAGTGCTCACTGTTCTATAGAAAAATAGGATCTGTACTAAAGGCAATTTACCCATTCATAGCTGCACTAAAATATATTAACAAAAATAAATGATTCCTTTGGATCTGCTCTAATCCATTGTTATAAACAGGTTTCTCCATCTTTAATGTAGTGTTTTGACATGAATAATGATATACGTATTATTTTAATGCAAATGAAACACTATACCTTGTGTGATGGTACAAATTAGTCATTTATATTTAACTTTAAGAACGCTTAGACAAGGCATTATGACATATTCAAACTACCGTTACCCATACCTGAGCGCTATTCCGATTCTGCTGTTAACGGCTTGAACTGCTATTCCAACCTTTGCAAAATCACTTAACAAATCTATTAAGAAAATCTATACTTATAAAATGTAAAAAACAGGAGGAATATCTGTACTAACAATCACAAATACATAGTGCGGACTGTATAATAAAAATGATAATAGGCCCCACTTGAATATCACTCAGTCTTTGTAATAAGATGAAACGCATTGGATGTTGTATGTTTATGTTTATGTTTATGAATAAATAATTTTATGCTTAATATAAGTCCCGATATCATTCATGAGTATTAATTGAGGAAGTTTATCAGTCTCCAATATGAGAACAATTGATTCCTGGAAAGCCGTCGGAAGGTTCCTGCTGAGGTCCTGGGTTAGAGCCAGATCCGAGGAGTGTCCGGCGAGCATTATCAGGGTTTTTCAGAGAGCGTGAAAAGCAGGAGAATGTCTGGAGAATGAAAAATTCTAGGTCAAAATAGCCAAACCAGAAAAATTCTCCTTTTCATCTCACTTTCCAAATCGGCTATTTTGACCTAGAATTTTTCATTCTCCAGTCATTCTCCAGTCATTCTCCTGCTTTTCACGCTCTCTGAATAACCCTTTATATTAAAAATTCCTTGAAGGAGCTGTAAATTGCTATGTGCCTACATTACCTTTTTATCCTGTGAGTGATATTCAAGTGGTGCTTATTATCATTGTTATTATACAGTCTGCGCTATGCATTTGAGATTGTTGTTACAGATACTCATCCCGTTTTATACATTTCATATTCCTGTCAGCACTTGAGGGGAAAGTTTTTTTTTGAAGAAGCAGATACGTATTTGCTAGTCATGCAAAAAATCTGTACTTACCTGATCCTATGGTGCAAAAGGCAGCATGATATACCATGTCCTCTAGCCATTTGACACAGAACACTGGGAAAAAATAGTTTTCAATGTCCTTCCACAGCCTCCGTTCAACCTCTGCATTTGCGAGCTCACTCAGGGTTGCACTTGGTTTCAGGGAGTCCTTTAGACTCCTGGAGATGATACCAGTGGTGGCACATTGCGTCACTGGTGGTGACACTCAAATATCCCAACTCAAGCCCCTAAAAAAATGCCTGGGTTAGAATAGAATTGGTATCATGGAGCTGTTAAAGGTTATCTGCTCACACCGATATTTTCTCATAATGACTCCGTATTACCGGCAAGAGTAGAAGACCGCCCCTTGTGTCTTATTTCCCCAGTTTGCGAGTTTTGTTATTTGGTATTGTTTATTGTGGTTATATATTTAAATATGATAACCCTCTTATCACTATCCCTAATACAGAGGAGAAACCCCAATAGTCAAGTGGTTTAAAGGGTGTCATTTTGCACCTAGCATACAATTCACCAATAATGTATCTTTAAAATTGCAGGGTTTTCTTTGAAAGTACTTTGTTTATTGAAGCTGTATGATATATCATCTGGAGTACCAAAGATTGTCTGTTCTTTGCCACTCGTGCTATTTGAAGAGGAATTTCACAGGTGCACTTTTCTAACAGCTCTTGCCTTCAAGTACTAGCATTCCATGTATCAATTTATCCAACAGGCGACTAGGCATTGCAGTAAGTTTAAATTATCAAAATATATGAGAAAGCATGCGCATCTCAAAACTGTATAATAAGGATAAAATCATCATGTGAAATCACACTGAATTACGGCATGTGGAAGCATTATCTGCCTGTTAGCGTATCTGACTTAGCATATCTTACTATACAATTATAATTTTACAAATATTTTCAGGGTTATTCAAAGAAAACGAAAAGTCACCGCACGATCTGCCAATTACAATTTTAATCTTTCTGTAGTTTAATTTTTTTAAATAAATAATTTTAGATTTTGAACCAACCCATGCTGCGCTGGAAACATTGGAGGTTTTCTAGGAAGGTTGTACCCATTTGAAACAACCTCTGGGTGATCCAACTTGGATCTAAGTTAGGTCCTAAATCATGTGAGTACACACATGGAATGGGATTATTCTTATGATGTAATGCAGTATTATGCTATGTGTATTCATCGCATCTAGGAACCTAAAGAACACAGGCACAAAATTGTGCTCCTGTTAAACCACCTGAAGACGTGAAACATCCAGATATACTGGGAAGGAAAATATTCCAGGAACCCTCCCATTTGAGAGTCCATTGGGGATCCAGATGGTAACTAGAAGAGATGTTTACAAGGATTGACAAGGTCTCCTGGGACATTAAGAACATTCCAAATGTTGATCTACTTATGGTAACACATATCCTGATTTTCCTATTCGAACACTGTATGCGCTACACTCATATTCTGTTTTCTATAAAAAGATTATTGATGGATTACAGAGTTATTGCAAGGTATTAAAATGGAAGGAGATTGTAAATAGTAAACCTGTCATGCCCCCATTTGCATCCATCCTCTGACGCTCCTGGCAGCATACTTCCTATGCTGCCCCTGTTCCTGCACCCTGCATTTTATGTTTTACATCTGCAAGCAGTGGAAGAGTTAACATCCAGCACACTACTAGTTAACACCAAAACACGTCACACTCTTAATTAAATAAAGGGCTGTGCCCCAGACTGAACTGTGCTGTTCATTATAGCTCATTCCTGATAGAGTGAAGTTATACACTCTGTTGCTCTGAGAATCCTGATATTCCTGAGAAACCCCATCTGCCTACCTGTTCCTGACAATCACCAGATTCCAACCATATCACCAGATTCCAGCAACCTCCTCTCCCTCTGCAATAATCAACACCGGTCAGTTTCCATACTCCACCCTTCTGTCTGTGCAGATCACTGCACCCTGGGCTAACCACATCCCAATACCCTGGTGCTACCCCAGTACCATCCCCACGACCCTGACAACCAATCTGCTCCCCCCACTTCCCTTTCTATTTTAGAATATATTTTAAAACTCACCTCCCACAGAATTGTTCCAATCTGGCAAGTCTGCATCTTTCTTGAAGTCATGCTGTCAGTCAGTTTATTCCACAAGTGTTTCCTATCGATCCACATTCATTCCAACCAATCACAGCATTTTTCACTCTCTATAACCCAGCCTCTTCCAGAGGAAGTTGCCCTGGATTGTTTCTTAATCCTAAATACAATTTAATTGTGTATTTAACGTTCTGGTTTTGACTATAGGTATGTTAATTAACTATTCTGGTTTTCTCGATTTCTTGACCTTGGCTTGTCTTCTGGTTTCTTTGCTCCCGTTCTGAACTCTTGGCTTGTCTCTCACGTTTGTGTTTATTCACCTGTCCCAGACCTAGGCTAGAATTGCCTATTCTTTATAACCCAGCCATTACAAGGACTGGTGAATTTTAGGGTTTTCCTTGGCGAAGTCTATGTGACATTACTGTATGCTAGGACCCATGGACCCTTCAGACTTCGGCAATAGATTGCATCATGCACATCCAAGGTGGATGAAATAGACTACTCCATGGTTGTCTTTTGAGAGGTAAAAGGCAGGGCAGGCCATCTTAACCTGGACAACCATCCTACAGCCTGAGAAATAAGTATGTGTGACATCAGTGAGAGCAAGTGTCAGCTGAATGACACGAACATTGGCAGAATAATGCAAGTGAAAGCATTTTCAAAATGACACAAGGATGACTGTGTAAAACGAGCATGCATGACACAAAGAAAAATTGCAGATCAGCATAGTCAGATATGTATTGATATAGTTATATACGTAATATATGTTAATAGTGGCCCTCCTGGATGGCCCCTCCTCTTCATCCACTTACAGAAAGAATATATACAGAAAATAAGTTATACCATGTTCCCTTGCTGGTGTTGCTACTTACAACCCCCCCTCCGAGATTACAGTTTTACATAATATCAAAGGTGTAAGTAAAAACTCTAAATTATCATGTAATTGTTGGTTTTATCCACCTGTTGGTGGACATGCCCTTCCGCCAATGAGAAAGAAAACAGACACCTTCCTACAACTTTCCAACAAACACTCTGCAATTATTTTGCGGAAATAGATTCAATAAGCGGGGCTTTGTCACAAATAATTATATAGTGTTTTCTATAAAAAAAATTCTAATATACGAACTAGAATTAATGAATTCATGTGATTAACACAATATTAATGTTTATAAATTTTCTTCTTTTTTTACTTGGTAGTTCTCTGCTGGATATTACCTGTGCATTTAAAAAGCTCCACCACCACTCCATTTGTGCTTCTTTTGTCTCACAACAGAAGAGCCTTAATTAAATAGAAAAATATGTTTAAATATGCCTTCAAACAAATATTATTCTATTAAATGACCTTAGTATTGCATGCAGTCAAGATTACATAAGTGTTATTTTTGTAATTATATTTAGGTATGAGAAGAGTTACAGTTTAGATGTAAAATATAATAATAAACAATATAATAAATGATAAAATAAAGTCTGGATGAGGCATGTCCTGCACTCAGCGTATGGGACAAACACAGTTTGATTTATGCCGCCCACAGGCCTTGAGTGCAGCGACTACAGAAATTCCACTTACTGTAGATACTCGAGTATACCGCTAGATTTTAGTGACAAAAATTTACCTTAAAATTGGAGGCGTCGCGTTATATTCGAGACATCTACATCGCGTGTAAAAAAAACCTTTCCTTGCTCTGGATCCCAAGTCTTCCAGAAGTTCCGGCAGTCTCGCTGAAGTGAATGTGTGCTCCCTGATGCTTGCAAATGCTTCAGGAACTCCCGGATTCGGGAGAGGTGGGATCCATCACGGCCAGAGGGCACATTCGGTTTAAGATAATCATTCACCTCGCTCGCCTCCACCGGCTATCTATTCGATATTAAAAAAAGAGAGGTGGCCGGCGGCTTCATACTTTCATACATTCTAGAGCAGAACACCCTTGCCTGAGGGGGAGCCTGACTGTGTTAAGAGAACCTGGAAGGATTTTAATTGTTTACCTGTACAGTAAAATTTTGTTCCTCACGTTATATACGAGTCTTGAGTATTCTCTCATTTCCATAAGAAATCTCTATCCACCGCGTTATATTTGGGTCCCGCCATACTCGAGTATCTATGGTACCTCTTTAAATTAGCTTATATTTAGCAACGGAGCAAGAGCACTACCCATATCAGTATTCTCCCTGGCCAAATTGATCAAGCTGTGCTGCCTGGCTTTCTATTTTTGGATGATCGTATATTTTTGAGACTCCCAAAGCATAACACAATGAGATAAAGCAAAAGGATGAACAATGAAATGTCCAGTTGCTTTTCTCACTAGACTGGATGGAAGAAATTAAATTCACCCACTGTATTCATAAAGTGCATTAATAAGTGGGATTGGAATACATATACTGTAAAAAAAAAAAGGGATACGATTATGTATAGCTAGAAGTAAAGTTAAGTCAGACACAGGGCTCGTTCACACCTCCAATTAGTTTGTGGTGTGAATAAAAGCATCAACAATAAAACACACATTACTTTAATAACACATAGCCAGCCGGTAAAACCCACAGCACCTTTTAAAGTCAATGTTTCAATTGTGTGGTCTGAATCTCAACTTTCTTAAAGCATGTGTGCTGCTGCTGCTGCTGCATGATAGCATCTTAAAAAAATAATTATAATAGAATTTCAATGCCAGAATTTCAGTTCATCGTGTCTTAAAATGTCATAAAGTGAAGTCACAAAAATTCTTTAGATTCATTGTTAAGAGTATAAAACCCGCTTAGGTATAATGCATGTTTTAAATTAATACATTCCAACCTGCTCCCTCTGGAACTCATTATCCTATGAGCATTTCATACACCTGCAAACCTCTCTTCTCTCCTGTTTTCTGCACCAATTATACAAACAAGCTGTACAGACCTTATCTTATGAAACACAGGGCATTTAATGAAAAATGTGAGGAAAGAATCGTGCTGAGAAAAATATATACACAGGATTGTTATACGTATTAAACATTAATAAACAATATAATACATAATCATTTTTCCCTTGTGAGTAACCCTTTCACTACCAAGTGCTTTTTTATTAAAAAGAATATTATTGTGGGGCGTGTCTGGCGGCTAACCAAGATGGCCCCGTGATCCCGGAGCTCCGCACTCATCCCAGCTAATGAAAGCGACCCTGCAGCCCAGCCCGATCGCACCCGATCCTGAGTGCTCTCCTCGGCTCCCGGACTGCACCAGGTACCTGGAGATGCCCCAAAATTGAAAAAAACTCACCCACCGGGCCGCCTTCCTTCCCTATTTGGTGACCGCACGCCAGGCCTGGAACCCTCTGCCTCACCTAAGATGGCGGCCGCCACCCCGCGCACTCCAGACAGCGTCCCGGCCACGCGAGGAGACATAGAGAGGTTGCTCTCCACATTTCGCACAGACATTAAAGGGGACATACAGGAGGGGATGGCGGCAGTAAGGGCCGAAATTGACACGGTGGGGGCACGAACGGATGCCCTGGAAAGGGCAAACGACGCCTCAGCTAAAGCACATAACGAAATGGCTCAACACCTGGAGGCTCTCACGGAAGAAGTGCACCAACTCCAGAGGGCCCAGGAAAATCAAGATAACAGATCCCGGCGGAACAACGTGCGCCTCAGAGGGGTCCCAGAGGATGTTACAGAACTACAGGACTTTATGCACAGGTACCTGCTTAGTCTATTACCTGACACCCCCCGGGAACATTGCTTATTTGACAGGGTACATAGAGCCCTTCGACCCCGACCACGACCAGGGGAGCGCCCTAGAGACATTATTGCTAGATTTCATTATTACGGGGTAAAAGATGCGGTGGTCGCAGCCGCTAGAACGTAAACTCCGTCCATTGACAACATTATGCCGAAATTGTTTATAGACCTCTCTCCAACTACTTTACAAAATCGCCGCTCCTTTAAACCTATCACGGATCAACTGATTGCTCATAACATCAGATATCGCTGGGGGTTCCTGTTTAAACTTGTGGTATCCCATCACGGCATTACGCATGTTCTGGAAGATCTTCAGAGGGCCGACCGCTTTCTTAATGCTCTGGGCTTGGCAGGTCCACAAGTCTCCCCATCACGAGAGAGTCCCTATACTCCACAAAGGATGGAGACCGAATGGTCTCAGGCCTCTCCGAAAGAACAACGGCCACGATCCTCACCACCCCCTCCACCATGACTTTCGCCTCTTCACTTTGCCACATAAGGGCTGCACGTGGTTTCTGGGATCCTGATGGTGTTGTAACACAGCCGGGAGCGGAACTTATCTAAGTCTTTATACAATAGCCTCATTGGGATGAAGAGTCTCTGATTGGAACCAAACGAGACCTGGACACCGACCTTGGTGGCACCACTTGGTGGATGTCGCTGAACACCCCCCCCCCGCCCAGGACACTGGGCTTCTTTCTCGGTTTTCCTCCTGAAGTGGTTGACTTCGGGGGTTGGAAGGAGTCCGAGACTGTTTCCACAATGGCTGGGATCTTAGTTGGATTGTATTTTTTCTCAATCCGAGTTAATGTGTTGCTTTTTTTTTTCCTTTCCATTTTTCCTTTTTCACTTTTTTTTTTTCTCTTTTTGCAGTAGTTTTTATTTTTGGGTTTTCTTTTTTCCTTTTTCCCTTTTTTCCCTTTTTCTTTTCCGATCAAGGTCTCGTAAGGTCAGGTAAAATGTGGTTATGTGTTACTGAATGTGATATATTATACTGTATGGGTGCCCTAGGTTTTCCACTGCCATTTCTTCACGCCTCATCTCTTCTGATCTGTCTGACCTCGGTGGATACAGTTTGCTCACTGCTGCTTCCCCTATTTTCTCCCTATCAATGCCGCTACATGTAATCTCGCATAACATAAAAGGGTTTAATAACCAGATGAAAAGCCGTAAGGCAATGCGATCCTACGTATTTCTGGGGGCGGATGTCCTCCTCCTCCAGGAGACGCACTTCGCCAAGGTAAATCCCCAAGATTTTTCGATAAACGATTCCCGTTGCATTACCATGCTTGTGCAAATTCGAAACATCGGGGAACCTCTATTTTTTTCCGCTCCCGTATTAATTTTGTACTTCGTAGAAAAGTGTCGGATAAGGAGGGAAGCTTTCTTTTTCTTCAGGGCTCAATTGATAATAGACCGATATCACTCCTCAACGTCTACGCTCCTAACACCAGAGACCCCGCTTTTTATGACCGTCTCTTGACTTTGCTAGAACCCTTCCCAGGGGGGAGGTGATCATCGGGGGTGACTTTAACTCCATACTCGACCTGGTTCTGGATAGATCTACTACCCATACTCAGTCTGATTCTCACCCTAACCGATCACTCCTTAAAGATTTTTTGCAAAAAGCACATCTAGTAGATACATGGCGTCTTCTGCACCCCACGACAAGAGACTACACATTCTATTCCCACCCGAACATGACTTATACGAGAATTTACTTTGTTTTTGTCCCCCAACGGGCGGCGAGAGAGGTGCTATCTGCCAAGATACATGAGATTACCTGGTCGGATCATGCCCCTCTCAGTGTAGTCTTGGCGGATGGCTCCAGGGGCTCTTCCCGCCCTCCCTGGTGTCTGCCCGACACCTTGTTGCTGAGACCGGAAGTCGCAACTGAATTAGACTTAGCTTTAGCGAATTTTGTTCTGGATAATAACTCCGCACACTACCTTCCAGATCTGCTGTGGACAACCCATAAGGCAGTCCTAAGGGGCCGGTTAATAGGCCTACAAGCGGCCCATTGTAAAAAATTGCACACCCAAATGTCTGACTTGACCACAACCCTCGCTAATTTAGAGAGATCGCATAAAGCGCAGCCTGATCCATTGATCTGGAATTGTATAGTGACTACCAGGGGAGAACTGAACTCCCTACAAACAGAGAGGGCTCTAGGTGATCTCCGTAGGGTCGGACAACTATTTTTTGAGAAGGGTAACAAACCAGACGCCATGCTAGCACGCAAACTGCGCGCCCTGCGTAAGCGTAACTCCATAGCGAAAATCCAACGCCCGGGGGAATCCCCAGCAGTAGCTCCGTCAGACATAGTGGAAGAATTTGCGCGCTATTATGCTAAGTTGTATGACGGCACCACGGTCCCATCTGACGACCAGAAACTACAAAAGATCCGTATGTTTTTGGAACAATTGCCACTCCGATCGCTGAGTCAAATGCAGGCGAACGCGCTGGCGACCCCAATTACTGTCGAGGAGATCCTCCCACTCCTGAAAGATCTCTGGACATCTAAAGCCCCAGGCCCGGACGGGTTTAGTCCCCTATAGTATAAGAAATTCCGAACTCAATTGGCCCCACTCCTAGTTAATATGTATAACGGCTTCCTAGAAGGCAAACTCCCACCCAGAGAGCTGTTGGCCGCCTCCATAGTGGTGATCCCCAAGGAGGGGAAGGACCCCTCTACGTGCGCTAGCTACCGCCCAATATCATTACTGAACGTAGACATGAAAATTTATGCTAAGGTCTTAGCTGCACGTTTGAGCCGTCACTTGCCATCCTTGGTGCATCCTGACCAGGTCGGGTTTATCCCATCTCGCGGAGCCCCAGATAATATTCGCCGCACGGTAAACCTACTATCCATAGCACACACTTCCAAACAACCATCACTACTGCTCTCCCTTGATGCTGAGAAGGCCTTTGACCGAGTGGACTGGACGTATTTATGGGAGGTCTTGAGGCGGTCTGGTGTGGGAGACAGGATGATAGGGGGTATTCGAGCACTTTACACATCACCAACGGCCTCCGTAACGACTATGGGAGAGAGCTCACGCCCATTTGACATTCTAAATGGTACGCGTCAGGGTTGTCCCCTGTCCCCACTACTGTTTGCCCTGTGTCTTGAACCCCTGGCAGAACAGATATGACGTCACCCGGATATTTCAGGAATAGCAGTGGGCGACAAAAACTATAAACTGAGTCTTTTTGCAGACGATATCCTACTTACGATAACCCGGCCTCTTCTTTCATTACCGAACCTATACAATTGCCTTTCCTCCTTCGGTGCTCTCTCTGGCTACAGAGAGAAAATTAATATCGCCAAATCAGAAGCTTTAAATGTCTCATTGCCTCAGGAGGTTGTTGCACTCTTGCGGGACTCGTTTGCCTTTCGCTGGTGCCCCCAACGACTTCAATACCTGGGGATTTATCTCACCGCTCACATATCCCAGCTCTACGATGCTAACTATCCTGACATGATTAAGAACATTAAATCCCTACTACGACAATGGCCTCTTACTCCATCTCCTGGATGGGCCGCATTTATGCTCTTAAAATGATAGCACTCCCGAAACTTCTGTACCTCTTCCGCGCCTTACCAGTTCCCTTACCACCGACAATTCTACCTGACCTCCAGTCAGCTTTTTACCGTTATGTATGGCAGGGGAAGAAACCGAGAGTTCCCAGATTGATATTACGCCGTCCTAAACCCCATGGAGGCCTTGCGGTCCCTGACTTAGCTCTGTATTATAAATCGGCACAATTGACGCAACTTCTCCAATGGTCCTCAAGAAGGGGTAAGGTCTGTTAGGTTGATATAGAGAGCGAATGTATTGCCCCATCATGCCTATCACAGATACCCTGGAGACAGATCTCCCTGACAGAGAGATGTCAAATATTACCCACCACTACTCATTCACTGTCTATATGGTCTAAGGTCAAATATCGGATGTCCCTCGCCACCACTACTTCAGGACTGCTGCCCCTGTGGGACAACCCGCTCTTCCCCCATGGACTGGGGGAGAGGGCCGAGCCTTTACTTGGTGGCAGAGGAAGGGCTTCACAACGCTGGATGCAGTGCTATTACAGGGGAAATTCCCCTCTTGGGAATACTTTAGAGAATCACATGATATCCCTTTGCGAGAGTTTCACAGATATTCTCAAATTCGACATTTCGTATGTAGCCGCTTACCTATGGGCACCCCTGACGTGACCTCATTTGAAAGACTGGTAACGAGAGGCTCAAGCACAGCAGGAGCGATATCCCAAATATATAATCTTCTTCTCCGCCCGTCTCTCGAGTGCCCTTGCTCGTACCAGCGCCTATGGGAGATAGACTTATGTCGCCAACTGACCCGGGAGGAATGGGAGGCGATAATGGAGTCCTCGATGGGGATAACAACATGCACTCTGATAAAAGAGAATTGCTATAAGCTACTCTCCAGGTGGTACCTAGACCCGGTCCGATTGCAGAAAATTTACCCTGCACTATCCGGCTTGTGCACTAGGGGTTGTGGTCTACGTGGAACGTTTTATCACATGTGGTGGGAATGTGGGCTGGTAACCATCTTGTAATCTTCAGTTTTTGCTATGATCTCCCGTGCTCTAGGTATGTCAGTGCCCCCTGACCCCGCTTTGGCCTTACTCAATAGCCCGTCAAGACGCCATGGATTATCACGCCCCTCCCTCCGACTAGTCCACCGTATTTGTACATCTACCCGCATCTGCATAGCTCGCTCCTGGAAATTGGACCTCCCCTCTACACAGGAGATAGTTGCGAAGGTGTGGTATCTCTATAAAATGGAACGTCTTACAGCACAACTGCATGACACGCTCCCACAATGCACTAAGATCTGGGAACCATGGCTTACAACTCAGACCATCCCGTAATCTGGTTTAGAACTGTTGGACCCAGAGACCTTGCTCAAAAACAATTTTTTTTTTTTTTATTTATTTTTTTTCCCCTCTCTCTTTTTTCCCCCTTTATTATTTTTGTTGTTATTAAAGTCGTTATATAATTGATTTGCATGTCCTCTCGAGGCATTGTTGTGTCTCAGGGAAAGAAAGCAGGTTCAGTTTCTTTATCCTATTTGTTTAATCTTGTTACTGCCTCCCTGAGACTATGCATCGCTCTATGGGCTTCCATGAGCGCCTTGTTGCTGTATTACTGAAAAACCAATAAAAATTGTGTTAAAAACAAAAAAAAGAATATTATTGTAACATTCATTTGAAACATGGAATGTGTAACCGACATTTAACTGTATGGTAACATAGCTATTTTGTATTAAGGCTGTCATTTTGGGATAGTTGAAAGATTAAGATAATGTAGATTTGATATTTTTTAATTGTTCATGCGTTTCTTTATCCTTTACAGAAATATTGCTCGGATGAAAAGTTCTAAACTACAGATATTGTCCCTTATTTTTTAAGTTATTGTAATGAATGAATATTCTGCAGTCTGAACAGACACTTGGTGAACAGTTGTTTTAAATTTACAACAAATTATATATTCTGAGATTCTTTTCGACACATATAAAATGTGATTTTATTTTTACCATTGATTGTTACTTTTTTCATAACATCAAATGTTCTATATTTGGGTAACAGCTTTAAATGACTCAGGGCGGTTACCGTAGATACTCGAGTATAGCGCGACCCAAATATAACGCGATAGAGAGATTTATTATGGAAATGAGAGAATACTCAAGACTCGAATATAATGCGAGGAGCAAAATTATAAAAGTATACTGTACCGGTAAACAAATAAACTCCTTCCAGGTTCTCTTAACACAGTCAGGCTCCCCCTCAGGCCAGGGTGCTCTGCTCTAGAATGATTGCAGTTGATACGAAGTATGAAGCTGCCGGCCACCCATCTTCTTTACTAACGATTAATCTCTTGAGGAAGTCAGACAGACGAAACGCGTCGAGTGACAAACCCCATGACTTGGGCTTGGACCCACCGTGTACCTCCAGAACCAGGTGATTTCTTTATACATGAACGAAAAATGTGATACGGAGGAGGCGCTAAATTGAAATAGGGTAATTATTTGGGTGTAGATGCAGCCTACTAGGAGAGAGACACAAAACCTCGACAGAAATGTGTTGAAAAGGTACGAAAAGGAATAGGGGTTACTCCAGTGGCGCAAGAAAATCTTAGGTTATAGCTAATATACGTTAATGTAGTAAACTTACAAATAGTTAGATGGCAGAAAAATACAAGAAATTATTCTGTGTTGGAATAGGAGCGAGGAGGAATTTCAAATCCTAGATAAGCAGTAAATTCCCAGTATTTGATATGGAATATGAGCACAGTCTAAAATAGACCAATGATAAAGTGCTACCGAGAGTTAAACACTATAAGGTGCAAAAATGCAGGCAAAAGTGCATATAGTGCAATGTCAGCTAAATTATTGGTGTTGACGTCAGGAGCGCACTGGAAAAAGTGCAACAATTATCAATAGGATGAGTCCTATAGACTCTATTCATAAAAATAGTTCATAAACACAATTCATAAAAACACACATCTTGTGCAAAGTGCAAATATAAAGTGCAAGTGAGTCAACACACAAGATATTTAGAGTTGGCAATAATGAGCCAAAAAAAAGGAAGTGCAAATGTCTATATAATAAATGCGGAAAAAATGGATAGTCTATTCGTGAGTGAAGGAAAAAAAGGGCTAATTGAAGTCTATATATGCCTCTCACTCTTAGGCTAGGGTCAGACTGAGGCAGTGCGAACGCGCGTGCAGGCGCACTTAATCACGGCCGTAGTAGCAGCAAATGCCGGGCAATGACGGCCAATATACGAAGTACGGTCGCACAAAAGTCCGGCTGCGCAACGCAAGTGGCAAACGAACGCATTTTGTCGAGAACATATAACCGCTAGTACGGTTGTACAGAGTGCGCTGCGTCCGCTAGCGGCGTGTGTGCGTGAATTGGAGATGTCAGACACTGCTAATGTCCGGCCAACATAACGTCCAGACGCAAAAAGTGTTTTATTGATGATCCGTACAAAATCACAAACGCAAATGCGCATAGTGTGACCGCTATCGCGTACTCCGTGAAAAAATGCGTCCATTCGTTCGAACGCACTTTTTCACAGACAACGTGAAAATGCGTTTGTCTGACCCTAGCCTTAGCGTCCGTGCATATGTGGAAATCCAAAAAAATGTCTTCTCCTTTTTAGAATTTTTTTTGGATTTCCGCATATGCACGGACGCTAAGAGTGAGAGGCATATATAGACTTCAATTAGCCCTTTTTTTCCTTCACTCACGAATAGACTATCCATTTTTTCCGCATTTATTATATAGACATTTGCACTTCCTTTTTTTTTGCTCATTATTACCAACTCTAAATATCTTGTGTGTTGCCTCACTTGCACTTTATATTTGCACTTTGCACAAGATGTGTGTTTTTATGAATTGTTTTTATGAACTATTTTTATGAATAGAGTCTATAGGACTCATCCTATTGATAATTGTTGCACTTTTTCCAGTGCGCTCCTGACGTCAACACCAGTAATTTGGCTGACATTGCACTATATGCACTTTTGCCTGCATTTTTGCACCTTATAGTGTTTAACTCTCGGTAGCACTTTATCATTGGTCTATTTTAGACTGTGCTCATATTCCATTTCAAATACTGGGAATTTACTGCTTATCTAGGATTTGAAATTCATCCTCGCTCCTATTCCAACACAGAACAATTTCTTGTATTTTTCTGCCATCTAACTATTTGTAAGTTTACTACATTAACGTATATTAGCTATAACCTAAGATTTTCTTGCGCCACTGGAGTAACCCCTATTCCTTTTCGATTTTTTATACATGCGTTTTTTAACTGACTGTGATGTGTGTGCGTCGCGCAATAAATATGAATTGTTTTTAACTGTTACTGTGGTCCTTCACTATTGTATATTTTATCTCCTTCCAATATGATAATCGGAGACGTATGGAAAATGAAATGAATCAATGGAGAAATCGGATCTTCATTGGTTACTTACATGCCAGATTTAACCACTGTTTGTGAGTGTAAAATTAGCGTTTGCGGCAGCATTCAGGTGTAGAGGGGTTTTACCCTATGTTTGTCTACTTCTTTACTAACGATTAGATGGCTGGTGGAGGCGAGTGAGGTGAATGATTGGCTTAATCCGAGTGTGCTCTCTGGCCGTGATGGATCCCACCTCTCCCGAATCCGGGAGTTCCTGAAGTGTTTGCAAGCATCAGGGAGACCGCATTCACTTCAGCGAGACTACCGGAACTTCCGGGAGACTTGGGATCCAGAGCAAGGCAATTCTTTTTTTTTTTGACATGCGGTGCAGATGTCTCGAATATAATGCGACCCCTCCAATTTTAAGGTAAATTTTTGTCACCAAAATCTAGAGGTATACTCGAGTATCTAAAATTTTACCATAATATGGCCCACTAGGCTTGAATATAGTATCAAAACAGAACGTCCTGGGTAATATTCATATGTAATTCAGATCATTGACATTGGTTACCCTATTTATTGCAGGACGAATATATTCTGTTCTTTTTCACTATACCTAGTGTAGCACTGGTTTAAACCCTGCTGCTGTAATTACTCATTTCTGGCCACCAGGGGGAGACGAGCGCAATGTAAACCAATACTGGACACTTTTGGACTACGTTTTCCAGCATGCTTTGTGGCAGGGACAGGAAGTGGGTGGGGAGAACCGAGAGACATCCGCAACCTCGTGCAGAGGAGAGCCAGTGCGCGCCAAGGGGGGAACAGAGCAAGACGCACGTGAGACAAGGAGCGATTGTGACCAGGCCGGAGCGCAGGTGCTGCCTTGCGGAGCTGGAGATCGGTTTAAATTACTTGCCAGAGACCTAGTAATCCACCGGTGAGAAGTTTACACAGATACAGAGCTGCAGAAGGACCCCGAGTTAGGAGACCGCGATGATCTAATGGGAGTGCAGGCGGTGAGCTGAGCATCTTGTGGCAGAAACGGACAAGCAAGACAAGCGGATCCGGTGGCACAGAGTCTCAGTCAAGTCGAGCGGAGAGACGTCCTGGGTCGAGCAGAGCGCAGAGTATCTGGCGGATGGGTGAGAGGCCTTCCCGGCCACAGTAAAATAATAAAGCACGCTGCAGTTTGTCTAAACCTACAGGGCCCCAACGTGACTAGTCGAAGACACATTGAAATCATTCACTGGCCAGTTGAATCTAGTACCCGGGTACCAACACACACATACACGCACACCTTCTTGGAACACAACCTGTACGGGACTCACATTCCAGCAACGAAGGGGTTAAAATTCCTTTTTCTTTTCCGCTGCGCGTTTCTCGCATTACGAACTTCTGTAAATATATATGTATACCGTGCTGCTCTATATATGCCAGTTTATTTGAGATCAGTAAACTATATAACTTATAAAATCCACAACAGTGCTGGTGTATATTTATTCCCTAGTGCGAGGAGACTGACCCGAGGTTTAAATTCAGCGGCTCCTCCGGGAGTGAGCGCTACACTAGTGTTAGTCACTCCATTCTTTTTGGTTATATAACTGACTAGTTAACTAACTGACTACTTTTTTGATATATTATTTTACCACATAGCAATAAATGTTAAGTTTTAAATGTTTCATTACTGACACTCTCTGTACACTTTCGCAGAGATAGTGTTGCTGTTTGTATCTTTCCAATCACAGTTTAACCCTGTAATAGAGTGTCAAACAGAGAATCATTTACCTATTTTCCCTCTAAACATCTCGTGATGTTTTTCCTTTCCCTTATTTTTTAGTTTCAAATAGGGTCTGCATTATCAGCATACAGACAGAATAACCTTTGTGTCAAATACAGTGAAATAAAGAAAAAAATGGTCAGATATCGTGCTTTTGGGGATTTGTAGGGATCACAATGAGATTTGTAGCAATGCAGCTTCCACAAAATACCAATACAATGTAAAAATAATATCTGTATGAGGCATAATATCTATGTAAGACAATTACAGTAAGACCATTTAACTGTACAGGGATTTTCATTCATTATAAGCCACTGAAATTCATTCCTGTATTGCATTGTGTGATCCCAGAGCTCTCCCTGTGTTCTGCCCTCTCCCTGGCTGTTGTAAGGCAGCAGTAATGTTTGCTGAGCTTTTTTTTTTACATTGATGGTGTAGAATGCAACAATAAGCTTCTTAACCCCTTCACCCCAAGTGATTTTTTTAAAAAAAAATTGTCAGGAAGCAGTGTTTTTTGAAAAATCATTTTTAATTAAATATACAGTAAGAAATATTTGGGCATATTCCCGATGTATTTTACTGTAATAACATATTCGGCCAGTAGATGGTGCAATCTACTGCCAAACTGAGTTACAGCTGTTACTGGCGCAGCTCGTGTTCCCTGCATCGACTTGCTAAATGTCCGATTACAGGACATCCAGTTTTACACAGTTTCAGCTCTTTGGGAATTATGCCCACAGTAGAAAAACTTTAGGGCCACCTTCTGCAGCCCAAAAGAAAAAAAAATGTTGCTTTTGGGCTGCAGAGCTGCAGATTGAGATAGCTCCATATCGGGCACCAAGTGGTGCCTTTGAAGCCCGAGATAGCTCAATCTCGGTAGTGCAGGGATTAGCAGTAATACATGGTTACAGGAGTGAGATCTCAGAGAATTTTGTTCTCACCAGGGAGAACACTAGCTTTACATTAAAATTGTATGCAAGTGGGGCGTTATATGTTAATTTTCATCTTCTATAGTACTTCAATGCAAAATTGTGTATACACAATTTTTGGTAGTGAAAGGATTGAACACAAAAAATAATTGGTTTCTTATTTTGTTTGTCTCATAGAACCAAATAATTTAGTTATTATATTTGCAAAATATATTTTTATCTAAATGTTTCTAAAATTAATAGCTTTATCAAAATATGACAACACATTAGTGTCTCAATTACATCTTATGCATGATGCGACTAAAAACACATAACCAGAGCTGTTGTAAACTTCCCAGAGTCATTAGTTTTTATGGAGCTATGAATCTGCACACTGCCAGGCAGCACCTCTACAGTATAATTACTGCAGCATAAAACAAAAAACAACTGAACAGAATGATCCGAATCACCGAAATGATCCAAACGCCGAAATGACCTGAATCACCAAATTGATTTATCGAATCGACCTGAAATTTAGAATCATCCAAATTATCGAATCGAATGACTCGAAATTTCGAATCGATCTGAAAATTTTGTGTGGTCAACATTTCGGATTCGGGATGCCCTCAGAAGCACAAAAATGGTAAATTTCATCTGAAAATCGATTTGGTAGAAAACAAATTGCACATCCCTATTAAATGTAAGAGCAGCAAAATTAGGAGAGGCTTCACTCACCTAACATGAATCGTATGATCATTATTTGTGATTAAATCACCATTATTGACCCCTAGATTATTAATACTATTATAATTATCATAATACCAATAATATATAAAAAAACTCAGTGCTTGTAAATTTCAACCATTATATTATTTTTTTAATATTGGCCTCTGATTGGCCATTTTAAAATATTTATATTAAATCAGAAATTACATTTTTCCACTATTGCGCTGGTCTAGGATGGTGGATTAGAACAGATGGGCTCACTTACTCATATCTTTAATACAATAAAAAAAACATATTTTTCGAGGCTGAATTAATTCAGTTGGTCAAATCTTTCACTTTCAATTGGCTATATTACATTCTTCAAGCAAAAAGCCTCGCGCAAAGCGACAATCTTTGCGCCAAGCGTTAAACTGTTGCGCACGCAAATCACCGCTGGAATTACAATCCTCGTGGCTTTTTTCATCCACCGATCAATTGCACGCAAACAGGACGCACCCAAATGCACGTGCAGTACCATCTCGCGCAAAAATCTTTGCGCGAGCATTCTTTTTTTGAGACTCAGCCAATCAGAATTAAGAACCACACCTGTCTCACGTTAACAAATTGCATCTGCCACTGTCAATCCGAGCATATATGCTGCAGCAATAATACATGCACACACAACTTCATCCATTGTATTGGTTTGGTATGATTTGAATGGGCCACTGTGCTTTGGTGCATTCCTTTTTATGGGCTTGGATATTTGGGGTTAGCCAGGTTGTTAACCCCTTAGTGACCGGGCAGTTTTATACAAATCCGTCCTTTAGTGACCGCTGCTGTTTTTACGTTTCTGCGCTGTTAGTGTTTAGGACAAATTTTCCTCTTACTCGTTTATGCAACCCACACATATTTTACACTGTTTTTCTTGTCATTAAATGGACTTTATAAAGATACCATTTTTTTCATCATTTCATATAATTTACTATAAAAAACATCGTGAAATATGACAAAAAAATTGAAAAAACACCACTTTTTCGAACTTTGACCCCCAAAATTTCTTATGTATCAACAACCGTCAAAATAATTTAATTCCTTAGTAGTTTCTAAATTTAGTTCTGAGTTTAGCAATACCCAATGTTTACATATTCCTCGCTTTTTTCCTTATTTTATGCAACAATAAGTGCAAGTAGCACTTTGCCATTTCCAAAGAGTTTATTTTCAAAACTAGGGATAGTGACATTGTAACACTGATATCTCTCACTAATTCCTCAATATTTTTTTAAAGCACACAAATCAAGGTATTAAACTTGGGGTATTTTGACTCTTTCCATGCAAACCATTTACCACAAATCTATGCCAAAGTTTGAGAAAAAAAAAAGTTTTGGTGATTTTTGTTTTTTGAACACAATTTAAGAATACATGTACTGTGAACTTTAAGGTTTACTGCCAAAAATCACCCCGAAATATGTTCAGCAACATCTTCTGAGTAAATTGATACCACCCATGTATAGGTATGTCGGGTCATTTGGGGGCTAATAGGCCTTATTAGGGGGGTGCGCATTTCAGTTTTCCAACTTGGAATTTTCACATTTCGTCATCATGCACCCATGTCCTATTTGGGACATTTTTGAAGCCGGCCAAAGTAATTTACCCCCATCAAACCATATATTTTTAGAAAGGGCACACCCTAGGGTACTTCAAAGAGTTGTATTTTAACACTTTCCATGCACTAGCTCTATGTCAAACTTTCAGGTAGTCACTTTTTGTGTTATTTTTTCACACACATTGTACTTTAGGCATGAATTATCAAATCCAGTTATTGGTTACTGCCAAAAAACACCCCAAAATATGTTCAGCAACATCTTCTGAGTAAATTGATACCACCCATATATAGATTTGTTCTGTTGTTTTTGGGGTGCTACGCCAATCTTTTGACATGTGCTTGTCAATTTTCTAATTTGACATACAGTATCTTCTTTGCTTATCTTCTTTTTAGGGGCCTTTTTACATACCCCAATTTTATGAACGTGCATATATTTGGTAAGCTAACACCCAAAGTATTGTAAATGGAGTGTTTTTATGCCATGGATGCAACCGTTTGCTCCAAACAAATTGGATACTGTTGGTGGTCATTTTTCATTTTCACACCCACATTAGTTTTGGACTGTGATTTAGGAGACACTGTTGTTTGTTACTGCATGAAAACTCTCCAGGTTGTTTTATGCAAGGTCTCCTGAGTACACCCATGCCCCCCATGCATAGGTTTGCCAGTATTTTGGGAAGGTTCAAATACAATTTTTATGACTTTGTCACTGGAGTAGGGATGTGCGTTTCGGGTTTCGGAATTTCTGAATTTTCACGAAATTTCCCGATTCGTGTTCTCGGATGCGGCCGATTTTCCGAAAATTTTTAGATCCGAAAATGGCAGATCCGAAAAGTTTTCCGAGCCGAAACGAAATATTTTCGGAATTTTCGAATGGACTTGAAATGTGTCAAATCGAAATTTATTGCTTTGAAATGAGGAGAACAGACGTTCCGAAAAAACGAAAATTTCCGAAATCACGAAAAGTCGATACAAAAAACGAGCAAAGTGACATGAAAATACGAAAAATGGTCGATATTCCGAAACAAAAATGTAGACGAAAAACGAGTCGAGCCTTTGTCATTGGAGTAGGGATGTGCGTTTCGGGTTTCGGAATTTCTGAATTTTCACGAAATTTCCCGATTCGTGTTCTCGGATGCGGCCGATTTTCCGAAAATTTTTAGATCCGAAAATGGCAGATCCGAAAAGTTTTCCGAGCCGAAACGAAATATTTTCGGAATTTTCGAATGGACTTGAAATGTGTCAAATCGAAATTTATTGCTTTGAAATGAGGAGAACAGACGTTCCGAAAAAACGAAAATTTCCGAAATCACGAAAAGTCGATACAAAAAACGAGCAAAGTGACATGAAAATACGAAAAATGGTCGATATTCCGAAACAAAAATGTACACGAAAAACGAGTCGAGCCGAACCGAATCGAAACAGAAATCGGTCGAAACGAGCCGAATCGAAAAGTTTGAAAATCCAAAAAATCGGATCGTACCGAAAAAAAAATCGGTGCACAAGCCTACATTGGAGTTGAAATTGAGATTATTTCTTCAGCTAGACCTATCTTTGGTTTTGGGTCTACCGCATACCCCAGTTTGAATTATTGCCAGAAAATTGTTTATATTTGTTATGTTGACACCCCAAGGTATTGCATATGGAGTGCTTTGATGCCATGGATGCAACGGTTTTAGCCCAAAACATTTGAGAAGGTGTGTGGCGGTAATTTTTCAATTTTCAGATTTTTACGCCCACATTAGATTTGGACTGTGATTTAGGAGACACTGTTGTTTGTTACTGCATGAAAACTCTCCAGGTTGTTTTCTGCAAGGTCTCCTGAGTACACCCATGCCCCCATGCATAGGTTTGCCAGGATTTTGGGAAGGTTCAAATACAATTTTTATGACTTTGTCATTGGAGTTGAAATTGAGATTATTTCTTCAGCTAGGCCTATCTTTGGTTTTGGGTCTACCGCATACCCCAGTTTGAATTATTGCCAGAAAAGTGTTTATATTTGTTATGTTGACACCCCAAGGTATTGCATATGGAGTGCTTTGATGCCATGGATGCATCGGTTTTAGCCCAAAACATTTGAGAAGGTGTGTGGTGGTAATTTTTCAATTTTCAGATTTTTACGCCCACATTAGATTTGGACTGTGATTTAGGAGACACTGTTGTTTGTTACTGCATGAAAACTCTCCAGGTTGTTTTCTGCAAGGTCTCCTGAGTACACCCATGCCCCCATGCATAGGTGTGCAAAGATTTTGGCAAAATACAGCACCAATTGTAGAACATAAAAATGTAGGAATAAAATGTAAAAGTCTGGTGCAATAAAAGAAAAATAAACTAAACTGAACTAACTAACTAGAGTGTAAGAAAAAATAGAAAGGAAAAAAAATCACAGATCACGCACAGTGTGATATATCTTGAAACAGTCCCCAAGACACAGACCGGTTGTCCAGGGCATTCTGGGCAGTAAGATTGTGTCTCTCCTCTGCCCCCTCTTGAAACACACCCTGCATCTTTTTTGGGGTTTCTGTTTGCCCTCAGTAAGGGGGATTTTAAAAATAAAATGTGTAGCCCCAACTCTTTCCCCATCACCGCCGGGAGCATGTGCATCCTGGTACAAAAACCCCGAAATGACCTGGAGCTGAAACTGTAAAAAGGACAGCGTCACTCCGGGGTTTGCCTTTTTGCAGAGCAAAAAGGCATTGTGGGTTGCAATTTGCATCAGGTAAATTGCAACCTTTTTGTACCAGGCCCTTGACTTCCGCATAATCTGGTAGGGCTGGAGCAGCTGATCTGCCAGATCAACCCCACCCATATGCCGGTTATAGGCTTTGATGCACACTGGCTTCCTGATGCGCTCAGCTCTGCCACGTACAGAGACCTCCACAGACCTCTCAGTGTGGATGGTGGATAGAAGGTATACATCCTTCTTGTCTCTGTACTTGACCGCCAACAGCTCCTCTTGGGGCAGAGCTGAGGTCTCCCCCCTTTTTAGCCGGGTGCGGACAAGCTGTGCTGGGAAACCTACGCGGTTCTTGCGAACAGTACCGCATGCTGCTGTATCAAAACAATACAGCAGCTTGAACAAAGGGACACTCGTATAAAAATTATCAACATACAAGTGGTACCCTTTGTTCATCAGGGGAAAAAGTAGGTCCCACACAATCTTGCCACTGGTTCCCATGTATTCTGGGCAACCTGGAGGGTCAAGGCTGCTATCCTTTCCCTCGTACACCTGGAAGGCCTGAGTATACCCACTCTCGCTGTCACAGAGCTTATACACCTTCACTCCATACCTGGAGCGTTTGGAAGGAATATACTGCTTGAATCCCAGCCTTCCCTTGTATTTCATTAGGGATTCATCCACGCAGATATTCCTTCCAGGTGTATAAGCCTCTGCAAACCTGGCATCGAAGTGGGTAATCAGGGGGCGGATTTTATACAGCCTGTCAAACTGGGGATGCTCTCTAGGAGGGCACAGGCTGTTGTCACTAAAGTGCATGAAACGCAAAATGTTTTCATACCTTCTACGTGACATTGATTGGGGGTAAATGGGGGTAGAGCAGATGGGGCTACTGCTCCAGTAGGAGCGAATTGAGGGCTTCTTTATGATGCCCATCAGCATAGTAAGTGCCCAGAATTTCAGAAATTCTGGCACATCTGGCGGGGTCCATTGCTGCCTTGCCAAGTAGGAGTCTGGCTTTGCAGCACAATGCTGATGGGCATACAAATTTGATTGGGCAACAATGTGGCCCAACAAATCATCCCCCATAAACACCTGCAAAAACTGTGTGGCGGTAAATCCTGCAACATCAATATTGATGCCAGGATTTGCCGTGAAAGGAGGGATATCTGGCCTCTGGCGATGAGGCACTACCCACTCCTCAGCTGGAGCTGTGCGTCTCCTGCTGGCAGGTGGTGGCCCAGGATCTGCATCAGAAACATCACTAGATACATCAGCCAGCGTAGATCATGTATCTAGCGAGGTCTCTGAGCAGTTAGCGGGGTCAAAATCTGGGTCTGAGTCCGACGCAGATGCCTCAGATTCTGACGCCAGGATGGCATATGCCTCCTCGGCGCTGTACACCCTCTCAGACATTATATATAATAGATTATAAAATGTTATAAGTACTATATATATAAGCGGATTGTTGGTTCTTAGAAGAACCGTTGGGTTTCACAAGAAAATACAAATAAACACCTAAATCTCTCTAAATCCCTCTAAACCTGCCTCAATTGTGCTAAATCTCCCTAAAATCTCACTAAATCTACCTAAAATCTCTAACCTGTCAAATCTGATCTCTCTCTCTCGCTCACCAAAACACAAGTGAGGAGAGGGAGGGAGAATCACAGAGGTCACGGCCAATATTTACAAAATATTGACCTGACCTGACAAAATAGAAATTTTATTTAGATTTTTTATAACTTTTGATTGGATGTTGCTAGCCTGCCTCTCTGATGAGGCAGGCTAGGAACATCCCACACAGCCCCAAGATGACCCTGCCCTTAGAAGGGCAGCGCCGTCTTGGCTGTCACTTTTATTTTATTTTATTCATTTTGATTTATTTATTTTATTTTTTTTACTCTTCTTTTTACACTTTTTTTAGTCTGCTGGGTGCCTTGATCCCTCGAGGCACCCAGCAGAGCACCTGATCACTTATGTGATCTTTTTTGTACTGAGTGCCACGATACCTCGTGGCACTCAGTACTTCCTGCCGCTACCGGAAGTGATCGCTCTGGGGGAGCGATCACAGCTGGACCGGCGGCAGGTAACCATATTGCAAGGATGCCTGCAATATACACAGAGCAGCTGGAAGCGATACCGATCGCTTCCAGCGCTCTGTAGAAGTGCGGGGCACCTTTCCGGCGAAACCGGATGTTGATCGCTCCCGGGGAGCGATAACAAGGGGCCCCGGCACTTCTGTCCGCCATTGCACGGATGCCTGGACTCCCAGGCAGCGTGCAATGGCCCTGGAGCTGCTGGAAGCGATCCGATCGCTTCCAGCGCTCTCTAGAAGTGCCGGGCACCTCTCCGGTGAAACTGGATGTTGATCGCTCCCGGGGAGCGATCACAAGGTGCCCCGGCACTTCTAACCGCCATTGCATGGATGCCTGGACTCCCAGGCAGCCTGCAATGGCGTTTGAGCTGCTGGAAGCGATCCGATCGCTTCCAGCGCTCAAAAGACCGCAGGACGTACCATGTACGTCAGCGGGTCTAAAAGAGACCCGCGGCCATGACGTACATGGTACGTCCGCGGTCACTAAGGGGTTAAAATTTGCCATTAGCACCAGCTTTTAGGAGTTGCTAAAATTATGCGCGCAAAGGCCATGTGGTAATTACCACAAAATAGATTGTAATACCATACTCGTACATTCGCATTTGCGCTCACAATGTTAAGTAGAGGACGCACGAAGTACAGTAAGCTCGCGCAGGGTTCGCGCAGGTTCATCCGTGGTAGACGATTGCGCACGGTTGTTGCGCTGACTATGTAATACGGGATTCGGCGCAAATGATTTTACACCACGCATTAATTTTTTTTTGTGCCGGCGCAAACGTTTATGTGAAGATTGTAATTTAGCCCAAATTGTGGCTGATTCGAAAACACAGAAATGGAGGTCTCCCATTGAAAGGAAAAAAAGGCTAAAATTGTGTTCAAACAATCTCTTAAATACTTTAAGAATGATTGAATATTACTACTAATTAATATTATTAACCCCTTCACTACCAAGTGATTTTCCAAAAAAACATTGCCAGAAACCAGAGGTATTTTGAAAAATAATTTTAAATAAATTGTACAGATGCACCTATTACTGTAATAACATATTTGGCCAGTAGATGGCACCATCTACTGGAAATCTGATTTACAGAGGTTTTAACAGCAGATCTATTTTCTTCTATTTCTCCTACATCGGCTGCTGACAGCTTCTGAAAGCCTGATATTTCTGAGCTTTCAGTTGCCAATTCTACAGTTTTAGCTCTTTGGGCATTATGTCCACAGGGCTAAAACTTCAGGGGCACCTTCTGCAGCCCAAAATCTAATGAAATTTGTTTGCAGCAAACATATTTAATATGCTTTTGGGCTGCAGATCACCATATCGAGATATCTTGATATCGGGGCACCGGATAGTGCCTTTGAAACCTGAGATATCTCAATATTGGTAGTGAAGGCGTTAATCAGAAATTACCTTAACAGTTGTATTCCCAATTTTCAGTCATAGCAAATGATATGTACAAAGATATATTACTTTTTGAATTATACAATTATTGCTCACATGTGTACCTGGACAGCGTTGCAGAATTATACATATAACATTTGAACATGTTAAAAGTTCTTATTTCTTCTGTTCTAGCTGTGTACTAGACCATTTAATGGCTACAACAATAAAAAAAATTATATTTAGATATACAATTCTTTAAAATAATTGCTCAAATCTATTCTTACCATTGGTATTTTTCAAAGTATATTGTTAATCCCCAACTATAAGAAATGAAGAAAAAAAAAATCAAAACCAAATTATGCCAGAACTAGGAACAATTAATAAAGTAGAACAAATGCTTTGGTAAGCTTTGTTGGCCCCGCTATCCTGCTATAACAGAACAAAGTGTTGGAAGAATGTGAAATGTTTATTGAGCTGTCATTAAATTAAATTACCACCAAATTACTAAACTGTTTTCAGAAATGAATGTGAGGCATTAATACTATTCATTAGTAGACAATCAGAGTTGAAATCTGGTAAACAATATAAACTGAAGTACAAATAAAATAAGAACATTAGCAAATTGTTATAAAAATATTTTTTTCTGCACACATGAACATGCAAAATGTGGCTTCAGCTCCGTTGCTTTCGTTTGCCGTTAGAGACATCTACTTTAGGCAGAGGAAGAATTACAGCACATTTAAACGTTTATTTCTCTGAAATTACAATTTTGGAAAAAAATCTGTTGCTATGATAGACACGTACCTTTCTATCTAAGTGATAAAGTGCATATATGCAGACCGAGTCACTGAAAAAGATGGGTTTTTAAGGGGTTTAAATTCTGATTATTGTATAAGAGGAGCCAGCAAATGGAGCAAAGAAACATGTAGGGTTTTGATAACTGCTGGGTAATAGTACATGCGACAGGAGACATGATGACATATAGTATAAGGTAACCAATTATCAGCTAGCAGTGTCATTATAATATGGAAGCGATGGAAGGGGCACTCACATGAAATGAGGTGTTATAGTTACTTATATAGTGACAGATTCCGCAGTGCTTTACAATGGGGTAGTGCAAACATGAGACTTAATAAAAACACATAAGGAACAGACGGCCCTGCTTGTAGGATAATTGCCCTGCTGATACAGCACTTTATACAGGTGTTCAACCAGACATCCAGTGAGTTTACAATCTAAGGGACAAAGGTAAGAAAACCAAAAGGGAACAGGGGGAGTATGGAGCTGCTGGCCAGAAAGAATATAGCAGGAATTACATGGGAAGGACCAGAAGCTTGAGCTTGAAAAGGGTATTTAGAAAGAAATGTGGAAGCAGCTTGAAGGGAAAGCTATGAGTTTAGACCCAGGACTGGGTTGGAGGGTGGATGGGGCGGCGGGACTACAGAATGAAAATGTAGGAACTGTATGGGAGATGGCTGTGGATGGTGAGCTGTATGAAGCCAAGACATAATTTAGGAAGAGTGGACTCTGAGGTATTTACGAAATGGGGAGGGGATGGGGAAGCAAACTGATGGTGAGAGTTTAACAAAAACGGAGGGAATTTTTTTAAAAAGAAAATAATTAGCAGGAGATTATTACATAAATACAAACATACAATATGAACATTAAGATTAGGGCAGAGGTAGTGGAGTGGCACGGCGGATGACATGTTGATAGTAGGATACTTTGGTTTGTCTCAGTGTGGAAATGTTGGAGCTGGAAAGGGTGATGGCTGTGGATGATGAGCTTGGTTTGTATCAGAGTGGAAAAGTAGGCGCTGCAAAGTGTGATGACTCTGTATTGTGAGTTTGGTTTGTATCACAGTGGAAATGCAGGAGCTGGAAAGGGTGACGGCTCCGGATGGAGGACTGTAAGAAAAAAGTAGTCGGATAGCCAACAAAACTTGTCAAACATTCTGAATGATAGAATCATATTCATCAACTCCCTAGGTCACAGGTCAGTGACCTTGGCCTTCCAGATATTTTGGAAATACATATCCCATGATTCTCGGCCACTCAGTAGAACTAAATCCACCGTTCTTTCAATATGAAAAGGGTGGTTAGTGAATAACCATTACATTGTATTAGCAAATAATTTGTAAGCCCTACTACATACCTCGTTGGTGGTTTTAATTTCTTTTTCACTCCGATGTATACTTTGCTTGTAACAACTGGAAAGGTTCTCTCAGGTTTAGTGGCCTGTATTAACAAAAGCACAGAAACACAATTAGTTTTAACCTAGCACTCTTGAAGAATCTATTTTGTTTGTTACAATGTATAGATCACACTTTGGCTAGAGAAATATAACCAGCAGATTTTTCACCGTGAAGACATATTTTAGCTCATCTAAATAAAGTATAATAATAATTTTGAGGGTTAATTATGCACACTCATAAAATACAACATACAAACCCCAGGGTTGAGACCACTCCAAAAATGAAATGAAGAAAACCTGTAGCTGCTGCTGTAGTGGAGGGAGGGTGCACAAATGTACAGAATAAAGTAGAAAAAAAAACACCCGCCAGCAATGTGTTTCAAAAAACAACTAGGGAGACACAATACTTTACTTTGACAGACCCCAAGTGTACCTTGTCCCAGTGGCGTAACTAGAAACCTGAGGGCCCCGGTGCAAGAATCCATGAAGGGCCCCCCAAAAAAACTATATTTTAACTTTTTTCCCCCCCTGTAAAATAAAAAAAGCTAGTATTGCCCCAGCTCACATGGATATATATTGCCCCCCAGCTCACATGGGTATTAGGGATGAGCTGTTCGGGTTCGGACGGTTCGGGGTTCAACCCGAACTTAGCCTGTTCGAGTATAGCCAACAAAACTTGTCAAACATTCTGAATGATGGAATCATATTCATCAACTCCTAGGTCACAGGTCAGTGACCTTGGCCTTCCAGATATTTTGGAAATACATATCCCATGATTCTCGGCCACTCAGTAGAACTAAATCCACCGTTCTTTCAATATGAAAAGGGTGGTTAGTGAATAACCCATTACATTGTATTAGCAAATAATTTGTAAGCCCTACTACATACCTCGTTGGTGGTTTTAATTTCTTTTTCACTCCGATGTATACTTTGCTTGTAACAACTGGAAAGGTTCTCTCAGGTTTAGTGGCCTGTATTAACAAAAGCACAGAAACACAATTAGTTTTAACCTAGCACTCTTGAAGAATCTATTTTGTTTGTTACAATGTATAGATCACACTTTGGCTAGAGAAATATAACCAGCAGATTTTTCACCGTGAAGACATATTTTAGCTCATCTAAATAAAGTATAATAATAATTTTGAGGGTTAATTATGCACACTCATAAAATACAACATACAAACCCCAGGGTTGAGACCACTCCAAAAATGAAATGAAGAAAACCTGTAGCTGCTGCTGTAGTGGAGGGAGGGTGCACAAATGTACAGAATAAAGTAGAAAAAAAAACACCCGCCAGCAATGTGTTTCAAAAAACAACTAGGGAGACACAATACTTTACTTTGACAGACCCCAAGTGTACCTTGTCCCAGTGGCGTAACTAGAAACCTGAGGGCCCCGGTGCAAGAATCCATGAAGGCCCCCCAAAAAAAACTATATTTTAACTTTTTTCCCCCCCTGTAAAATAAAAAAAGCTAGTATTGCCCCAGCTCACATGGATATATATTGCCCCCCAGCTCACATGGGTATTAGGGATGAGCTGTTCGGGTTCGGACGGTTCGGGGTTCAACCCGAACTTAGCCTGTTCGAGTATAGCCAACAAAACTTGTCAAACATTCTGAATGATGGAATCATATTCATCAACTCCCTAGGTCACAGGTCAGTGACCTTGGCCTTCCAGATATTTTGGAAATACATATCCCATGATTCTCTGCCACTCAGTAGAACTAAATCCATTCGAGTAGATCGCGAACACTGAACATTTCCGGGTGTTCGCCGCATGTTCGACCACAATGGACCACAATGCATTTTCCCACTGGCCTGAAGCTCATAATTGGCTACAGCCTTGCACCTGACCACAGGTCTGGTGCAAGACTGGTTCAACACTATGCCAATCACTGCTCAGAGTCCTGATTGGGCACATTTTGGACAATCATGGGCACACAGAGCTAAGTCCCGCAGCAAACTACATAACGTTTCCACGCAGCGCTTCTGCACGCATTTCAGAGGAGATTTCAAAGGAAATAGTTGTGTCTTGTTACTGCCGGTCTGCCACGCTACTGGGGGGTCTGGGGGATCTCATTTATACCAAATATCAGGGAATTTAGGTGATGTGTGTCTTGTCACTGTGATAGCAAGTTTTTTTGGGGTTTACAACTTTCTTTAAAACATTTGTGAATTGAGGTGATCTTCTGGGTCTTGTGACTGTGCCAGCAAATCTTTTTGGGGCTCACTAATTTCTTTAAAACATTTGTGAATTAAGGTGATCTGTGTCTTGTCACACAACCAGTACCACGCAGTATTTTGGGGCTCACTCATTTCTTTAAAACACTTGTGAATTAAGGTGATCTGTGTCTCGTCACACAACCAGTACCACACTGTATTTTGGGGCTCACTAATTTATTTAAAACATTTGTGAATTGAGGTGATCTTCTGTGTCTCGTCACACAGCCAGCAAGTTTTTTTGGGGCTCACTAATTTCTTTAAAACATTTGTGAATTAAGGTGATCTGTGTCTCGTCACACAACCAGTACCACACTGTATTTTGGGGCTCACTAATTTATTTAAAACATTTGTGAATTGAGGTGATCTTCTGTGTCTCGTCACACAGCCAGCACCACGCTGTATTTTGGGGCTCACTAATTTCTTTAAAACATTTGTGAATTAAGGTGATCTGTGTCTCGTCACACAACCAGCACCACGCTGTATTTTGGGGCTCACTAATTTATTTAAAACATTTGTGAATTGAGGTGATCTTCTGTGTCTCGTCACACAACCAGTACCACGCAGTATTTTGGGGCTCACTAATTTCTTTAAAACATTTGTGAATTGAGGTGATCTGTGTCTCGTCACTGGCTGCCAGCTATCAGTGTGTCTCACTGAGTTATACCAGAGTTCTTTAAATCTTTATACCAGAGTTGAATCAGAGTTCTGTATATATTAATCTATAAATCACTCACCATGTCTGAAAGAACAAAAAGGACAGGCAGACGCTCCCAGACACAGATAAGAGGGCAAGCAGCCCCTGTGTCGGGAGGCTGTGTCTCTGGTCGTGGTGGACATGGTGCATCCTCTGCAGGGGCACGCCTGTCCTTTCTAACTGGTGCTAGCCGTCTTAAGCAGCAGCAACATACAGAGGACTTGGTGGATTGGCTAACCAGGCCATCCTCATCCTCCGAGTCCTCTGCCAGCCAGGCTTCTAGTGCTTTAAAGTCCACCTCAGCTGCCAAACATCTAAAGCAGCCTCCATTTCCACAGCTACTCCTGTCGTAGCCTCGCTATCACACACGGAGGAGTCAGCTGAATTGTTTGACTACAATGAGAGTGACATGCTGCTTGAGGATGCGCAGCAAGTACAGTGCTCTGATTCAATCTCTGAGGTTGAGCAAGGGAGTATAATCAACCTAGAGGAAGGGGGTGCCAGTAATTGACATACAAATAACTGGCACTCATGTTGCCCCAGCAGCTGAAGCATACTGCCAAGTTGGCTCCAGTGACGAGGAGCTAGGTGGTGAAGATGACATTGATGATGAGGTCACTGACTCCACCTGTGTGCCAGATCGAACAGAGGAATCAAGTGAGGAGGAGGGGGAGGAGGAGGCACAGCAAACACGAGGCACAACATTCTCTGTGACCAACCGTAGCACTAGCCAGTCCAAGGCATCAGATGTCAGAGCTGCTCCGGTGCAGAGCGCTGTTGTCTCAAAGAACACATGCAGGAACTCTGCTGTCTGGGAGTTCTTTAAGAAATGTGCAGCAGACCCCACCGTTGCTATTTGTAATCTATGTCAGATGAGGCTGAAGCGTGGGATAAACACCGGACACTTGGGTACCACGTGCTTGAGGCGACATATGAACAAGTGCCACACATCCCGTTGGCGCAAAACTTTGCGTAGGTCCTCCTACTCCTCATCTGTCTCTACCCACACTGTATGTCCTGCCATGTCATTGCCTACAACCTCCACCAACAGGGATGATGCTACAGTAATGGATGTACCAGCAGGTCCTTCCTCACAATGTGACATCATCCCAGTAGCTGAAGATTTACTCAGTCAGATTACGTTGTCGCAGCTGCTGCAGCGAAAGAAAAAATATAGTCCCAACCATCCCCAAGCACAGCGTCTAAATGCCAGCTTAGCAAAATTACTTGCATTGCAGCTGCTGCCTTTCCAGCTGGTGGACTCTGTTCCCTTCTGTGAATTTGCTGAATGTGCTGTACCACAGTGGCAGGTTCCAAAACGCCATTACTTTTCACGCAAGGCCATTCCAGCACTATATCAGCACGTGTAAGACAATGCTATCCAGTCATTGGGAAAGGCAGTCAGCAGCAAGGTGCATGTCACATTAGACACGTGTTCCAGCAAGCATGGACAGGGTTGTTACATTTCCTTCACGGCACACTGGGTAACTCTGATTGCAGCTGGGAGGGATCCAAGATGGGGCTCTGTGCTGGAGCTTGTTCATCCACCACGCCTCCAGAAAGCTGCTTGTATGAGGTCTGTCTGCTCCACCACCTCTTCCTCCTCCTCCTCCTCCTCCTTGTCTGTCTCTGGCAAAGTGGCAGTTAAACCGACGCCTGACAGGGTCTACGCAATGGCACAAGCAAATAGATGCCATACTTTGCTTGAGCTGGTTTGTTTAGGGGACAGGGAGCCACACCGGGTCAGAAATTTTGTCAGCTCTGCAGGGGCAGGTGCAGAGATGGTTAACACCATGCCAGCTTGAGCTGGGAATGATCATCTGCGATCATGGCAGCAACCTTCTCTCCCCCTATGCAAGGGTAAATTGACGCATGTACCATGCCTAGCACACATCCCTAAATCTGGTGGTACAGTGTTTCCTAACCAAGTACCCAGGGCTGCCAGAGCTTTCATCCAGGCCAGAAAAGTCTGCCAGCCACTTTACGGTCGTTCCCAGCAAGTGTTCGCCTGGCAGAAATTCAAAGAGAATTCCACCTTCCCACAAACCGTCTGATCTGTGACATGCCCACCAGGTGGAACTCGACATTAGCAATGCTGCAGCGTCTGCACAAGCAGCAGAGGGCCATCAATGAGTACCTGTGTGAGTATGGCACAAGGACAGGTTCAGGTCAACTTGTTTTATTTCCCCCCCCGCAGTGGCTGATCATCAAGGATGCATGCACTGTACTGTCACCATTTGAGGAGGCAACGAGGATGGTGAGCAGGGACAGTGCATGCATCAGTGACACAATTCCTTTAGTGTTCCTGCTGGAGCACACTCTGCGGGGAATTATAGATGTGGCTCTAGAGGCAGAGCAGTGGGAGGAAAAGGAGGCCTTCCCTAGCTCTCAAGGCCCCAGTCTTTCCGCAGACAGCATTCCAGTGGGTCCTACTCAGATCAGACAGGAGGAGGATGAGGAGGAGGAGGACTATTTAAGTAGTGGGGGCATTGAAGGTGGGGATTCCTCAAGGGAGGGTTTTGTGTGCCCAGAAACAGAAGGGCTAGTGCGTGGCTGGGAGGAGGAAGTGCACGATACGGTCATCCTCATTGACCAGGAAGACTCGGAAGCTAATGCCACCTCCAACCTATGCTGCATGGGCTCCCTAATGATGCAAAGCCTGCTAAAGGACCCCAGGATTCGTGCTATCAAGGAGAGGGATCATTACTGGTTGGCAACCCTTCTTGATCCACGATACAAGGGGAAAGTTGCAGAGCTCATCATGCCCGCACAGAGGGAGTACAGGATGAAAAAACTTGAGGACGATCTAAAGCGACACTTGTGTAACACCTTTCCAGGCACTGGTAGATTACCAAGTGCTGACACACGTGCTTCTGAGGTTGCGGGTGATCAGAGGAATAGCGGTGAAGGCCAGGGCCGCTTGACTGATGCTTTTTTAAAATTTTTTAGTCCACGACGCCCAAGGACGTCAAATTAAGGCACCCATTGCCAGCGTCTTCACCATATGGTGCAGTACTACCTAGGGGCAAGGGCAGACCTGGATACCTTTCCAGCAGATGATCCACTGGCTTACTGGGTGTTGAGATTGGATCACTGGCCAGAATTTAGCCAATATGCTATGCAGCTACTAGGTTGCCCTTCATCTAGCGTGCTTCCTGAAAAGACGTTCAGTGCCGCTGGAGGTTTTGTCACAGACAAAAGAGTGCGTCTGTCCACCGACTCTGTAGACCGGCTGACATTTATAAAAATGAATCAGTCCTGGATCAGCAGCTATCAATCCCCTGATGCTGAAGTAATGGAATAGATAGGGGATGTCCTCTTCTGCATTCACAAAACCTCCAGCACTGAACTCTTTCACAATACCACAAAAGGTTTATGGTGTGAAGGCACTTGCTGCCATGAAAGGCACAATATTTGGCTGCACTGACGCCTGTGCCAGATTTATATCATTTTATTTTTTTGAACCGCAGGGTCCAATCCTGCACTCTTCCACAATACCACAGAGGGGTTACTGTATGACGATACTTGCTGGCCTGGCATTAAAGGCACAATATCTGGGTGCACTGACGCCCATTACCAGATAAAAAACTTTTCAATATAGGACCGCAAGGTCCACCCCTGCACTCTTCCAACATAACACAGAGGGGTTACTGTATGATGATACTTGCTGGCCTGGCATTAAAGGCACAATATCTGGGTGCACTGACACCCATTACCAGATAAAAAACTTTTCAATATAGGACCACATGGTCTACCCCTGCACTCTTCCACAATACCACAGAGGGGTTACTTTATGATGATACTTGCTGCCCTGGCAGTCTTGCACCAAAGGCAGAATATCTGGGTGCACTGACGCCTTAACCAGATGCATAACTTTTTAATATAGGACCGCATGGTCCACCCCTGCATTCTTCCACAATACTACAGAGGGGTTACTGTATGATGATACTTGCTGGCCTGGCATTAAAGGCACAATATCTGGGTGCACTGACGCCCATTACCAGATAAAAAACTTTTCAATATAGGACCGCAAGGTCCACCCCTGCACTCTTCCACCATAACACAGAGGGGTTACTGTATGATGATACTTGCTGACCTGGCATTAAAGGCACAATATCTGGGTGCACTGACGCCCATTACCAGATCAAAAACCTTTCAATATAGGACCACATGGTCCACCCCTGCACTCTTCGACAAAAATACCACAGAGGGGTTACTGTATGATGATACTTGCTGGCCTGGCAGTCTTGCACCAAAGGCAGAATATCTGGGTGCACTGACGCCCATTCCCAGATTCATATCTTTTTAATATAGGACCACATGGTCCACCCCTGCATTCTTCCACAATACCACAGAGGGTTTACTGTATGATAGTACTTGCAGGCCTGGCACTAAAGGCACAATATCTGGGTGCACTGCCACTGACGCCTGTGTCAGATTCATATCCTCAGAGGGGTTACGGTGTGACGGCACTGTTGCCGATGCTAAAAGCCCAATTTTAAAGCACCTATTATTACTTTCATCCAAAGCCTGCATAAGTTTCACAATAATTTAGCCAAAAAAATCACTAAACTTTTTCTGCGCGTCCTAAAATGTCTTTTCATACAGGCTGCCGCCCCAAGCAGTTGTTTATGGATAGATTAAAGGAAAAGCATTTACCGTCAAATGAAACGTCATTTTTCGGTTTTTAAATGTTTCTATACATCCTAGAAATCTGCCACTTCACGGGCAGGTTATGGGGACCTCCTAGGCACGATATTTGAAGGAATTTTTGGTTTTTATTTTTAACCCTTATTTCATGGAAAACTCACTGTCCCTTTAAAAATGTTTTTTTTATACTTTTTGTCCTTGTTTCCTGTCCCCCAGGGCACTACCCGGACCCCCATACACCTTTTATGGCAAGTATGTAGCATATATGCCCTCTTGGAGGGCACTCTAAAAAAACAAATTTTCAGCCCCATTGACTTGCATGGGGTTCGGGTTCGGGTTCAGTCCCGAACAAATGGGAAGTTCGGGCTTGAACCGAACTCGGGGAGTGTTCGGCTCATCCCTAATGGGTATATATATGGCCCCCAGCTCTCATGGGTATATATGGCCCCCAGCTCTCATGGGTATATATTTCCCCCAGCTCTCATGGGTATATATGGCCCCCAGCTCTCTTGGGTATATATGGCCCCCAGCTCACATGAGTATATATGTCCCCCAGCTCTCATGGGTATATATGGCCCCCAGCTCTCATGGGTATATATGTCCCCCAGCTCTCATGGGTATATATGGCCCCCAGCTCTCATGGGTATATATGGCCCCCAACTCACATGGGTATATATGTCCCCCAGCTCTCATGGGTATATATGTCCCCCAGCTCTCATGGGTATATATTTGTGCCCAGCTCTCACCTCTTCTAGCCCCAGGGCAGGCTCCGTCGGCATTCTGTTCTTCTCCGAGGCGAGCGGCCGCTGGAAGCATGCATCTTGGCCTCTCGCCGGAAACCACCTGATCAGCGCAGAGGTCTCGTGAGAGGATCTCGTGCGCTGGTCAGGTGGTTCCTATCCCACATGAGCGGCCAAGCTGCATGTCAGCGGCCGCTCACAGGGAGTGGGATGGCCAGCGCGCGGCTCCCAGATTCCGGCACTGATTGCCGGAATCTGGTGGCGGCGCTGGGCCCCCCTCCAGGTGGCGGAATGCCACGGCCCGGTCGCAGCTGCGACCGCTGCGACCCTGGTACTTCCGCCACTGCCCTGTCCTGTCTCTTCAATTAAAGTATTCAATTAAAGTTTTTTCAACTATAGAATGCATCATGACTTATATGTATATGTATATATGTCTTACTTGAAAACAAAAGAAATCTCAATGTACCTTCCTGGTAAAATACTTTGCACATAAATAAATAAATAAATGTCTTTATTTTTGTTATTAAATTTCAATCAAACTTACACTATAATGAAAAATTAACAAGTGTTTCTGTGTCACATTCACATAAGTATTCAGTGCTTCCTACAATAAGAACAGCACGCCACAAACTTGATTTTAAAGATTATATTAAAAACAAACAAAAAACCCGAATTATAACTCAAAAAATTACTTTGAAGAATCTTGTGAAACTTCTTTAAAGTTTGATAACTGACCAGTATTAATGTGGTAGTTCCCTTTATTATTATACATGTAATACCTTGCTAAAAGTGTGCTGTAGAAAGCGCTTTAATGCTTTTCTCACTGTAACACATCCCCTATAAATCAAGGGTTTGACAAAAGGAAAATGAATCTGAGAATCGTATCTCCATCTGCATACTAGAACTCGATTTAGACATTTATTCAATACAGGTTTGCATGACAATTGAACGTTTTTATATTAAATGAGAACTATGCCAGTTTAATGGGGCATCATCCTTTCTGAATAAAGATTAAGCAATGTATAAGAAAATCCAAAGGAATTCTCCCTAGTTAATAGAATTTCTGTGCCAAACCTTAAAAAGTTACAATATCCATCTACATGTAATCTGTTCACATTTAACCATCTGAAAAATACACTTCTAAGCCTTTATTACTATTGGTCCGGAATTAGCTACAGCGTTTGAAGATTTATAGACCGTGTTCTCCTACAAAGCGATTAATAGAATGTTTTGTATTACATCCTTAACAAATAGCATCTTCTCCCAGTTTTGTGTCTTAAGACTCGGACCAATTTCTGGCATTTTTTTCTCCTTTATTGGTTAACGTACCATACATTTCCCTTAGTTTGGTAATTAATGTCTGACATTTATACCATTATGTATGTATGCCATTTTCAGCAGATAGAAATCGTTTTTCTTGAACATTTCGTTGTAATTATTTCCACAGAACTAGGGCAGTTAAAGAAAAGAATTCAGAAATAGGTTAATTAATTTGTCCTAATTATATGAACACACCATATGTGTATGATTGCAAATGACTTATGATAAATATAGGTCAGATACTGCAGGGTGGAATTATTGGTTTAAAGCTAAAGTATTGTTAACTTTACTAAATTGGATGTTTAATAGCAAATATCAAATTCAAAGCCACTACACAAAAGCAGTTACTTGTTGAAGCAAAGCCCACTTCAAGCAATCCCTAAGAAGAATTTTTAAGTATCCTATACAGAGGGGCCAAAATAAATGTATATACACGTCAACATTAGGGATGAGCCGAACACCCCCGTATTCGGTTCGCATTCGAACTCGAACAATTTCAAAAGTTCGAGTTCGAACGCGAACACGAACCGAACTCAATGCAAGTCAATGGGACTCAAAAGTTAGATTTTTAGAATGCCCTGCAAGAGGGCATATATGCAAGATATTTGCCATAAAAGGTGTATGGGGGTCCGGGTAGTGCCCTGGTGGACAGGAAACAAGGAAAAAAAAAACGTTTTTAAAGGAACAGTGAGTTTTCCACGAAATAAGGGTTAAAAATAAAAATGAAAAATTCCTTCAAATATCGTGCCTAGGAGGTCCCCATAACCTGCCCGTGAAGTGGCGGATTTCTAGGATGTATAGACACATTTAAAAACAAAAAAATGATGTTTCAAATGACGGTAAACGGTTTTCCTTTAATCTATTCATAAACAACTGCTTGGGGCGGCAGCCTGTATGAAAAGAGACATTTTAGGACGCGCAGAACAAGTTTAGTGTTTTTTTGGCTAAATTATGGTGAAACTTATGCAGGCTTTGGATGAAAGTAACAATAGGTGCTTTAAAATTGGGCCTTTGGTGGCAGCAACAGCAAGTGCCTTCACACCGTAACCCTTTTGTGGTATTGTGGAAGAGTGCAGTGGTGGAGGTTTTGTGAATGCAGAAGAGATCCCCGATCTATTCCGTTACGTCAGCATCAGGGGATTGATAGCTGCTGATCCAGGACTAATTCATTTTTATAAATGTCAGCCGGTCTACAGAGTCGGTGGACAGACGCACTCTTTTGTCTGTGACAAAACCTCCAGCGGCACTGAATGTCCTTTCAGAAAGCACGCTGGATTTTGTAGAAATGAGACCCCCACAATTGCTGGTGGCAGTGAGAACACAAAGATTAGAACAATTCCCAGATATTTTGTAGAAAGGAGACCCCCCCCCAATAGCTGCTGGCAAACTGGCAGTGAGAACACACACTAACAATCTCCTCTCAAAAACACGTGCTGAAGCGCTGTGTGAAGCCTTATATAGTGTGCTGCGGGACTTAGCTCTGTGAGCCCATGATTGGGCAAAATTTGCCCATAGTTTTGCACCTGTCTTGCACCTAAACTGTGGTCAGGTGCAAGGCTGTAGCCAATTACAAGCTTCAGGCCAGTGGAAAAGTGCATTGTGGTCTATTATGGTGCATTGTGGGCGAACATGAGGTGAACACACGGAAATGTTCGTAGTTCGTGAACATGCGAACAGGCGATGTTCGAATCGAACTCCGAACCGATCGAACCAAACAGCTCATCCCTAGTCAACATAAAAAATATATGCATAGAAATTTTATTACTAGATTTATATAAACATTAAAGGGCAACTGTAAGACATGTTTGAATTATGTAATCACAATGGGGGTGCTCCAAGTGGTCACCATTAGAATTAAGACACTTGTTTTTGGCCCACTACTGCATGAACAACATTGACTAGAGTGTCCACATGGATTGCTCTGACTGATATTTCAATACCTTCCCATAGTGCAGCCAGCATAGGTTGTTTTCTATGGTATACCACATGTGTTAATGTTGCCCACAGGTAGAAATCAAGGCGTAGTCCGGGGAAGGTTGAGGGAATTCAACAGCACCTCTGCGTCCTATTTTGTATTTACCTTTATGCATTTTATCTCTAAATATATGTATTTAAAAAGCCAACCTATGCACTCCTCCACTGCAAAGGTATACGCTCCAGTGCCGGGACCTGGTCGCCCTAATATAAATAAACAAGGTGTCCCGCGATACAGACAAGGTTATTCAGAGAAAGGTGAAAACCAGGAGAAAAGAACAATCTAGACCAAATAGCCGATTTGGAAAGTGAGATAAACGTACTACATTGTATAATTCATTCTGCCACCTTGTAACTACATGACCCGCCATTGTGACATGTTAAAAGCGCTAAACTGGCCATCGCTGGAATCCAGACACAACGTTCACCTTTCCAACCTGGTGTTTAAGAGGTTTTCTGGGAAGCTACCACCCTACCTGAATAGACTGCTTCCCCCAGCAGTTCCCTCCTCCTATAACTAGGGAGAATTCCTTTGGATTTTCTTATACATTGCTTAATCTTTATTCAGAAAGGATGATGCCCCATTAAACTGGCATAGTTCTCATTTAATATAAAAACGTTCAATTGTCATGCAAACCTGTATTGAATAAATGTCTAAATCGAGTTCTAGTATGCAGATGGAGATACGATTCTCAGATTCATTTTCCTTTTGTCAAACCCTTGATTTATAGGGGATGTGTTACAGTGAGAAAAGCATTAAAGCGCTTTCTACGGCACACTTTTAGCAAGGTATTACATGTATAATAATAAAGGGAACTACCACATTAATACTGGTCAGTTATCAAACTTTAAAGAAGTTTCACAAGATTCTTCAAAAGTCATTTTTTGAGTTATAATTCGGGTTTTTTGCCTCATTCATTTTGACTTCCAGACTGTCTAGAAGCTCTACTGCTCAGTCTAGCATTTTTGCACTGGACACCTGGTTTTTCTCCTGGACTCTGAATTTGGATCATCCTTTATCGTACTGTGCCTCAAGACCCCCTGCTATTGTTCCTGTCCAAGACCCCTTGCTGTTGTTGTCCCTGCCCTCAAGATACTGCTCAAGATCCCCTGCTTCTGTTACTGTTTGCAAGACTCCCCTTCTGCAATCTCTCTCCCAGGTATAAGATCCACACTGCCATAGATATTTATTGCACCAAGGACTTGCCTACAGAGACTTCCCAACAGCACCATCATCCCCTTTCCTGCCTCGCCCATCTGCTGTGTTTATTGCTTATTTGAATAAATCCCCATCTGATTTCACCTTATCAAGTGTTTCCAAGTGTATCACTGTATCCTGGGCTCGCAACCTCACCCCCGAGGCAACACATGTGACATATACAGAATAAAGAAGATAAAATGAAAATAATTTTACATAAATCAAAGAAGGTAATTTTGTTCTCATGAGAACATTAGGGGTATTTGGAAAGAATGCAAGAGAGAGCCATACTGGAGTCATGGGGCAGAATTCACTAAACGTTGATAAGGGCATGATGTGGCCCGGTATCAACATGATGGTGCCCTGGGTATTCACCATGCATCGGATCACTGCATGATCCAAGTGCTTCTCTATGGAGGGTTTTGTAATACAGGGATCTACCTACCAACATGTCTCGGGTAGTACATTTTATTCAGTCATCATACAGCAATAGTGATGTCTTTTAATATCGATCTTACTGAAAAATGCATTACTTCCCTAGGTCTCCCATGTCTAGGAAGGAAACAAGAAAAAAAATTCAAGGTGTTGAGAGAGGACTAAATGGTTGAGAGTGGCAGACGAGCAAGAGACATGAAAGCAAGGAATGAACTAGAGTTTCCAACAAATGTTGTTAATATAAATATATAAATATATATTAACATTATTATGATTATTATATAGTTTGTATTTTGAGTGCGTTTCAACTTTTACCAGTTAGGCAGGGATGCAAAACGCTTCTTAGCCTGTGTAGACAGAATCTATGCACCCGTGCCGCCTAGCAGTCGATTTGGTGGAGAATGCTGCATACAATGCTTTTTCACAAAAGAAAAAATTTAAATCATGGAACGTCTTAAGTCATTTTTATACAACTTTTCACACAACACATCTTTAAAAAGAATCACCCACATGCTTTTCAAACCTGTTTAAACCCTCTTGACAAGGTGCTAATGAAGGTTAAGGAAGATTAACGAAAGAATTATAACACTACATAATTACATATTTTCACTGACAACCTGATAGAAGTTTGATAACTTGATATAGATATATATAAAATTAACCACACTTTATTATGGATTTAAGGTTCAGTACTTTTGATTTAGGTACAATAATGCATTTAGGTGTAGTGTATTGGTATATCATTTTTGGAAAAAAAAAGAGATAAAGGATTTTAAGGGAATATTCCAAATTTGGTACTAATGTAACCATAGCTGTTGTAAACGTAGACTGGATCAAGGTGCAGAAGTCTAAGGATTTCAAAGAGTTACAATACATCGGCTGTCATGTCTGATGTAATAGAAATTTACTGGCCTATTTGCAAATGCAATATTGTTATTACACAATATTATATAAGTGGATTGCTACTGAGCTCTTTGCATTACAAGGCAATAGGAAAGAGAATGCAATACATTTGCAACATAAGTATCAAAGTCATTAACAGGATTATTCAGAGAGCTAATTCACCTCACCCGCCGCTCTGTCTCTGCCGCTCCCCTCTGCGAGTCCCTTCACTGGCTCCCCATCCACTGCAGAATTAAGTTCAAAATCCTTATCCTTACCTACAAAACCCTCACTAACTCAGCTCCCCACTACCTGTCCTCACTAATCACCAAATACACCCCAGCCCGCTCCCTAAGGTCAAACAGTGACCTGCGCCTAGCTTCTCCCCGCATCACCTCTTCCCATGATAGACTGCAGGATTTCTCACGCGCAGCCCCCACTCTCTGGAACGCTCTCCCTCGTACTGTCAGACTTTCCCCTAACTTCTCTTCCTTCAAACGCTCCTTAAAATGTTCCTATTTAGGGAAGCCTACCACCCAACTCACTGACACAACCATCAATCACTCTCACCTTACAGTCCTCTCCTCCTGTTTCCAACCCCAACCCTCCTAGATTGTGAGTTCCTACGGGAATAGGGCCCTCATCTCCTCCTGTACTGTTTGTCAAATGTTGTTCAATGTATTGTAACCCTGTCTATACTGTGCTTATTGTACAGCGCTGCGGAATATGCTGGCGCTTTATAAATAAAGAATAATAATAATAAAAGAGCACCGAAATGTCAAATTCCCCGCAATTTGGCGAGTTCTATTCGCCAACTCTGTGGTGACTATCAGCATTCACCGCAGGGTTCCTGAAGTGCAAGCGACTTGCTGCAAATGAAAAGAGTAAACGGATGAATAAATATTTAAGAAAAACTGAGATTTGTTTTTACATTGTAACCCATGGGATTCGCCTGTTTAAACCTGTCGATTGAATCCACCGAAAATCAGAGCATTTCACTGACATTTAGGTGCTGTTCGGCGTTCTCTGAATAGATTAGCCATTAATTCTCTATGGGACCTACACTGCTGCTGAAGATCACCGTATTTTGCTGGCATTTCGCCAATATTTGGCAAATTGCCAGCATTTTGAATAGCCGAATGGCCACGAAATTGCACCGTATGGGGAAATTCTATGCTCTTTAAATACCCCTGACAGTTTTGTAGACTTGAGCAGGGTGCAATGTGAAAAAACAGATATTCATAAAAATAGCAGATCCTGTTTAAAAAAAAAGAATGATCCAGATCTGCTTAAACCTCTATGTGTTACTACTAAAATAAAATGAAAAATTCAGTGGTATATGCCTATTTGTACACATATGACACAAACAGTATTGTAATTGGCATTACAGCAGCACTCCAAACCACCTCTGTATCAAGGGATGAAAACTGATTTTCCCTTGAGAGTTCATTAGTTGCCTCTTTGTAGCACGCCTTAGGAGAAGCAAAGGAATCTTGCATATGTTACAGCAACAATGCAAACACATTTCAGTAAATGCTACTTTCCATTTGCTTGTTGTTTTCAATACCAGCTTAAATAAGCTAAATTGCAGGATCTAGTTGTCTTTTCTCTTTCCAGAAATGTATACAAAAGCAAAACATGCTTTCCTTTACCTGGACCAACACAAGAATGTGTGACAGTCAAAAAGCTATTAAAGACTCAAATGACTAAATAAGAAATGAAGGAACCTAATTGAAAAATTATAAATCAGAAGAATTAGAACTCGTAATCAGAAAATATCTTGCCATTGCCTCGCATGGCTCATTATCGCTCTCCACTTAATAATCATAATAAAAGCGAATGTCTATTTTCATCTTAACACTTACAGGGAAGGTGAAGCGTGTGTTAATATAACACATGGAATATGGGATACTCACTTCGGTGTTATATTTGTAAATATGTAATGAACATCTGTCCTTATTCCACAAAAGCAGTGAGATCATCTGTCTCCTAGCTGTTAATAAGATTTTATTTGCCAACATCAGTACAAGCAGAATTAAATGAAATATTAAGTCTGAAATATTTACTATTTCACATTAAATCTAATTATATTTGGCTCATTACAAAATACCAAACGCAAGTGTAGAAAAAAATAAATCAGTTTGAGCTTCCTGCTCATTTTTTGCTCCTTTTAAATCAACACATCATATGTTGAAATTCTTCTATCTTGTATGTATAGATCCATATAGAATATTAACATACAGTATATATATACAACAATATGCTTATACTAGAAAAGTTAATAAATTCAATAAATTAAACATTTTTAGCTACTGAATAGTGATTTCTCGCAGTAATGAGCTTAGTGTTCAGTTTAATTTGCATTAGTACCAAAACCTTATTTGTTTCAAGAATTATGGGTGGTTTGGGACTGTATTTCATTTTGTTCTTTCAAAAAAATTAAAAAAACATAAATTTGAGTTTATTTTCTTTAGTATATTTATGAACAGATAATAGCAAAAATAAAATCTTGAAAATGTAAACGCAACATTCAATGGTTTACTTTGCATAAGTTAAATTGATATATTGGTACACTGACCCGACCTTAAGGCTGGGTTCACACCTGCGCGTTTTTGACGTGCGTATCGCGCAAATGTAAAAAATGCGTGAATGCGCATTGCAGCACGTTCACGGCCATAGACTGCAGCTTGAACGCGCTGCAATACGCCACAAAGAAGCTCCCGTACTTTACACGTAGGACGTTTTACAGCGCGGTCCTGCACACTGTAAAACGCCCAGCTGTGAACGGGCCCCATAGAAAATCATAGGATTTCCGTGCTTGGGCGTTTTACAGCGCGCAGGAACGCGCTGTAAAAAACGCCCAGGTGTGAATGAGGCCTTACAATAAATTAAAGATAAAAATATGAAATGTTTTGGTATGCTAATGGTGGGACATCAGCCACCCTGATACAGAATGGGCGCAAAAATGTTTTTTCTGTATATATATGTATATTTTGTTGAATCCCCAGCATGGTCATTATTGCTGCTGCCTCTATCAGTGTTTTCTTTTTTAATCCCAAAGTGGAATTGTTCCTGGTGAGGGTATAAATATAAACCCACCAGTTTGCCTCTTAGCTGATAAGCAGCATGAGCATATGTGGTTGCTTAGAAAAGCAGCTCTTTGTTTCTTTAGTTAAGACCCACCTGACCCAGAGGTGCTGTGACATACGGGTGGGCTTAGCACTTTAATGGCCATTCAAGTAAACCAAAACCTCTGACTGTGTTTTGTTTCACATGGAGCCACAGGGGTAAGCACAAATGACCACCTTTTTTCTTGTTATGTTTTATACTTGAAGCGGGCTGGATACTTATTTTCTACGCAGCCACCCTGATAGGGAGTAGGAGCGAAATCATTTTTTCTGCATTAATGGTGGGACAGACTGGAAAATCAGTGGTTCATCAAGGTGCATCTGGATATAGCAGCCATACACATACCAATCATTTGTTATTGGGTAGTTGTCACATTGTAATTGCAAGATTTTTGGGGTTTTTATGGCTATTAACTTTTTTAAGAATGTGACAGTCATCTTAAGGAAAATACCCTGTAAATCTAGATTGATCACTTACTCTATAATTAAAGGGCCAGGTTTCTTTATGAGTGGTAATCTGCAACCCCACTTTCGTTGAAATACCACTCTTTGTAACCGTTAACGTTAGAGGGCTACTAGCATTATTCAAGTAGGATCGCAAGACATTCAATGCCAAGCTCTATTACATTGAGTGGTGATAGTTGCTGCTCATGTCAGAGTCTGTAGGACTCCATTGACTGCAACTATGGGAGTGAGATCTCATACATGCGGCCTTAAGGGTCTTTTCAAAGAAAGGTGAAACTCAAGAGAATAACTGGAGAAGTGAAAATTCTAGGTCAAAATAGCCAAACCAGAAGAATTCTCCCATTTTCTCACTTTCCAAATCGGCTATTTGGCCTAGATTGTTCTCTCCTCCTGACAATTTTCCCGTTTTTCACCATTCTCTGAATAACCCAGTTAACACTGTACTAGTTCTGACAGACGCACATAAACTATTTTTCTTTGGCTTCCTGATGACTACATTGTGAGGAGACGGCCAATCATTGTGAGGACCTCAGGGGCATCTGATAGGTGAATATAGACGTGGTTGGTGTGTTTTAAACTGTTTAAAAAAAGTGATTTTCTTTTTTAGAAATCACTGAATACCAGAGCTTAGACTTCAGAACAGTCTTGGGATTTGCAGGTGGAGGGTTTGCGGGTGGAGCAGCTCCCTGGACTTTTCCGCCAGGCTTTGGATGCACGTTCTTACTTTTCCCACTTTGTTCATGATTTCCATGTCCTCCACCTTTTAAACAGTCCTGAATTTCGTAATGGAGTCTGTGGAATAAACATTTCTCTCCTCCCAGATCTTAGTGGTTTATGGTTACATGTACAAGTTTTTATGAAGTGGTAACAAGTTCCGTAGCGCTGTACAATGGAAGGCAGTATAAGAAATATACATACATGTTAAACACACAGAACAGTAGGAGAGAGGACCCTGCTCGAGAGCTTACAATCTAAGAGGTGGCACCTGAAATGCGTTATGTTTTTTTTGTGTGCACACAACATGAATGATAAGTGATATTGAATTGCTGGTTATTCCAGCACTAGTTTGAAAACAAGCAATATAAATGCAATACGTGTGACCAGTAACGCAAGTTGCTTCTTGGAATATCACCTTGGAATATCAAGTAGTGCGGTAATGATTGCATTAGGACTCGCAGTAATTACCAAGTCTCACACAATCGTTACCACTCATATGGTAAAGAGTTTCACATGATTGCAAGCAGGTCTGATTTGACAGAATATGACCAGTGCTTTCCGAACATGGTTTGTATTTCTATGGCTCAAAACCTCTATCTACACCAGGGGTCAGCAACCTTGGCTCCCTGATGTTTTGGGAACTACATTTCCCATGTGGCTCAGTCAGCCTAATGGGTGACTGAACATCGTGGGAGATGTAGTTCCCAAAACATCAGGGAGCCAAGGTTGCTGACCCCTGATCTACACCATCAACAATAGAGCCACCAAAATAATTTGATTCCATTGATATAGCTCTAATCATTCCTTATGTGTTATAGTTTATGTATATGATGTTTATTTTCTGAGCATTTTTTTTAGTGTTGACGCGTGTGAATGGTACCAATAAAGATGAGATGCTTTTACATCACTGAACATGCACTTTTTACGGAGCCAGAGATTATTATCAGGCTTGAATCCACATCTGATTCAAATTAATACATCCAAGTTCCTGCAGGACCCAGATGAGATATGTGCTCTATCAGATTATATTAATACCATAATTTCCTGCTATATTTAAAATTCCTCCCGACATACTGAATGTTTATACATTTTATGGTGGGAATATTTATGAATAATTCTATGAGAGTTTTAAAAAAATCTATTTGTGATATTGTTCTGTTATATAGTATTTTATCAGTTTATCAGAGCCTGGCGGCTCAGCGTGGTTTGTTTGTCTGCTCTGCATGCCATACTGGAGTGACATATCTCAAAGAACGCAAAAGAACTGAATATACCTTTATGTCTTTATACAGAATAAGTTTTCTTTCTTCAAGAACAAAATATCTCTCTTGAAATTTATTCCCGGCAAGAAGCTTTGACGGTTCCTCTTTAAACTTCATGGATCCTGTTTGCATTTGATTTGAAGCTTTCTTGCCTAAAAATAAAAATATAACAAATTACTGCATTACAAAACTGCAATACCTGTTACAACGTTTTTAACAGTGCAGCTTCTCAATGTGCAACAGGGACACTTGAGTTAATGTAATTGTAACATCAGCAAAAACACACACAAGAAAAGTTGTAGACAATGATAATAAAGTAGTTCAATTGAAAACATATATGCTGGACGGAGGGTAGGTAACAGTACATACTCGCCACCCAGGACATACAGTGGCAAGAAAAAGTATGTGAACCCTTTGGGATTACGTGGAGTTTTGCATGAATTAGTCATAAAATGTGATCTGATCTTCATCAAGTCACAACAATTTGAAAAACACAGTCTGCTTAAAATAATACAACACAAACATTATATGTTTTCATGTGTTTATTGAACATAACATGTAAACAGTCACAGTGCAGGGTGGAAAAAGTATGTGAACCCCTAGCCTAATGACTTCTCCAAGAGCTAATTGGAGCCAGGAGTGAGCCAACCTTGAGTCCAATCAGTGTGATATTATTGGATGTGTTGCTGAAAGCTGTCCTGCCCTTTAAAAACACACACCAGTTTTGGGTTTACTGGTTTCAAGTAGCACTGCCTGATTTGAACCCTGCCTCGCTTAAAAGAGCTCTCAGAAGACCTACAATCAAGAATTGTTGACTTGCATGAAGCTGGAAAGGGTTACAAAAGTACAGTATCTCCAAAAGCCTTGATGTTCATGTGTCCACGGTAAGACAGACTGTTTACAAATGGAGAAAGTTCAGCACTGTTGCTACTCTCCCTAGGCGTGGTCGTCCTGTAAAGATGACTGCAAGAGCACAGCGCAGAATGCTTAATGAGGTAAAGAAGAATCCTAGAGTGTCAGCTAAAGACTTACAGAAATCTCTGGCACATGCTAACATTTTTGTTGACACATCTACAATAAGGAAAACATTAAACAAGAATGGAGTACATGGGAGGACACCACAGAGGAAGCCCTTGCTGTCCAAAAAGAATATTGCAGCACGTTTGAAGTTTGCAAAAGAGCACCTGGATGTTCCACAGCACTACTGTCAAAATATTCTGTGGACAGATGAAACCAAGATTGAGTTGTTTGTAAAAAACACACAACACTATGTGTGGAGAAAAAAAGGCGCAGCAAACCAACATCAAAACCTCATACCCACTGCAAAACATGGCGGTGGGAGCATCATGGTTTGGGGCTGCTTTGCTGCCTCAGGGCCTGGACGGATTGTTGTCATTAATGGAAAAATGAATTCCAGAGTTTATCAAGACATTTTGCAGGAAAACGTAAGACCATCTGTCCGCCAACTGAAGCTCCGCAGAGGATGGGTGATGCAACAGGACAATGACACAAAGCATACAAGTAATTCAACAAAAGAATGGCTTCAACAAAACAAAATACGCCTGCTGGAGTGGCCCAGTCAGAGTCTTGACCTCAACCCAATTGAAATGCTGTGGCATGACCTTAACCCCTTAAGGACCTCTGACGTACTCGGGTCTCCCTTAGACCTGCGGACGTACAGGGTACGTCAGCGGCGCCAAATCCCCCTCCCGCCCGATACTCACCCCCCTCGTCGGATCCCACGGCGATCTGGCAGGGAGGAAGCCTGCCCATGTGATTTACATGGGCAGGCGAGACTGATGACGTCGCCACGCTGCGTGGTGACGTCATCAGAAGGTGCCCCCATGTGTTTCAATGGAGGGGAGGGGGGGCTCCTTCGGAGCCCTCTATCTCCCCAACCATTGAAGCTAGGGAGATGCCGTTTGCACCGCTGGAGAGGGGAGAGCCTCCCCTTTCCAGCGGTGTATGGCATTAACAGTTTCGCCGCCGGATCGCTTTTCGGCGCCAATTGGCGCCAAAACACGATTCAAACCTGGAGGGGGGCTGACATCTTGGATGTCAGCCAAGCCTCCAGGTCCCCCCCCACCCACTGACAACCTCACCATATGTGTGAGGATGTCAGTGGGCCAGTTAACCCTCTAGCTGCCATGTAGAGATAAGGGGATCCTAAGGATCCCTTTATCTCCCGATCCATGGCAGCTGGATGGTCATATTTGCCATCATTTAAAAGGCCTGATTATGGCCTTTCAAATGATACCAAACATGACCAGGTTTGGTTTTAAAAAATTATTTAAAAAAAAATTAAATAAAAAAAAAAAAAAAAAAAATTAAATAAAATAAAAAAATGTTTTTTTTTTAAAAAGTTTTTTTTGTCTGGGGGGAGTTTAATTAAATAGGACCTAGGCTGTCATCTAAAAATAATTAGCACAAAATGGTCAGAATGAGCGCAGCGCACATAGGTGAACTGTCTCAGCAGTGAAGGGGTTAAAAAGCAAACTCATGTTAAAATTGGGTATTTCTAGTCTCGGGACAAAATTTTGAACCTATTTAGCCGGGGTCTTTTTGGGTGGTTGTAGATTTTGGGGATTAAATTCCGAAAAGTGTGTTTTTATCATTTTTTTCCTCATATTTCATATTTTTTTTATAGTAAATTATTCGATATGATGGAAATAATGGTATTTCTAGAAAGTCCATTTAATGGCGGGAAAAAGGGTGTATAATATGTGTGGGTCGAATAAACGAGTAAGAGGAAAAATTGTCCTAAACACTAACAGCGCAGAAACGTAAAAACAGCAGCGGTCACTAAAAGACGGATTTGTGTAAAACCGCCCGGTCACTAAGGGGTTAAGAGAGCGATTCACACCAGACATCCCAAGAATATTGCTACACTGAAACAGTTTTGTGAAGAGGAGTGGTCCAAAATTACTCCAGATCTTTGTGCAGATCTGATCTGCAACTACGGGAAACGTTTGGTTGAGGTTATTGCTTCCAAAGGAGGGTCATCCAGTTATTATGTCCAAAGGTTCACATACTTTTTCCACCCTGCACTGTGAATGTTTACATGTTCTGTTCAATAAAAACATGAAAACATATAATGTTTGTGTTGTATTATTTTAAGCAGACTGTGTTTTTCAAATTGTTGTGACTTAGATGAAGAACAGAGCACATTTTATGACCAATTCATGCAAAACTCCACGTAATCCCAAAGGGTTCACATACCCATACATCTTGCCACTGTATGTGAAAACCAGAGAAATCTCAATGTATCCTTCCTGGTAAAATACTTTCTCAAAACAAATTGTATGTTGTCCATATCAATGGCAAGGATTATGTTTGTGTTGGATTTAAGAGGATGTACACAGGGGATATACACGCTACCTGGCCAAAAAGTCACCACCTGGATTCAACTAGGCAAAAAGGTAATTATTGCAGTGACTAATATGTCAGCTGACTCCATGAATATACTGACTGAGCAGGTTTTTCTATTTCCCTGATGGCGCGGGCATATTTCAAGATGGTAATGCCAGGATTCATTGGGCTCAAACTGTGCAAGAGTGGTTCAGGGAGCGTGAGACATCATTTTCACACATGGATTGCCACCCCACAGTCCAGACCTTAACCCCATTAAAAATCTTTATGATGTGTTGAAGAAGACTTTACGCAGCGCCTGACTCGTCCATCACCAATACAAGATTTTGGGGACCTAATAATGTAACTCTGGATGGAAATAAATGTTGTGACATTGCATAAGCTTATTAAAGTGATGCCATGGCGAATGTTTGCCATAATGAAAGCAAAAGGCGATCCAACAAATTATTAGAGTGTGTGACTTTTTTTGGCCAGGCAGTGTATAAGAGAGCGTGGAGTTAGGATAAATGATGAGGTTTAGGAAGAAATTAGCATTTGGAGGGCCTTCATGTAAAGGTCAATTTAGGCCTTGCTACCCCTAACCCATAGACCTACAGCTTTACGTTTCTCAATGTAATCTCTATTGACTTTATTAGGTGTTCTGCAACGAGGCTGCTATATATCTATTGATGCATTCTTATAGCATCACAGGAATCTGGGGTGTCAACAATTTTATGCCTTCTTTTTTCAGATCACCTGGGCTTCTTTAGATTGTGATAAATGGATATGCTACTAATTACATTAATTAGTTGGCCTATTTTACCTGCCAGAGTCGTCTTAATGTAAGGTCTGAGTTGTTAAAAATACATATTTGTCAGCAACATGATAAGCTTCCCTAATTCCGTCGGACACTTGTCAAATGCACATTAACACAACCTTTAATATTCATTTGTGCAGAACATCATATTTTAAGTAAAAGTAATTATTGTTTCAAACAAGAGGAACCTAGGGTTAATTGACAGCATTAGTATTCAGTGTTGACATAGTCAAATGTTTTGTCTCGATGGATTGTAGGGCAAGGCCAGTTTATAGCAAATTCTGACAACAATTATGCACTTTGTGTCTGTTATCAGCATTATTATAATAAGGTAATGTTGTGATTTTGGCTTGATCTGTTTAAGTTCTTTCGCTTATTCTTGTACTTGTCTTTGACTGGTTGTGTTTCTTGGCCTCTGGTTTGCTAGATTTTGATTATGTCTCACATATGATTCATTTTGTCTGTTAATCAAAATCATAGATGTGATATGAAAGAACACCAGACTCCAGTCACTACAGGGAATGTTTTCTCATCCAGCTGCATTATGAAGTGTACCTTCTATAAACCTACTGGAATCATGGAATCATGCTCATGGGACATTGGGATACCAACATCTATAGTTATGATGAGTTTGCCATGAGTGACATCTGTGTTTTTGCTTTCTTAGACATGCCCACTAGATATGCAAATAATTATCATATCTATCCCTATCAATAATGGATTTACTTTTAGTATCGACGATGGGACCGTTTATCTCACTGCCATTGACATTTCTTTTTTTAATCCTTCCTAGTATGAATAATCATGTGTTCGTATCTGCCAGATTTCTTGGGTTATATATACGTTTGAAAGCACTTCTATATTGATCATTATACCCTTTCCATTCTATTATTTTAATCCATGCTTATAAATGAATGAGAAACAAAATCATAAGCTGATACAGTCATATCCTTCTGGGCCCTCTACCTTTTTCAGTCTACACTGCATCTCTAGGAAAACTGATCAGCTCCTTTGGATTCCAGTACCACCTATACGCTGATGACACTCAAATATACCTCTCCTCCTCTGATCTCTCTCCAGGATCGAGTCACTGACTGTCTCTCCGGTGTCTCAAATTGGATGGCTTCCCGCTTCCTTAAACTCAATCTTGCCAAAACTGAAATTCTCATCATTCCTCCCTCCAAGAAGAACCCAATACCACCTATCTCTCTACGAGTAAATGGAAAACCCATTAGCCCCACACCCCAAGCTCGCTACCTTAGTGTCACTTTTGACTCTGACCTAACATTCTCTTCCCACATCCAGACAGTGACCAAATCCTGTTACTTTCAACTCAAAAACATTGCCCGTGTCCACCCCTTTCTGACACAAGATACCACAAAAGTGCTGGTTCATGCTCTTGTCATGTCACGACTTGACTACTGCAACTCGCTCCTTATTGGCCTCCCCAACTCCCGTATCACCCCTTTGCAATCTCTAATGAATGCAGGGGCCAGGCTTATTTTTCTCACCAGGTGCACCTCGCGTATCTACCCCCTCTGCCAGTCCCTTCATTGGTTTGGTACGTTTCAGGATACAGTTTAAAATACTGATGCTCACGTTCAAATCACTCAATAACTCAACCCCTCCCTACCTGTCTTCGTTACTCTGCAAGCAAGTCCCATCTAGACAACTCCATTCAGCAGGTGATCTCCACTTGTCATCGGTCTACACACGCACAGCCAACTTTCGCCTCCAAGACTTCTCAAGGGCAGCACCAGTCTTTTGGAATGACTTGCCTCGCCCTATCAAACTCTCCCCTGACCTTCAGGCCTTCAAGAAATCACTCAAAACCCATCTCTTCAGATTAGCGTACCGCATCACTGATTCAACTCATCCCACTGCTCACCTACTCACTCATGATTGAAGCCGCTTGTATGGCCCCACCATTCCCAAACCACAGGCACTAATGATCCTGCTATCTAGTGCAATTCCTCTGGTCTTCTTCAACCCCAATCCCTCTACACTGTAAGCTCCTATGAGCAGGGCCCTCTACACCTCTTGTTTCCATCCTATGTCCGTTTATATGTATTTCGTTCCCTTTGATTATTGTAAAGTGCTGCGGAAACTGTTGCGCTATATAAATGATGACAATATTAAAAATAAGATCAATGAAAATTACCATAGTCTATTGCATATTCAGCCGAAATTGTTTCAGAATTTGGGGTCTTTAGATAAATTGTGAACGTTTTGTTCTTTAGAGCAGAGTCTTAGGGCTAAATTACAATCTGGCGCAAAAAAAATTAACGCGAGGGGTAAAACCATTTGCGCCGAACGCCGTATTACATAGTCAGTGCAACAAACGCCCGTAATCGTCTGCCGTGGGTGAACCTGCGCAAAACCTTTGTGAGCGTACTGTACTGCGCGTGTCCTATACTTAACATTCTGAGCGCAGACGCGAATGATCGCTGGTACGCGGATGCTATTACAATCTATGCGCATGATTTAACGCACAGCCTTTGCACACATAATTTTAGCAACTCCTAAAAGCTGGTGTTAATGGCAAATCTGAACAACCTGGCTAAACCCAAATACACAGCCCATAAAAAAAAATGCAGCAAAGTATGGTTACACATTCTACTCATACCAATAAAATGGAGAAGTTGTGTCTGCATTTATTATTGATGCAGCATATATGCTCAGATTGACTTTGAAAGGCGCAAAAATTTAACGTGAGATAATTGTGGGTCTTAATTCTGATTGGCTGAATCGTGAGAAAAAACAGTGCTCACACTGATTTCTGTACGCAACGGTACTGCGCGAGCGTTTGTGCACGTCCGGTTTATGCGCGTTATTGCTCGATGGATGAAAAAACACGCGAGGATTGTAATTCCAGCGGTGATTTGCGCGCGTAAACGTTTAATGGTTGGCGCACAAATTCACACGTTGCGCGGGTGTTTTTGCGTGAAGATTGTAATATAGCCCTTAAACTTTTAATTAATTTGCAAACTATTACTTTTTATTTTACAGCTTTTGGTTATAAAAGCAACATGGATAATACAAAAATATGCAACTTTGGAAATAATAATGGTGTTTCACAAAGGATACTGTTCTTTCAACTTTTGTACTGCTTTCTGAAACTCTTAAAGCTCCAGTAGAGCGCATGAGTGAACAGTGGAAATCCGATCAGCTTAGCAATATGGCATTAGGTCAATAGATTAGTATGGTTACTTAGGTTTTCAAACAGGTGAATGACTATCTCACGGATTTTTAAAACAAATTAAAGAAAATGGGTGTAAATGTACCGAAAACAATGTGTCTGCACCCATTCTAAATGAGAATTCTTCATAATGTTGCAGGTGAAACTAGTTACTACAACATACAGTCAGGTCCAGAAATATTGAGACATCGACACAATTCTAACATCTTTGGCTCTATACACCACCACAATGGAGTTGGAATGAAACAAACACAATGTGCTTTAACTGCAGACTGTCAGCTTTAATTTGAGGGTATGTACATCCAACTCAGATGAACGGTGTAGGACCTACAGCAGTTTGCAGATGTGCCTCTGCCAATGACACCGAGCCCAGCAGGGATTCAGGTTAAGTGGGTAACTAAGCCCCTCTCAACTCTGAGTGTACAGCCTTTACATTTATATATGTTTATAATCAAATTTATAATTGTGAAAGACATTTACACATATCTCCTCCAGGGGACCCGCAGCCAGGATCTGTAACATTATTAATTATGTATAATTTTTTAAGCAAAAACCCATTCCGCAATGCTGTACAAAAGGTGCAAAGGGTAAAGACAGGGCAATTCTACAATATATACAGGAGACAGGTCAGTATTGCTGCCAAAAGATACAAGAGGATATGAGGACCCTATTCCCGTGTGAATTTACAACCTAGATGGGTGAGAAACAGGAGGGGGGCTGCAGTGATGAGGTAATGCAGGGAGAGGTGAGGACCATTATTGGGTAGGACAGATGTCTTGTTACGGAGTTAGGTGGTAGGTTTCCCTAAAAAGAAGGGTCTTTAAACAACGCCGTATTGGGGGACAGTCTGATATTGTGAGGAAGCGCATTCCTTAGGGTCAGTGCCGCATGAGAAAAGTCCTGCAGTCTGGCATGTGAAGAGGTAATGGTGGCGGATGCCAGGAGCAGGCAGGCATGTACTGGCCATAGGGACTACAGGGAGATTCTCGGTGGGCCGATGGCTCAGTGGGCCAGTGTGAATGCTGGTTCACCGCGCCGTGCACTGCCCTTAATGGGTGAGGTGAGAAATTCCTCACAGTTCATGTTGGGGCCACCGTGCTGGTGAGACCTGCTGCTCATCTGGCTCAACTTAAGATATGTTGCACACTCAACCTTAGTTCTGCTGCTTTGCTGTACCCAATCGCTCTGCAGCAACTCCGGTATGCGTAGAGCGATTGGTTGAGCGATCCGGTTGGTTTATATACTGTTTTTGTGCATGTTTGTACAATTAAAGTGGGCCGGTCTGGATGAAGTCCAGGGCTGAATTTTTGTCCCGGTCCAGCCCTGGCCGAGCAGGAACATTCTTAGTGCTTTGGTGCAAACAGCCGTCGAAAATTATAGTTCACCATGAAGGCGTGCACTCCAGGGAGTTTTGTAAAATAATCTTAGCTTGTGCCTACAAGAGCATCAACGTTTCAGTTGCCTGTGGATTTTTCACAAGAGAAAAAAATCCAGAGGACTGAAACATTGACAGCTTTGTAGGCACAGTAAAACATTTTTTACAAGACTTCTGGTGAACTAATAAACATATTTTGGCCCCTATTACATTCTCTGCGCAATCGCGCTCGCACAGAGCAAAATTTTTTGCACACGAAAAAAACGTGATTGCGCGAAAATTAACGTGGTATACCGATCCACGCGCATTTTTTCTTCCTTCGAGATTTTTCGTTCGCAAATCCGACGCGTAAAGCCATTCGTAAATGAACGTTGCGTGCAGGAATCGGTGGGCAGACTGTTTTGTCACGGGATTTGTCATGGGATTCAGCCAACATCAATCACCCATTTCCATTAAAATATTTACAAACTAAATAAAAGGGAAAAAAAAATTAACAACCACCAGCCAAAAAAAGAAAAAAATTACAATGTTTGGGTATGTGTAGAATGTGTAACTGTACTGTGCTGTATTTTTTTTTCGTGCTGGTGTATTTCGTTTAGCCCAGAACGATCACATTTACAGTTACCACCTGCTTTTCAAAGACGTTACGAAAATGCGCGCAAACTTTTGTTGCGCGAAGATTGTAATACCATCCGCGTACCAGCGCACTAACGCATTGGCACTCACAATGTTAAGTATGGGAAGCGCGCACGAACTTGCGCTGGGTTCGCGCAGAATCACTCGCGTTGGACGTTAATGCGCATCGTTTGCACGAACGTCGTAATAAGACGTTCTGCGCAAATAGTTTTGTCCTCGCGCAAATGCACATTTGCGTGCGCGCAAAATCGATGCACGAGGAATGTAATAGAGCCCTTTATATATATATATATATCAGCAAGTGCACACAAGGTCTTTAACCCCTGCAAGCCGTGTGGCGGAGTATACTATGCTGGCAGCGGGCTGTCCCACGGATTTCTGGCAACTCCTACAGACCACCTTCCTTCCCTCCATTTGATCAATGTCATTGGCTGTAGGGGGACTGCCTGAGTTGCAGCGTTTAAGCCCACCTTCCTCTCAGCAGATGCCCGGTCGACAAGGGGTTACTTGGGTAAACTTAACCTCATTGTGATGAGTGTCAACACTTCAGTACTAGATGTACCTTCCAGAGGAAAGTCCACGTAGGAAACGTTGATGCTCTTCAAGTGCAGCCACCATGTAAAAGTTCAAGCACAAGAAACTGTTTATTGCGTAACTCTATTAGGGCTAGATGTTTATGCCTTTGCGCAAAACCCAATACATTTACTCTTGTTGATAGGATGAATTGCATGATGCACAAGAGGTTTATGCAACTGATGCATGTGTTAAGGCGGCACTTATATTAAGATTATTTTATTTATAATCTCATGGACGTAGCAATTCATTTTCTATCACTGCTTCAATGATCCAGTTTTTAGATAGAGAACGCATTTGCATATGGTGGCCCACTCAAATCTTGTCTAGTCTTTGCAAACAAAAAAAGTTTTTTCATCAAATCATATTTTGTTTCTAAAACACATAAGGTATATTCAGAAAATAAATAAATTCTATGTCACATAGCTAAATATTCATTCTAAACAGATACTTCTACAGATACTTGGTGTGCGTGTATTTAATTACAGTGGAAATAGATGCCCTTTGCCACTGATTTAAATGTAGTTAACTGTAACCGACTCCTACAGAAAATGTATTTATACACTTCATCTTGCAGGAAGACATAATTAGGGATGATATTGTGGCTTTAGGGATCACATTTCACATACACGCACATTTTTAACTGGCACTGCTAAAGCAGGAATAGCTGCTACATGTACAGTATATTAGTCTTTATTTTACCACCGAGAATTAATCAGATGAAATGCATACTGGCAGTATTTTCACGTGGAGGAAGCTGGTGCAGATTTAATTGATGCAGCTAACATTGATGGCTTAAAAAAAATTATGTATGTCAAATAGAAAGCATAATATGCTCTTGTGCAATGTGTATTTATAACAAATACAGAGGGCTCTATCACCTCCTTCAAGCTCACGCTAGCGCTCGCTTGTAGGAGGTGTGGGGTATAGCCCAAATGGAGATAACCTCCCTTTGGAAAAAAGGTTGTCCAGGCAGCAAAGTTCCTTTTTTAATCTGCGTAGCAGTCAGCGTTTTATTTAAAAGGTTGCAAGAAAACAAAATAAGACAAAATAAATCCTTGCCATCCAGGCTCTAAGTAAACAGGCAGTTTTTCCTATCTAGCAAGTGGCCAGCTTGTCTCAGCCACCTCAGCAAACAAAAATACTTTCACTATGGACTCCATAGAGCAGATGCTGGGGACGGCGAGTTAGCGTTTCCCCCAACATCCGCAAGCCTAGTGGCCGCTATAGGGCAGGCTGCTGGACTCAGCGGCTGCCCCATAATCTACTGGTGAAACCAGGACGCAAAGGAGAAATTAATGATTGCTAATGTTTCCCCTTAGCGTCCCGGTTTTAGCAAGCGGCACGCAGGACCGTAGGAAGGGCGAGGCGAGTGAGGCGCCTGCCTCGGGCACAGCTGTGAAGGGGCGCAGCCATGGCTTGAGTCCTGCGGGAACGCTGCGGGAACGCTGCGGGAACGCAGGTTGCGGGAACCTGCGTTCCCGCAGCTTTCCAGCAGGTCTCGAGTCATGGCTGCGCCCCTTCACAGCTGTGAAGCGCCCAGCCCAAAATGATTGCCGACGGCCGCTTGCTTCCTGCTTGAACGGCCGCTGACAGGAAGTGCGAGCGGCTGCACTTCCTGTCAGCGGCCGTTCAAGCAGGAAGCAAGCGTCCGCCGGCAAGGAGAGGTGAGCTGGGGCAATATCCAGGAGACCTGGGGGGCAATATCCATGAGACATGGGGGCATATCCATGAGACCTGGGGCATTATCCATGAGACCTGGGGCATTATCCATGAGACCTGGGGGGCATTATCCATGAGACCTGGGGGGCATTATCCATGAGACCTGGGGTGCATATCCATAAGCTGGGGCAATATCCATGAGAGCTGGGGCATATCCATAAACTGGGGGGCATTGTCCATGAGAACTGGGGGGCATTATCCATGAGACCTGGGGCATATCCATAAGTTGGGGCAATATCCATGAGAGCTGGGGGGCAATATCTATGAGAGCTGGGGGGCATATCCATGAGCTGGGGGGCATATCCATGAGAGCTGGGGGCATATCCATAGAGCTGGGGGCATATCCATGAGCTGGGGGGCATATCCATGAGCTGTGGGGCAATATCCATGAGAGCTGGGGGCATATCCATAAACTGGGAGCATTATCCATGAGAGCTGTGGGCAATATCCATGAGAGCTGGGGCAATATCCATGAGACCTGGGGGACATATCCATGAGACCCTGGGGGACATATCCATGAGACCTGGGGGGCACTATCCATGAGACCTTGGGGGGCATATCCATAAGCTGGGGCAATATCCATGAGAGCTGGGGCATATCCATGAGAGCTGGGGCATATCCATAACCTGGGGGGCATTGTCCATGAGACCTGGGGCATATCCATGAGACCTGGGGACATATCCATGAGACCTGGGGCATATCCATAAGCTGGGGCAATATCTATGAGAGTTGGGGGCAATATCTATGAGAGCTGGGGCAATATCTATGAGAGTTGGGGGGCATATCCATGAGAGCTGGGGGGCAATATCTATGAGAGCTGGGGGGCAATATCTATGAGAGTTGGGGCATATCCATGAGAGCTGGGGCATATCCATGAGAGCTGGGGCATATCCATAAACTGGGGGGCATTGTCCATGAGACCTGGGGACATAGCCATGAGACCTGGGGGACATATCCATGAGACCCTGGGGGACATATCCATGAGACCTTGGGGGGCATATCCATAAGCTGGGGCAATATCCATGAGAGCTGGGGCATATCCATGAGAGCTGGGGCATATCCATAACCTGGGGGGCATTGTCCATGAGACCTGGGGGCATATCCATGAGACCTGGGGACATATCCATGAGACCTTGGGGGGCATATCCATAAGCTGGGGCAATATCTATGAGAGTTGGGGGCAATATCTATGAGAGCTGGGGGCAATATCTATGAGAGTTGGGGGGCATATCCATGAGAGCTGGGGGGCAATATCTATGAGAGCTGGGGGGCAATATCTATGAGAGTTGGGGGCATATCCATGAGAGCTGGGGGCATATCCATGAGAGCTGGGGGCATATCCATGAGAGCTGGGGGGCATATCCATAGAGCAGGGGGGCATATCCATGAGTATAATAAATTACACATAGGGTGATACCCCTAACTATACAGCACAATACAGAATGAATTAGTGCAATGTATTCTTAGATAATAACCACTCACAGGCTGCTGGTACTGGGAAGACACATAGCAGGTTCTTGAATGTCTCCAGGCCAAGTTGATAGCCTTAAGGGAAAGATAATAACAATAGTGTAGATAGCCAAGCAACCATAAAAAACAACGTTTTTATTGCGCTTACAGAAATTTAAAACAAATGGAGCATAACATCACCAACTCCCATGACCCAATTCGTCTGAAGGTCTTGCTCGACGCGTTTCATCACGTGGACTTCATCAGGAGCGCTCCTGATGAAGTCCACGTGACGAAACGCGTCGAGCAAGACCTTCAGACGAATTGGGTCATGGGAGTTGGTGATGTTATGCTCCATTTGTTTTAAATTTCTGTAAGCGCAATAAAAACGTTGTTTTTTATAGTTGCTTGGCTATCTACACTATTGTTATTATCTTTCCCTTAAGGCTATCATCTTGGCCTGGAGACATTCAAGAACCTGCTATGTGTCTTCCCAGTACCAGCAGCCTGTGAGTGGTTATTATTTAAGAATACATTGCACTAATTCATTCTGTATTGTGCTGTATTGTTAGGGGTATCACCCTATGTGTAATTTATTATACATTTTGTTATTGTTGATACCGTATCTTGCAATATCCATGAGAGCTGGGGGGAATATCCATAAACTGGGGGGCATATCCCTAAGCTGGGGGGCATATCCATGAGACCTGGGGCATTATCCATGAGAGCTGGGGCAATATCCATGAGAGCTGGGGGGCATATCCATGAGCTGGGGCATATCCATGTGAACTGGGGCAATATATACCCATATGAGCTGGGGTCAATAATATCCATGTGAACTGGGGAAAATAGTCTGGGGGCTCAGTGCTGTGTATATTATTCTGGGGGGGTGTATATTATGCTATATGTTCTTTTGCTATACGTGCATGTATTCTGTGTGTACTGTATTTGTACATGTACTAAGTGTGCACTATATACGTAGGGTACAAAGGGTGGTCCGATCCACTGCTTCTGGTCACGGGGAGCATCCAGGGGCTTAGCACTGCGCCACTGGTCGGGGACTCTGATTTTTAAAATTATGTGGGGGGGGGCACAATTTTCTGTTTTTGCCTCGGGTGCAAAAGGAGCTAGCTACGGCTCTGGCGGCACGCGATAGTGCCCAGAGAATTCAACCTGACCAACTTGAAACCAGTACAAAAATAAATTTTTGGATGAACCAATTTGAGTAACACTTTATGGGCTTGATAATCATTTTTGAAAGTGCATTTATTGTAACGACTCCACTTGGGAATGTCTTGAGCTCCTCTGCTATTCTAAACTCTGATGCAACTCCTGCTGCAACTCGACTTGCCTGCCAGACATGGTCTCCTCTAGCAGTTAAAGGGCCCTGGGCGAAAAAAAAATTGGCGGCTCCTGGCCATGCTTTCAGTGCTATACCTCGTCATACTACATTTCTTTTCACACACACACAGATACACACAATGACCATCTTGATCTTCCCACTTTCCCCCAAGATAGATACCCCGACCCCTCTCTTCCCCTGATAGACATTCCCTGACATAGAGAGGTCACCGCACAGTTTAATGTTCGTCATAGCATAGAATCATGATCAGTAGAGACCCACGCACAAAGTAGGTGCGCACCGAACTGCGCGCGCACAACGCACGTGGCAAACGGACGCAAGTTAGGCAAGAATGTAAAACCGCCACCACGGACGCGCAGAGGGAGCCATGTCCGCGTAGCATTCTGTGTGAGTGATGAGGAGATGTCAGACGCATCGCATTTGCGACGTCGAGCACCTTGATGCACAAAATGACTTATTATATCTTTTTCCAATTTTAATCATTTTTCATATTAACCTCCCTGGTGGTATTCCCGAGTGTGACTCGGGGTTAAATATCACTACCGCGAACGGTAACCCTGAGACACACTCAGGCTGGATGCATACTCACCTCCTGGCTCCCTGGCTGTCCCCTGCAGTGTGATCGCGGCGAGTTGCTTCCTGGTAAGGCTTCCTGCGAGACACACGATGCAGGGGGGCGGGACCAGCAGCAAACTTAGAATAAAAATTATAATACACTGTATAATCCAATGTGCAATGTTTATGAATGGCCACTAGGTGGCACTACAGGATAAGAAACAGACCATACATCGTCTCACCCTTGTTTTCAGACAGATTTCAGTGTTTTTTGTTGTATTTTATTGAATATCATTTATTTGCATTATTTTGGATAATTATTTTTGGGATAATAAATTATTATGTGGTGTTTCAAACTTTATCGGACTCAGTGTATGTACTATTTTATTTTATTTATTTATTTATAAAGGATTTTACCAGTAAGGACTATTGATTGCACGGATTTCAGTGCGTGATTCCTAATTATTACAGGCTAACTATGTACAAAAACACGTTTCCTTTAAAAAAAATTGAGACGCTTTTAGACACGAAATTTTGAAAAAATTAGACCGCCAGGGAGGTTAATTTTTTTCCTATAATTCCCTTTTTTTCTCTACGTCGTCAACAAAAACGGACCGTGTTGTGTCTACAGTACCTTCCGTCAGTACGACCGTCCGCTGTGCACACACGCAGAGTGCGCTCAGACTGCGTTCGTCTGACATTAGCCTAAAACTGCAAGCAGATGGAGTTTGTATGCTAATTACCATATTTTATTGTATACACAGTTTTGGTATTGAAAGGGTTAAGTGATCAAGTGCCTTATAGGAATGACAGAAAGCTCTGTGAAGCAGCTTACTGTGTATTAACAAGTCAGCTTAGGCCGGGTGCACACGGGACGTTTTCTTTAATGCACATTACGTGCGTTAAAGAAAACCAGCGTCGCACTCGCCGCCCGCCACCCCCCCTTGCGTGATCTTCCATAGGAGGATAGTGGAGCCCCGTCAACGCACATCCTAGCGCATCATCACTGTCGAAGTGCTAGGATGTGCGTCGACGGGGCACCGCTATCCTCCTATGGAAGATCACGCAAGGGGGGGTGGCGGGCGTCGAGTGTGACGCTGGTTTTCTTTAACGCACGTAATGTGCGTTAAAGAAAACGTCCCGTGTGCCCCCGGCCTTAGCTAGCAGGAGAGCGGGGGACCTTCAGAGCTGTATTTGAAGCTCTTATTCTGGGTACAACGGGGAGATTAGTATACTGTTAAATGTTTATTACACTTTAAATCAGTAAGAAATATATACTTGTGGTAAAGGAATTTATGAAATATATAGACGTTTCTAATGTACAGATGGAATTGTACAGCACGGACTAATATGTTGGTGCTTCATAAATAATTGTAATTATATCAGGCACTCAATTAGTATTTCAGCCAGAATTAGAAGATTAAACATTCATTTTTTCCATCTCATTTGGAATTTAAATGTATGAATGATTCTACAAAGATGCAGTTATTCTCCCGGCTCAGTTTCTTTTAACAGTTCATAAATGATACACATGTTTTCTATGTGTACAAATCTCAGCAAGGCTTCTAAATAATTCCATGTATAGTACAAGATGTTTTTAATAATTTAACTTCTTTTACGTGTTCCACCAGAGAGCAATTGTCTTCTGGGCATTGGCAAGTTTTTGATAGATTATTGTTCCAGTGAAAGTGGCGAGGTCTCTGGGGTATTAATGGACAATATATAAATAAGAGCTAAAAATATGTTTTATTCAAAGAAAAATGGGAATTATTATACAATATAATACACAAACAACACGTATGCTTAAGTAATGAACATGTCTTTCTTTTTTTCAGATCACAGATGTAAAAGAACATATACCAGTAACACATAAGCACTAGTCAACCCCCCCCCAGCTGCCCGTTTCACTAAAGTAGTTAACGATAAAAAAATTTGCTTTACTTTCTTGCTTATTTAATTTGACAGTGAGTGGACTAAATCTGTGATGGTCCAACAAGGGGATAAAAAGTATGTCCTGTGGTCTGCTAGGGGAGCAATTTGTCTACACCTTCACCTAGCGCAGATCATACTATTGGACTCATGATTTTGCTGGCTTTGGGCTTGCTGGAGTTTAATGAGATTTATGGTTAGGAGTTTCATAGAATGTGGATATGTCTGTCTTTGATATATAAAGTGCTTTGACATATAACTAACACAACAATCATGCTTCACTTGCACATCTTAAGAACAGGTATCCCCATCCCTTAAATATTACGCAAACGTTATCCACTTCAGTATCAGATGATGTTCTAAAAAAACACTGTCAGGAGACCTATAAAGTGGCGTCCCACTGTATATTTTCACTGTAGCCCTTTTTGACAGATAGAGGGCTCTCTTTGATGGTAAAAATGTGCTACGTTACATTTTAGCTTGGACTCCATAAAGTATAAACAGATCTCAAAGGTTTTCAAATAATTTGAACTCATCAGCTGTCATAGAAATCTCAGGTGGCTAAGAAAGTGGTAGAGATGGAGAAGAGGAGGGAACCAAGAACAGAGCCTTGAGGTACTCCTACTAAAAGAGGAACTGGGTGAGAACAGGAGCCAGGGACAGATACAATAAAAGATTGATGGGAGAGATAGGTGGACAAGCAGAAGACAGTGGTGCACCTGAAACCAAGCTTGCTCAGTGTGAGAAGTAGAAGCAAGTGGTCGATTGTGTCAAACGCAGCAGACAGATCAAGAAGAATAAGCAGGGAGGAGTGACCTTTAGCAGCAACTAATTCATTAGTCACTTTGGACAGAGCCATTGCAGTAGAGTGCTGGGAGCAAAAGTCAGACTGATGAGGGTCAAGTAGAGCGTTGACTGTATAATAGATGATGTTACAGCATCCCAGCCTGTTATTTCAACATCCCACTGGTTCTCATGATACATAATTTATCCATATGTTTTCTGGACTTGCTATTGTTGACAAAGTAAATCACATCTCACTGTTTTTAAACGTATACTTTACACAATAGAAACATTTACAATTAATTATGTTGTACGGAACGAGATATTATATTGCAGATAATATATTAGCAATGGAAAAATCAACCATGTGAAGAGATTTGAACGTGACCTCCAATTTATTATTTCAAATAGAAATATGTGATATACATACCTCCCTGTGAAATATCATGTATGCAAAATGGCTTAACAAGTAGATATGCTGAGCCAGGGTCAGGAAGCATGTTCCATTGTAGGACTGTGTCCAAAATCCTCTCGTTGCAATGCAACAGGCGCTCTGGAAAAGAAAGCGGGTGTAATTAATGCTACAAAACAAAAACAGGTTGAATATGGCAAAAAAGATGGCACACTCACGCAATTTATTTTAATTTCCTGTATAAAAGATAAATAGTTTATCTTGAAAAAACCTGTTTTATAAAATGGGCTGTGAAATCCCCCCCCCTCATTATGTTTCTTTTAATTATGCATAGACAGTTGTTCCTTCTGTAGGATAAGAGGATGTGACGACTTCCTGTTATGTTTAGTGTAGGAAAATGTGCGCAGAAGCGGGGAGATAGAAAAAATATTTTTTGCAAACCATATAAGGTAATAAGTGTTTGTTAAACCATGTGGTTAAACTCTGACGTAGAAATGTATCTGTATGCTGATTGGCTATAAGTTCTTTGAAATCTAATAAAATAGTCTGTCTAAGAAAATATATTTAGACATGACCATTGCTTTGTGGCTGATTTTGGTGTCTCTCGCCATGGCGTAGCGCAGCATCTGTTTTCAGTTTTGATATATGAGAAGAAACTTGGAAAAGGTTTATTGAAATTCCATAAATGGTAATTATAATAGAGAATTTGTTTTTGTTTGCTTAAAATTTAAATTTATCATTTTGTACAACTTAGCGTTATAATCGCATCAGTTTTCTGGCACAAGTATGGTGCAAAAACAGTCACTCCTTATAATTTTAGGACAAGGGTTAAGGTTAATATTATGGTTAGTAATCAAGGTATGTACTTCGGCTTGTTTTTGGTTTAGGGTTACTTATAGTGTTTTGGTTCATGTTTACCCTAACTGCTAACCCCTACCAACAGATTCTGCTCCAGTTTTTGTTTCTTTTTTCTTAGGCAACAGATTCTTTTGAGACTAAAGGATAAACAAGACCATACGGCGCATAAAACAGTGAACAGTTGATTAAATGAACAACTGGTTGATAGGAGTAAAATGTGAAAAGTGTCCTTTAAGGTATAAAAAGTGTCCTTTAAAATGCAAGAAGTGTCCTTTAAAATACCAAACAGAGGAGGTAAAAGAGTACAAAAAAATTTTTTACAAAAAAATTATTAAGTCAATTTGTGCAAAATAAGTGTCAAAAAGTGCAATGATTTAATACTCAAAGAGTGTTGTTGATTGAAGACAAATGCAACAATCTTCTCTGTGGTGTGGATATCAAATCTTCTCTTTAAAGGTGTCCCTCAGAGAGAAATAAAGGCAATAATAGTGCAGATGGTCATACTGGGATGAAGTAATTTAATAAAAATGGATGTATCACTCACATTTATTAGAGCCTAAGAGAAATCCAGGCTCAAGGAAAATAGCTTGCGGCCAAGTATAGGGTGGCACGTCCCTCCTTTCATCTATGGTGGTTACTAGATAAAGCAGAGAAGATCGGGAGACGGCACTCCCATAGCGTAACTCTGTGCAATACAGGTGGAGGATTAAATTAAAATTGGTCACACTCACCAGTTATAGAGCCTCTCAATTCCAGGCTCAAGGAGTATCGCCTTGGGTCCTCTTAAGGTGGGGGCCCAAACCTCTTTGGTGTAGCAGCAGTTGGTCCAGATGTCCAAAAAAAGTTAGGGAGATAAGGAAAAGTAGCGAATGCAAAAAAATATATAGGTAATAAATTTATTGGAATTAATAAAATCCTGGACAAATTGTACCGAGACGCGTTTCGGCTAAAAGCCTTCCTCAGTCGGTATATTTAGTGTCCATAAAGTGCAAATAAAGTAAAAGTGAAAATGAAAGTGTCCTCTTATATAGTATCATTTCCTGCCACATTCGAATTGTTAACTCCCTATTTCCTGTTGGCCGATTTCCGTTCGTTCGGATTTACCAGAAATGCTTTGCGGTCGTTTCGAAATAAAAACGGAAGTGAATACAATACATTGGACGATCGCGGAAATCCGAATCTTTTGGACGATCGCAGCAATTACGAATCTTTAGAACAATAATCTTATGGGGAGAATTTAAAACAAGACTTAAAACCAAATTGTAGCCTATGTAAAATACAGAGATTCGGAAAAACGGACAACATTTCGCATCGGAAATAAACAAAAAAGTCGACCAATAGAATTCTGCGCATATTCGTAAAAGTTGTTATCATGATCGAAATGCACACATAGTCCTAGCATATTAAAATCAGATGAAATGCAGGTCAGGTATATATATACGATACGAAAAAGAAAGAAGAAATAATGAAAATTTCTTTCTTTAGTTTCACCATGCATGAACTGGACAAACCCTTTTTACCCAGAAGTGCTTTGCGAGAATTTTCTTAGTTTCGTTTTCGTTCGTATCCATAGTCTGGGGTTTTACCCAGAGAGACCTTGCGAATACTTTTTAGTCTCGTTTTCGTTCGTATAATGAACTTAACTTTTTACCCAAAGTTTGCTCGATTTTTTAGGGCATAGTAGTTAATAGCGATTCATCTTTCGTATATAAGAAACGAAAAAAGACGGGAAAAAAGAACGAGAAGAAATATATAAATTTCTTTTTCGTATATAAGAAAAATAATAGAAATAGAAATAAAAATAAAAATAAAAAATAGAAAATGTGTATAAGCTAAAAGCAAGGATGTATTGTTAGATAGGTATATTCAGATAAGGTAGGGGAATTTTATCTAATAATGTCTTATATGATCATTCTGTATCCACATTTACTATTCTAATATAAAGTAGATTGGGAGGTTGATCATAGGGAAGTTATTAAAATCACATAAAAATTGGCTCGAATTATAGAATATATACATAATGGTAAAAATTGTTATTAATGGAAACCTAAAAATGGAGAGCTGAGTATCGTAAAAATTGATATTAAAAATGGGGATATAAAATATATATATAATAAATATATAACTCTAAGATGGCAACAGGGGTGTAAAAAACATCATCTGAAGAAAGGGGGAGGGGGGAGATAGGAGAAAGTATTATATCGTTTAAAAGGAATAGTTAAGATGGAAATAATTAGCTGTTAAGAAAATGGCACAATTCAAAATCTGCATTTAATCCATGCGGCTGGAGTGTATTCATTAAAAAAATCCACCTCATTTCCTCTTTGCCTAGTCGTGTTTCTAGGCTTCCTCCTCTCCAAAGGGGTTCTAGTTTTTGGACTGCCATAAATGAGAGGCCTTCTGGGTTTTGCCCATGTTTTAGTTTAAAATGTAATGATACACTATGCTTATCAAAACCTTTCTTGATATTCCTTATGTGCTCCTGTATACGTATGTTAAGTGGCCGTGTGGTACGTCCCACATATCTGAGTCCACAAGGACAGGTTAGGACGTATATAACATTTTTTGAAAAGCATGTCATCATTCCTTTGATTTTAATTTTTTTGCCATCTCTTTCAATTTCCGAACTTATTTGTTTCTTGCCTTTGGTATTTCTGCAGTTTAAGCAGTTCCCACATTGGTGGAAACCTTCTCTTATTCCAAAATGGTTAGGTACTTTCTTGTTTCTCACCCTATGTGAGAGTTCCATCTTTAGATTTTTCACCCCTCTGCATATGATGCGTGGTATCGTTGGAAGGATGCCATTCAATATAGGGTCTCTTTGTAGTATTGGCCAATGCTTCTTAATACTCTTCCTTATTTCTTTATTGAGAGGATTATAAGAAAATATGAATGGCACTCCTTCCATATATTTCTGCGTGGGATTCTCTTTCTTTTTCTTCAATAGTTCTAGTCTTTCCATTCTTCTGACTTCTGTTCTTGTGTCCTCCAAGGTCTGTGGGTTGTATCCTTTCTCAACGAAATCCAAATGTAATTTCGCGGACTGGGTGTCAAAGTCCGAAATGTTAGTACAGTTTCTTTTCATTCGTAAAAACTGTCCTTTCGGGACGGCATTTAGCCACTGAGGTAAGTGGCAACTCCTGCGTTCTATAAAACTATTGCAATCCACGTCTTTAAAGTGCGTCTTAGTCTTGATCTTGTTATCCTCGACAAAGATTTTTAAATCTAGAAAGATAACTTCACTAGTGCTCCAATTTGAGGTTAAAATAATGCCTCTATCATTGGTAGCTAAAAGGTTAAAAAAAGACTGTAAAACTTCAGCTCCCCCTCTCCATATAAAAAATATATCGTCAATATAACGGCGATATAAAATCAGGTTTGTTTTCCAGTCAGATAAAAATGAATTTTCCCAATGTGCCATAAAAAGATTTGCAAAACTAGGGGCAAATCTTGTTCCCATTGCTGTACCAGACACTTGTAAGTAGAACTCCTCTGAAAACCAGAAATAGTTATGTTCAAGTATAAGTTAAATGCAGATTTTGAATTGTGCCATTTTCTTAACAGCTAATTATTTCCATCTTAACTATTCCTTTTAAACGATATAATACTTTCTCCTATCTCCCCCCTCCCCCTTTCTTCAGATGATGTTTTTTACACCCCTGTTGCCATCTTAGAGTTATATATTTATTATATATATATTTTATATCCCCATTTTTAATATCAATTTTTACGATACTCAGCTCTCCATTTTTAGGTTTCCATTAATAACAATTTTTACCATTATGTATATATTCTATAATTCGAGCCAATTTTTATGTGATTTTAATAACTTCCCTATGATCAACCTCCCAATCTACTTTATATTAGAATAGTAAATGTGGATACAGAATGATCATATAAGACATTATTAGATAAAATTCCCCTACCTTATCTGAATATACCTATCTAACAATACATCCTTGCTTTCTAGCTTATACACATTTTCTATTTTTTATTTTTATTTTTATTTCTATTTCTATTATTTTTCTTATATACGAAAAGAAAATTATATATTTCTTCTCGTTCTTTTTTCCCGTCTTTTTCGTTTCTTATATACGAAAGATGAATCGCTATTAACTACTATGCCCTAAAAAATCGAGCAAACTTTGGGTAAAAAGTTAAGTTCATTATACGAACGAAAACGAGACTAAAAAGTATTCGCAAGGTCTCTCTGGGTAAAACCCCAGACTATGTATACGAACGAAAACGAAACTAAGAAAATTCTCGCAAAGCACTTCTGGGTAAAAAGGGTTTGTCCAGTTCATGCATGGTGAAACTAAAGAAAGAAATTTTCATTATTTCTTCTTTCTTTTTCGTATCGTATATATATACCTGACCTGCATTTCATCTGATTTTAATATGCTAGGACTATGTGTGCATTTCGATCATGATAACAACTTTTACGAATATGCGCAGAATTCTATTGGTCGACTTTTTTGTTTATTTCCGATGCGAAATGTTGTCCGTTTTTCCGAATCTCTGTATTTTACATAGGCTACAATTTGGTTTTAAGTCTTGTTTTAAATTCTCCCCATAAGATTATTGTTCTAAAGATTCGTAATTGCTGCGATCGTCCAAAAGATTCGGATTTCCGCGATCGTCCAATGTATTGTATTCACTTCCGTTTTTATTTCGAAACGACCGCAAAGCATTTCTGGGTAAATCCGAACGAACGGAAATCGGCCAACAGGAAATAGGGAGTTAACAATTCGAATGTGGCAGGAAATGATACTATATAAGAGGACACTTTCATTTTCACTTTTACTTTATTTGCACTTTATGGACACTAAATATACCGACTGAGGAAGGCTTTTAGCCGAAACGCGTCTCGGTACAATTTGTCCAGGATTTTATTAATTCCAATAAATTTATTACCTATATATTTTTAGCATTCGCTACTTTTCCTTATCTCCCTAACTTTTTTTGGACATCTGGACCAACTGCTGCTACACCAAAGAGGTTTGGGCCCCCACCTTAAGAGGACCCAAGGCGATACTCCTTGAGCCTGGAATTGAGAGGCTCTATAACTGGTGAGTGTGACCAATTTTAATTTAATCCTCCACCTGTATTGCACAGAGTTACGCTATGGGAGTGCCGTCTCCCGATCTTCTCTGCTTTATCTAGTAACCACCATAGATGAAAGGAGGGACGTGCCACCCTATACTTGGCCGCAAGCTTATTTTCCTTGAGCCTGGATTTCTCTTAGGCTCTAATAAATGTGAGTGATACATCCATTTTTATTAAATTACTTCATCCCAGTATGACCATCTGCACTATTATTGCCTTTATTTCTCTCTGAGGGACACCTTTAAAGAGAAGATTTGATATCCACACCACAGAGAAGATTGTTGCATTTGTCTTCAATCAACAACACTCTTTGAGTATTAAATCATTGCACTTTTTGAACACTTATTTTGCACAAATTGACTTAATAATTTTTTTGTAAAAAAATTTTTTTGTACTCTTTTACCTCCTCTGTTTGGTATTTTAAAGGACACTTCTTGCATTTTAAAGGACACTTTTTATACCTTAAAGGACACTTTTCACATTTTACTCCTATCAACCAGTTGTTCATTTAATCAACTGTTCACTGTTTTATGCGCCGTATGGTCTTGTTTATCCTTTTGTCTTAATCTTGGCACGTATTTTGGTTGTTTTTTATGTGCTTTTTACCATACTTAGGCTGCAATTGATTATTTATTCACATAGCACTTTAATTAACTTAAATTAACAAGCGCCCACACTGTATAGTGTATACCTGTATACACACTTTTTAATCAACTCTTTTGAGACTAGCATAGCAAAGTAGGAGTACACAAGACAGGAATCTGTTACCTAAAAATAAAGTTGATATGTAGCAGAATTTGTTGGCCATCCTAATTCTAAAATGACTTGTAACCCTAACCCTAGTTGTAAAAGTAACTCTAAACTTAAAAGCAACATGGGCTGGCCTGGACTGGCCATCAGGCATCCGACCAGTGGGCCGATTGCCTTTAGGGCCAGTTGGCTAGGGTCCGGCTGGCTGTATCTCTTATTCAGCTGCTGGGCTCCTTCTTCCTGTTTCATCCCTGATCGTCAGAGTGGCCGCTTCCAGCACAGACCGCAAAGCACGCCCCACGCTGGACTCAAGCGCTCACTGAATGAGTCAGTGGCACCGGCGCTCAGCCGACGTGTCATCAGAGAGTGCTGCTGCTCAGCTGACGTGTCAGAGCACAGACCGTCAGTGGTCCAATATGACTAGCTTACTCCCGCTTTATCCCCAGGGATTCAGCCACCTCCCTGAAAAGGTAAGCAGGAGAGGGGGCAATGTTTGCATATATATATATATATATATATATGTGTGTTTATTTGTGTGTTTAGGTTTATGGTAGAGGAAGTGTGTTTAGGTGTATGGGAGAGGATGTGTGTTTAGGTGTATGGAAGAGGATGTGTGTTTAGGTGTATGTGAGCGGATGTGTGTTTAGGTATATGGGAGAGGATGTGTGTTTATGTGTATGTGAGAGGATGTGTGTTTAGGTATATTTATGTGTGTTTAGGTGCATGTGGGTGTGTAAGTGTACATATTGGTGTATAGTAGGGTGCATAGTTGCACATGTAGGTATATAATAGAGGTGCCTAGCTGCACATGTAGGTAAATAATAGGAGTGTGTGGAGTGTGTGTGTGTGAATAAAATGAGTATGGTGCTATCTAGCACCAAATAAACAAATGCATCAATTTTTTGTGTCAAAAATAACTTGTCTCACGGCTTTTTAATTTAAGCAGCTGTTTTTGATGTGTCATTATTCTCGGCAGCCAGAAGGTGACAATTTGCCCACAGTAAACCTGAACTGGTTTGCTCACCTTCTTACTATCTAGGCATGATGAGGAGATACAGTAGCTATGCTTGTGTGAGTAAGGTATCATTGAAACTCCTTATCATTTATACATATTTGTTTTTTGTTTGATTTTTTATTGCCACTAACAGCTTTTTATTGCTAATTTTTTCACAATCCATTTCATCATAATTGTGTTTACTTGCAGCACATATTTCCAAGTGTGCTGTTAAATACTATCACTGGGAAGACGGTCAGCATCAAAGGTTTCCAGGTCAGCTTGAGTTAGCTCAAGATGTCTCATGTTCAAGTTTTTAAATTGTTTAGTTGCAAGTGGCTATTAAATTAAGCTACACTCCTAACGTACATAAAATGAGACTTAGGTCATTTGCTTTCTTGAACTGACCTAAAATGATTATTTCTTTCAGAATACACTTAAAAAGCCAGCGCTTAATGCATTAACCTCACAACATTTTGCAAAGTGTCTATTGTAAGTAAATTAACTATGCATCTATTCAAACCAGGCGCACACTAGTAGGACTAGATTATGGCGACTCCAGTTAACCCTGCCATCTGACAAATTATACATTTTTGAACCTCGCCATGTTATCGCATTGACTTGGTACTGTGACACTTGTAATTGATACAGTTTAGTCATGTCTAGTTTTGTTTTTTTAATATTATTTTATATTATAACATTATTGTTCTGCATAGATGCAGAATGTTTTGGCTACTTTAAGTTGTGGGTCCAGGGAGCACCGGTGAAGTGGATAAGAACCCAGTTGCAGTAAAAAAAATGGACACAAAACAAAAGCTTAATGTGAAAAAAAACCAAAAATTCACAGGAAAATTTATTGAATAACTGAAAACTAAAAGAAGGAAGAATATGGATAAATAATAACAGTCCTTGAAAGCAATGAATATGATGGGATAAACAGTCACTTGGATACTTAAATTATTGTGAAGGCTTGAAGGCAGAAAATTGAGAAAGGAAACCTGGATATACTGTATATATTGGAGTCATTGGTGAGTATGGAGGAATAGGTAGAGGAGTCACAAGCAAGTGGTGAGGTCAGAGGCTGGCGGCATTCTTAGCAATAGGGTCAGAGGCAGGCAGCGTAGTTGCAGAGTCGTGGCACAGGCAATAGGTTCGGCACACGGGTAGACAGAGTAGTACCGGCAGGCTGGTCACAGGGTTCTGAAATGGATCCAGGTGTGTCCTTACTCTGTAAGGACTCTGGGCTCTATTACATTCTTCACACAAAACCGCACGCAGAACACGTGAATTTTTACGCGAAGCGTTAAACATTAATGCGCGTAAATCAACGCTGGTATTACAATCCTCGCGCATTTTTTCATCTGTCAAAAAAAACGTGCGGAAAACGGACGCGCGCAGAAATCGGTGTGCGGACTGTTTTATTAACACGATTCAGCCAATAAGAATTAAGAACCACAATTGTCTCACGTTAAGTTTTTGCGCCTGTTAAAGTCAATCTGCGCATATATGCTGCATCAGTAAAAAAAAAGCACGCACAACTTCTTAAATTTATTGGTTTGGAATGTGTAGAATGGGTAACTATACTTTGCTACGTATTTTTTTTTGGGCTGGTGTATTTGGTTTTGGCCAGGCTGAGTTAATTTGCCATTAACACCAGCTTTCAGGAGTTGCTAAAATTATGCGCGCAAAGGCTGTGCATCAAAAAATGCGCATAGATTGTAATACCATCCTCATACCAGCAAACAAATGCATTCGCGCTCACAATGATAAGTATAGGAGGCACGAAGTACAGTAAGCGCACGCAGCATTCGCGCAGGTTCACCCGTGGTAGATGTATACGCGCGTTTGTTGCGCTGACATTGTAATACGACGTTCAGCGCAATCGGTTTTGCCCCTCGCGTTAATGCGTTTTTGCGCGCACACAAATGTTTGCGCGAAGAATGTAATAGGGCCCTATGAGTTCAATGACAGAGCCCTGGCTGGATGTGGGAGTGTTCCTTTTATGAGGACCAGACAGTGCTAATTACATGCTGCAGGAGGCCTGAAGGAACTGAGGGAGCAAGACAGAGTAACATATATGTAGGAGTGCTACCAGGGCTGTATTAAGGCTGTAGCTATACTAGATTTGGCTTTCTTGTGGCGACACCACCGCCGAACCTTACAGCTACTGACTACATTTCAATTTAAAACATAGCAATGTCAATAATTACTGATTTATTTGTACCAAAGCAAGAAGGCATACATACCAAGCTCCCCGTTTTCTATTACTTCAAATGTTGACCAGAGCGCGTCCTTTGTGGCGGTGATATTTTTGATTCCCACAGCACAGTAAGACAATTCTGCAGCATCCATTGATGGTGATGCCTATTACACACAGGATAAATGGTATAACTCAGAGAACACATACAGCTTATTTAAAGATTTCTGAATTTAGAAAATATAGTTTGATTGAGTTTCATGGTCACTCACTCGGCATATCGACATAGACCCGGTGCTCTCAGCACATACTTCAAGGCCAAAGAAATTGCTTTACAGGGAAGGCATGGGAGCTTGTTATTACCATTTTTCACACTGTTGTAAGAGCAGGGATCACACTGGTCACAATTACAACTGGACCCATCTGTCTTCAAGGCCCAGCAGAGCTGACTGTTATTCCCTAGTATCACATTAAGCCAAACCACCATTCAACCTTCCATTGACTTTGCTGCAGGCTGAATCAGACACTTGTTTTGGCAGGTAGCCGAGGGGTCATTATTTGGGGCTCTGTTGTAGACTCGGAGTCCTGCTGATAGGTAAGTCCCTGAATCCCTTTGTTGCACAGATGGGCAGCAAAATGTGAAATGAGAAAGCAGCATTGTAAATGCAGAGTGGTCAAATTGTGGGCTTCCTCTACATACTGCCCGTTTTCCTTATGTATCCCGCATGTGTCTGCCTGCTTCAGCTTGAAGCTAGAGGATCTACAGGTGACGGGGAACATACTGGAGGAGAGGAAGGATGGTGAGGCAGTGATCTGCTGGGTTTGAGAGGGAGGTTGGAAAACGTGTGGAATGTTTGTGTGTTTGTCAATGCATGGTGTGTGTGTGTGTGTGTGTGTGTGTGTGTGTCAGGGAAGACTTGTCCATTGGGGCAGTAGGAGAAGTGAAAAAACATAAATAAAACAAAAACCTATTGTTTTAAATATGCATATGTATATGCAATTTTATTTATATAATTTTATTTATATATTTATTTGTCATACAGGTCTATTCAAAGAAAGGTGAAACTCTGGAGAATGACTGGAGAAGTGAAAATTCTAGGTCAAAATGTCCAAACCAGAAAAATTCTCCCATTTATCTCACTTTCCAAGTCGGCTATTTGGTCTAGATCGTTCTCTTCTCCAGCCAGTTCTCCTGGTTTTCACCTTTCTCTGAATAACCCTGTTAGATTGTGAGATCACTTGATCAGGGTCCTCCTTTTCTTATTGTTCTCCATGTGTCAAATTTATTCTTTAATTTTATGGTTGTTGGATAAAATTGTTTTTGTGAGTTACAGTGACAAATGTCATGAGTTTTGTTATTGTTAACGCTTAATAAGAGTGTAATATAATCACATTGTGCTTCACAAAATACAACAAAGGCCACCATTCCTTGGTATAGTAAACCCCTCACATGCTGCACATAATTATATGTAGGAGGTATAAAAACCCTAAGATGACTTTAGAAAAAAAACAGCAGATCTCAGGTGTGACCCTTCAGGACATGAAAAAGAATTTAGAAGGCATCCAGAATTTATTTTAAATTTATTTAGATTATATTACTAACCAATTTTACTTGGCTATTTCATCATTATTTTTTTTTTTACAACGTTAATTATATTTCGATTTTGTGCAATTTTCCATATATACATTTGTTGTGAAACATTTTATGGGTCATTCATCTCAAAAAAAATGTATATTTCTTTGTATCATTTAACCCTGTGCCAACGGAGGTTTCTGAGTGTTGGACTTGCCACAATGCCATCTTTTTGCATCACCTTTGCTTTAAATCAGCAGACTCTAAATTCAATATGACACCCCATCATGTCTTTCAATTCTCAAATGTGGACCCAACGGGCTATTTCACACAAGGGATTCTGAGACCTATGTTTAACTCTGACAATCCTCAGATGGGATATCGCTTGATGCATCACAGCTGACGGCTTCATGGCATAAATGTCACGAAGAAACAAGGCATTTAAACTTATATATCTCTAAAAACTACAATTTATACTAGCGAGACTAACAGATTTGGACAGCTATGCATTATGTGTGGAATAAGAACAGATATGGATAATAGGTAGTAGGAACAAAGACACTTCTCATAATATTTAATTCGTATATGCTTTTTTGTTTAAAATAATGTATAGTATTAGTAGTAGTAATGCGGGTTTTTTTTATGTGGTTTTTTTCCCACTATCTTACCCTAATAATTAAACAATTGTCCGGATCCTTTATTTCCAAATAAACTTCAATCAACAAGTCCCCAGACTGTGTAATCTGAAATAAATACAATTTTAGTGAGTTCAAACAAGCTGCTTAATCAATGTTTCATATGACATACTTGAAAACAAGAGAAATCTCAATGTATAAATAAATAAATAGATAAACATCATTGGCTGCACTCGAAAAAATAAAACAACAAAATGTATTTATGCCATTACAAATCAAACCAACGTTTCGTCTCTCACAGGAGCCATTTTCAAGGAGCCTTAAGAATGACTCCTAAGAGAGCTGAAACGTTGGTTTGATTTTTAATGGCATAAATACATTTTGTTGTTCTATTTTCTCGAGTGCAGCCAATGATGTTTATTTATCTTTGTAAGTACAACTGGCTAATGGCTATAGAACCGATCCATTGCAGATCTAACTATATTTGAAGGAGTCACAGGAATACAGGTTTAATACATATACAGTGTCAAGAAAAAGTATGTGAAGCCTTTGGGATTACGTGGAGTTTTGCATGAATTGGTCATAAAATGTGCTCTGATCTTCATCTAAGTCACAACAATTTGAAAAACACAGTCTGCTTAAAATAATACAACACAAACATTATATGTTTTCATGTGTTTATTGAACAGAACATGTAAACATTCACAGTGCAGGGTGGAAAAAGTATGTGAACCCCTAGCCTAATGACTTATCCAAGAGCTAATTGGAGCCAGGAGTGAGCCAACCTTAAGTCCAATCAGTGTGATATTATTGGATGTGTTGCTGAAAGCTGTCCTGCCCTTTAACCCCTTAAGGACCGCTGACGTACCATGTACGTCCTGTCCACGGGTCTCCCTTAGACCCGCGGACGTACAGGGTACGTCAGCGGCGCCTAACCCCCCTCCCGCCCGATACTTACCTCCCTCACTGGATCCCTCGACGATCTGGCAGGGAGGAAGCCTGCCCATGTGATTTGCATGGGCAGGCGAGGCTGATGACGTTGCCACGCTGCCTGGTGACGTCATCAGCAGGCGTCCCCATGCAAATCAATGGAGGGGAGGGGGGCTCCTTCAGAGCCCTCTATCTCCCCAACCATTAAAGCTAGGGAGATGATTTTTGCACCACTGAAAAGGGGAGAGTCTCCCCTTTTCAGCGGTGTATGGCATTAACCGTTTCGCAGCCGAATCACATTTCAGCGCTAATTGGCGCAAAAACGCGATTCGAACCTGGAGGGGGGCGGACATCTTGGATGTCAGCCAAGCCTCCAGGTCCCCTCCACCCACTGACAACCTCACCATATATGTGAGGATGTCAGTGGGCCAGTTAACTATCTAGCTGCCATGTAGAGATAAGGGGATCCTAAGGATCCCCTTATCTCCCGATCCATGGCAGCTAGATGGTCATATTTGACATCATTTGAAAGGCCTGATCATGGCCTTTCCAGTGATACCAAACATGACCAGGTTTGGTTTAAAAAAAAAAATAATAAAATAAAAAAATGTTTTTTTTTTAAAGTTTTTTTTTGTCTGGGGGGGTTTAATTAAATAGGACCTAGGCTGCCATCTCAAAATAATTAGCACAAAATGGTCAGAATGAGCGCAGCGCACATAGGTGAACTGGCTCAGCAGTGAAAGGGTTAAAAGGCAAAAACATGTAAAAATTGGGTATTTCTATTCTCGGGACAAAATTTTGAAACTATTTAGCCGGGGTCTTTATTGGTGGTTGTAGATTTTGGGGATTAAATTATGAAAAAGTGTGTTTTTACCATTTTTTTCATCATATTTCATACTTTTTTTATAGTAAATTATTGGATATGATGGAAATAATGGTATTTCCAGAAAGTCCATTTAATGGCGGGAAAAACAGTATATAATATGTGTGGGTTGAATAAACGAGTAAGAAGAAAATTTGACCTAAACAATAACAGCGCAGAAGCGTAAAAACAGCAGCGGTCACTAAAGGACGGATTTGTGTAAAACTGCCCGGTCACTAAGGGGTTAAAAAAACACACCAGTTTTGGGTTTACTGGTTTCAAGAAACACTGCCTGATGTGAACCATGCCTCGCAGAAAAGAGCTCTCAGAAGACCTATGATCAAGAATTGTTGACTTGCATGAAGCTGGAAAGGGTTACAAAAGTATCTCCAAAAGCCTTGATGTTCATGTGTCCACGGTAAGACAGACTGTCTACAAATGGAGAAAGTTCAGCACTGTTGCTATTCTCCCTAGGCGTGGTCGTCCTGTAAAGATGATTGCAAGAGCACAGCGCAGAATGCTTAATGAGGTAAAGAAGAATCCTAGAGTGTCAGCTGAAGACTTACAGAAATCTCTGGCACATGCTAACATTTTTGTTGACACATCTACAATAAGGAAAACATTAAACAAGAATGGAGTACATGGGAGGACACCACGGAGGAAGCCATTGCTGTCCAAAAAGAATATTGCAGCACGTTTGAAGTTTGCAAAAGAGCACCTGGATGTTCCACAGCACTACTGGCAAAATATTCTGTGGACAGATGAAACCAAAATTGAGTTGTTTGGAAAAAACACACAACACTATCAGGGTTATTCAAAGAGCTCCGAATTGCTTGAGAAAGGTAACCGAACGCTGAAAATCAGCGTTCAGTTACCTTTCCTGGCCAATCGTCTATCCAGAGAGCAGGCAATTCGCCAAATCCTAGCGAATTGCCTGAACATACGGTGCCTGTTCGGTGCCTGTTCGAGGGCAGTGAAAACCCCATGAAAAAGCACTGCTTCGGCTATTCAGAGAACACAAACAAGCAGTGAAAGGTTCCCCCTAATGCTCTGCCATTCGGTGGTTTAATTCGGCAAATTCATTCAGGAGAATCCCATAGGCTTCAATGTTAAAAATATTCCTGTTTTAATTCAATATCTAATAAACCGTTCATTATAAAATTATGCAGTAAAGAGTCTCTTTATTTATAGATTATCTCTTTGTACCCTCTGGGATCTGTTCTGTGTCCTGTCTACAGCACCCTTGTGTCTTTCTCCCCAAGATACCTCCCAAGTAGGGATGGTCTGAACACCCCCGTGTTCGGTTCGCATTCGAAATCAAACATTTGAAAAAGTTTGAATTCGAACGCGAACACGATTCGAACACAATGCAAGTCAATGGGGCTCTAACGTTCAAAAATTAAGGTGCCCTCCAAGAGGGCATATATACAAGATATTGGTCATAAAAAAAAAGTGTATGGGGTCCAGGTATTACCCTGGGGGACAGGAAACAATAAAAACAAATTTAAAAAAAAAAGAGTTTTTAACCAAAAAACGTTTTTTGAGCCATTTCACCGCTGTGCGCTGAGCTAATTTTTACCACTTTTGCTCATGTTTAAACGCGATTTGAAGCCATGGGAAATGTTTGAGCAACAACGAGTGGGAAAAATGACGATCTTAACGCAAACGTTAACGCTCACTTGCATGAGCATTAACGTTTGCTTGGCTTTCACTGCATATTTGTAACAATTCCCCAGGACAGACCTGGTAGGATCCTGGTAACAGACCTCTAACCCTCCGATCCTTAGGATGGTCGGGACTCGGGACTACTAAACCTAACCTCTAGCAGCCACACAGGCCAGGGAAACAGCACCAACAATATACACCACAGACTGAGATCACTATACGTTTGTACTGCGCTATAGTGTATGGCAGGATGGAAGCGCACCAACAGTAACAAGCAGCGGAATATACCAGACAGGGGCGCAGAGCGAGAGTAGTTGTTATATCAAAACCGGGTCAGCAACATTTAGGCACTTGTACTGCACAACTGCTAATGGTGAGAATCTGCGAACACCAGTAGCAACAGGAGGCAAACAGAACAGGCAGGGTGTACACAGAGAGAATAGTCAAATGGCAGGCAAAATCGGCAACAGATCGGGTCTTCAGAACAAGTAACAAACTGATTCGGTAAGCTAGCGATGCGGGAATGAAACTCCACGGCAAGGCAAGGTGTAGAGCGCGCGCTCCTGATTTAAAGATCCCGGCGGCTCCGCGTCATCACGCCGCGCCCTGCCCCCTGATTACTCACAGCTGCGTCGGGTGCTGCCGGAGCTCCTGGCATTCGGCCAGCTGGCGGCACCATGCGTCCGGGGCCCCCCGATCGCCACCCGGGGCCCTGGATGTTACAATATTACAATCCAAACGCAGACGGGTTAAGTAACCAAATTTGTAAGAAGAATAATGCAGCATGTGAATCCTCACACTGCCGGGCAGCACCTCTACAGTCTGACGCTAGCTTTAACCGGCGCTATTAGAAGCTGCATACACCGGCGCGCTGTGTGCAGCTTCTGAGAAGATACGCTATTAGTGTAACGGGGAAGCCGGCTACGCATTTTGCATCGCTCCCTCTACACTAATAGCGTATCTTCTTAGATGCTGCACACAGCTCGCCGGTGTATGCAACTTCTAACAGCGTGGGAGACGGGAGGCTGCACTTCTTGGTGGATCCAGGAATCAGGTGAGTATTAGTAAGAAAAAAAATAAAAGTTTTATTTTTTTTAGAAATGTGTCGCCTTACCTTAGCCTGGTGGTCAGTCAGTGGGGGCTCCCTGGATCCTGGTTGTGGGGGGGGGGTCTGCCGTGTCCACAGGTGCAGTGGCTCCCTCCCTGTGCCGCCTCTGCCACATGCACCCGGCCGGCCAGCCCGCACAGTCGCAGCTCTGTCATCCGGCGGCCGCATGCCCCTCAAAGGATCCTTGGGAGGCCCCGGCGGGCTGCCCTCTACAGTGCCTGATTAGAGGGCCTCATCTGCCTGATGTTTTAGCAACAAGATTGTTTTATCCCATAGGCTTCTATGTTAAAAATATTCCCATTTTAATTCAATATCTAATAAACCGTTGCTTAGAATATTCTGCAGCAAAGAGTCGCTCTATTTTTAGATTTTTTAGGATTTTTTGTAAAAAAATTCTATTTTTTCCCCGAACTTTTTTGCGAACGGCCTGAAAAGTTCGAAGTTGGCGAACTTTCGAATAGGGATGAGCTGTTCGGTTCGATATGTTCGGAATTCGATTGAACATCGCCCGTTCGGATGTAGGCGAACTCCGAACATTCCCACGTGTTCGCCGCATGTTCGCCCACAATGCACCACAATGGAGCACAATGCACTTTTTCCACTGACCTGAAGCTTGTAATTGGCTACAGCCTCAACCTGACCACAGTTTAAGTGCAAGACAGGTGCAAGACTATGCCAATCACGACTCAGAGTCCTGATTGGGCATATTTTGCACAATCATGGGCTCACAGAGCTAAATCCCGCAGCACACTATATAAGGCGTCCCTTGCAGCCCCAGCACGTGTTTTTTGAGAGGAGATTGTTGTGTTAGTGTGTGTTCTCACTGCCACCAATTATTGTGGGGGTCTCATTTCTACAAAATATCTGGGAATTGTTCTAATCTTTGTGTTCTCACCGCCAGCAGCAATTGTGGGGGTCTCACTTCTAGAAGATATCTGAGAATTATGGTAATCTGTGTGTTCTCACTGCCAGCAACTATTGTGGGGTTCTCATTTCTACAAAATATCTGGGAATTGTTCTAATCTTTGTGTTCTCACTGCCAGCAGCAATTGTGGGGGTCTCACTTCTAGAAGATCTCTGGGAATTGTGGTAATCTGTGTGTTCTCACTGCCACTAACGATTTTGGGGGTCTCATTTCTACAAAATATCTGGGAATTGTTTTAATCTCTGTGTTCTCACTGCCAGCAGCAATTGTGGGGGTCTCACTTCTACAAGATATCTGGGAATTGTTGAAATCTGTGTGTTCTCACTGCCACCCATCAGGGGGTCTCACTGATTTATAGGAGGTTTCTGGGAATTTTAATCTGTGTCTTGTCACTGGCTGCCAGCTATCAGGGTGTCTCACTGAGTTATACCAGAGTTCTGGAAATCTTTAATCTAAATAACACAGTTGAATCAGAGTTCTGCATATCTCCAATTTTTTATAACAGAGTTGAATCAGAGTTCTGTATATCTTTAATCTATATATCACTCACCATGTCAGAAAGACCAAAAAGGACAGGCAGACGCTCCCAGACACAGATAAGAGGACAAGCAGCCTCTGTGTTGGGAGGCTGTGCCTCAGGTCATCGTGGACATGGTGCATCCTCTGCAGGGGCACGCTTGTCCTTTCTAACTGGTACTGGCCGTCTTAAGCAGCAGCAACATACAGAGGATATGGTGGATTGGCTAACCAGGCCATCCTCATCCTCCGAGTCCTCTGACAGCCAGGTTTGTAGTGGTTTACAGTCCACCTTAGCTGTCAAAGCATCTAATGCAGCCTCCATGTCCACAGCTATTCCTGCCGTAGCCTCACTATCACACACGGAGGAGTCAGCTGAATTGTTTGGCTACAATGACAGTGACATGCTGCTTGAGGATGCGCAGCAACTACAGTGCTCTGATTCAATGTCTGAGGTTGAGGAAGGGAGTATAATCAACCTAGAGGAAGGGGGTGCCAGTGACACACAAATAACTGGCACTCATGTTGCCCCAGCAGCTGCAGCATACTGCCAAGTTGGCTCCAGTGACAAGGAGATAGGGGTGATGACAATGATGATAAGGTCACTGACTCCACCTGGGTGCCTGATCGAACAGAGGAGTCAAGTGAGGAGGAGGCACAACAAACACGAGGCACAATGCCCTCTATGACCAACCGTAGTCAGTCCAAGGCATCAGATGACAGATGTCAGAGCTGCTCAGGTGCAGAGCGTTGTTGTCTCAAAGCACACATTGAGGAACTCTGCTGTCTGGGAGTTCTTTAAGAAATGTGCAGCAGACCGCACCATTGCTATTTGTAATCTATGTCAGATGAGGATCAAGCGTGGGAAAGACATTCCACGCTTGGGTACTACGTGCTTGAGGTGACATATGACCACCTGCCACGCATCCCGTTGGCACAACACTTTGCATAGGTCCTCCTCCTCCTCATCTGTCTCTACCCCCACTATATGTCCTGCCATGCCATTGCCTACAACCTCCACTGACAGGGATGATGCTACAGTAATGGATGTACAGGTCCTTCCTCACAATGTGACAGCATCCCATCAGCTGAAGATTTACGCAGTCAGATTACGTTGCCCCAGCTGCTGCAGCGTAAAAAAAATCTAGTCCCAATCATCCCCTTGTACAGTGTCTAAATGCCAGCTTAGCATATTTACTCGCATTACAGCTGCTGCCTTTCCAGCTGGTGGACTCTGCTTTCTTTTGTGAATTTGCTGAATGTGCTGTACCACAGTGGCAGGTTCCAAAACACCATTACTTTTCACGGAATGCCATTCCAGCACTATACCAGCACGTGGAAGACAATGTTATTGAGTCATTGGGAAAGGCAGTCAGCAGCAAGGTGCATGTGACTTTAGACACGTGGTCCAGCAAGCATGGACAGGGCCATTACATTTCCTTCACGGCACACTGGGTAACTCTGATTGCAGCTGGGAGGGATCCAAGACGGGGCTCTGTGCTGGAGCTTGTTCATCCACCACGCCTCCAGAAAGCTGCTTGTATGAGGTCTGTCTGCTCCACCACCACCTCTCCCTCTTCCTCCTCCTCCCTCTCTGTCTCTGGCAAAGTGGCAGTTAAACCGATGAGTGGCAGGGGCTACGCAATGGCTCAAGCAAAAAGATGCCATACTTTGCTTGAGCTGGTTTGTTTACGGGGCAGGAGCCACACCGGGCCAAATATTCTGTCAGCTCTGCAGGAGCAGGTGCAGAGATGGTTAACACCATGCCAGCTTCAGCTGGGATTGGTCGTCTGCGATAATGGCAGCAACCTTCTCTCCGCCCTATGCCAGGGTAAGTTGACGCATGTACCATGCCTAGCACACGTCCTAAATATGGTGGTACAGCATTTCCTAACCAGGTACCCAGGACTGGCAGAGCTTCTCAGCCAGGCCAGAAAAGTCTGCAGCCACTTCCAACTGTCATTCCCAGCAAGTGTTCACCTGGCGGAAATTGAAAGAGAATTCCACCTTCCCACAAACGTCTGATCTGTAACATACCCACCAGGTGGAACTCGACATTAGCAATGCTGCAGCGTCTCCACAAGCAGCAGAGGGCCATCAACGAGTACCTGTGTGAGTATGGCACAAGGACAGGATCAGGTCAACTTGTTTTTTTCCCCCCGCAGTGGCTGATGATCAAGGATGCATGCACTGTACTGTCACCAATTGAAGAGGCAATGAGGATGGTGAGCAGGGACAGTGCATGCATCAGTGACACAATTCCTTTAGTGTTCCTGCTGGAGCACACTCTGCAGGGAATTATAGATGTGGCTCTAGAGGCATAGCAGCAGGAGGAAGAGGAGGCCTTCCCTAGCTCTGAGCCCCAGTCTTTACACAGACAGCATTCCAGTGGGTCCTCAGATCAGACAGGAGGAGGATGAGGAGGAGGAGGAATATTTAAGTAGTGGGGGCATTGAAGGTGGGGATTCCTCAAGGGAGGGTTTTGTGTGCCCAGAAACCCAAGGACTAGTATGTGGCTGGGAGGAGGAAGTGCATGATGGGGTCATCCTCATTGACCAGGAAGAGTCTGAAGCTAATGCCACCTCCAACCTACGCTGCATGGGCTCCCTTATCCTGCAAAGCCTGGTAAAGGACCCCTGGATTCGTGCTATCAAGGAGAGGGATGATTACAAGTTGGCAAACCTTCTTAATCCAAGATACAAAGGTAAAGTTGCAGAGCTCATCCCGCCCGCACAGAGGGAGCACAAGATGAAACAACTTGAGGACGCTCTAAAGCGACACTTGTGTAACACTAGGGATGTGAGTTTCGTGATTCGGAATTTCGGAATTTTCACGAAATTTCCCGATTCGTGCATTCGGATTCGGACTGTTTTCTGAAAATTTTCGGATCCGAGAACGGAAGATCCGAACAAATTTCCGAGCCGAAACGAAAACTGTTCGGAATTTTCGAATGGACTAGAAATGTGTAGAATCGAAATTCATTTTCGTTCCATTCGTGATTTCGGCTCCATTTCAGTAATTTCAGACATTGTATTTTTCAGATATATCGCTGATTCTGTCATTCTGTATCATTCCCAATGATCCGATATTTATTTCTGTCGATACGATAATTCTGTCGATACGATAATTCTTCCGATTCTATCATTTTTTTTATATTAAATAAAGATCCTTTTTTTCTTATGAATTTGCATTGCACAACTTTATTTAATCAGATTAATGGTAGGAAAGGAACAAAAATTAACAAAACAATTTAAAAAAACCAAAAAACCTTTAACAATAAACATTGGATCCGAAAAACAAACCAATAATATAAACCATTGGTTTACGTTGAAACGAGGAGAACAGACGTTCCGAAAAACACGAAAATTTCCGAAATCACGAAAAAAAGTCCATACAAAAAACAAGTAGACCCGAAAACACGAAAATGGCCGATACTCCGAAAAAAAAGTCGCTACGAAAAACGAGCCGAAACGAACCGAACTAAAATGGAAATCGTCCGAAACGAGCCGAGAATTTAAAAAATCCGAACGAACCGAACTGAATCGAACCGAAGAAAAAATCGGTGCACAAGTCTATGTAACACCTTTCCAGGCACTGGTAGGTTACCAAGTGATGACACAGGTGCTTCTGAGGCTGCGGATGATCAGAGGAATAGTGGTGAAGGCCGGGCCGCTTGACTGATGCCTTTTTAAATTTGTTTAGTCCACGACGCCCAGGGACGTCAAATGTAGGCACCCATTGCCAGCGTCTTCACCATATGGTGCAGGACTACCTAGGGGCAAGGGCAGACCTGGATACCTTTACAGCAGATGATCCACTGGCTTACTGGGTGTTGAGATTGGATCACTGGCCAGAACTTAGTCAATAATACCAATTCAAACCGGCAGCCCATCCCTACTCCCAAGCCCCAAGTGTTTCCCAAGTTCCAAATTCCAAGTGCCCTGGTACCTTTGGCTTCATCGTGTCCCCTCTCAAGTATACACAAGACCCGGCTGTAGTCAAGACACCTGGTTACCTCTCCTATCTTCCACCCTGGTCAGCCCTCTGCAATCCCTGTTTATCACCTAAGCTTGCTGGCTCCCCTGCTTCTGCCTCCATCCTTTCCCTTATCCGCATACTGGGCTCCAGTGGCGCGCGCAGCCCGTAACATGAGGGTGTGCACACATGGAATATTTATTAATTAAAAACTTATGTTTAGAAGATTTTGCACAAACTACACATTTTTCATTAGAAATAACAAGCCTGTAATCAGATATACAGTCAGTTTTTATGCTTTTCATCATGAAATAAATAAGGGACATTTAGAGGTGAAAAAGGATTTCTTCAGTCTTCACCCAATATTAGGGTGTACCTAGGCACATCAAGCACACCCCCTGTGCACGCCTATGCTGCGCTCATACCAACACACCAGTACCCCTTCTGTGTTATTCATGACATCCTGCAGTGCTGTACATGACAAATAGTGACAGCAACAATTTAGCCGCGTCACTTACATTTTTGCACTTCATTGTGAATGTAACATTCATATTTTTTGCAAGCAGCACTACGCACACTCATAACAATACATACATACACATCCTTTTCCATTTTAGGATTTATTGATTTTATTCACATTTGCTTCTGGCCATTCTGAGTATTCAAATATTATTTCTGCCACAATCATGACAATTCCTCCTGTAATGTTAATACATGTTGGTTTCTGGCTGTTAATGCTATTTTTGCTCTGCTTTTTAAGCCATTATATATGTTGGTTTGATGTTATCTAAGCAGATAGATTATTGCACTTAGAGCTAGGATTGCTTGTCTATTTTTACTTTGTTTCTCTAATGGTTTGTGTGACTACCTATTATTCTAGCTCCCAGCATCATTTTAGAGAGTGAGTGCAATTCCCAACACATTTTAGGATGTTCATATCTTTCATATGCATTTTCCATTTGTGTGAATAATCTAGGTGAGATTGTCACTTTCACATTTTAAAATTATTCATGCTTTTTCAGTGTAACAGGTCACTACGATGTGTCAAATACTTAAAACACTCAAACCATGCAGATTATAAAAGCGCAAGTAGCAAAGTGTCTGTGCGGAGAGTAGAAGCCCAACACGCATCTAAAGTGCATTCAGTTATGACATGTGCAATTGTTTGATTTTATTATTTTTTTGTTGGATTGTGGGCAGAGAGGAGAGGTGTACCATGTGAATATAACAAGAAAAAAAAAACCACATCTTTATGATTTTCATAAATATCAGGTCCACTTCTGAACTGGCATGTGTATACTGAATTTTTCTTCTACAAGAGAAAACTTAGGAAAATACTATTCCATCGTGAGCGCTAACGTTAGCGTTCAGATATGTAAGTCTTAGCGCCAGGATAAGTGTGTTTAACGCATGCCACCATATTACCTTCCCGGCGCTAAACCTGTAAGAAATCGCAGCGCACCAGTAACCGCGCTAGCTTCCGCAAGCTTACTGTACTTTGTGTGTCCTATACTTTACATGGGGAGCGCAATCATTAATAAGTAAGGTATTACAAAGCGCTAGTGCTAATTACCACACTGATGCGCAAGCCAAAATTTTAGCCACACCTAAAAGCTGGTGCTAATTGATTCGGCTTATGCAAAATCATTCAGCTCCCCCTAAACCCCCCAATAAATCCTAGGGATGTGCGTTTCGGGTTTCGGAATTTTCACAAAATTTCCCGATTCGTGTTTTCGGATGCGGCCGATTTTCTGAAAATTTTTAGATCCGAAAATGGCAGATCCGAAAAGTTTTCCGAGCCGAAACGAAATATTTTCGGAATTTTCGAATGGACTTGAAATGTGTCAAATCGAAATTTATTGCTTTGAAACGAGGAGAACAGACGTTCCGAAAAAAAGAAAATTTCCGAAAATACGAAAAATGGTCGATATTCCGAAACCATGTACAATTCCGAAAAACGAAAATTTCCGAAATCACGAAAAGTCGATACAAAAAACGAGCTAAGAGACACGAAAATACGAAAAATGGTCGATATTCCAAAAAAAATGTACACGAAAAACGAGTCGAGCCGAACCGAATCGAAACAGAAATCGGTCGAAACGAGCCGAATCGAAAAGTTTAAAAATCCGAAAAATCAAATCGAATCGAACCGAAAAAAAAATCGGTGCACAAGCCTAATAAATCCCATACTCACCTCTCATCCTGCGGCGAGAATGGTGGTCCGATTCGCTGCTTCTTGTCCCTGGGAGCAGAGACTGGGAACAGATAGTTCCCATTCTCCCTCCGTGATATCACGAATGCGAGATCACGCAGGACTCGCAGCCCAGAAGCACAAATTTTCATGGAGTCCTATGGACTCAAGGAGGTGATACTCAAGCGCTACTTTGAGTATCCCATTGTTTAGCACTGCATTCTGCAAGGTGCTTGTCATGCTCCCCACCGCTAACGCCGTGCTTGCTTTTTGTATCCAGGCAGCACATGAAAAGTGCTGCCCATGCTCAGCACCTGTATCCAGATCGGTAACAGTTAAACACACACACACACACAACACACCCCGGCCTTGAATAAAATAGCACTCTCCACTTCCATCAGGGCTTCAGCATTGAGCTCTCTTACTCATTGAGTATAGACCCTATTTCCTGATCTGCTCCTGATACAACCGGCGAATAGACCCTGCAAATCTTCTTGGCTACTCTCTGGACAATCCCATTGGTACTGCGATTAGATGCCTCCTGTGTTCCATGTCCTGTCTCCAGCACCCCTGTGTATATCCCTCCAAGGTACCCTTCAAGTTCAAAGTGTCTTCCAAGCATCCAAGATACCCGTGGCTTCTTTGTGTCCCCCCTCAAGTGTACACAAGACCCCTGCTGTATCCAAGCCTCCTGGTGATCCCTCCTGTGTTCCTGCAATCCATTACCCTCCACACATCTGTGGGCTATATTACATTCTTTGCAAAAAAGCCTCGCGCAAAGCGTTAAACTTTTACGCGTGCAAATCACCACTGGAATTACAATCCTCGTGGCATTTTTCATCCGCCGATCAATTGCGCGTGCAAACAGGATGCGCTCAAATGCACGCACAGTACCGTCTCGCACAAAAAATCTTTGCGCGAGCAGTCTTTTTAGAGATTCAGACAATCAGAATTAAGAACCACACCTGTCTCACGTTAACAAATTGCGTCTGCCACTGTCAATCCGAGCATATATGCTGCAGCAATAATACAGGCACACACAACTTCATCCATTGTATTGGTTCGGTATGATTTGAATGGGCCACTGTGCTTTGGAGCATTCCTTTTTATGGGCTTGGATATTTGGGGTTAGCCAGGTTGTTCAAATTTGCTATTAGCACCAGCTTTTAGGAGTTGCTAAAATTATGCGCGCAAAGGCTATGCGTTAAATCCTGCGCATAGATACCATCCTCGTACCAGCGCAAATTCGCATTTGCGCTCACAATGTTAAGTATAGGACGCGCAAAGTACAGTAAGCTCACACAGGGTTTTCGCAGGTTCACCCGCGGTAGACGTTTGCTCGTGGTTGTTGCGCTGACTATGTAATATGGGATTCGGCGCAAATGATTTTACCCCACGCGTTAATGTTTTTTTGCGCCGGCGCAAACGTTTGCGTGAAGATTGTAATTTAGCCCTCTGTGTGTATACATCCGCATAGTGGGTTCATATCTGCAAGGCCAGTTCCCCCCCGTCCCCGGCACGGAACGTCACAGTGCCGAGCTGGCGCCTTCCCCAGAAGATCACGCTAAAATGGGGATGCTACGGGGAAACCTGCAGGTGCAGACTTTCCCCCTAAGCGTCCCCATTTTAGCGCACACTAGAGTATAGTGCCTGAAATAATTTATGGGCTATTTAGCTCAGTGTCTAAGAATCATTTCAGTCATTAGCTAAGTATCCTGGCTGCTATGAGCTAACTCAGAGCTTTATTAATGGATAGCTCCATACAGTATTCTTTGGCTAACCACCCATGTATAACCAAAGCCAGCAGTTTGAGTTGCTTCATAAAGCCCTCTGTGAACGATTGATGCTTGAAAAAAAGAAGTTGCTATAGGGTAGGGTGCATAGAACTGGCCACTAAAATCGATCAAATACGTTGATTATTTGTAAAAAAATGTGCAAGAGAAGGTTGCCATGAAATTCTACAAAATGTGGTGTTTTTCACTGTCCTACATGCAGTACTTTTTATTTATTTATTTTTATTTATATTATGTAAAGGAGTCATAGCTATTAATAAGTTAATTAATATGGGCCAGACATAAAAAGCCAGTTGCCATAGTGTTCTTTATGCTATTATAATACCTATAATGTTCAGTAGACATGTTACGGCATTTTATTATTAACCCCTTTACTAACGTGATTGCACATACACGATCAGCAATAGCAGACACAGCAACCCAAGATTGTGTTGACATGATCTGTTGCTGTGCTGTATGATTGCAAATTAAATTCTTATGTCGCAAACAAATTATGTTTGATTTCGGGCTCCAGAAGGTGCCTCCAACATTTTAACCCTGTGGGCATAATGCCCAAGGTGCTAAAACTGGTCAAAATCAGTTTAGGAATGCCCTGACGTATGGGGCATTCCCAAACTGAAGTGGAGACACGGGCTGCTGTTCTAACTGCAGTAACTCCATCTGACCAGTAGTTGGCGAAATCTGCTGCCAAATATTAAGAAATACACTGGCAATATTCCCAGATATTTCTCACTGTATAATCACTTGGTAGTGAAGGGGTTAATCCAAAAAATAAAGAACAGCACTGGCTCAATAGGCTTTATCCACCCTGAGTCACTGCTTTCGCATTGGGATCTACAATCCCACCACAGCGGCTCCAGAGTTTGTACAGAATACGTTGTCTTTATTCCATATAGAGCAGAGAATTTTGTACAAGATTAAGGGTTAAGGACCGAAATCTCACACAGTTCCTCTGCTGCAAATAGAATAAAGACAAGGCATTATGTACCCACTTATTATTAAGTCTTCAATAAAAATTCTTATTACAAAAAAAAGCGTAAACGCCTAAATTAGTATCTTAATATCAGAAAAATGCTCTTTGCCACATGCAGTTGGGCTAGGGCCATGGCACAGGCCGGTCCTGCAGTTCATTCCGTTCGTCCACGACTGTCAAGGCTCAGCATATGACACGTCATCCTCAGTGGCCCGGTGCCTGCCATCCAGGGCATGTCTGTAGCATGATACCTGTGGTGCAGCAGTCGCAGCATGGATCGCCTTTTAGGGGCTTGTACTCGCTGGGGCGACAACAGTGGCCGAGGGGGAGGTTTAGGAGGAGGGATCCTGGGATATTCAACCCTGGGGAATCTGGTAAAAGCTCCACCTGACTCTCTATTTAATCCCAGCTCATCTGTAGCCAGGTGCTTAGTTGTTTGGAACAGTAACTTGGCATTCCCACTTGCTACCTTTTCTGGATATCTAACCTTTAGCTTATTTAACCACATGAGAACCCTCGTTACCAGAATAGGACCGCTTTCTAGTCTTTACCCTTTCTCTGCCTCACAATTTGGATACCGCATTTTTACGGACACGCCCTCTAAGCTACTGAATACCGAGGCCCACCTCCTGGAAATCCTGACAACTACAAAGAATTCCTTTAATGTATTCATTCAATAAATTCAAAATCCTTACCCTGACCTACAAAGCTCTCACTTACTCGGCTCCCCACTACCTGTCCTCGCTAATCACCAAATACACCCAGCCCGCTCCCTAAAGGTCAAACAGTGACCTACGTCTAGCTTCTCCCCGCATCACCTCTTCCCATGACAGACTGCAGGATTTCTCACGCACAACCCCCATCCTCTGGAACACTCTCTCTCATATGGTCAGACTTTCCTCTAGTTTCCCTTCCTTCAAATGCTCCCTTAAGACATTCCTATTCAGGCAAGCATACCACCCAACTCACTAATACACCTCACTGCCCCAACCAGTCCATCAATCTCACCTTGCAGTCCATCACTCTCACCTTGCAGTCCATCGCTCTCGCCTTGCAGTTCATCAATCTCACCTTGCAGTCCATCACTCTCACCTTGCAGTCCATCGCTCTCGCCTTGCAGTTCATCAATCTCACCTTGCAGTCCTCTCCTCCTGTTTCCACCCCCAACCCTTCAAGATTGTAAGTTCCTAAGGGAATTTGTTTCCTCCTGTACTGGTTTGTCAAAATGTTGTTCAATGTATTGTAACCCTGTCTATATCATGCCCATTGTTCAGCGCAGCGGAATATGCAGGCGCTGTATAAATAAAGTATAATAATAATTTTTTTAAATCTGGATCATGACCTACAAAAATTGTTCAAAGTAAGAAAAGGAATGGTGGACATGCACCTCCTTACATGTATACAGAGGCTGAAAAGAGCCATGACGGGACAAATCTATTTGAACGTTAGTGGTGGAGAAAAGGATGAATTATTTGGATGAACATGATAGAAGTGAGAGCAGTCTGTTACATTATATTTAAAAAAAAATAGTTTAGGAAGGTTGGATTACTGAATAGTGTTTAGAAATGATTCATTTGTCACCTTGCCATCTTTCCATTTTGTAATAAATCGGTTTTCAGTGTCCATTTGTTGTAGTTGTTCTTCACTTACCTATAAGAAATCAGGAATTAATTCACTGGTTGTGCAGAAACATTATGAAACATTTAGGTTTTTTTATGATGATACAATTAATTTTAAAAAAAAAACATCTCTAAAACATCAATTGCAACTTACTTGAAATATCTTTTCATAATAAGTGATTAGGTTCTCTACTACAGATGCTTCAATATCTTTCAGTCCATTTGTTTGAAACAAACAGGAAGAAAAAGCAGAAGCTAAAACAAGTGTGTTCAGATGATTAATGTCAGAGCACTTGTTTATTCTAAAGAAAGAAAGAAAAATATTATAAATTTGCATACACTAATCGGCATGACATTTATAAAAAAGGTTAACGGTCACTTTATAGACTTTTCAGATCTATACCATAAAATACAGACACAAATTACATATTATTTTTATTAATTTGGCTTAATAGTTCAAACTTAAACCTCTGCATGCAGCCCATATGTAATGACAAAAGCTACTAAGGGAATTTTCCTGATTCGCTTCATAACAAATGTGCTTTAATTCATGTTCTTCTGTCTGCAATTTTTATGTAATAACTAGAATTTTAACTTAATGGTCAACAGCACTTCAGGTTTGTATGTCCTGATAACTTTGAACTTTAGCAACTGTTCCCAGGCGAAATTGTTATGATTATAATAGCTGAAATGTCAGGGAAAGTATTTTGAAAGAAAAGCAGAATTTTGATAACACATCGAAAGGAGAGTTTCTTCATGTAGTGTTAAATTACCGCAGGGCCACTGCAGATAGTACACAGGAAGGCAGGTAGCATCTCAGGGCAATTTGTTAAAGGGACACTACAAGGCATGTGCACGGCTGAAAAATTCGTTTTTTTTCGTTTGATTTTGGGAAAAAAAAATTTGGCCGAAACAGAAATTGTTTGACTGCCAATTCTTTTCCGTTATTTCATCTCGTTATTTCGGATTGATTCGTATCACTAAAAAAAAACAATAAATTATGCTCAATTACTGTTAGATTAGGATTAAAAAGGAGGGTTACGCCAAATCGCGTTTTGGCACTAATCGGCGCCAAAACGTCGTTTTCTGGGGGCCGGCTGATCCGATGACATCATCAGGCTGCGTGATGATGTCATCGGCAGGTGCCAGTGATGAAAATACAGGAAGGGGAGGGGGGCTCCTTTGGAGCCCTCTATCTCCCAACCATGTAAACTACAGTGATGCTTTTTGCACCGCTGGAAAGGGGAGAGTCTCCATTAACATTTTCGCTGCCGGATCGCGTTTTGCCACTAATCGGCGCCAAAACGCGATTTTAACCTGAAGGGGGCTGACATCTTGGATGTCAGCCAAGCCTCGAGGCCCCCCACCACCCACTGACAACCTCACCATATGTGTGAGGATGTCAGTGGGCCAGTTATAAATATATACGGGGCCATTATCAACCATTGTCTGATAACCTATTCATTAACAGGACTATACACAGGACAAGGGGTCATCCATTTAGACTGGAAGAAAGAAAATTTAGCTTAAAGCATAGGAAGGGTTATTTTACGGTGAGAACAATAAAGCTGTGGAATTCTCTGCCTGTTGAGTCTGTACAGACTTTTAAAAAACAATTGGATGACTTCCTGCAGACACAGAATATTAAGGGTTATAATATTTAATATGTGGGTAAAAGCTTCTTGATCCAAGGAGAAATCTGACTGCCATTCTGGGGTCAAGAAGGAATTTTTTCCCAGTATGTTGCATATTTCAGACTGGGTTTTTTGCCTTCTTTTGGATCAACAGCAGTAGGTTATGTGGGAGAGGCTGAACCCGATGGAAGCATGTCTTTTTTCAGCCTATATAACTATGTTACAAGGCAAACTCGGTTTAACGCCTTAGGGACCGCTGACATACTATGTACATCCTGCCCACGGGTCTCCCTTAGACCCGCGGACGTACATAGTACGTAAGCGGCTCCTAACCTCCCTCCCGCCAGATACTCACCTTCCTTACCGGCTCCCATGACGTCTATGGCAAGCTTCAAGCTTGCCTCGCCGTTTTCTGGGGGCCGGCTGATCCGATGACGTCATCAGGCTGCGTGATGATGTCATCGGCAGGCGCCAGTGATGAAAATACAGGAAGGAGAGGGGGGCTCCTTTGGAGCCCTCTATCTCCCCAACCATGTAAACTACAGTGATGCTTTTTGCACCGCTGGAAAGGGGAGAGTCTCCATTAACATTTTCGCTGCTGGATCGCGTTTTGGCACTAATCGGCGCCAAAACGCAATTTGAACCTGAAAGGGGCTGACATCTTGGATGTCAGCCAAGCCTCCAGGTCCCCCAGCACCCACTGACAACCTCACCATATGTGTGAGGATGTCAGTGGGCCAGTTAACACTCTAGCTGCCATGTTGAGATATGGTCATATTGAGATATGGTTTCTCCCGATCCATAGCAGCTAGATGGTCATATTTGACATCAATGGAAAGGCCCGATCATGGCCTTTCCAATGATACCAAACATGACCAGGTTTGGTTTAAAAATAAAATTATTATTATTATTTTTTTTTTTAAATTGTCTTGGGGGTTTAGTTAAATAGGACCTAGTCTGTCATCTAAAAATAATTAGCACAAAACAGTCAGAATGAACGCAGTGCACATAGGTGAACTGGCTCAGCAGTGAAGGGGTTAAAAAGCAAAAACATGTAAAAATTAGGTATTTCTATTCTCGGGACAAAATTTTGAAACTATTTAGCCGGGGTCTTTTTTGGTGGTTGTAGATTTTGGGGATTAAATTACGAAAAAGTGTGTTTTTACCATTTTTTTATCATATTTCATATTTTTTTTATAGTAAATTATTCGATATGATGGAAATAATGGTATTTCGAGAAAGTCCACTTAATGGCGGGAAAAACGTTGTATAATATGTGTGTGTTGAATAAACGAGTAAGAGGAAAATTTTACCTAAACACTAACAGCGCAGAAACGTAAAAACAGCAGCGGTCACTAAATGACGGATTTGTGTAAAACTGCCCGGTCACTAAGGGGTTAAATTACTGTTTCAGTGCTGTTCGGTGATTTGTGCATAGAAGAATCATTCAACTGCAACTGATTGGTGAATTCTTGAGGAATCTGGTGCATTCACACACTACAATCTAATGGGGTTATTCAGATTGAGCGGATCTGGCCCCGAAATGTCACCGGACACTGAAATTCAGTGTACGGTGACATTTCGGGGCCATTCGGCTATTCAGAGAGCAGGCAGTTCGCCAGATTTTGGCGAATTGCCTGCACGTATGGTGCCTGTTCGAGGGCAGTGAAATCCCCCATAGAGAAGCTATGGTTAATCTATTCAGAGACACCGAACAGCAGAGGAATGTCAGTGAAATGCCCTGCTGTTCGGTGGTTTTATTCTGCATTACTATTCAGGCGAATCCCATAGGCTTCAATGTTAAAAATATTCCCATTTTAAACCAATACCTAAAAAATTGTTTATTATTTTAATCTGCAGAGAAAAAAATTTCTCTTTATGTCTAGATATTTTTAGGATCTTTTAGGCATTTTTCTGGATTTTTTCAGCAAATGTTTTTTATTATTTTTTTTTAAATCTTTTTTTTTTTTCATTTTTCTGTAACATACCTTTCTTTATATTATCATTCATTGGATTTTATATGTAAATTCCAGACATTTTCGTTCAGTAGTTTTTTTGCAAATAACGTTTCAATTTTGGAACTTTCAAACGTAATTTTTTTTTTTTTTACCCCATTCGTCTGCTAGTCGGCTTTTTCCGGCGGCTGGTCTGAGCTGTGATCGGCTGCTCGTCGGCTTTTTCTGACATGTTCAGCGTCGTTTTTCCAGCAGTTGCGGCGGGTTTGTGGCAGGTTTGCGGTGGGTTTTCCCTGTATTCCGGGGACCCTGCTGTGTGTGAATGCTGAATACACTGCAGGGTGGGGAACATTGATTCCCCCGAAGTGACGGGCAGCACGGGGAACGAGAGGGCACCAAAATGTCAGTGACATTTCGGTGCTCTCTGATTAACCCCTTAAGTGATCCTTTTGCTTGTTCTTCTCCTGGTCGGGAGAAGTTTTTTGTTGTGGTATAGATTTATTATATTATATTTAATTCATGCTGATCAAGTTGAACGAATCTCTGACTCTCTCTTCTTTGTCCACTATCTTTTCCTCAACTTATGCTCATATACTAATTTGGATAGTACTTTAATTAGTGATTGAATTATCAGGTTCTTCGCACAAGTAAACCCTAATATTGGAATTTACACACAGTGGCCTGTTTTTTAAATTTATGTGGATCATGATCATGAATAGTTCTTTGTTTTAATTTGCATGGAGCAAAAATAAAAGTGACGTTTTATCCTCAATTTTTCTCCGGTAGAAATAGTGGCTCACCAAGTTTTAGGTGAGCCAGCATGCTCATATAATTTAGGGTTAACCCCTGATTCTCCTGTGACTGCCAACTGTTACTGACGTTTTCGCTTTCTTTTAATTACATTGCGTAGCACTTAATTTGAGTAGCAGTCCTTCCGAGGAATCATTCGATGTTTCTCTATGGGACAATTTCGTTGCTGCCAAATTGCACCTAACGACACTGTATGTTGCTGTCCAATAGCCTGTGGTGCTGATCTATTGGATTCAGCAATAGATCCAATAGATTCAGCACCACAGGCCATTGGACTGTGACATACGGTGCCATTTGGTGCAATTCGGCATAACAAAACTGTCCCATAGAGAAACATTGAATGATTCCACTATGCGCAAATTGCCGAACAGCACCGAAATGGAAATTTAACCCTAACGTTCCTTGTAACCTTAATTTTTAACCCTAATCTAACAGTAATTGAGCTCAATTTTTTTTAATGATCCGAATCGATTTGTTATGTATAAATTGGTTTTGCTTCTACTGCAATTCATATGAAATAATTTCGTATTTCTCAAGAACTTCCAAAACACGAATTAATGTAATTTCGGACAAATTGCGAACTAAACGCACACCTCTAGACACTACCACTAACATAAGATGTAACTAGATTACTTGTGCATTTCAAAAAAAGCACATGATAATAAGCACAGCTACAGGTTTTTTTTCTTTGTTTGAAGTAATTGCATGTAAAAAGGAAAAAACAAAAATTGGTTGTTTATCTCCAGCTTTTACTTTGTGGATTTTTCCCGTATTGCAACATTTACCAAATTCTTAGCACACGTTTCACTTTACAGCTGTGGCATAGGATAAAACAGTAGTGAAGAGGTAATGGGGTGGAGGAATGAATGTTTAGACAATGATGCAGGGAATCTATTGTGTTGTCTATGCTACCTGTGTTGGGAGCTGAATGAGATCTGATAGTGGACTTTCAGCATTTTAATATACCCCTTGGTGATGTTCTTTGCAGCATCCCACATAATGCAATTCTTATGAGTCAGTTTTTTGGAGATCTGATTATTATTCACTCCATTCTATGATCAATGTCACACAGGGGGCAGTTTACAACACAAAATATCACAAACTAGATTCACACAGTGACACATATAGAGTAAAATATTTTCTTAAGTAAGCAAACCTGAGAAAATCGAAGCACATGTAAGACATCAGTAACATAAAATAAACAAGATAAGAATATTTACTTTTTGGTGGTAGTGACCCTTTAATCTAATGACTCTATTCAAGCAAATAAGGCCAGTGTCAGACGAGCGTTTTGAAGAGCGGAAGGAACCTCCGTGAGAGTGGACATTCATTCCACTCGACACCCTTCTGGCCGCCTCGCTGGGCCCAGTTAGAGCGCTCAGCGCTGCAAGGCTCAATCCTCCTATGGAGGATCGCATTTTGCAGCTCCGTCATTGCGCGTCCTAGCACTTTGACGGACAGGCTTTCAGCACGGACGCAGCATGGCCGCTGTTGTGCTCGCAATTCATGCATGCGCAACAGCGTCTGTCTGGCCCCGTCGCAGCATCACAACGCTGTGACGGATGCCGGAAGCCACGTCACTGCGCTTGTCTGACACTGGCCTTAAAGTTAGAAGTGCATTTATCTACATAGAACACTGATCGGATATAAAGTTTTATATGTCAACTACGTGGAGGTAAAGGACATCTCTCACTATAAGGGAAGGAAGCTGTAGCTGCACATACCCTTTATCACTCCTGGGTTGAGTGTGTGGAACATGGCCATTTAAAGGCAATGCTTTTGTATCCAATAGTTACTCCATTTACAGAAAATCAGAAATCCTTCCTAGTCTGGCTGTGATCTTGTGAAATCCTTTAATTAGTTTGTCAGTGCAATATATGACATAGATTATCCATGTAAATATGTATATCATTAAGATGGCAAGCTGTTTTTATTTCATTCACCACCAATACTGATTTGATCTGTGTAAATATTGTCTCACTGGTCACTACTTTTAACAGCAGCATCATGTGTTTTAGGCCCATCAAGCAAATCCCAGAACATATGTCTTCTATTGGATTTTGCTGATCTACAAAACGTCACCACTTTACAGGACATTGGTATCCAGAGGACTATTAGGTTGTCTTTGCAAGCAACAAAGAGATCATTTTGCAAGACAAATAGAATTCTGGTAAGTACAAGATTCCATTTATTATCCTTCAAAAAAAAAACAAGGTTGAAATTTGAATTCTGTGTGCTCTGCAGCCTTCCTCGCTTTCCTCAAAATAGTATACTGTATAAAATGGAATTCATTGCTAAATGAAATGGAGGATCGACGAGATTGTTTGAAAATGTATAATGATGATAGAATTCACAGTTTAGTCCAAATCATGTTCTGTAATAACTAATGTTAAAGCATGCCGACTTAATAATGTTCACATCCAACAGTAGAAAGTAAATATTTATATTAGATCTGTGCACAGCCAAAAAGTTCCATTTGTAAGTATTATTTTTATTTAACACCTTCACAACTGATAGAGATATCTCGTGCTTCAAAGGCACCATCCGATGTCCTGATATTAAGATATCTCAGTATGCTGACCTGCAGCTCAAAAACAAATGGAGTTAATTTGCTGCAAACAAATTTTGTTTGCTTTTGAGCTGCAGAAGGTGCTCCCAATGTTATAGCCCTGTGGGCATAATACCCAAAGAGCTAAAACTGTAAAATCATCTGCTCAAAGCTCTGAAATATCGGGCTTTCTGCAGCCGATGCAGGGAGAAATAGAACAAAATAGACCAGCCGCTCAAACCTCTAAATAAATTTGGCACTAAATGGCACCACATTTACTGGTTATTTACAGTAAGAAACACAATAGGTATAAGCTCAAATATTTTTTACTTTATAATTAATTAAAAATTATTTTACAAAAAACCTCTGGTTTCTGACAATGGTTTTATGGAAAATCACTTGGTACTGAAAGGGTTATAATGATTCAGATTGTATGAATATCATAATGCTACTATTCGGTTTATATTAAAAAAAAACAACACATTAATATCAGCTGATCCTATTTGAGGTATGAAGTCCATATGGGTTAATTTATTTGCTTTTTATCTTTCACAGTGGCAAGAATAAATGAAGTAATGCCTGTGGGAATGGCAGAACACAATAATCGAAGTAAAAAAAATTATACAATCCGACATCTGTTTTCCAATTTTTTTTACTCAAAAAAGACAAAAAAAAACAAACAGTTTCGTAATAAAATGATCTGATGGAAAGATCAAACTCCCCATCTCCCAAAAAAAAAATCTGACGCTATAAGAAGTCTTTGGCTCTAGAGGGCGGAAAAGCCTTTTTTAAGGCTTCCCACACCTTGCATAGGTCTCTTGGATGGGTCGGTTTGCCTGTTCTACCTGGTAACAGAATGGCAGGCAGAACAGGCAGCTCTGATTGGTTAAAAAAAAATTATATATTTTTTTACACCTTCCAATCAGAGCTGCCTGTTCGGTATGTTCGCGCATAACAAATGAATGCAGAAGTCCAATTAATTAATTATAGTTTTTTTTTTATAGAAATAAAATACATTTATGGCTTAAATATAACTGACACATATAGAGTCATGGTTACAGGAAGCCAGGAATGTTTAATGTAAAATGTGCATTATATTTTTAAGAAACACTGTTCTGGTCTTTGAGAACTAGCGATATCCATGCAGTTATTTAAAAAATTACAAATCATTAAATAACCTAACACAGAGATGAACATGATGAACAAAACCATCTGCTCTTGAGGTTTCTGCATTGAAATGGGTTAAACGACAGGTGTTATCAGAACGTCTGTGTCAGGAAATAGCATAAGCCTTATGTTATTTATTACCTCATGATAAGCACCACTTATTTTAAACATACAAAGGAAAGTCTTTATGGTAAGGCGCTTTTTATTCCTGTGCATGTTTCTTAAAAATAAAAATTCAAACTTTATATATTTCTATGCAATATAGATATATCAAGCGAGAAAAAATTGACAGTTTAATTTGCATGTGGCAACTATTCTTTATGATTAAATGCAGTTATCAACCACCGTAGACAGCATGTGAAATGTTCAGTTAGGTTATTCGAAGGGCGCTAAGGTTTCACACCTAATAATTGCAGCATAGGTGATTATTGCCTTAGCAGCGTAATCCCCTTAGTCACCTGGGTATAGAAATGCTTCAAAGTGAGAAACAGTAATGCATAATTACACAGGTCACATATATAATTAAATGATATGATTGCAAAACGAGCTTTCATATTGTCTTGAAAATGCAGTAAATAAAGTTTTTAGTGAGCAGAAATTACAATGCGTCGTACGACATGATTAAAATGGAAAAAAAGAATGTAAAAAGAGAACTTGCAGATTTTAGATGACTCTACACGTCAGATTATGTAAATAATAGGGATAAAATATGATTTTACAGTCAATGTTCTAGCATACATACAGTTAACTCTTAGCTTTACTAACTTGCTGAGCGGGTAACAATATAGACCTCAGGGCTTATGGCACACTCTGCAGGGTACATGGGCAAGTAGGCTGACTGGCCAGAGTATGATATGAATTGGATCGCCATGTTTCTTACAACACCAGATAGTGCCTTATTGCCCCCTTTGATGTTGCAATCACTCCTCACAAACAGTCAATAACCAAATCTTGTCAATAATAAAACTTCAACTATAAAACGCTGTGCACATCTGCCCCTTTGTAACTCAGCACTCTACTAAAATGCTTGCCTAAACTCTTATTATCTCCTGCCTGGACTACTGTAACACTATTCATATTGAATTTAAACAATCCCAGATTATTCCTCAACAGGCTATAAAGGGCGCTTCTGCTAGACTTCTATACCTCACATCACATACCTCTCACATCTCACCCTTTTGAAAATGTCTCTACACTGACTCCCTGTTAGGTTTGTGTCCACACAAAACTCTCCAAACCATTCCAACATCTGCTCCTTTATTACCATGTATGCTCCATCTCGATCACTTCATTATGCCAATGAGCTGTTATTATCACCTCCTCATATCTGCTTACCCAATTTCTTCTTCAGCACTTTTCCTGAGCTCCCTTGAACATATGGAACTCACTCCCTTTTCTCTTTCGACTCTCCAAGTGCCTCCAGACTTTCAGAACATCTCCAAAAACACATTACTTTAGAGAAGTCTATCAGCTCACTCGATAATTTCTCCAAGTTCTCAGAAATGCATCCACATTTGAGCAGAATGCCTCCATCAACTCCTACTCCCATTTAGATCTTAGAGCAGTGGTCCCCAACCCTGGTCCTCCTCAGATACTTCAAACAGCCCAGGTTTTCCAGATATCTGAAGCACAGCACAGGTGATATGATTTGCTGCTCAGTGATTGCAGGATTCAGTCTGCATTTCCCCAAGGTAACCCTTAAAATATGGCCTGTTACTGCTCCCTGAGGACCAGGGATGGGGATCACTGCCTTAGAGAATAAGTAAAAAATAGTTTTCCCCTAGTGCCAGGGTCTCCTCTTCCACTTTGACAGCTCTGCTTCCACTGAAGCAGGCATTGAGACGTTGGAAGTTTCAACTATTCTGATGCCTTTCAATGTAAATGCACAGAGAGTCCTCCCCCAGTAATGCATATGTATTGAGGGGCATTGGCTCATTGGCAATGCACAGAGTTATACATTGTGAATGTGAGCTGAATCAGCCCTCCAGAACACCAAATTAAAAACCAGCTGGTAAGTAAACGTTGCTTCACATACAGCAAATGCGTCAATATATTATAATCTCTGATGATACACGAGAAGTTCAGGGCTCTTTTATTAAAGAAAATAATAGAAGAAACCAAAGAACCATTTTCTCTCATAATATATGTATGTTTGTGCATGTGATCTGACCTGTAAAGGTGCTCAATTAAGGCCGCAAGAGTTGCTTTGTTCAGGGCTGGAAGAGTTTCAATTATGGTTTTGAATTTTATCGCTCTCTCCTGCTCATCCTGAATATCTGTTACAGAGAAATATATTAATACATTATTCATTAATAGTGACAATCAATTTAAAGACATTATGTTAGCATGAGAACGACAGCTTTGATTGAGCAAATTACCACATGCACCATGTAACTCAATCATTGACATGCATAGTGTAGAGATCAACACCATTCGCATGAGATACATTGTACCGGCGATGCAGATTGGCTAGATACAATTATTTTCTTTCTGGTTTACCTGGGAAATTTATCTTTTAATTAATTGAACTTTTTTCAGCGAGATGATTATTATACCAATGAACGGCAAGATTTTTTTTTTCGAAAGAGGTTATTCAAAGAGCACCGAAATTTCGGTGCTCTTTCGTTCCTTGCACTTTAGGAAATCAAATTCCCCAGCCCTGCAGTGAATTCAGCATTCAGTGCAGGGAAAATCCGCCGACTGCATCTGTAAAACAAAAATGCCACAAAACCGCAGCGAAACCGCTGAAATTATCAGATCTAAGCCGATAAGCTGCTGCAAAACATCAGATCCAATAAGGTAATAAAAAAATCAACACATTTGGGTACGATTTTTGTCAAAAAAATCCTGAAAAATGCATAAAAAATCCTAAAGCAAAATAAATAAAGATACTTTTTGCTGCAGATTAAAAGAATAAATGATGTAATAAATATTTAATAAAGACAGGAATAGTTTTTACATTGAAACCTATGGGATTCGCCTGATTAAACCACCGAACATCAGGACATTTCACTGACATTTCTCTGCTGTTTGGTGTCCTCTGAAAAGATTAACCGTTGCTTTTCTATTGGGATTTCGCTGCTGCCGAAGATCACCGCGATCAAACTCCACTGTCCCTCACCCGGCCGAGGAAACGAGAATGACTGCTAGGCAGTCGGATGGTCCTCAAAAGACAGCATAAATCATAAGCAGCTAAAGGAGCTCATCGAAGATACGTCCATCCACCATGCCGCTCTGCTGTGCCTTTTATTTAAAATTTGTATTTGGAATGGCGCTTGGACATTGATGCTTGAGTTAACATTTTTGGGAGAATTAATTTACATAACCCTTAAGCTAGCTGTCAATTTATAGACTGCCACCACCGGAATGCACCGTCTATCCACTGCTGATGAAGCTGTGTAGATAGACGGCGAAACGCGTTGAGTGTTACCTTTTAACAGCTTTCACTTATCCATCTTAGTGCATTCCGGTGGTGGCCGTCTTGTGGATATTTGTCTCATTGTTGCGTAAATTGGCGCTATGTTTATCACAGATCGAGCATTGGCAATGATGGGTATGGGCACGAGTGGCCTAACTCTATAGTGTTAGTTACTATAAAGCGGTGCCCTTTAAATCCACAAAACTGTTGTTTGGAGACAGTACCACTGAATTCAGAATATATGAGAAACCTTGTGTATGGATAACCTCTATATAATTGATGGGAATATGTACATCTAGCCAATTGTTTAGAACCATGATTATCTTGGTAAAATGGATCACTGTCTCCTGCTCATTGTGAGAACATGTTGGTTTATGTGAATGAATTTTCACCAACCACATTAAACTAACCTCCGTGATTGCAACTATGACTGTCACCGTTCATTCACTTCTGTGACCACATATAGATTTGGCTCTGCTGGGGTTTCTTTATGAGAATGCACGAATGTATTCTATGAGGGGGAATATACATTGTAGCATTAGACTATGGATTGAAAGGTACCCTCTTACATAATCAGATAAGGCACAATTATTGAGAACCTGCAACCTATAGTGCCTGTAGCCTCCAGAATACCCTCTGAGACTTCTCTATGATTACAGTGCTGCTCATTTGCACACTGATTTCACTTTTTCACTTTTTTTTTGGCTTTTACTATTATCTGTCATCTAATTGTGTGTATATTGTTAATAAAATTATTTACTGTATTTATATTTTTTGAATTGTGATTTATGCAACTAGGGTTATCCCCTTCTAATAATAGTGTCCACACAGTGTGTTTGTACATAACAATGCAGACCCCATGTGAAAATTTTCAAGCTAAGGGATACCAGGTAGAGTTTAGACTCTTTTATCGGAGGAATGGAAAGCAAAATAAAAAATACATGAAAAATTGCAAATGCAGGTATTTCCATTATTTTAACCTTTTAATTATATCGGAATAATGTGCTTTGTGCCAAATTGCTATTTTCCCTATATTCAATTCAATTAATAACCCCTTCCCGCTGCAGGACGCTCTATACTGTCCTGTCTGCGGAAGGGCTTTGATGACACAAGGTGTACATTTAGGCCCTGCTGTCTTCAATGGGGCTGCATCGGCCCCTCACCGCAGCCTGCACGTGCCAACTCGCAGCCTGAAATCAAGCTGTCTCCTGCAGCCAATGGCACGCACTGTGCGTCGGCTGTGGGGCAGGGTTTAAATCAGTGCCACGGGACGGCACCTGTCGGAGAGGCGTACCTGTGCACCTTGGCGGCGAAAGTCACCCCTTATGGGTGCCACCCACTCGTCCTTAAGGGGTTAAGTAGGCATCCTTTGTTTCAAATAAAAATTATGATAGTATTTTTTTCAACAAAAAGTGCTTGGTTGTGAAGAAGTTAATGCAAACCTGCTATCATTTCTCTGGGTACCCATAAAAAAAAAACCATTGACATATGAATGTCAACAAATGTGTCAACAGATGCTATCTTTTTACACCTATCTTGTTGTGGGTGGCACGCAACGGTCCAGCCCGTCTCCCATTTCAAATGAAATTCTCGTGGAACCTAACGTTTTCGAAATTATAGTATGATAGATATGATAATTCATATTAATTTTCACTGTATTTCCTAGTACAGGACTGGAATTATGTGTAATATCACAGTTTAATAGGAAAATGTAAATGTTCACATATTTTAAGCTGAAGCTCAGACTTTCTGCGTAAACAAAATATATTGCGAATATATATTGAGTATTTATTTAAAAATTAGATTTCCTGTAAAAAGAGATATATTGCATTTTCTGGTCAGGGTGGCATGTAATTGGTTTGCATGTGCTTAAAGTTAAATATATCTGCTTTCTGTATTCATTTTAGTACATTATTTTCAATGGTTCGGTTCAATGGGGAAACGTTTGTGTTCAACGTATTATGAATTATGCTTGGTCTAGCTTTATCTAATACACTGACATCCTTTTTCCAACATTTATAACAAAAAGTCCTAGATCTGAAAGAATCCTTTCTCGTCTTCTTTAATAGCAACGTAGTGATGTTCTGTAGACATTTATTGCCTCATTAGATATTGATCCTGCTGATAAAATGGCATGGGCAGTTTCCGAGAGACGTGAGTCGGCATGAAAGGTGGTTTTGACAGGAATCGTTCTGAAGAACAGGTCTATCCCTAAACTTTATGTTTTATATCTGCAAATTAAAAGGAATGTATCAAATCTACATGGACCAGAATATGAATATGAATTTCACATTGTTATTTATATATATATATATACAATTCCTGCTGCAGAAGACGTATCTAACGTAAAAGATTTGAGTTGGACTATCAAATGGATACCCAGAAGTGCCAATTTGTGAAAATATACGTATAACACGTATAACATCTTTAAACTAGAAGCACTTTAATTGAAGGAGCAATATTTGTCTGACTGTCATACTGAGTTATAGCATTCAATGAGCTGAAAAGTCTTAATCAAGTCACTGTAAAAGTTAAAAAAAATGTAAAAGTTACTAAAAGAAAACTGCTTTTATATCTCATTAAAACACCAATCTGAGATCCTATAAAGTTGTTATTTTTTTTTTTTTTATATATTTAAAATTTTTATTATATAAACAGAGAGTGAGGGCCTCGCAGGGCCACAGGTAATTTTATCAACATAAGCACTTCGGTAGAAAATAACAAAAGGGGGGGGGTCATTTGAAAAATCGGCCGGATTTCAGAAAACAGGGGGGGTGGAGTAGTAACGATAGCCATCAAAAGGGCTTCAGCAGAATACAAAAATAAAAGTAAGAGAAGAATCAGAAGTCTCAAATTTATCCCGATCCAGGGAATGTCAGCAGGGGAAAAAGAAATCCGAAGTGTCTCTGAGCAGCATAAAACAAGGGGGAAAATGGATGAGATACACAGAATCAAAGGGGGAGGGGGGGGGTCTTGCCGCCAAAAAGAAAAATCAAAGTCTCAACATGGGGGGGGTGAGGGAATAAAATAAAATGTTTCGCATATTACGGCTCAGTGAATCAGAAAGTCAGCAAATAAAGAAAAAGAGTCCTGAAAAGTGTCTCAAAATTCGGAACGAAAAAAGAGGGGGGGTAAAAATAAAAATTTCCTCAGAAAAACAGAGCTAATTAAAGGAAATGAAAGCAAAAGGGGGGGTTTCGATGGGCGATCAGAGAAATCAGTATAAAATTAAAATAAAAATTTGGAGGAAACTTCGTCGCAAAAGGTCTTTCAGCCCGCATCCCGAAATGATACCTCTCGTAATGCAGGCAATGCAGAGGCACCGCCATTCGCATGGATGGCACATTGGGAAGGGTACGGGTCACGTATGCTCTGCCTCCATGGCTCTCCCAGGGCCGCACAACCCAGTAACTGGAAACAAGGCCAGTACATCCATTCTTCGGCAGCTAGGCCTCCGCTTCCCTTTGCCTTCACCACAGACCTCACAGACGCGGTCACCTCCATTCTCTCAGCGGCCGTCAGCACATCAGGGTGCACGCAGGCAGCACTGTCTCCTTGTGACTCAGGGATCCCCCCGGTCATCCAGCAGCTCGAGCCCGACTCAGAAGCCGGTCGTGTCGAATCAGCGCTGCGCGGAACCTCCTCCTCAATAGGATCTTTATACGCCGATCGTCCGATAAGCACCCCGGTCCTCTCCTCTTCAAACTCTGAATCCGCAGGCATCTGGCCAACCGTCAATACGGTCAGTAGTCGACGCCAAGAACCGCATAAAAGTGGTTTTCCCTCCTCCTCCGGCCTCCACTTCAAGCACCGTTCCATGTCTGCAAACATCGCCTCCATTCCGCTCACCGGGGGGGGGGCGCTCCCAGTCCTGCCACTCCATACACTCCCGTTCCCATCTCATCAAGGGGACCTCAGTCACGGTCGGAAGATGGGGGCCCTCCATCTTCACTGCTTGCGACCAACGAGCGCCCGACACAGGGGGAAGCTGGAGACCCGGCAGGCAATACAGGGTAGGCTGCAAAATGGCTGACAGCCGACCAGGCCCGAAAATAAAACCACAGAAAATCTCAGCTGCACCCCGGGGGGGGGGACAGAAACGGGCCCCGGAGCAATCCAAGTAGTAGCCAGCCCCGCAGGAACTCCAGTATAGGGTTTTCTAGGTGGAAACTCCAGTAAAAGTTGCTGAAATCATGAAAGTCTTGCGGAGCTCCACCAGAGCACGTCTGCTTCCATTATTTTGCCATTTTGCCAAGCTTAACATGTATAACTTGGAAGAAAGACGAGACAGAGGAGATATGATAGAAACATTTAGACACGTAAAGGGAATCCACAAGGTAGAGGAAGGGAGTATATTTAAAAGGAAACAAAGTAGCAAAACAAGAGGACTAGCAGGGTTATTCAGAGAGAGGTGAAAATCAGGAGAATGGCTGGAGAATGGAAAATTCTAGGTCAAAATAGCCAAACCAGAAAAATTCTCCCATTTATCTCACTTTCCAAATCGGCTATTTTGACCTAGAATTTTCCATTCTCCAGTCATTCTCCTGCTTTTCACCTCTCTTTGAATAACCCTGATAGTCTTAGATTAGAGAAACAAAGGTTTCATTTATTCATAAAGTATTGTACCAGGAAGTATACCTTGAGATTTCTCTCCTTTTCATGTATTTCCTGGGTTCAAGAACATTGAATTGTTACAGTCGTTACAGAAATACAAAGTAATAAATGCAAGATATTAAAAACACAAATATACAGATTAACAGAAAATAAATATGTAGGAAATATAGTGACTATGTTACATGTTTACAGGTGCAATCCGTATTGAGGTATGTTAATAGGGATCTCTTAAGTGACTTTAGACTGGGGGAAGATTTGATGGTGTCTGGGAGGTCATTCCATATTTGCGGTCCGCTGTAGGAAAATGAGGAACGAGCCACTTTCTTTTTGTATTGTGGCACTGCAAGGGAGGTGCAGGTTCTGGATCAGAGGTTATAGGATGAGGGAACTATGGGAAGGGAAGTAGGGAGGTAGTTTCCCAGAAAAACTGTTAAACACCAGAGGCACTATTATGATCTAAACGCTAATGTTAGCGCTCACCTGAGTGAGCATTGGTGGCCCTAGCGAGGGCGCACTATAATACAATCCAAACACTAACAGTTAAAAAACCCGTTAGTGATTTGGATGTTGCGCTTTTCAGTGCGATGTTACTGTACTTTGCGATCCCTATGCTTAACATGAGGAGCGCAAAGTGTTAATTAGCATTAGTATTACATTATACTAACGTTAATAACCGTCCGGCTGCGGTTAAACCTGACAGTTAACCTGGAACTAACGGATTCCGCTGCTGCAGAATCCATCAGCACCAACCAAAAATCCCCCCCAAAATAATCACATACTCACCTTCCATCCCGCGGCGAGAATGACGGCTCCAACCGCCTCCTCTGTCTGCCAGGAGCAGAGAGAGAGAGACTGGGGGAAAAAGTCCCTCAGTCTCCCTCTGCGGATCACTACGCTGACCTGTCGGATCTCTCGAGGCGAGAGCTGGAAGGTCATGTGACTGGCCACATCTGCCTCAATGGAGTCCTATGGACTGCCGCGTGTATCCCGGGGCTTAGAGCCAGATTACAATGCAGGCAGCTTTTGTAGCGCCTGCATCGTAATATTACGCTAAAATGGGGACGCAAAGGAGAAACCTGCAGGTGCAGATTTTTCTCCTCTGCGTTCCCATTTTAGCGTTCACATCGTAATATGGCCCCAGGTTGGAAAGGTGAAGGGTACGTCTGGATTCCAGTGATGGCCAGTTTTAAGGTAACATCAGAAAGCATTATTTTACTGAGAGGGTGGTGGATACATGGAACAGTCTTCCAGTAGAAGTGGTAGAGGCTAAAACAGTGATTGAATTTAAGCAGGCATGGGATAGGCATAAGGCTATCCTAAACAAAAGATAAATCCAGGTAAAGTATCCATGTAATTGGGCAGACTAGATGGGCCGAAAGGTTCTTATCTGCCAACATATTCTATGTTTCTATGACACAGAGAAGGGTAACGTGTGCAAATTCAATAATGGCAGCTCCCTTGTGTTCCAGTCTCCAGTTATTTTACTCAGGGAGCACTACACATTTATTTGATTGAGCACTTTAAAAGACATCAACCATCAGTAGATTTTGAGAGTCATGTCTTCATGTCAGAATGTTTATGAAAGGAACGTGACAAATTAAACAATAAGTAGAGTTTGAAAATGATTTACAACATGGGTGAAAATAAGAAAAATGTAGTTGACGTGGTACATAGCTATCAAGTAAATACTATTGTTTAATTAGTGGAACATTGATTACTTACAGATGTTGAATTATTAATATACATTTCTGTCAATAATCACATTAAACAAGATGCATCACACTTCCAAAGTTTCCATTTTTCTGTATATACAATTTGTCTTCTTTCAATTACTTTTGCCATTATATAGATATTACTAACGTTGTCATTATATAAAAAATTGCCAGAATTATTTCCTGGTTCTATATGGGCTATACGGTCTTCGAGTAGGTGAATGGAAGTAATGGTAAATATGGACTCATGAGGTCCTGGTGAGGGCCAAGAGGGGTTGGTATGAGACTATGGTGCAGAGGTCAATAGCAAGATGTTGGGTTTGCCATGGAAGCAATAAAAAATCTATGTTTTGTGCATACAGTGTATCTACACATTTTAGTAGAAAAACTGATTGAAATATCTAAAATAAAATATTACAATTATATATATTTAAAAATATACATATATGTGTGCAGATTGTCTAGTAAACCCCTTCACTACCGATAGAGATATCTCGGGCTTCAAAGGCACCATGTTGTGTCCCGATATTGAGATATTTTGGAATGTTGATCTGCAGCCCAAAAGCAAGTGAAATTTGTTTGCTGCAAATTAATTTTGTTTGCTTTTGGGGTGCAGAAGTTGCCCCCAAAGATTTAGCCCTGTGGGCATAATGCCCAAAGAGCTAAAACTGTACAATCAGCTGCTCAAAGCTCTGAAATATCGGGCTGTCAGAAGCTGTCAGCAGCCGATGCAGGAACAAAATAGACCTGCTGCTAAAACCTCTAACTCAATTTTGCAGTAGATGGCGCCATCTACTGGCCAAAAATAGGTTATTTATAGTGCGACATACAATAGGTATAAACTCAAATATTTCTAATTTCATAATTAATTATAAATTATTTTACAAAATAACACTGGTTTCTGACCATGTTTTTTTGGAAAATCACTTGGTAGTGAAGTGGTTGAATAAAAGTACAGCCCCCTAGCAGCAAAATAATCCCACCCTCCACCTGTCACACAATTATTTAGTATATACCTATAATAGGTCATCCTGTCCTTTTCTGATAAATCAGAATTTTATTTATATAGACTCTTCCTGACCAGGTTTACCTCAATTCTGACTTGAGTTCATCATCACTTTTTTTTTTTGCCAATACTCAATTTACTGTGCTTCAAAAATGGGATGCAAACAAAGTATGCTCTTTTTAAACAAGATCCAACCTGCAGAGGTCAAGTCGAGCAGGAACTCATGGGAACGTAGTCCCGTTTAGTCCACATACTGAAAAGCTTCCCTTTAGGCCAGGGTCAGACGAGCGCATTCTGTGCAGACTGTGCATCCGTGCACAACGGACGTACTTTCTGACTGACGACAACGTAGTGGCCACACGGTCCGTTTTTGTGACTGAGTTTTTTTTTGACTGATATAGATGGAAAATAAATTAATATGAAAAACATTTTGTCCGTCAAGATGCTGGACGTAAAAATGCAGGCCGTCTAACTACATTCCATCACTCACACACACAAAGCTATGCAGACATTGCAGACGTGGCGCACTCTGTGCGTCCGTTCTAGCGGTTTTACGTTCTTGCCTAACTTGCATCCGTTGACCGCGTCCGTTGTGCGTTCGCACTTCTGTGCGGATGTACTTCGTGTGTGGGTCTCTATTGATCATAATTGTATGCTACCACAGACGTTAAAATATGCGGCAACACGGACGTGATCAGTGCGCTCGTCTGACACGGGCCTTATAGGTTACTGTTATACTTATTGCAAGTTATAAAGAAAGATATATATGATATTCATGGAAAATAATTAGCATTCCCTTAACCCCTTCCTGGTGAGTTTTATTGTCAATATCACATTTCAATGTGGCCTATGAGTGAGATTAAATGGATTTCTTGCTGGAATGGCATAGGCAGAACACTTGGTGAGTCTCACACTTCTTTATTTTGGACTTGACCATTGCCAGAATGTAATCGTTACAGGGACAGTTTAACCACAATGACCACTGAAGTAGATTTAATTGGTCATGGTGGCAAGAGTGCCCCCCTCTCCTTGGGTTGTCTGCTTTGATAGACTTCCAATTCAGATGTCTCTTGCATTTTGAAAACTGCCAATTTAGTGCTATATTACAATCTCCGTGGAAAAAACACTCGCGCAAAGCCTGATTTTTTGCGCCAAGCGTTAAACTTTTGCGCATGCAAATCACCGCTGGTATTACAATCCTCGCGCGTATTTTCATCCGCCGATCAATAACGCGTGCAAACAGGACGCACCTAACTGCTCCCACAGTACCGTTGCGCGCAAAAATCAGTGTGCGCACTGTTTTTTTCACGCGATTCAGCAAATCAGAATTAAGAACCACAATTATCTCACGTTAAGTTTTTGCGCCTGTCAAAGTCAATCTGAGCATATATGCTGCAGCAATAATAAATGAACACACAACTTCTCCATTTTATTGGTTTGGTATGAGTAGAATGTGTAACTATACTTTGCTGCATTTTTTTTTTGGGCTGGTGTATTTGGGTTAGGCCAGGTCGTTCAGATTTGCCATTAACACCAGCTTTTAGGAGTTGCTAAAATTATGCGTCCAAAGGCTATGCGTTAAATCCTGCGCATAGATTGTAATACCATCCGCATACCAGCGCACATTTGCATTTGCGCTTACAATGTTAAGTATAGGACGCGCAACGTACAGTAAGCTCGCGCAGGTTCACCTGCGGTAGATGATAGTGCGCGTTTGTTGCGCTGACTATGTAATACACCATTCGGAGCAAATGGTTTTACCCCTTGCGTTAATGCTTTTTTGCGCCGGCGCAAACGTTTGCGCGAAGATTGTAATTTAGCCCTTTGTATTTTGTACAGGAATTCACAGCGATCACGTACGGACGTAAGTTACGCAGGTTGCATCGGTTGACTCTGTGCAGAAGCATAGAGAAGGATTTGACTGACAGTCCTACAAACACCAATTGACAGTTGGTCCACGTCTACGCTGCTTCCTTCAGTGAGATGTTGGCTGGCAGAATACCACAAGGGGAGTGTTTATATGATGTGGAGAAAAAGTAGTCTTTTTCACCATATTGTGCCTAGAATGTCTATTTACTATTTCAAAATAGAAAATAAGAAGACAGGACAGACCTCCGAGGCTTCAAAACTCAAACAAAAAGTATTTTTTGCTGTGTTGTCTTTCACAGTTCATTACAACTGTGTGCTTCATCTATGACAGCACCAGCAAACAAACAAAACATAATGGGAAATGAAACCTAACTCGCCTGAGCATTGACTAACAAATAAACATCCCTCTCTACCTTGGGAAAAATAACAAACAAATAACAAGTTTTGCCCACCTTTACTATAGGTTTCCAAGCTGCTCCCAGTCTCAGCGCTTTACTATCTCTCTCCCTGTGTAACCCCCATACAGGAAATATTTATTTACTCTAATTAGAAACAGGTGGGAGAAACCTACAGCAAAATCCAAAAGAGAATAAAAAACAATGCACATTGCCCTCGAGGACTTAGGCTGGGTTCAGATGAGTGTTTTTCAGAGCGGAAGGAACGTCCGTGAGAGAGGATGTTCCTTCCACTCTCACGCCCGTCTGGCCACCTCGCTGAGCTCAGTTAGTGCTGTCCTATGGAGGATTGTGTTTTGCAGCAACGACGAACGCCTGTCCTAACATTTCGGCGGGGAGACTTTCAGCAATTCATGCGCGTGCGACGGACGCTGGGCGTCAAGTCAGTATGGATGCACATAGTGTGCTTGTTTGACCCCAGCCTTAGACATACCACCCCTTTAACCCTTTCACCACCATAACCATGTATACACCATCAGCAGTAGCAGACACAGCAGCCCGGGATTGTGTTAACACGATCTGGGGCTGTGCTGTATGACTGCAAATGAAATTAGTTTGTTACAAACATGATGCCTTTTTGATTTTCTTTCTGTATAATTAATTTAATTAATTAATATGGTTCCTGGCAGTGAATTTTTGGAAAATCACTTGGTAGTAAAGGGGTTAAAAACACAGAGGGAGTATGTCATGCCCCATGATTTAGGATTTATTGTATATTTTTCTGTTTTGTGTTGAATCTGCCTTTGCTGATTATATTCTATTGATTTCATAGCTATTTTGTCCCTGCTGGGTTTCCTTAGCCTTGCTACTTTCAGCTAGTTTCCACCCCTTTGCTCAGTGTCTTGTTCTAGTTACTTCCTGGTCACATAGCAGCCATTCTGTGCTCTCTGCTGGACTGAAACTAATGTCTTTTACCTGCATTGCTGTACAATATAACAAGATTGTCAGTCTGATCATTAAAGTCTTCAACTGGATTTATCCTTCTACTTGTCAGTTTTGCTGAGTTGTGACTATCTGTGGATCTTCATTGTGTGAGTAATGGTCAAATACAGACTTAGCTAGTCTAAAGCACCACCACACCTCACAGCCTTGTTAGGAAACAGAATAGAATATATACATCCTTGTAAATCCATCCCTTTACCGTATCACAATATTTAATATTTTTTGCGTAATTATTAGTTATGTATTTGTCTGTATGTTAACTTTTGAATTCATATAAAGAATACATTCCTCATTCCAAGAGACTTCCTCATCTTCAGGCCAGGACATATCATTCTTCAGTGTTACTTTACGGTGTTATAACAAAACAATAATATCAATCGAATCCAGTTAAAAGTGCTTGTTTCTATTGATCTGTGTGTAACAGAATTTGGCCGTTCGCCACAATTTAAAAGAAGTAACACTTACAGACAGCAGCTATGTCTGTACATGCAATGATCTGAGCGTGTGCACCTATTAAAAACCAAACCTGACACTTGCTTCCTATAAAAAAGGGCAACATGACAAAGCCCTATGTTTAAAAGCACAAAAACACATTTTTCACGATAGATTCCAATTACATGTTACATCATTTTAAGTTATATGTCAGTTGTGAAATGGAAGATGTTTCTGTTTGGAGACTAATGCACTTCCCAAGCAGCTGAGGACATTAACCCTGGCATTTCTGTGACAGCCTTAAAATAGTTGGGGAATTCTGTTGATACTCTCATAACAAGAGTCAAAAGTGTATCATACGTAGTACAATCCAATTATTAAATATTGACACATCATTACATAGATTGACATCAAACCAAAATAGATTTGAAAATATGAGGTTTTAAATCTGACTTATAAAATAATGTGTTCAGATTCATCACAGGCGAATGGACTAAAAATAGTTGAAATGGGCTCAACACATCTAGCTGGAAAGCAAATACTCATTATTTATGTCAAAATCATTACTTTATAGATCAACAGCGAACATGAAGCTGCTCATTTGATGAAGAAATACATTTCCTGTGATACATATCATGATACGTAGGATGACTGATGAACACTATGTGGCTCGTATCACCTCTATAGCTTGAATGAAAACTGTGCTTTTATACTATAAGTACACGCAAATTAAGCTTGCCGCCCTAAAATCCTGTGTTTGATGGTTGAAGAAGTAATCATTTTAAGTATTATATAAAGTTATTTTCTGAGGTTATTTGTAAACTCTTCACCTATGGCTGACTATTAGACCTTAAAGAATGATATAGTAGAAAATGACTTAAGGAGTTATTCAGAGAGAGACAATCTGGCCCAGAATTGCACCGAACAGTGAATTTCCTCGCACGGTGCAATTTCGTGCCATTTGGCAGAAAGCAGGCAGTTCGCCAAATTTTGGTGAATTGCCAGCAAAAATAAGATGACTGTTCGACACAGCAGTGAAATCTCCATAAAGAAGCAATGGATAATCTATTCAGAGAAAACAGAACAGCAGAGAAATGTCAGTTAAAATACTCTAATGTTCGGTGCTTTCATTTGGCAGGTTTAATCAGGCGAATCCTATATTTCAATGTTAAATATGTTCCTGTCTATATCCAATATCTATTAAACCATTTCTTCTTTTAATCTGCAGCAAAAAGTCTCTTTATTTATTTTTTTAAGGCAATTTTACGGGATTTTTTCAGCAATTGTTTTTCAGATTTTCTATAAATAGCGGTTTTGCTTTTTCTTGTAACAGACATTTTTATTATTATATTATTATAGGACCGCATAGGTTAATTCCAGACATTTTCATCAGGTAGTTTTTTTGCAAACAGCTTTTACATTTTTAAAGTTTCAATCGCTTTATTTAATTTAATTTTTTTATTACCCTATTCATTGGCTTGTCAGCTTTTTCCAGCGGCTGGTCGGTGATGTGCTCGGTGGATCGTTGACTTTTTCCAAGACACATTCTGCGGGTTTACGGTGGCTTATTGGATCAGATCTGATAAGCCGCCAGGACCCATTGAAATTATCAGATCTGATATTTCGGCAGGTGTCAGGAATTTGATTCCCCAAAGTGTCTTTCTGAATAACCTCTTCAGGGTTATTCAAAGAGATCCGAATTGTGGCCGAAAGGTAACAGAACAGTGAAATTCAGCGTACGGTTATCTTTCCTGGCCATTCGGCTATTCAGAGAGCAGGCAGTTTCAGGGAGCTTCCAGGGGGCGACCCAGATCGTTCAAAAAAGTTGCCCATAGTCAGTCGTCCGACTCAGTGGTCAGCCACCATTATTGTAAAATTAATTACAATGATTTTCCAAAAAAAGAAACACTGGTTCCTAACAATTGTTTTCTAGAAAATCTTTTGTTAGTAAAAGGGTTAATACACAAATTAATTTTACATCACATATAGAAAAGCAAAAAAAATGTCATAATATTAAATAGACAGAAGTAGTTAAGTACTCTGCTCTTACTTCTGCTATGACACTTTCGTATACTAAAATATTATCCTCAAAAAATACCATTGCCCTTCACATGACCTTGAATTCCAATTTACATTTTTTTTTTTCAAATAACAAGAATGGGAGTTGTAGTAGTTTATCGTCTCTTCTTAAGCATGCGGCTTATTTTATCTTTTGTTCTGAGGCAAAGCTTACAAAGCCCTATAACACATTTTCAGTTCGTCGTGTAGATTTGTTTCCCACAGAGGGGAAAAAAAGTTAAAAAAAAACCTGAAAACAGCTTACGAGTTACATTTTCTATCAAAGTGATTAAAACAATATTGGTTCTCACGGAAATACTGCATCATAAGTATCCTGAAATTAGCTAGATAGAGTTTGACATTTCTCTCTAATCAAGAAGAAATATAAAAACCTTTATGAATGTAACAAGGGGAAATTGAATAGATGCGTATAAATTATGTTCTCCATTTGATCTAATAACTTGCGTTATATTACAAGCTAATGCTATCAGTTTGTTAGAAAGTAGCATGTCCAAGGTATTTGGTGACAGCAGGTTGCTCCATTTTCATTTTATAACACAGGAAGCTTAGTCTAATAGCATTATGCCTGTAGTCTCTAGGGGTTTTAAGCAAAAATCTTTCACTTAAATAAACATCTTTTACTTTGTAGAAGCATTCGTTCAAATGAATAATGAAACAGCTATTTCTGGAACACTGTGTTATTACCTAGGGCAGAGATCCAATACGGATAAAGTTCTTTTGTCAGAAGCGCATCATCTATTTCATATAAGAAACATTTCAGCACATCAGTCACATCTTCCAGTTGATGCTTTCCGACTTTTAGTTTAATGCTCCGTGCATCCTTTCTAAAATCTTCCAGCAATTCTCTTACATTCTCCGGGTTTCCCTTCTTCAGATAAAGAGATTTGCTTCCCAAACCTTAATATAAGAAGACATTAAAATAAACATGTCTGGCCGAATTAGAATAATGTATGCTTAAAGAACATATTTTAAGGCGCACATAATCTGCTTTGTAAATGACAGGGTTTAAACAGATAAATTATGGCTTCAGTCAGAGCATGTTTTTTTTTTCAAAACAAAATGCATAGCAGCAAAATGTGAAAGGAAACAAGATAAACAAACTATTTACAAAGCATATATATACATAATGTGCTTCAGAATACATTGGACGTAGCATAATAATAAAGGGTGAAATGAAGATGTAGGCGAACACACGTTTATTCAGATTGACAGGTACATTTTTATCTATTTGTCTGCCTATACAGCTATTTCTAGATCTGATTTTCTTTGTCTTATCTATATATTCATCAAGCTATCTGTGGGATTATTTGTTTAGGAATTTTACAATAATATTTTTTATCTTTGGCAGACAGCCCAAAAATAGCGGAATTACCAGGATTTCTGCATTGATTACCCATACAATGTTCTCTGATCCTCACCGAAGTCACAATTCCAGATAAATAGAATCTGAACAAACTAATAAAACACAAACAGTTGTACATTTTATACTTTTATTGAAAGTATCGAGCAGGGAACAAGTCTTACAAAAATAATTGTGGGACCTTACCAAGATTTCTGCTTCCCATTTAACCAAATATTTCTCACTTAAACAACCAACACCCACAGCCATGTTTTATATTAAAATATTAATTAATTAGAGAGCGATATATATATATATATAACTTTAAGGCTAGGGTCAGACGAACGCGTTCTGTGCGGACTGTGCGTTCGTGCACAATGGACGTGCTTTCTGACTGATGACAAGGTAGTGGCCACACGGTCTGTTTTTGTGACTGATGTTTTTTTTTGTCTGATGTAGATGGGAAATAAAATTAATATGAAAAAACATTTTGTCCGTCAAAAATGCTGGACGTCAAAAATGCAGTCCGTCTGACTACGTTCCATCTCTCACACACAAAGCTATGTGGACATTGCAGACGTGGCGCACTCCGCACGTCCGTTCTAGCGTTTTACATTCTTGCCTAACTTGCATCTGTTTGCCGCGTCCGTTGTGTGTGTCGCACTTCTGTGCGGATGTACTTCGTGTGTGGGTCTCTATTGATCAGAATTGTATGCTACCTCGGACGTTAAAATGTGCGGCAACACGGACGTGAACACTGTGCTCGTGTGACCCGAGCCTAAGGGGAAATGTACAAAAAAAAACTATATTTATGGTGACTTAACATGGAAGCATTTGATTGAACACAAATTAAAGCTTTAAAATGTGTTGGATCAAAGGAGTTCCCCCTGCAAAAATTAGTGGAGGAACTGTGATACCACCCATTCCTCCCTGACTTAACTCTTGGTATTGAGTGATCATGCAAATAAATACTGAACAAAAATAATATTCATGAAACCACAGTTGTCTAAAAACCACCGTTGATAAACAACACCTGTATATATTCCAAAATGCTTCTGGGAAATATGCCATGGGCAGCTGAAACAAATGTTGAACTTTTTTTTTTACAAAAATGTTAAACACTATGGTCCCTATTACATGCTTCGCGCAGCGCATTTTTTTTTTTGCGCATGCAAAAAAAAGTTATTGCGCGAAAATTAACACGCCATTCTGATCCCAGCGCATTTTTTCAGCCTTCATGTGTTTTCATGCGCAAATCCGACACGCAAATTTGTGCGCAAATGAACGTTGCGTGCAGGAATCGGTGGGCAGACAGTTTTTTCACAGGATTCAGCCAATCAGAATTAAGAACCACCATTTTCTAAAGTTAGGTTGTTGCGCCTGTCAAAGTCAATCTGCGTATATGTGCTGCAGCAAAAAAAATTGACAAATTATTATGTATTTTTTATGTCTGGGTATGTGTAGAATGTGTAACTGTACTGTGCTGTATTTTTTTTTATTGCTGAGTTATTTCGTTTCGGCCACAACTATCACATTTGCAGTTAACACCATGTTTTCAAAGACGTTACAAAAATTCGCACAAACGTCGCTCGTACGACTTTGCGCGAAGATTGTAATACCATCCGCACTAACGCATTTGCACTCACAATGTTAAGTATATGATGCGCGTACGAACTTGCACTCGCGCTGAGTTCGCGCAGGGTCAATCACGGTAGACGATAACGCGCATCGTTTGGGCGAACATCATACTATGATGTTCCGCGCAAATGGTTTTGTCCTCGCGCAAATGCGCATTTGCGTGCACGCAAATGCGCAGCGCGAAGCGTTTAATAGGGGCCTATAGGGGTTATTCACAAAATGGTAATGGTCACTGTTGTTGAAACTACGGTGCGCATCGGACTTCCACAAATGAAAAATTCAATATAGTTAGGTGAATATACAGCAAGCAATGCTGAACAATGGTACCACCATTATTCACATGTAAAACGAGTAAACTATGGCTGTTCTGCATCTACCATTGTTCTGTTCTTGTTTGCAACAAGAAATAATGCTACATTGATTAACATTAACTCTGGTAAAATCCCTGTTAAGTATGTTTGACAACTTTAGCAGAATTGTGCTGAAATACGGTGGTATTCACCATAGGTTCCCCATTCTTCACCATCATAGTTCCCTGTAGTTAAGCCCCATTCTTTCATTGGAAGTATGGTGGTTAGTGAATATCTTACAAGATGTGGAGGAAAAGGAACACTGCATACCTACAACATAACTTCAAACAAATGTCAACCAGGGTGGATGGTGAATTTAAAAGAGTAGGAAGAAGAAATTTCACAAAATATCGTCAGGGCAGCAGACCTCAAACTCAAGCTTAAGAATGGTTGGGTGTTGCAACATGACAGTGATCCAAAGGCGCACATGTAAATCAGTCTAAACGGACCAAGATTTGTCTTTTGGAAACCATTTGAGATGCTTTGGCAAAACTAAGCGTACATTGTGCAATCAAGACATCCCAGTAAAACTGATGAATTGAAACAGATTTGTTGGGAGGAAAGGTCCAAAAGTCATCCTCAATGTGTGCATGTCTTAAAAGCAGCTACAGAAAATGTTGGACTGGAATGGAAGGTGATGTTGCTATAGGTCGCTACAAGTTACTTAATTCAAGGGTTCACTTATTCATTCCAGCCTGCCCTGTGAAGTCTCAACATCTTCTAATTTGAAAAGTATTGTCTGTGTTCAATTGGTATAGTCAGATTATGTTTGTCTTTCATTGTGACTAAGATGAGACTCGAGTTATTGGAGTCATCATGCAAAGGCAAAATTATTAGGATATTGGCAATGTTTCAGGCTAGCGTCAGACGAACGTAGTCATCACGTCTGTGTCGCCGCACAGTTTAACGTTTGTCGTAGCATTGATTTGTAATCAATAGAGACCAACACACGAAGTACGTGTGCAACGAAGTGCGCACGCACCACGCAGGTGGCAATGGATGCCATTTAGGCCTCGACGTAAAAGCGCTATGACGGACGCCCAGAGTGCGCTGATACCGCGTAGTGGCCTGTGTGCGTGATGGGGCAACGTCAGACGCAGCACATTTGCGACGTCCATCACGTTGACACTCAAGTTTTTTTGGTCTGGCTGACTGTACCTGTCTTTTAGTTTTAATTAATTTTGTTTCCCATATTTCTCTTTTTTTTCTACATCTGTTAAAAAAAATGGACCGTGTGGTGTCTACAGTATCCTCCGTCAGTACGTCTGTCCGTTATGCACGCACGCAGAGTGCCGCTCAGACTGCGTTCGTCTGACATTAGCCTCAGATGACTCTGCAGACCTTTATCAAGGGGCTTCAAAAGTGCTGAAGAGTCGGCTGAAACATTGCCAACATCCTGATACGTTTTGCCTTTGCGTGATGGGAGTACATGGATTCAGTGTTGCTTTTTAGAAAACATTAATAGTGTTATTTAGAGAGAGCCGATCTGGCCCTGAAATGTAACCGGACACTGAAATTCAGCGTATGGTTACATTTCCTGGCCATTCAGCTATTCTGAGAGCAGGTGAATTGCCTGCACATACGGTGCCTGTTCCAGGGCAGTGAAATCCCCATAGAGAAGCAATGCTTCGTCTATTCAGAGAACTAAAAACAGCAGGGAAAAGTTGCCGAAGTGCCCTGCTGTTTGGTGGTTTCATGCGACAGGTTTATTCAGGCGAATCCCATAGGCTTTAATGTTAAAAATAGTTTTAATTCAATATCTCATAAACCATTTATTATTTTACTCTGCAGTAAAAAGTCTCTTTATTTTTTTATTTTTTAGGATCTTTTAGGCATTTTATGGGATTTTTGTCAAAGTTTTTTTTTTTTTTAATCGTTTTTCATTTTTCTGTAACAGACCTTTTTATTATCATTCATATCATCTTATATGTAAATTCCAGACATTTTCATTCAGTAGTTTTTTTTCAAACAGAGTTTCAAATTTCAAACTTTCAAGCTGTTTTTTTTTTTCACCTTGTTCGGCTGCTAGTCAGCTTTTTCTGGCGGCTGCTCTGCGCTGTGATCGCCAGCTGGTCGGATTTTTCCAACGTGTTCGAGTAGGTTTTTGCAGCGGTTTCGGTTTTCGGTGAGTGTTCAGTGAGTATTCGGTGAGTGTTTGCGGCGAGTGTTCTGTGGGTTTGCGGTGAGTTTTCCCTGCACTACGGGGGCCCTGCTTGCTGAATACACCGCAGGGTCGGTGAACTAGGAATCGCCGAATCGCCCGAAGTGCGGGGAATGAAAAGTCACCGAACGTGCGGTGACTTTTCAGATCTCTTTGAATAACCATGTAAGATGAGCTGGAAACGTAGGCACTCATGAGCACCCTTCAAGACATATGTGTTTTCCTTACTAGGAACAAATTACTATGTTCATAGCTAATTTTGTTGTTGCTAGATGAAGGTCTGAGCACATTTTATGAGTAGCCAAAGCAGAAATTTGGATTGTTCCAAAGGGTTCACAAACTTTCATAATCCTGTAAATGGGATCGACAATATATACATACAGTATATATATATTATTGCAGAAGCCACTTGCACATCACAGCAATTCAATGAATTGCATCCCAGAGCTCCTGTGCCTCATTCCCATATGCAGCAAGGAATACTGGGTAGGATATGCAAATGACATATGTCTCACTTTTATGCATCCCGGGCCTTTTAATACACAGAACCCTAAAATCAATGTTTTCTAGCAGAGATCAGGTTTATGCAACTGGTCAAAGCCACTCCTAGGACACCGCTGTTTCGGGTTGGTTGGACCCTCATCAGCTAGGAGCTAGGCATGATGACCAGTTGCAGTGGATGCTTGTACTCGTAGGGTAAATTAGTGCTTAAAAGGGTTGTGGTGGAGGACAAAAAGTAAGATAAAAAGCCTCCACGCTATAATTAGTTATGTTTATTATTGCAGAAGCCACCTGCACCTCACAGCAATTCAATGAATTGCATCCCAGAGCTTCTGTGCCACATTTCCCATATGCAGCAAGGAATTCTGGGTAGGATATGCAATTGACATCTGTCTCACTTTTATGCATCCCAGGTCTGTTATTACACAGAACCCTAAATTCAAATGCTATGCCACACTGTGGCTTTCTAGCAGAGATAAGGTTTATGTAACTGGCCAAAGCTACTCCTAGGACAGCGCTGTTTCGGGTTTGTTGAAACCTCATCAGCTAGGACCTAGGCATGATGACCAGTTGCAGTGGATATACAGTATATAATCCATGATCCGTGCACAGCCCTGCAGTCACCACACATGCTCCAGTGCTGGAACCAGGTTCATCCACACAATATCTCTCAATGTTCTGCCACTCAGAGACTTATTAAGAAAGAATAAATGAATGTCAATGTTTCAGTCCAGACTTGTCTTGAGAAATATCCGGTATGGTACTGAAACGTTGACGTTAATAAATGTATTCTTTCTTAATAAGTCTCTGAGTTGCGGAACATCGAGAGATATTATATTATATAGAATATATATCCTAATTAATAATATGTAAGGATAATATCAGGCTTGGGTATATATGTTGATTTTATCAAATGCTTAATATTCATATATATCATAAATACACATATTTAAAACTGCTTACAAATATCTAATATAATTCAGATACAATCTGCTGAACATGAAGTCTGTATTACCTACCATACTGTGTAACAAATGCTATGCAGCTGTTCACTATAATAGGAATGTTGTTTTTGCTGAGCTGCTGATCTTGTAGCCTATTACCATCTGTACCTGCTGCTTTTTCAATTGCAGAATGCCAGATCATGAAATCTAGCATTGTATGTCCATGGATATATAATGTCCTGCAAAGAGTGAACGAGAACAAAATAATATTTGCACAAGCAGTTCCTTATAATATAATTAATAATTTATAATACATTACAAAAAGCTCTTAACATTAACCTTTTGATTATCACATGTGTACATATACAGCCTAATTCTAAATCATTTTACTGGGATCCCTAGCTAAGGGTTCGATTTCAATATTCCAGACAATTTTTTATTTTTTGTTTTCTTTTTTGTTTTCTTTTTTGTTTCTTTATCTAAGATATCAGCTGCTTGTGGTTGATATTTTTAAAAAAAATATATATCGGCTAATTTAACTGAAAAAATTCATCCAAAGCTGATATTCTAAAAATATCGATGGTCTGAAAAAGGCTGGCCAGTAAAACACCCTAAAAACTTTATTTTCTGCCATTACAGTACAGATTTTGCTCTTAAACATGACCATTAGAAAAACATGATGTTAAAAAAAACATTTTGGTCTTGTTCCCTATTTTTCTGCTTGAAAATCCATTTATAAACACCTTTCAGCAGCTGAAACCTTTTTCAGAAATTGTCAAACTGATAAATTTGAGATGAATATTTCCACTGAAATGTGTAGCCTCCAGAGCCGATATTTGAGATGAATATTTTTTGGGAATCGAAATGCCAGTAAGTCAAATTTTGTATTTCCCAAACTAAAAAAATGACCAAAAATGGAGCGAAATAAGGTACAAATCTTGGCTATCAGGTCGAATTAAATCGAGGCAGATTGTATATTTAATAAAAATAGAATTTTGGAACCTGTCAAATTATTACATGGGATCAATGAAATAACATATTTCAGTACTGTATAATGTTCATTTTATTAAAGAGACTCTCTAGCCATCATGACATCGTATGTGAATGTAAGTGAATTGAAAGACATCTGGTTGGCTGTGTGTACTCTAATTGCACATGTGCTTATCATTAGGGGACAGCACCATGAGTCTTCCTGCAGCAGGTGCTGTCCAGCAGAAAAAAAGACTGTAGTTCTGGAAAGAAGATATGTTTTAACTCAATCTAGACTAAAAATAAGGGTGGGAGACCAGGGTTAGTTAATCATGACCGCCACTCAACCTTACCCCCCCCCCCCCCACACACACACACACATCAATGTATCCTACAGTCTCCCTTTAAACATGATAGCATGTGTTGGATTATGATTTATTGCTCCTGCTTACTTTACAGTATTTTTCCAGCTAGATATACAATACCTGCTATACTTGCACTGATTCATAATTGGGTAATGCTTTGATAGGGGGTCGAACATAAAGTGAAACATTGAATTTGGGTAAAATAATGTCTCTAAGTTGTTCTAGCGGTATCAAAAACATGGGGCTAAATTCACGGGTCCTTACTCTATGGTTGCCATAACAGGGAGCCAATAAAGGGAAGAAAAAAACCCCAACGTGAGCCGTTATCACTTACCAGCTCCCTATTATAGTATCTATTCTGACCCAGTTGCTGTATTAGAGATTAGAGATGGAATAAAAGGGAGCAGCAATCCAATACTGGGAACGCCACAAAAGCATTGCCACTGGTTTCAGCTTCTGGGGTCCAAAGGACTCCGGCGAGCCAAGCTCAAACCTGCCACATACTCTCTCACAGAGGGTTCACTTAGGAATTGTGAAAGACTGAGAACTATTGGTCCCCAGTCTTTCATTGCTCACTGCCAGAGTAAGCAGTGGACCGTGCCGCCTTCTGCATAGCAGGGTGAGAGTTAAGTAAGGGATTTTGTGGGGGTTTACTGTAATATGTGCGTGTAAGTGATTTTGCAAAAGCAAAGTTTTTAGCACCAGGTTCTAGGAGTAATACTTGCTCCAGAAAAGATGCATGAGCTACCATGGAGTAGTCGTTGTCCTTCTCATTCAGAAATGCAAATTAATGACTCCAATTCAAAGTATAGATGCCATTAATTTACAGTATGGAGGTGCCACGACCAGGCTGCAAGCCGTGTAAAGGTTCCAGCCAATATCTTAATAGCAAGATCGGAATGGAGTATAAAGTAGAGTGTAAACTTAACCAGACTCTGGTAAACATACCAACTCCTTAACCCCTTCACTACCAATATCGAGATATCTCAGAATTCAAAGGCACCATCTGGTGTCTCGATATTGAGATATCACAATGGGCTGTTCTACAGCTCAAAAGCAAATGAAATTTGTTTGCAGCAAACAAATTTCATTTGATTTTGGTCTGTAGAAGGTGGCCCAAAGTTTAGCCCTGTGGGCATTGTCACGGAACTGCCTCAATCCAGAAGGGCACATGACTTGGCAAAGTGGACGCAGGGTTGCAAATCACTATCCGTCTGCACTAGACCCAGAATAATGACTATGTTGCACACAAGCCTCGCACCCACTTCCCTAGTTGTCACGTAATGACTTCACTCTAGAAGGGCACGTGACTCGGCAAAGTGGACGCAGGGTTTCAAATCACTACCCGTCTGCACTAGACCCAGAATAATGACTTAAGTTTCACACAATCCCTGCACCCACTTCCCATGTAATTTCTCAACACTGCCACCACAGGTCCCCAGATGCCCAATCTCTAAACCAGAATGGACCTGAGACTCTGATTATGCACCCCAAAACAGAAAACAGTTCAAATGACTGACTGCACCGCAACTCACTATTAGTAGATCGTTCCGAGAAACCAACTATACTCCTGTCTCTGTCGGTTAAAAAGGTTTTTCACAGGCATATACATGAATCAAAAAGGTATTATTATTAATAATGACACACACAAGCAGAAAAATAAAAAGGAGATAACAGCAGATTCTAGTTACTTACAATGCAAGCCAAGAGATCAGCTGCCAGGGAGGCTCTGGTAGGAGATGGCAAGTTTTTAAATTTCGATTGACCTCCAAAAAAATAAGCCATGAGCCTGGCTTGGACCAGAGTATTTAAGCCTTGATTCTTAGGCAGACCTCATGGCAGAGGCTGTGTGGTTCGCCCACTTCCTGTTGCTTTGTGGGCATGCTCAGCTCACTTTTTACTTAATTTTAATTCAAAAGTATCATAAAAATTATCAAAAGATAGTTTCTAGCTACAAAGGACATAATTGCTTCTTTTGAAATGCACTTTTGGCCATGGCGGTGTCGCTCCGACTGGCTTTTCCCCTCGATATGGGCTAATTTGAACCCCCCCCCTGCTGAGCAGACCAAATGGGCAATTTTCCCTAGCACGCAGATTACGCTTTGGCTAGGCCTCTTAATTACCTTCTACATCACACCTTCCTTGTTTTCAATGGGGAGCTTAATTGCTTGGTTCAGGAATATTCAAATCTTTGAACTAACTACTTGAGACGCATCACTCAGGCTTCAAAAAGGAACTTAATTGTGTTTCCCATCGGGGGTGAAACCAACAAAAGAACACCACCCCCCTTTCATCCTCAGAAAATCAGGCTTGCCTATGTGGAAGCGTTGTATCTCAATTTATATTCAAGAAATATTAACATTTAATAACGTCATGCAAAACACGACCAGCTATCTCTGTCACAGGCATAATGCCAAAGAGTTAAAACTGTGTAAAATCAGCAAAAATTAATGTCGGACATACGCATTCAGCAAGCTGATACATTGTAGAAGTGGCACCATCTACTGCCAAATATATTAGTACAGTAAAAAAAATCATTGGGAGTATTTTTCAATGTTTCCTTCAATATAATTAATTAAAAACGATTCTTCAAAAAACCACTGGTTTCTGATAATGTTGTTTTTGGAAAATCACTTGGTAGTGAAGTAATTGTATGGGTAATTTCAGAGCTCTGGGAAAACTTACACCCAACTCAGATAGTAACCATGGGAGATTGTCATGTTCCAATGGCTGTGTTCTTTATCCATGCTACATGGATAATGACATCATCTGAAATTTCAACTGAACCAATATAAGCTCTGGTTTTTGAAGACATTTCTCCATAAAAGTCATATTTATTTAAACATTTCCGGTGTTAGGGATCTATAGATGCAGCATGCTAGCACTCTATACCTAGCTATCGCAATCCACTAGCTACACTTAAAGAATTGGGCAAAGAGGAAACATTTCCATATGGTTTTTTGAATTTCAGGTTTCCCACAAAAAATAAAGTCCGGTTTCTTAATATTCTCATGCTTATCTATAAAAATCATGTTAATAAACCATGTATGGCTAGAACTGGCAGCCAATCTATTTACCAAAATACCCTGGAAAAAAGAAGGTAGTTAGCACACGGAATATAAGAAAAGAACTGCCAAAACGGAAAACAAATTAATCCGATGTTAATGTTTTAAAAGTATTTTCTAAGGTAATAAAGAGCAATCATTAAATCTTGAAATACGTTAAGCAAGAAACCTAAAACATTCATTCAAATACAGAACAATTATTTTACTTTCTGGTATTATTGCTGCTGAATCAAGATAATCAACAGAAGATTGTTCTGGGATATTTTTAAGTATTCCATAGGGAATGTATAGAAATGGATAACCGCAACTATAAAAAAAATATAAAAGAAAAGACTAGTGCAAATGTTTTTGGATTAACAATCAAGTAGTTTGGAGAGACACCCAGAGGATCCAAGACAGGGATAGCATATACTGTATGTGCTCCCAGAGATCACCCGTCCAGACACAGGGCTTATTGCCGATGGAAGGATTCTTTGGAATTGATGAGCTATATTTTTAATACAAAAGGCCATCATTTTGACATATAAAAGTACATATATAAATATACCCAGAAAAACAGGTATGTGTGCCTGGGTGACTTCTAGAGGGAAATATGCCAAACAAATACAATAAGGGTAAAAATAAATATTAAAAAAACTATATAGAATGGTGGAGAAAGGACTCCAACATCTGTTCGTCACACTACATCACGCACTGCAAGATGCATTGTATCAATGAAGACACTAATGACCATTTACATGTGATGCATAATCGAAACTAAAGAACCAGATTTAAAGTAATTAAAAGCCAATCATCGTGTATTTAATAAGCACTTAAGTGTAGAGTGGTATATTAATTTTTCAAACAAAAAATAAAAGGGATAATTAGGATAGTATAAATGGACTATTACACAAGTGTCACAGGCAACCTATGGGATTGCTAATTATGAGAAAAATTAGGACTCGTGCCTCATTTTCTGATCCGAGAAATACTTAGGTGCATTTTGGGAAGCATGAGATGCAAGTCAAAGAGTTCTAAGGGAGCTCTCTTTGTTGTGTCAATGAGTGTAAACAAATAATAAAAAACCACCCACAAAAAATGGTGTGGGTGACACAAACGAGAGGAGAGGAGAGGAGAGGTTTAGCAGCAGTGTGATTCATTTTAAGGAAAAATGTTCAATAATGTATTTTAACGAATAAAGTTTTTATTCTAAATTAAATCACATATATACAGACTGATTGTTGTCCGGAAAGTTTATAGAGAAAAATAAGTAAATATTTGTGGGAAACCCATACAAACAATGAGACAGGATATAGCTATGAAAGTGAAGGTTTAGTCCTTTTAAATTGATGGGTGGAATGTGTATCACTTAATTCTTCGACTAGTTACCTGCCCTATCAAGAGAGAGATACATTTGGCAGACTAGCAGATTCTTGCTGTAGGATTGTATACTTTAACCCCTTCAATGCTGGACCATTTCAGCCCTGTGTGCTGAGCTGATTTTTACCATTTGTGCTTGTCATGTTTAAACGCAATTTGAAGTCACATTTTATTATACAACCCAGACAAATTATATATCCTTTTTTTTGGCAGACTCGGCAGATTCATAATATATCATTATTATATGTAGACATCATGTTCTGCCAGAGTTCTACAACAAAAAATGAATTTCCAGTCATCTACAGCAGTGGTCCCCAACCCAGGCCCTCAGGGCCCACTAACAGGCCAGGTTTGCCAGATATCTGAAGCACAGCACAGGTGTTATGATTTGCTGCTCAGTGATTGCAGGATTCAGTCTGCATTTCCCCAAGGTGATCTGCAAAATCTGGCCTGTTAGTGGGCCCTGAGGGCCTGGGTTGGGGACCACTGATCTACAGAGTGCAAAATTATATTTTTCATATTTTATCATCCAAGCCTTTGCGGTTATATATTATATGGGATATAAAAAAAATTGGAACTGAGAACACATTACTTGACTTTAGTGATTTTAGTTAAAACTGAAAACAAAATGGTTAGTACAGCAACATTGTTCACATTATAATTTAAATGGGAACAATAGTGCTGCATTAATTTAAAAAAAAGGATTTTTTTAAATTACATTTTTTTTATTATTATTATTTTTTATTTCCAGTGATACCAAACATGATCCTCTAGCTGCCACCGATCAGGAGATATGGGGGTCCAAAGGACCCCCTTATCTCCACCATAGGGAAACCCCTTGGCAGCTAGGGGTTATTTCTCTAACTGATGTCATCTCGCCATAGTGTCTGTTGCAGGATCACATAGGCCAGGCGGAAGGGCATTTGTACTCTGTGTCTTCCTTCATATTGTTGTTAATCAGCAAAATGTGATTTGCAAACACTAGCAGCTCATTAGGACTAGGGGGTGACAAGGGTTGTGTGAATAGTAAGATGATGGTCAGTTTAACTCCTTCACTTTGACCATTTTGTGCTCATCATGTATAAACACAATTTGAAGTCATGTTTTATTGTAGGACCCGGACATTTTATATATTCTTATTTTCAGTAGACTTGACAGATTCAAAATATATCATTATTTTGTGTATACTTCATGTCCCATCTGAATGCTACAGCAAAAATGTAAAAAAAAATGCAGATTTCAAATATTTACAGAGTGGAAAATTCTTTTTTTTTCATATTTTATCATCCAAACCTTTGGGGTGTTATATTCTATGTGGCACTCTTGTTAAAAAATAAATTAGAAATGGGAATAAAAATTTCTTCATATATATTGGAGGATTGTGTTTTGTGAATAATATGACTAATAAAACAATGACCTGGCTCCCTGCATGGAAAATGTGAAGTTGAGTAATGGAGGCATTATTGCTCATTTTACACGTGACAAATGGACAATGCCATTGCTTTGGGGGGGAAAATTAATTAATCCCTGCCTGCGGATAACATGTGGCGGAAGTCCTCATGCGCTACCGCTATTTGTGGGCCTCCCGGTGCACTGACATCATCGCGCCGAGCCGGCACCCCTGGCTGAGTGCCTGAGAGGGAGGGAGGGAGGGTCGTCCTTTGAACCCCTCTCCCTCCTGATCGTGAGCTGTCAAAAAAGAAAGAGAGAGGTGTCACTAAAAAAGTCAGTGTCTGACATTTCCAGGGATGCAGACTTGTCTTGGAGGTGGCTGACATTTTGGATGTCAGCCAAGCCTCTGGGGCCTCCCCCTGCCCAATGACGTCATCGCACAGGGACGCGGTGATGGTAGTTGGCAGTTAAGCCCCTACCTTCCAAGAGATTTCCCTATGAAAAATCCTATGGTGGAGATAAAGGGGTCCTCCACATGTCAGCTGCCGCCAAGGGGTTAAATGGACTCCTATTATGCCCCTACTGCAGGAGGGAATATCGCCGGTGCAGCAGACTATCGGAAGACAGCTAGGCGCGCTGGGGTTTGTTGACGGTAGGCAGAAACGTCATGTGGTGCCAATACTCGGCTGCTGACGCCTATCCATTTTGTGCAAATTAATATTTAATCAGCAGGCATCACTAGACTGTTGTTACTAATATTCTGTGTCGTTAGAGAATTGGAGGTTAAAACTTTCCTGGCATTAGTATATGTTGTGGACAGAAATGTATATATTCGCTTTTATAATATTCAAAGGCTTAGAAAGAGGCCTAGAAAAATGCTCATTTGAGTGGTTTAAATGGTTAATCAGGATTTATGAATAAAATGCATATTATTGTTTAACACGCTATCTTAGCTGATTGTTTTGTACGCACATGTAGTCTCTTTTTCCAAGAATCAAGAGGAGAATATTTTGGAACATCTTGGAACGTCCTGTAACAAACGTCCTTGATGGCTAAAGGGACAGCCGAAGACGCTGTTGTTTATTTTCTTTAACTGTTATTAAACAAGGTCTGTAATTTCACAATATTAATGACGAATAGAATGTTGGGCAACAGCCTGTTTTCGTTACATGCGAAGTTGCATAAAAAAGCCTTGTAAATTGTCAATAAAGGGCAGAGAAGTCATTGGCTTGAAAGCCACATAGACGTATTCCTTGTCTGTGTGATTTCTTTATGCGCGCATATATCTGATTTCTCCACCGAATTAGAACAGAAACTAGCATCCGAGGACGGACTCCATTGTCCACTGCACTATAACAAAAGTTTTATGTCTCACCATGCTGAAGGGACATTCTACTCATCCTGACCACTTTATTTTTTTTAAATGTCAGGATTTGAGGAGTACCCCCCTCCCTACTGCCCCAAGCTTGCAGAAATGCTGGGTGAAGTGAGTTTTCTGCACCCCTCCAGCTTCACCAGCAACCGGGATTTTGAATTTCCAGGCTGTCCATCACCAGATCAGTCACTAGGGATGTCAACACACATAAAGCATACCAATGACATCCTCTATGAGACCAATTCCAATGGCAAGATGTCTCATAGAGGCAGCCAATGGATTGGATCTGCGCATGTATGTGAAACTCCGATCTATCCTTCTGCGCAGACTCTACAGAAATTGCATATGTACAGTGCACAAGTCACGCAGCAGTGTGCAATTTGCGGTTCTTATGCTACTCAGGTCGCGTAGGAACTGAAATTTTGCAGAAATTTTTTGGGAATTATGGATTTGGGAGTTATTGAGACAAAGAGGAGGAACTGCCCCCAGTGAGGGACATAAGGTGAGGATATTCAACTACAATAAAAATTTAAAAAAATAATTGGGCAGAGGCTGTCAGCAGCACCTGCCCAATTATTTAAGGGCAAACAAAGGGACACTCTATTTTGAACCGATCATCCCTTTAAATTTCCAAAGCTGAAAACTGAATTAAATTGCTTTTTTAAAATCGGTCGACCCTACAAACATATGTGTGGATAAATGGAAATACTGTATAATTGTGGCTGAATGTAATTGAGTATTTTATTAACATCAGTAGCAGCTACCGTCAACATGACCTGTAGGTCCATTTGGGTTTCAACATGTAGAAAACAGTGTGTTGGATTTGTGTAAAGGCAGACTGAAAGACACGAGACAAGGTATGGCAAGCAGAAATCACTGAAGTGAAAAGCAAAACATGCACGAGCTGATATAAGGTCAATAAACAGCAATGATAGAAAATAATAGTTGTCAAAGTAAACAATCACATAGTTGTGCCGAGACCTCTACATCATCTAGACAAACACGGGTAGAACATAGCAAGGACAGTGAACAGAAAATGTCAAAGATAGATTTCTCATTTTTCGAGTTACAGTATATAGATGGTTAGTTTCTTCATTCTTTGGGAGTGTTTGGTTTTACAGGGAGTACAGAGCAATAACATGCAGTTATGCTTTTTCTGGTATTATAAATAACCTACCCTACTCTAGTTAGGTACATGCCATGTGTGCTGCTGCTGCTGCTGTGTGTTGATCCCATTGCAACACTTCCACCAGTCGATGCAACATCAGTGAAGCCTCCTCCATTGTCACATATTCTGGTGTTAAAAGAAACTGACATTGCTGTGTGGTCTCCCATCTTCCAATGACCGAGGCGCAGCCGGAGCAAAGACTGGACACTCTGCCTCTTTATTTTCTGATCCTGCCACATTCCGCGGTTCCCATGGACTGGTCAAAGAGGAGGTACTGCAGTGTTTATAAATCCTAAAACATCCATTATGCCTGGTTTTTGATTTTGGTCTGGCTTTACAGACTCTACCTTTCTCTCCTACCCTAGTCCTCAGCTTTGTTATTGGATAAATATACACAGTTCGGGCACCCCTTATCCAGAATTCTAAAATCCGGAAGAGACCAAAAACCTAAAATTTCAGGGCTGTGCAGAATTCAGTGATTCCAAATGAGAGACGCTCTATACCAGTGTTTCCCAAACCTGTCCACGGGACCCTCAACCAGGCCAGATTTTGCAGATCACCTTGGGTAAAAGCAGACTGAATCCTGCCATCACTGAGCAGCAAATCATATCACCCGTGCTGTGCTTCAGATATCTGGAAAACCTGGCGAGGCGGAGGGTCCTGAGGACAGGTTTGGGAAACACTGCTCTATACGGTCGCTGCTGCTCGGGAATGTGGCCTCTGTGTGCGCTGCGGGAGACGACGGCACCTGCTGAGAGCCTCTGGGTGGCATATCCGCGAAGAAACCCTGTAGAGCACTCTCAGTGTGTGTACACTCTGGGAGATGTAGCAGGAAGGAGATTGCGGCTCTCCCACTGCGATCTCCATCCTCTGAAACACCAGATTCTCCCATATCCTGAAATCCGGCTGAGTAATCACATAGCACGATGGGAAAATCTATTTGTAATATGCTGGGTTAATTATTTGTTTTGAAAGAAATAAAGATAATAAATGACCCATTTCTGACCTTATAACCATCCTGTGCTTTTAACTGCTCAGTTACAGGTTTAGCATTGGAATGAAAGAACCTACCTGCATGCTATATAATAAATTTGTTTATCCGCACATTTACAGTGTTAGTACAATCAATTTACATGCTCGTAATTAGAGCTATTTTTTCCGCTTTTCTCCTTGAATTATTATAATAGCCCAAAACAAAGTTGATGTATCGATATATATTAGGCTTTGTTCTGGTGGAATAGCAGCTTATGTGATTAAACACATTTTACTGAACTTGAAGTTAAGCTGTTCATTGATCATCCTCTCTGGTTTACAGTACAAATTCCCGCAAGGATAAATATTGCATCATAATCCTCTACAGTGATGGGGAGATAGCTTCCAGCTTTTAGATTTTCTCATGATTATTGTGGTACACAGCTCTGGAATTTAAAGTGGACCAGACCTACAGAATCTACTTTTACTTTAGCCTAGAAAGGATTTAAACATAAATGCTATTTTTGGTGCAAAATTACAGCAGGTCAAAGGCTGAAGAAAAATATGCATTTACTAGCTTTGCTAGTGTATATTCTGTATATACAGGGTGTCCATAAAGTCTCTTTACAATTTACAAACTGTATTACAAAGGCAAATGAAAAGACAGGTAAGTGAAAATTATTACAAAATGAGACGTATATATTTAAGGTTTTTTTGCCTCATTTAATACACCTCCGTATGGGCACCATTAGTTGCACGAAGCACATCAAGATGATACTCGATTTCTTGCCATGTTCACTGTAGCATACCCTCATCAATGGTGGCAATGGCATCAGTGATCCTCTGCTTTAGATCAATGTGTGGTGTGGGATCATGTGCAACCAAATTATTGGTCCATTTTTCTTCGGCGAGACATCAATTACTGTAAATGTTTACCTTGACCTTTTGACTGAATACGTGACACCACAACTACATGACCTTCAACCAACCATCATTTTCCAAAAAGATGGTGCACCACCACATTGGGACTGCATTTTCGTGGGTTCATAAATGAAACATTTCCAGACCAGTGGATTGGAAGGAGTGGCCCAATTCCCTGTCCACCTCGTTCTCCAGATATCACTCCCCTCGACTTCTTTCTATGGGGTTATGTTAAAAATATCGTATATCGAACAAAGGTACGGGACATCACTAATCTAAAGCAGAGGATCACTGATGTCATTGCCACCATTGATGAGGGTATGCTACAGCGAACATGGCAAGAGATCAAGTACCGTCTTCATGCGCTTCGTGCAACTAATGGTGCCCATATAGAGGTGTATTAAATGAGGAAAAAAAAACTTAAATATATACGTCTCATTTTGTAATAATTTTCACTTATCTGTCTTTTAATTTGCCTTTGTAATAAATTTTTGAAATTGTAAAGAGACTTTCAGGGTTATTCAAAGAGAGGTGAAAACCAGGAGAACTGGCAGGAGAAGAGAACAATCTAGACCAAATAGCCGATTTGGAAAGTGAGATAAATATGCGATTTTTTCTGGTTCGGCTATTTTGACCTAGAATTTTCACTTCTCCAGTCGTTCTCCTGGTTTTCACCTCTCTCTGAATAACCCTGTTTATGAACACCCTGTATATAGATTTTTTTTAAACATCCTTTGCTTTTCCTTTCTGGTTGGAAGAACTTCAATAGTTATCATCAGGATAAATGAATACATATGTAGTTTTTGGAGAAAGTATTTTACCAGGAAGGATACATTGAGATTTCTCTCGTTTTCAAGTATGTCCTGTGTGGCAAGTATGTCCCGTTAGGTGTCTTGCCCAAGGACACTTACTGGAAAGGTGCTCTTGCTGGAATTGAACCCATGTCTCCACAGGCTCTTTCCACGCAAAGCAGTGATGTTACCTCTACTCCACCCAGCCGGTACTGGCTAGATAAAGAAAGTAGGCATCTTAAACCAAACATTATCCTGCTTTGCAATTGCATATATTATTGGGGGAAAGGGGGTTAAATGCACTGTGATGTATAGATTATCAGTCAATGCTGCGCCTGTCAATAAATGATGCCAAGCAGAATTACCAGATCTCATACAGTATGTGATTATAATTGGAAAGCTGAAATGTCAGTCTGTGTAATATTTTATTTTAAGAAACTCAAAATCATTTGTTATTGTCGCGTTGGTTGACAGTGTGAATTAGGAGAAAATAGAAATGAGAGCTATGGAGACTGTTCGATATATTTAAATTATGCAAGAGCACAGTTTAAAAAGCAAACTCAATTCTTATTGCAAGCACATAAAATCCACACGATTGAACACGTGAATGATCATGGTCATGATCATCAATGATCATGGCTTTGCATCTGTTAGAGATGCCAAAACCAATTCATTTGAATGTAGACGCAGGATAACTAACAAATACCAGCGTTTATTTTGCACTTTACCGACATCAGTAAAATTATGCCATTGTGGTGCCAAGTTTGAATTTAAAAGAAAAGCACAAATGCTCTGGTTTTAGCGTCAAATACAATTATTTATCTTTTTAACATAGCGTGCTAATATCAGGAAACTTTTTTAAATGCAGGCTTTATTGTCGCATTGTTTCCTGCGTCGACCACAAGGTGGTGTCATAATTTTCATAAACCATTTTTAAATTACCAGCTCTACATGAAAGTATAGACTGGCAACACCTGGGTTGTTTGCAAGTGTAAAAGGATGGGGCAAATAAAGGATAATTGTGGTCAGGTTTTAATGGTAGGAAAGTTGTTTATGCGCCTGGATCCGACGTCGAAGATCTTCTTCTAATAAATAATACGAGGGCATACCTAGTAGTCTAGTAGTATAAGTGATTGTCTGGGAAAAGAGGGAGGGGGTGTTTGCTGCTGTCAATGACGCCGAGCCCTGCAGGGATTGAGGTAAGTATTTAACCCCTTCACTACCGAGATCGAGATATCTTGGACTTCAAAAGCACCATCTCGTGCCCGATCAAGATATCTCGATTTGCAGCTCGGAAGGGCAAAATCAAATTAAATTTGTTTGCTGCAAACTAATTTTGTTTGCTTTTGGGCTGCAGAAGGTGCCCTCATGAATTTAGCACTGTGGGTATAATGCCCGAAGAGTTAAAACTGTGTAAAATCGGCTGAAGAATGACTTTGTACATTCAGCAGCCGGTGCAGGGAACCACGAGCTGCAACTGCATCAGTTGTAACTCAATTTGGCAGTAGATGGTACCATCTACTGGCCAAATAGGTTATTTACAGTAGGAAATACACTGGGAATATACCCAAATATTTCTTACTGTATAATTAATTTAAAATGATTTTTCAAAAAACCACTGGTTCCTAACAACATTTTTTTTGGAAAATCACTTGGTAGTGAAGGGGTTAAGTGGGCAACTATCCTCTCCTACAACTCCAGGCATACAGGCTTTACATTTCTGCAAGAAGTTGATTTTTAACAAAATGTTGATGGATCGAAAGAATGTAATTTTCAACAAAACATTGAGTGGAGCACAAAAGCAAACAGACCCCTGTCTGAATACTGTACCCCAGAAAACCTCCACATTTCACCTGCCACTGAAAACACTTCAAAGACAGCAATTTACCCATTTCATTGTAATTCATGTTAAAACATGTTGTCCAAACTAAAGCTTTGAACAAATATCTTAACAAAGTTAATATAGTGATTGAGGGAATTGATTTAACCCTGTTCTGTTAGACTTAGTCTATCATCATGGTCTATATCATAAACCTGATTTCTACATATTTTAATGTTGCTTGAGACCTAAAAGATGGGCAAGCAGAATCACTTCTGAGCCCATCCGGGACACTCTCTGCCCACGCTTATGGTCGATAATGCTTTTTTATATATCAGTACCATTTTATAACACATATAAAGCAGGCAAAAGGAGGCGACAGAAGTTATTTTTTTTATCATATTCCATTTGATATGTAGATCTATAGAGGAAGGACAGTCACAAAATACAAATAACGATCTCAATCTAGGATTAAATTAAAAAGTCTAGAGTTACATTGATAACGCTAATGTTAGCGCTCACCTGTGTGAGTGTTAACGTTAGCATTGGTGGCCCTAGCGCGGGCGCACCATATTACAATCTGAAAGCTAACGGGTTAAAAAAAACATTAGCGATTTGGATCTTGCGCTTTTCAGCGTGAAGGGCTTTCCTCTTCCTATGCTTAACATGGGGAGTGCAAAAGTGTTAATTAGCATTAGGAGTACAACGTCCTAACGCTAATTACCCTCCTGCTGTGGTTACCTCGAAAGTTTACCACAGCCAGGACCTGGTGCTAACTGATTCTGCTTCTGCGGAATCATTCAGCACCAGCTGAAACCCCCCCCCCAAAAAAAACAATCACATACTCACCTTCCATCCCACGGCGAGAACGGCGGCTCCATCTGCTTCTTCTTGCCGCTGGGAGCAGTGAGAGACTGGAGGAAAAAAGTCCCCCAGTCTCCCTCTGTAGATCACTATGCCGACTTGCTGGGTCTCGCGAGGCGAGATCCTAAAGGTCATATGACCTGCAGTGGAAATCTAAAAGGAGTCCTAAGGAGTCCATGGATACGATGCACGTGGCAGTCCTTAAGGCCGCCGTGAGCATCCCGAGGCTTAGCGCCGCGTTATGGGGCAGGCTGCTGGATTAGTGCCTGCACCGTAATATCACGCTAAAACGGGTTCACTAAGAAAAAACCTGCAGGCGCATGTTTTTCTCCTTAGCGTTCCCGTTTTAGCGTGAACTTTGTAATATGGGCCGACATAAATCAAACATTTGGTTAGATTGCAGGAATGCACATCATATGGGTAGTGAGATGTCTCAATAAGCAAACGAGGTAGTAATACTAAACCTCACTGTGCATTTCAAGGATATCAAATCTAGCTAGGCATTAACTAACGGTGAAAAGGATGGTGCATTCTGTGGTTAGTATGAGCATATATATATATTTTTAAATTCGGTGTTAGCCATATGTTTTTAACTGTAACCCAAAAGTCTATGCACATTTGCAATGTTATTTCAACATATTACATAAACACTACAGGTAGTACTGGCCTAAGGGATGGGATGGTTTACCAATACAAAGACAAACATTCTGACATTTAAAAATAAGATAAGCTATATTTCAAACAAATTTTTCCCTTAAATTACCTTAATTGATCAGTGAAATCGATATTGCAATCCTTCATTTGGAAATTAAAATGGTTGTATAAGGGCACTTCATATGGGTTTCCCTCAATTGTGATTCACTAAGACTCTCTAGGTGTAAAATGTCTCAGAATGACCTTACTTTTCCCAGGGGAAAGTCCTTGCTTTTCTATATCTCGTTCCTAAATTTTATTTTTTGGTTTGGCTCTCTCTCTAGGAATTATCCTCAGTGATGACTTGGGTAAACCTCAGACCATATCATGCCATTTATGTCATACACTAGATGTCTCCCGAGTCTCTGGGAGGGGGAGGGGTAGTACTCGTCAAGTGTGTTCTGACACCTTTCTATAATGTCCAGCATTTAGGATTTATGTTCTTCTGTATGAATGTGCCAGATGGGCTAGCCTTTTGCAGACCATTAATAAGCCTTGCGCGCCCACGACCCTGACACTGGTTCACCAGCTGTCCATCCTTGCACCACTTTTGGTAGGTACTACCCACTGAAATCAAGGAACACCCCACAATGCTTGCCAGTCAACTAGCCATCAATATTTGGCCCTTGTCAAAGTCACTCAGATCTCTTTGCTTGCCCAGTTTTCCTGCTCCAAACACATGGAATTCTAGACCAGACTGTTCACTTGCTGCCTAATAAATCTTGACAGGTGCCATTGTAACCATATAATCAATGGTATTCACTCAATGTCAGTGGTTTTAATGTTGTGGCTGATCAGTGCAATTTTATATATATAAATGGTTCAATCCTGGAATTAATCAAGGTTGCAAGTTAAATGTTCAAACTGGTTTGCCATGTATTCCCAAAATTTTAATGAACATAATAATCCATTTGTAATAAATGCAATTGTTTGCTACATTACCTTCCATTTTCAACTAATAACAGAGTGCTGTTTTTTTCACCTTTATGCACTGACGAGCTTATTGCTTAAAAAAAAAGAAGAAAAAGGAAACAATCAGTGTACATTGTAGAAAAATAAATGGTTCACTTTGAAAAGTAAAACTTTTCTGTACTTTCCATATAGTCCATTAGGTTGAACTAAAGCAAAATAAATAAAACAACATAAAACATAAAACAACGATAGTCAATGCAGCAATGAAATATGGCAACTTGAGATCAAAATAATGATGGAAAGAATACATGGGCTGTTATGATTAATTTACCAAGGAAATTAAAAAAACTAAGGGCCAAATCACATACTTGGTGCTAACGTTAGCACTCACCTGCGTGAGCGTTAACGTTAGCCCGAGTATTTACCGCATATGTCAATCCAAACGCTAACGGGTTAAGTAAGTCGTTAGCGTTTGGTACCTTGCACTTTTCAGCGCGACGTTACTGTACTTTGCGCTCCCTATACTTAACATGGGGAGCGCAAAGTGTTAATCAGCGTTAGGATTACAAAGTCCTATTGCTGATTAGCGTCCAGCTGCGGTTAACAAAATGTTAACCAGAGCCAGGACTTGGTGTTAACAGATTCGCTTCTGCAGAATCCGTTAGCACCATCCAGAAACCCCCCAAAAAATGTGATCACCTGTCCCACGGCGAGGACCGCGGCTCTGTCCACCTCCTCAGTCTGGCGGGAGCAGGGAAAGACCTGGGGGTCCACCATTGGACCCCAGCCAGAGAGGTGAGTATCAGGAGGGAGGGGGGTTTAAAGACATGACATACCCGGTACGTCCTTTGTCATCTATCCTTTGGCCCCCACATTGAAAAACTTTCATCTAAAATTTACCCCAAACTAGGTGCCCTGTACAGAAACAAATCCTGCCTGAGCCCCGCGGTAAGAAAGCAGATTGTACAACAAATGCTTATGCCGGCTATTGAATACGGAGATGTAGTGTATGCAGCCGCCCCTCAAACGCACCTCCAGAAACTTACTACATTGTATAACTCATTCTGCCGCTTTGTGCTACACCTTTCCAACCTGGTGTTTAAGAGCTTTTCTGGGAAGCTACCACCCTACCTGAAAAGGCTGCTTCCCTCAGCAGTTCCCTCATCCTATAACCTCTGATCCAGGACCAGCACCTTACTTGCAATACCACAGTACAAAAAGCAAGTGGCTCGATCCTCATTTTCCTACAGAGCACCACAATTATGGAATAACCTCCCAGATGCCATCAAATCTTCCCCCAGTCTAAAGTCCCTTAAGAGCTCCATATTAACATACCTCAATAAGGAATGCACCTGTAAACATGTAACATAGTGACTATTTTTCCTACATATTTATTTTCTGTTAATCTGTATATTTGTTTTGTGTTAATTTCTTGCATTCTACTACATTTGTATTTCTGTAACCATGTTCTTGAACCCAGGACATACTTGAAAACGAGAGAAATCTTAATGTATCCCTCCTGGTAAAATCCTTTATAAATTTAAAAAAAAAAAATTAAGCGACAAATTTCTCAGGATGTACCTGGTATGTCATTGGTCCTTAAGGGGTTAAAGTGTTCAGGTTGTGTAGACTGTCCCTTAAAGTTTTTTTCTAAACTTATAAAAGTAGAAGTCATGGTCAGGTTGTTTACTATGTGTAATTTTCCAGTTTGTGTCATTGTTCAAAGTTCCCATTGAACATGCAACATCACAGGAAAACAACTAGACGGACAATAGCAGGGAATCACTCATTACAAACAGGGTAATTAACTCTGGTTTTTCATACATTTTCAAACTATCTTATTTTTTCTCACCGACTCTGTCTTCCTTACCTGTTCAATACACTATATTGATTTGAGTGCACAACATCCTAAATAATACTATTAGTAGACACCATAGCGATACATATCAAGTGATTAATACTGTTGATAATAATTAGAAAATACTTACTAAGTTCTTGCAGTTTCTTTAGTTGCACAACATCAACTTGATTAGTTTCTTGCTCGTGGCAGTAGCGTAGGCATGATTTTTCCAATACAAACCAACCTTCTTTCCATTGATTAAGGCTGTATGAATCTTTGTAGTACTGATACCCAATGATATTGAAATCTAAGTTTGTTAAGCATTCTGGAATAGAGGGCACAAAATTCTGCAAACACAAAAACACATTATCAATTAATATTTACAAAAAGTAATCAAAGCCACAAAAAACAGAATCTAACAATCCACTAATAATATTTAAAAGCTATGATAATATTGGACACTTAGTTAAAATAAAACTCTGGGCAAAATGGAAAAAATAAACAATGCTTAAATAAATTATAAACCAATCGTTACATCCCATTTATTCCCACATTATCATATAATCATATACCTGACTTGCTTACACTCCAGACATAATACAAAAGAGAAGTAAATGGATAAGGGCTTATCCATTTACTTCAGATTCAATAATTTGGGTTATCCCCTATTGTTAGTACCTTTTTTATTATTAGACACTGACTTTCACGGTCATTGACTATTTATTCACTTGGGATAATACAAAAGAGAGTTGCAGGATGCCCCGTCATCCAATGAGATGCAGCTGATAAAGAAGCATTGAGGATGACTGCCATATCTGTAACCAAAACACACTCAGCAAATCTTGTCTTCAAACCAAGGGCTCGATTGAATTCTATCAGCCGTTTTTCAATAAAACTATTCAGTGCTTGTGGCCGATATTTTTGTCAAAATATCAGCTGATACAGTTGAAAAAAATGTGGCCTGAGCGGATATTCATATAATGTTGCAGGTTTGAAAAAAGCTTATTTTCAGCCAGCATCATGCAGAAGTGTGCCTTTAACCCCTTAAGGATAAGCGGGTGTTGCCCGTTGGGGGGTGGGTTAATGCCAGCTAGGTGTACAGGTACGCCAACTGCGTGCAGCGCGCACAGGCTGCGAAGAGGAGCCTTAGGGGCACTTTGAAGACAGCGGGGTGTACCTATACGCCTTGCATCTTCGAGACTCACCTGCTGGGAGGATGGCATAGAGCGTCCTGTGGTGAGAAAGGGTTAAACATGTCTATTAGAAATTTCCAATGATTAAATATAAGATTCTAGTCTTATTTCCTTTAGTTTTCTGCTTGAAAATCCATTCATCAACACCTTCGAGCATTTGAAACTTTTTGGAAGCCGTCACACTGACAAATTCAAATTGAATCAAAATAGCAGATATTTCCATTGAAAACTATAGCCGCAAACACCGATATTCAATTCAAGTTTTATTGGGAATCGAAATACCGTAAACCCGCAGTTGAATCTCCCAAACTGAAAAATAGCTGAATATCGGCTGAAAATGTTCCTGATATCAGGCTGAATTAAATTAAACTCCAACACATTTAAACATAAAGCTGAGTTGACAGCTATACTTTTCGGATATATATATTTTTTGTTCTATACTTTCAGAATTACTGTAAAATATTTAACACTATCATTAGTGATCAGCTGTGTGAGCGTTAACGTTAGCTTAAGTGGCCCTAGCGACGGCACACCATATTACAATCCGAACGCTAACGGTTAAAAAAACCTGTTAGTGATTCGGAGATTGCTGAGTTTACTGTACTTTGCGCTCCCTATGCTTAACATGGGGAGCACAAAGAGTTAATTAACGTTAGGATTACAAAGTCCTAACGCTAATAGCATCTTGCTGCAGCTAACTAAAAAGTTACCCACAGCTAGAAGCTGTGGTTATCACCAGCTTCAAATCCCCCAAAACGCACATATACTCATCTCTCATCCCACGGCGAGAACGACGTCTCGATCCCCCTCTACTGGCCACCTGAAGCAGAGAGAGACTGGGGGAAAAAAGTCCCCCAGTCTCCCTCTGCTAATCACTCCGCTGACCTGCAGGATCTTGCGAATGGCGAGATCCTGCATGTCATGTGACCAGCAGTCGAAGCCTCAGTGGAGTCCTATGACTCCATGGAGGGGATGCTCACGGTGTCGCTTAGCTCTGCTTGAGCATCCTCATGCTTAGCGCTGCATTACGGGGCAGGCTGCTGATTTAGTGCCTACCCCATAATATGGAGCTAAAATGGGGATGCTAAGAGAAACCTACAGGCACAGGTTTTCCTCCTTAGCGTCCTCGTTTTAGCAGGGAGTATGTAATACCAAATTGGCTTTTCCTAGTAAATAACTCAGTGTTGAGATTTCTAAATTGGAAATAAAGACTTGTGGTTGATTGTTATTATATTGAATATAATCATTTGCATGTAGACTCAGGTGGTTTACACGGTGAAAATGTGTTCCCCTATGATTTCTCTTGTATTTGCCTGCATCCATCACTCTTAGGATGGTTTTCAAGATCTCATACAGGGTTATTCAAAGAGATTCGAAAAGTCACCGCACGTTCGGTGACTTTTCGTTCTCTTCAATTCGGTTCCTTTTGTCGATCCCATTTCGGTGACCCTGCGGTGTATTCAGCAAACACCACAGGGTCCCCGAATTGCAGGGAAAGGCTGCCGCAAACCCGACGAAAACTAACCGCAAAATCCACCGAATTCACGCCGAAAACCCTCAAAACCATCTGCATTAACCTGCCAAAAACCAAGCCCGAGCAGGAGCCGAACACAGCCAAAGCAGCCAAAGCAGCTGAGACCGCAGACGAGGGAGGTGAATAAATTAGCAAAATAGTTTGTGTGAATCTGTGAAAATGAAACGCTGTTTGCAAAGAAACTACTGAGCGAAAATGTCTGAAATTTGCATATGAGGTCCAGGGAATGATAATAAAGAGGGCTGTTACAGAAAAAATAAGTAAACTTAAAAAAAAAATCGGACTTTTAAAAAAAAATTAAGAAAAATGCTTAAAATATCCTAAAAAATCTATAAATAAAGAGACTCTTTACTGCAGAATTTTATAATGAACGGTTTATTAGATATTGAATTAAAATGGGAATATTTTTAACATTGAAGCCTATGGGATTCCCCTGAATAAATTTGCCGAATTAAACCACCGAATGGCAGAGCATTAGGGGAACCTTTCACTGCTGGTTTGTGTTCTCTGAATAGCTGAAGCAGTGCATTTTCATGGGGTTTTCACTGCCCTCGAACAGGCACCGAACAGGCACCGTATGTGCAGGCAATTCACTAGGATTTGGCGAATTGCCTGCTCTCTGGATAGCCGAATGGCCAGGAAAGGTAACCGAACGCTGATTTTCAGCGTTCGGTTACTTTTCTCAAGCAATTCGGAGCTCTTTGAATAACCCTGATAGTAAAATCGTATCTGCAATTTGACGGTACCACCACCATTCTTCAGCATGGTGAAGGTGTTCTCCCGGTAATGAACATTGATGGATTTATGCTTCCCATAGCATTTAGAGCTAAGGTCAATAGGTTTAGATTTATCTCTTATTTTACCAGAGAACCATTTCCACATATTTAATTATTCTTTTTTATTAACTTCCAACTTGATTTAATATAGGTTTAAAATAAGTGCATGCTGGGCCACCACAACGAGTGGACCACTTTATCTACCTGAAGACGTATAGAAAGAAGTAAGAAAGCATATAAATGACAGATATAAAACGTAACTTTTATTGTCTTTCAATAAAAATTGAATAAAAGACCTGGTCCAGATCACAATCCACAAACAAAAACATAACTAAAATGAGTGTCACTGCATAAACTCCTATATTATCATGCCAAACCTGATACTTTTATGGCCGGTATTACTCAAGCTCAAATGGACAAAAAGAGAGGAGGAAACCAGTGGAAGAAAAGGATAATCAGCAGAATTTGCTCCACCCAATTAAAGATCACTCCAAACTGAGTGTATTTATATATTCACTGTAACAGAGGACCAAAACTTCTCCCCACTAGGGGAAGTAAACCATTTATGTGGCATAATATTGCAAAATTTGTCCTTATTTAAACCAGTGATTTTAACATATAATCATATACACCATTCCTGGCACTAATGAAATGCTGTGAATTGCCCACATGCCAATATATTTTAGAGAAATCCTTAATCACTTCACAGCACAAGCTGAACAATAATTTGCAACATGAAATACCGATACCCTGAACTTAGGAAAAAAAATATTCAATTTGGTAAACTGCTGGGGTGAAAGATTTGGGAAGGAGATTCCCTGCCCTCCGGGCACCCAAAAAAAACATATTTTGTTTTGATCATTCTGGTTGCACAACACTATCACTCACGTAGTGATTCATTATTTAGGTTTAAAATAAGTTTATTTTTGCAATGGTGTTCTTCGATTTATCTTGTCAATAAAGCTTAGCTATGTGTGGCATCCTGTTTCTATTGTTGACGCTTATATTATTATTATTATTATCCTTTATTTATATAGCGCCACAAATTTAGCGCTTTCCAAGATCAGTGTACAAGATGTTAATACATTAGAATACCACACATGGTAAAATCCTTTATAAATAAATAAATACGGCCTGATTCAGGGGGTCCCTGTTCCCAAGGGAACTTACAATCTATGAAATGTACAAGTATTTCTTGAGGTAGGCACATCCATTTCGTTAGGTGTCTTGCCCAAAGACACTCGCTGGTGGCGTCTTCTGAGTGGGATCGAGTCGGCTTTTCATGATTGCAGATCAATGACCTGGTGGTCAGGTTGAACCTGCTTCACGTAAAGTCGAGAGTTGACTCTCCACACTTACATTGGAGGGATTTGCTGAATGGGATTTTGACTTGCTAACATCCTCCTTGCCTTTTGACTGAATCTTGGAAGCCAGTCATTTCTAGGCAGAATCAAAATGATCAAATAATTAATTTGTAGTTTTATTAACAGTGTATTAAAACAATCTGGGGACTCATTTGTTAATAACAAAATTCAGATTTCAACTTCTCCAGAATGATATGCACCCTGTGAGGCTGAAACATTGCTGCAGTTTGAGTTATTATTATTATCCTTTATTTATATAGCGCCACACATATTCCGCAGCACTTTCAAAGATCAGTGTACAAGAAGTTAATACATTAAAATACCACACATGGATGATACGGCCTGATTCAGGGGTGCCTGTTCCCAAGGGAACTTACAATCTATGAAATGTACAAGTAATTTGTGAGGTAGGCACATCCATATCATTAGGTATCTTGCCCAAGGACACTTGCTGGTAGTCGTCTTTCCCTAATTGTAGTGATAATCAGCGACCAGTTGAACCCGCTTCTCGTTAAGTTGAGACTTCTCCACAATTGTAACAGAGGGATGTGCTGAAAGGGACCTTGACTTGCTTCTCCACAGCCGAAGGGTAGAGATGTAACCACTGGACTCCACAGCCGATATTGTGTGGTAGGTAAGTGTGTACCGTTAGGTGTCTTGCCCAAGGACACTTACTGGAGAGGTGCTCTGGCCAGGATCGAACCTGTGACTCCACGGTTATAGAGCAGTGATGTTACCTCTACTCCATCCAGCCGGTACATGTTGACATGTAAAAGACACATTCTTGGACTAAACTAATGCCGGCTCATTCTTGTTTTTTTTTATCTGCAATGTTTTTGAAGACCTGCTTTGATAGTACCTTGTTATTCAAAATACTGTTGTCTAACTCAGTGGTCCTCAGGACCCCTAACAGCCCAGGTTTTAATTACCTTGGGGAAATGCAGACTTAATCATGCAATCACCGAGCAGCAAATCATATCACCTGTGCTGTGCTTCACATATCTGGCAAACCTGGCCTGTTAGTGGGCCCTGAGGACCAGGGTTGGGAACTACTGGTTTACCTGACTTTAGGATCTGCAAGACATTTACTATGAGCAGATATAACATTTTAACCAGTGCATTTTTTTTTTAAAAAAAAAAGGTGAGGCAACTCACTATAAAGCAACATAAAGCGCCAGGCAGCATGCAGCCAAAGAAAACATGGTGTACACTCGCATTCAGACAGTGAATAGAGAGCGCATTCCAGTATACATCCAATGAATAGAGCCAGGTCGGGCCATTACATTGTGCTTCCTGGGTCTAAGGATGAAATGTTGCTGCCACCCCTCAAACTATGCCCACCAAAACAAACCCATATTTATCGATGAGCTCCACAGCAATAAAACTCACAGTAATGCATGCTGTGTATGAGCGTACCTCAGAGCTCCACAGCAATAAAGATCACAGCAATGTGCAATGTCTATCACAGAGCTCCACAGTGCAGCATTATTGTACACTTTATAACTGAAAAGTGAGCAATAGTGGTGTGGTAGAAAAATGATATATATATATATTTTTTTAAATTTTTGCATGGTCACGTTGGTGTCATTGTTTTTTTCCAAATATACCTCACATGATCCTCTAGCTTCTATGGCTCCGGAGATGCAGGGGTCCAAAAAACCATTGTACCTCCTCCATAGGGAATTCTGTGCTAGGCTGGGGGAAGTCGCAATGACATCAGAGGTTGGGTGTGAGGTCCCACAGCCGTGGAACTTCGAGAATGGGCTGGAGATGTCCTCTGCATCCTAGCAGAGGAGCATCAGCTCTGCCGATAGGTGCCAGTACTGAGTTCTGGTGCGTACCGTCAGAAAAAAAGCCTGACTAACTTTCCAGATGTTGGATTCTGTTTTTTTTTGTAATGTCTGTCTATTAGGGTAAGGATAAACAACCTCTGCCCTCTAGATGTTTTGAAACTATATCTCCCATAATGCTCAGGTACTCATTAGATTGGTTGAAAATCAAGCAAGATGTAGTTCCAAAACATCGGGGGGGGGGAGCGGTTGCTGACAGTGCACAAACAAAGCACAGAAGGCAGGTAAGTACATAAAGCATCAGTTCAGGGTGACAGATCGAAGCTGCAGAAAGCAATATACCGTATTTTTTGCTCCATAAGACGCACTTTTCTCCCCCCAGAAAGTGGGGGGAAAAGTGGGTGCGTCTTATGGAGCGAATGCCCCATGATGATATGCCTCAGCTCACCTGCCGCCGCCGCGTTCGGCTCCCTCTGAGCTTGCGTCCGGCGGCAAGGAGCTTGGGCACTCGCCTGGGGGAGCCACGTGACCGCGATCTCGCGAGATCGTGGTCACGTGGCTCCCCCAGGCGAGTGCCCAAGCTTCCTGCCGCCGGACGCACGCTCAGAGGGAGACGAACGCGGCTGCGGCAGGTGAGCTGAGGCATATCCATGAGCGAGCTGGGGCATATCCATGAGCGAGCTGGGGCAAATCCATGTGAGAGCTGGGGCAAATCCATGTGAGAGCTGGGGCATATCCATGAGGGAGCTGGGACATATCCATGAGCGAGCTGGGGCATATCCATGAGCGAGATGGGGCAAATCCATGTGAGAGCTGGGGCATATCCATGAGGGAGCTGGGGCATATCCATGTGTGAGCTGGGGCATATCCATGTGCGAGCTGGGGCATATCCATGTGCGAGCTGGGGCATATCCATGAGCGAGCTGGGGCAAATCCATGTGAGAGCTGGGGCATATCCATGAGGGAGCTGGGGCAAATCCATTTGTGAGCTGGGGCAAATCCATGTGTGAGCTGGGGCAAATCCATGTGTGTGCTGGGGCAAATCCATGTGTGAGCTGGGGCATATCCATGTGTAAGCTGGGGCAAATCCATGTGTGAGCTGGGGCATATCCATGTGTGAGCTGGGGCATATCCATGTGTGAGCTGGGGCAAATCCATGTGTGAGCTGGGGCAAATCCATGAGCTGGGGCATTATCCATGTGCTGGGGCAATATCCATGAGCTGGGGCATTATCCATGTGCTGGGGCAATATCCATAAGCTGGGGCATTATCCATGTGCTGGGGCAATATCCATGAGCTGGGGCATTATCCATGTGCTGAGGCATATCCATAAATTGGGGGGCAAATCCATGTGCTGGGGCAAATCCATGTGCTGGGGCATATCCATGAGCTGGGGTATATCTATGAGCTGGGGCATATCCATAAACTGGGGGGCATATCCATAAGCTGGGGGGCAGTATCCATGAGCTGGGGGCAGTATCCATGAGCTGGGGGCAGTATCCATGAGCTGGGGGACAGTATCCATGAGCTGGGGGCAGTATCCATGAGCTGGGGGACAGTATCCATGAGCTGGGGGACAGTATCCATGAGAGGAGCTGGGGCAGTATATCCATTATTACACTATTTGATTTCAGAATATTTATTTTCCTGTTTTCCTCCTCTAAAAACTAGGTGCGTCTTATGGTCAGGTGCGTCTTATGGAGCGAAAAATACGGTATATTAGGCAATACACTCCATACACAGAGTTCAATTACAGAGATGCATACTCAACACTTGAAATCGAATAATCAAAATTAACAACAAAACAAAAAGGGCAATATTACAAAATTAGTCCTAACTTAACCAGAACTGTTGTAAACTTAACACCTCCATAGACTATAATGGCTCTTGTAAGTTTACAACAGCTCTGGTTAAGTTAGCCCCAACTTTGTAATATTTCCAAAAATATATATATATATAACATACAACGTAACAGTATACAGTATCCATTTGCTTAACTTGGTCATGACATACAGGGTAATTCAAAGAGATCCGAATTGCTTGAGAAAGGTAACCGAGCACTGAAAATCAGCGTTCGGTTACCTTTCTCGGCCATTCGGCTATCCAGAGAGCAGGCAATTCGCCAAATCCTAGCGAATTGCCTGCACATACGGTGCCTGTTCGGTGCCTGTTCGAAGGGCAGTGAAAACCCCATGAAAAAGCACTGCTTCGGCTATTCAGAGAACACAAACCAGCAGTGAAAGGTTCCCCTAATGCCCTGCCATTCGGTGGTTTTATGTGGCAGATTTATTCAGGCGAATCCCATAGGCTTCAATGTTAAAAATATTCCCGTTTAAATTCAATATCTAATAAACCGTTCATTATAAAATTCTGCAGTAAAGAGTCTCTTTATTTATAGATTTTTTAGGATATTTTAAGCATTTTCGGGATTTTTTTTTTTTAAGATAGTCAGATTTTTATTATTTAGTTTTTAAGTTTACTTATTTTTTCTGTAATAGCCCTTTTTATTATCATTCATTGGATCTTATATGTAAATTTCAGACATTTTAATTCTGTAGTTTCTTTGCAAACAGCGTTTCACTTTTCAAACATTCAAACAAACTGTTTTGCTAATTTATTCACTTCACTCGTCTGCGGTGTCGGCTTTTTCCGGCGGCTTCGCTGCGGGTGATCGGCTCCTGCTCGGGTTTTTCTGTGGTTTTCGGTGGGTTAATCCAGATGTTTTTGAGGGTTTTCGGCGTGCATTCGCCGGATTTTGCGGTTCGTTTTCATCGGGTTTGCGGCAGCTTTTCCCTGCAATTCAGGGACCCTGTGGTGCTTGCTGAATACACCGCAGGGTCACCGAAATGGGATCGGCAAAACAAACCGAATTGAGGAGAACGAAAATTCACCGAACGTGCGGTGACTTTTCGATTCTCTTTGAATAACCCTGTAAGCATGTAAGTAACTGTTGAGTAGAGAGCCCCCCCCCCTCCGGAAGCCCAACATGAACAGTAATCAGATCATGATTTAAGGAAAATTCAAGGAGAACAAATAGGTGGATCATGGTCCCCAAAGGGGATATCTGTTTTTGTTTAACCCCTTCACTACCATGGTCATGAATAGACGATCAGCAGTAGCAGACATAGCAGCCCAAGATCGTGCAAACACAATCTCGAGCTATGCTGTATCATTCAAATGAAATAGATTTGTAGCGAACAAATTTCTTTTGCATTTGAGCTTCAGAAGATGCCCCCAAAGTTTTAGCTCTCTGGACATAACGTAATACCTAAGGTGGAAAAACTGTTTAAAAATCAGCTTGAAAATATCTCTGACAGACTTTCCCCAGCTGATAATGACAGAGCCTTGAACTGCGCTTGTAATTGCAATAACTCAATCTGCCTGCCAAATATGTTAATATAGTAAGAAATACGTTGGGAATATTTCCAAACATTTCTTACTGTATGATTAATTAAAAAAATATTTTCCCAAAAAAACATTGGTTTCTGACAGATTTTTTTTTTTGTGGAAAATTAGTGTGTACCGAAGGGGTTAATCAATGTTTGTCAAAACCAGAAATATAATTTCGACATTCAACTCGTTAGTCATGTAAAAGTTCTGTTTGCTTATAATTTGTAACAATATTGCACTGTAGGCAGGCAGGTGGGATGCGATCGTAAGAAAAACATCTTTTCCATTTGGCCTTTACAAAAGCACATATTGTGCGAAACATTAAGAAAAAAAAAACCTCAGCAACTTTTTCCTTTGGGAGTCCACTTAACTGTGCCAATTTATTTTATGCCAATGTCAATTTATTTTATGCTAATGCTGTAGGCTTAAAAATGTTAACAGATAAATATCGGTATTACCTTCACTATCGCCTTGGTCCATTCTCTCTGAGTCTCTGCATTTTCAGTTCCAAAAAGAAACATACGTTCTGACAATAAATAAATCTCGAAAGTGAAGAAAGCCCTGTAGCACACAGCAAAAAGAAAAAAAAAAGACAGTTGCATTTAGATTTTGTAATCTAACATAACTAAAGGCTTCATCCCTTTCCAAAGCGTTGACTGACTCGTTCTATTATAGAATATTCATTGATTTATTTTATCAAAAATGAAAAATATATTACACATTAAAAAATATAAAACTGTTAAACTTTAAGCACGGATTTCCATTTTGAGTGTTACAATGTGACATGCCACATATTGTTCCCTTCTCTTTTAAAAAATAACACGGCAAAAAATGTATTTAATATCAACTACAACATCATTAAATTGCTTTCTTGCAAATAATCAATCATAGCTCAGACTATTTAACTCCAGAATGCTTATTTCTAGCAGCAATTCATTTTGAACATTGTTTTGCGGATTTACAGCTCATTTCCGAAAGGCATATTAAAACGCTCCGTGTTTTAACTATTACTATCGCATTCGATCTGCAAACTTTGATATAGTGACATATCGCCTTTTAAATTATTTACGCAAATGCAAGATGCGATCTTCGGCGTAACGATAATAGCAGTTTAGATTTCTTAAATTCTTACGGATGAAATATGTATTCAATCATGTAGGCAAAAGTAGAAAGTAGAGTCGAAGAATAAAAACATAATAAGGATTAATGAGATCAATTTTTAAGCGGGCTTTGAGTTCCGCATAAGGAAGGGGAGTCAAGTGAAGGTAACGGCATCAGAGAGAAATCAAACACATCATTTCTGAAATGCGAAATATAAAATAAACGCAATATGAAAAGGAAGTCTTAAAACTATATATAATGGGAAAGTGTTGTCTTGAAGATTACTGCCCCCAGTTTATACATTTCATTTTGCATTTATTTATTTATTTAATGTTTTAAGACGGCACACATGCATTTCCTATTTTAAAATCCACAAATGGCTTTGTATCAAAAATCAGCCAAGCACCGAATTTCTGTCCTGACTCAAAGGACCCACCATGGCCTGGGTGCCACTACTCTGCCAGGCGCAAGGGGTGTCTGCTATCTTCCCCCTCGTCTAAAGTGCAATGGGGGAACCTCTCCATGATGGATTGCGGTCATCCACCGCATCATGGTGTGCAGGGGTGTCGGTGTGTGTGTGCAGCATGCTGGGGGGGTATAGCTTCAACATCTATAACCTATATAGGGCTAAATTACAATCTTCGCGCAAAAACGCTCGCGCAACGAGTGGATTTGTGCGCCAATCGTTAAACATTTACACGCGCAAATCACCTCTGGAATTACAGACCTCGTGCATTTTTTCGTCCATCAAGCAATAATGCGCGTAAACCGGACGCGCACAAATGCTCTCGCAGTTCCGTTGCGCGCCGAAATCAGTGTGCGCAGTTTTTTTCTCGTGATTCAGACAATCAGAATTAAGAACCACAATTCTCTCACGTTACGTTTTTGCGCCTGCCAAAAGTCAATCTGAGCATATATGCTGCAGCACTAATACATGCATACACAACTTCATCCATTTTATTGGTTTGGTATGAGTAGAATCTGTAGCTATATTTTGCTGCATTTTTTTTTTTGGGCTGGTGTATTTGGGTTCGGCCAGGTTGATAGAATTTGCCATTAACACCAGCTTTTAGGAGTTGCTAAAATTATGCGCGCAAAGGCTATGCGTTAATTCCTTCGCACAGATTGTAATACCATCCGCGTACCAGCACACATATGCATTTGCGCTCACAATGTTAAGTATAGGACGCGCGATGTACAGTAAGCTCGCGCAGCGTTCCCGCAGGTTCACCCGTGGTAGACGAGTATGCGCGTTTGTTGCGCTGACTATGTAACACGGCATTCGGCGCAAAGGGTTAATGGTTAATTTTTTTTGCGCCGCGCAAACGTTTGCGTGAAGATTGTAATTTAGCCCATAGTGTTTGGAAGGGACCCCTGGCTTTCTCCTTCTCCGCCATTGTTGAAGAGCGAGATTGAGAAGGCATGGCTCAAGAATGGTTGCAGGTTGTTGTGGCACCCCATTTAAACCCTGTTCTCCAGGAAGAGGGTGCTCAATTGTTTTGTCCTAACCCTTGGTGGAAAACCTCAGAGTGCTATTCCTTACTACTTATTTTGTGACAACCTGGATCCTGCTTTTCCATATACTCCCCTTTGCCGCCTGCCCCGACCATGAAACTCTACCACTATGATTTACTGGATTTGCCCTCTTCTTCAAACGCCTTGTGTACCACCATTTACACATCCTGAGCTTCCCACTGCTGACCCTGACTTATTGTATGTTGCATTAGCAATTATTTTTACAATAAAAGACACCTAAAGGGTTATTGACAATGCATTAATGTTTGCCATTGGTGCAAAAATGGCAAACGTCAACACATTAAAGGGAAACGCTGACGTTTATTGTGCTTGCAACAATGGTGAGGTTTGCCGGTGTTGGCAAGAACAGGAAATACTGGTGCTTTGTAATTAACCCCCTTAGAAATGCTTGAAGGGATATGGAAAATGACAGGAGTTAAAAACACATGGCCATATTACGTTCGTCGCGTTAAAACGGGGACGCAAAGGAGAAGAACTTGCACCTGCAGGTTTCTCCTTTGCGTTGCCGTTTTAGCGGTGCCTGCATCGTAATCTGGCGCTAAACCCCCGAATGCACACGACGATGCTAAGCGCCGCCGCATGGAGACCTTAGGACTCCTTTGAGGCAGACACTGCCGTCACATGACTGCCCGATCTCGCCTCGTGAGATCCAGCAGGTCGGCGTAGTGATCCGCAGAGAGAGACTGGGGGACCCCCCCCATTCTCTCCCTGCTCCCGGCGGCCAGAGGAGGCGGTGGGAGCCACAGTTCCCACTGTGGGATGGAAGGTCAGTATGTTATTTTATTGGGGGGGGTTTCTGCTGGTGCTGACGGATTCTGCAGAAGCGGAATCTGTTAACACCAGGTCCTGGCTGTGGTTAGCTTTCGAGTTAACTGCAGCGGGATGGTAATTAGCGTTAGGACTTTGTAATCCTAACGCTAATTAACACTTTGCGTTTCCCATGTTAAACATTGGGAGAGTAAAGAACAGTAAGCTTGCACAAGGGAGTGCAAGCTCCGAATCGTTAACTGTTTTTTTAACCCGTTAGCGTTTGGATGGTAATATGGTGCGCCCTCGCTAGGGCCGCCAATGCTAATGTTAATGCTCACGTAGGAGAGTGCTAACGTTAGCATTTGGACTGTAATAGTGCCCACAACCTTTAATTTGACTCATTGATCATAGGAAAAGCCATTTGTTTATCTAAATATAACTATTAGGAAACAGAAATATATTTTGACACTCATTAGCAGCCTTTTTAAGCTTGGGTCCAGGGTACTTGCAAAATATTTTTACTTGAAATCAGTCAATTTATGGATTTCGGGTTTACTTTTCCACAGAATACCCATTAGAGATTTTGTAACTAAGCTCAACATCCTTTCCGATAGACTATTGGAGACCTTGTTCTAGGGCTTTGAAGATGGCAATGTTGACATGAATTATTAACATGGGTTCACATCATCCTATTCATCTAAATGATAAAGCCCAGCTCAATGTGTAAATCCCTCGGGAATACATCAAGCAGAGTCTGTTGCTCATCCTGCAGTCACATGGTGCTTCTAAGTGTCTCCGGTATTACTGGCAATTACTAAGCCTGACATTGAACCACATTTTGATCTTTTTCCTGACTTCACTCATCACTCAGCATTTTGAAATTGTTCCTCCTTCCAACTTCAAGTCTATCCTGTTTTTTGGTTGATCCCTTGCTCCCTAGGCATGAATAATTTTTTTTATATGTATTATGCATGTTTTCACCATAAGTCAATACACGTCCAAGACATGAGGAAACAACAGGCACTGCACAATCAGAAAGTATAACAACACCAATGGTAGAAAGAATATTATTATAGTGCAGCTAGGTTGGCTGAGTAGTAAAGCAGTGGGAAAAGCATGCATTTTACAATTATTAGCAACAATAATCAATATTTCTGGTACAGTGGATTAACTCTTGAGGACATATCTATAAAGCATTATAGAGAAGCTATGGGGAACTCTTCAGTCTGGAGAATTAGGACATGGTAGGCGCCATATGGTCTCCACCCAGCTCCTCTAGATTACAGAATACGTTAGGTAGTCAAACTAGGAGAAGTAGTGTAACTACCTGTCAGGATCGGGCAACCCCGCTTGCAGACAACCGGCCAACAGACTCTAACCAACCGGTCCTAAATAACAGCCGGGATATGGTCAGTAATAATATCAGTACACACAGGTAATAGGTGGAGTGCCACAGTCAAGCAACCCGCTGGGGATAGTAACGCAATAGACTCTGACTAACCGTTCCTTAATAACGGCCGGGATATGGTCCGTAATATTATCAGTAAACACCGGAAATAGGTGGAGTATCACAATCAGACAACCTGCTGGGTATAGTAGCACATTAGACTCTGACTAACAGGTCCTTAATAATGGCCATGATATGCAGAGTAAAATAGATCAACAACCCCCAAGTGTGAGTGAGAAGGAGAGGTCGGGAATAACAATGCCAAAAATCAGGGCACCAGAAAACAGGATTAACGAGACAAGCCGGGATTGAATAACCAAGAAGACAATAGATTTGTAATTAGAATATCGCAACAAGACACTAGGCGTACATAGAACCACGCTAGGGCGATGACCTTGAGGAAGGAAGCCCTTTAAATGGAGCCACAGGACTTCCTTGGAGAATAGAAGAGACTCCCTGCTCTACCATAGGATCGCTGGTTAAGCACTGTGATTGGGTACCCCTCCTGACCTGTACGTCTGATTCGCGGCCAGACTCGACTTCCGGAAGTGGTTAGCGGATGTCGTGACCTAACGGTTGGCAAGCGCTGCCATCGTCGATCTCTGTCCAGCAGTAAACATCACCCCGGAATAAGGCGTTCCGGATATCGGCTGCCATGACGACTGCAACCATGGGCGAGGGAATAGCGCAACCCTGGACATGGGCCACCGTGACACTACCATATCACTAAACCATTCCATGCGGATAATCCTGGCACAGATGGTTGGAGGCAGTGGTTTCTTCCAAAAGGTCTGCAAGATACATCATAGTCCATGACAGCTTTAATGTCATGTACTATCTCAGACCAAAATGGATGTATGATGGGGCAGCACCATCAAAAATGGATATAGGTACCAAGTAGCATTTTGGCATGTCCTTCAAGGATCGGGGGCTTTTGAAATGATTTTGTGCAGCATTGGGGGAATCATCTAACATTGCGGGCTTGTAACTTTATTCTTGAATTTGTTATTGCAAATATTACGAGGATGTAGGGGAATGAGATCATATGAGGAATGTTCAGAGTATCCCTACACATTTTTTCAAAAATAGTTAAGGTATGGGTACCTCGAGGCTAAAACTCAGAGTTGAGAAGGTTAAATCAACTGATGATTTCTAAAATGATATCTAATGATATCTAGAATGATCCAGTAGAGTCAGGGGTATCTTTTTGAATAATGAGCATGAGGATGTAACCACTTCTCAATCTCAGGTGCTTAACCTCACTTCACACTTAAGGAATACAATTCTGCTAATCTCTTCTGTGTCAGAATACTGCCTTAACACACTTCCTGGTCACAGATCCAAAAATGTGCCTTATTTTTGCCATTGGCTCGAAGTCTCATAATTAAGCATAGCCTTGAAATTTTGTTGGCTTCCCTACTCGTTTTTTTAAATATCTCATAGATTTATCTGTCTTCTCTGTATCTTTCAGCCTTCTTGTGTCACTCCATCTCACTTTTTTTATTGTATGTCCCCTCCAATTATTCTTCCAGAAGCCATGTTCCTCATCTCAAAGTTGGCGATGTGGCCAGGTTTTAGTCGGCTTGCATGTTTTTCGGCACTTTTAAAGTATTGTGTGTATTTACAAATGTATTGGAGACAAGCTGGATTTTTATGGCTTTACTTGCACTTGTTGGAACCGCACTAGAGTAATTACATTTTTGTGGTTCTAAATGTGTTTTTTTTTTAATCAGTGGGCCATCTCACACCCTCCAGTTAGTGTAGGTCCTATACTTACAAAGAGCTTGTGGCTTTGCTATACTGCCACAGTTTACAGTGATTTTTGGGGGTTTCGAGTAGCAATTTACTAACAGCTATTGAATCATTACAGTTTTGAGGCTTAGCATTTCTAGGCCAATGTCAGATGTCACAGAGATACGATTGTAATGAAACACGCCGGAGTTTGCTTCTGTTCTGATGCATTTGCTAAATTAATATTTATTCATCTCAACTTCTAAAATAATTTATGTTTTTTAAATTACAAATTAAATATATTATTAAAAATTTAATATAATTTTATTATTATCTATAAATGGCACAATTTATTGACCTAATATAACAAGTTGCGTTTATGAATGAGTTGTGGGTATTTGCCTTAAAATAAATTAAAAATTCCTTATTGTAAAAATAAATTATGAATTAAAATGGCATGAAGTGATAATGTAAGAATTTGTTTATGATTTAAGGAGAATCATTTGTCACAGTGAAGTAACACTTTAATGCTATTAGTGAATTTGTTAGTGGCGCTGAATCTTTGAAAGCAAAAGACAGTTTATCTCATATATTGGGTATTATGTTACAGTTTCACTGCATTCAAATGAAGTGGTTTGACAGTGCTAAAGGCAGCTGGATGTGGTAATGAGTTCAAGGAGGGTGTTGAGGATCTATGGTAATTACTTTTATAAAGTGGTTTGTTCGTGTGCATTAGTTAGCATTTGGCATTATATTAATCACATATTTTCCTAGCCACAAATACAATTAAATCTCTAGCACAAATGATTCCCAAGAAAATATACGTCTGGAAGAACAAATGCACACAACACATTTTTTTAAACATTCCCCATTAACAGAGAATATGAATTTATTATGCATGTTGCAGACACCAAAGCCCTGATCCTTGGCATTTGAATCAGACCTAGTCTGCTACAGCATTAGTCCCTTCTAAAAAAAGGCAATGACCAGTAGTGATCTGCTTCATAAAGTACAACCCGACTGGCACTGGCTTCAAAAACACAGGAAATCATCCATTTCACAAAAACACCAGCTAGAGATTTGATAACATTGAGTGGAATGCAAACACGTTAAAATTTCTACAAAACCATAAAGGACGGTATAAATAAACACGATGTAGAAGACCTGGTGGAAGACTGTGTTACTGACAGTAACTGATTCCTGTGGACATTGAACACTGCCAGAATAATGAACGCACGCTCTACTAACAGAGGCACTGAAATAGGGAATGTGGATTTAGGTACACAAAACCACACATAAATCATTTTCATAAACCATATAGGAGTTCATGGGAAGGTAAGCTGTGTGGACAGCCAAAGTGTCCCTTGTAACATGATACTAGAAGTGTTGAAGACATGTTCATACAGGTGCAGAGTGCCTATGTTAAAAAGATGGAGAAGACCTCTATCACAAAACAACACCGTCATCAGGCTCATTTCAGTTAATTCATCATCCAAACATAATGCATTGAATACAATGGGAAGAGGTGAAGGCATTATTATTACCCCCATTAGCACCAACAGTTTCTACATTGCTTTACAACTGAGTGGGGAATAAATAAATTGGCTGGATGGGGTAGAGGTAACATCACCTCTATAACTGTGGAAACCCAGGTTCAAATCCTGGCCAGAGCACCTCTCCAGTAAGTGTCCTTGGGCAAGACACCTAACGGTACATACTTGCCTACCACACAATATCGGCTGTGGAGTCCAGAGGTAACATCTTTGCTCTTCGACCGTGGAGAAGCAAGTAAAAATTCTGTTCAGCACATCCCTCCAATCCAACTATGAAGAAGATATTCTCGACTTTGCGCGAAGTGGGTTAAACCTGACCACCAGGTCGCTGATCAACAATCATGGAAAGCCTACTAGATCCCACTCAGAAGATGCCACCAGCGAGTGTCCTTGGGCAAGACACCTAACGATATGGATACGCCGACATCACAAAATACTTGTACATCTCACAGATTTTAAACTCCCTCGGGAAAATGGACCCCCTGAATCAGGTCATATCATCCATTGTGTGGTTTTCCAATGTATCAACCCCTTGTACACTGATCTTGTAAAGCGCTGCAGAAATGGGGCACTTTATATAAATAAAGGATAAAAAAAACAACAAAGAAAGCAGAGACAAAAGGCAAAGAGAGTTTTTCTCAGACGAGTTTACGATTTAGGGATTTGGGCAACATGAGTGATGACATATTGTAGGGGGACTGAGATTACTAGTCAAAATATTTGTGTCTGGAAACTGTCAGGGTTATCCAAAGAGATCCGAATTGCTTGAGAAAGGTAACCGAACGCTGAAAATCAGCGTTCGGTTACCTTTCCTGGCCATTCGGCTATCCAGAGAGCAGGCAATTCGCCAAATCCTGGCGAATTGCCTGAACATACGGTGCCTGTTCGGTGCCTGTTCGAGGGCAGTGAAATCCCCATAGAGAAGCACTGCTTCGGCTATTCAGAGAACACAAACCAGCAATGAAAGGTTCCCCTAATGCCCTGCCATTTGGTGGTTTAATTCGGCAAATTTATTCAGGAGAATCCCATAGGCTTCAATGTTAAAAATATTCCCGTTTTAATTCAATATCTAATAAACCGTTCATTATAAAATTCTGCAGCAAAGAGTCTCTTTATTTATAGATTTTTTAGGATACTTTAAGCATTTTTCAGATTTTTTTTTTTTTTTTTTTTTTTTTTTTTTTTAAAAGTCCGATTTTTTTTTATTATTTTTTTCAGTTTACTTATTTTTTTTGTAACAGCCCTCTTTATTATCATTCCCTGGACCTCCTGTGAAAATTTCAGATATTTTCGCTCAGTAGTTTCTTTGCAAACAGCGTTTCTTTTTACCAGATTCATACAAATGGTTTTTCTAATTTATTCACTGCCTCCTCTACGTCACAGCTGCTTCGGCTCTGTGTGATTCGGCTCCTGTTCGGCTCATGTTCGGCTTTTTCGAAGGTTAATCCAGATGTTTTTGCTTGTTTTCAACGTGCATTCGGTAAGTTTTCGTCAGGTTTGCGGCAGCTTTTCCCTGCAATTCGGGGACCCTGTGGTGTTTGCTGAATACACCGCAGGGTCACCGAAATGCAATCGGCAAAAGGAACCGAATTGAAGAGAACGAAAAGTCACCGAACGTGCGGTGACTTTTCGAATCTCTTTGGATAACCCTGCTTGTAAATTAAAGTACTATAGAAGTATGTTGGGTGGAAAGGTAAGGGAGTGAAACTCTTTGCAATTGTTGCAATTCAATATATTTCTTAATAGCTGCATATTAGGAGAGTGTCTGGTAGGGCGAGATAAAGCCCATGAAAAGTTTTATAGGCTTGACTTAGTGATGCTGAGGTTAGACAGGAGGTAGAAAACCTCCAAAAAGGTAAGATTTGCTGGTTTTAAATCCATTATTTTATAATGGCAGGCTTGGTCCAGTGTAAGAGCTGTCATGCATTTGTTTTTAAATCCAATTTTTGGAGCTTTGGAGTGTGCCTGATATGTAGGCAGTTGTCTTTATTGCAGCAGGAAATTGCCTGTTTGAAGTCTGAGATTTGTAAATTATCTGTTAGACAAACTCAGGCTATGACTGTTACAAAGCCACTGCCACAGAGGCCTCCTAGGAGCGGCAGATGGACTACTGTAGGATCTGGTAGACTTAGAGTTGTGGATAGAAGGCATGTTCCACAGTCTGTGGCTCTTCTTAATTCTTTTGAGGCACTTTCAGAGTGTAGTGGTAAGATGGATGTAGGCTCAGACACCATAGTTGAGGAACCACCATCCCCTATCCCTAAGGTATGCAGGACTGCAACCAAGGACAAAAAGGAAAAGGTGGGACTTGATAGAAGGCAATTGTTGCTGGGTGATTCCATCATAAGAGGTGTTGAGCTGGAGAGTAGTGGTTTAGTGAGATGTCTTCCTGGGGCTACTGCTCGTAGAGACAAGAGACGTATTCTCAATATTGTCAAACAAGCAAAGCAGCAAGGGGAAGTGGACGTTCTAGTCCATCTAGGGACAAATGACTTGGCTAGCAATGAGGTTTCTGAGATTAAGGAAGATTTTTGTGTTCTTGGAGGTGAAATACAGCAGATTGCGTCCACTGTGTCATTCTCTGAAGTTTTGCCCGTGCATAACATTCAAGATAGGCAGATCTGCAATAGGGAATTTAATTTGTGCCTTCGGGAATGGTGTCGGGAGCAAGGATTTGGCTTTGTGTCCCATGATAGCTCTAATTGGAGCAAAAAGGAACTGTATAAAAAAGATGGTTTGCATCTTACTCATAGGGGAACATATGTTCTCAGTAAGAAGTTCAAAGGTTTCACAAAGGAATATTTAAACTAGGAGGGGGGGGACAAAAGGGTAAAAAACAATCTGCCCGATTGTCCCCCAATACTAAATCGGAGGGTGCAAGCAACATGCGGGGTAAAAAATGACAAGCTCAGAGTCGTGTCTATAAATGCTCGCAGTTTAGTCAATAAAATCAATGAACTTGAGGCAATGATGGCAGCTGAAAAAGTAGATTTAGTGGCGGTTACTGAGACATGGTTCAGTGAGAAAAATAACTGGGACATAACAATACCGGGGTACTCTTTACATAGAAAAGACAGAGAAGGTAGGAAAGGAGGAGGAGTGGCCCTGTATGTGAAAAACAACATAAAAACAAACCAAATAAAAGTGAGCGAGGTGAACATAGAGTCAGTTTGGGTTACGCTAACATTTGGCAATCATAAGGTAGCTCGTGTAGGTGTGATCTATAGACCCCCTGGACAAGTAGAAGAGCTAGATAATCTGATGTTTGAGGAAATAGCCAAAATGGCAATGAAGGGGGAAGTTATTATCATGGGGGACTTTAATCTTCCTGATGTGAACTGGAAAACCAAAATAGCTGGGTGCACCAGGAGTACAAATATTCTAAACTCCCTACTGGGATTATCTCTAACACAAGTAGTTGAGGAGCCGACCCGTAAGAGGCCATATTGGATTTAATACTCACAAATGGAGGTTTGGTATCAGATGTTGTTGTAGGTGAAAATTTGGGATCTAGTGATCACCAGTCAGTGTGGTTTAATATAAGAACAGGGATGGAGCCGCACCACACAAAAACAAAAGTTTTAGACTTTAAAAAAACAGATTTTTCTAAAATGAGATTTTGTGTGAATGAGTCATTATCAGACTGGAGGAGTTTAAAGGGAGTCCAGGAGAAATGGGATTATTTAAAGGAAGCATTATTGAAGGCCACAGGCAATTGCATTCGGTTTGTTAGCAAAAACAAAAAAGGGAAGACACCACTGTGGTACTCTGCAGAAGTGGCCAAAATAGTGAAGAACAAAAAGATAGCATTCAATAATTATAAAAAAACTCAGAGTGAAGAAGATAGACAAACCTATAAAATTAGGCAGAAAGAGGCAAAACAATTTATAAGAGCTTCCAAAGCACACGCAGAAGAGAAAATAGCTCAGTCAGTAAAGAAGGGGGACAAAACATTTTTTAGATACATAAACGAGAAAAGAAAAGTAAAACAAGGATTAGTTAGATTAAAAACAAAGGAAGTAAGGTATGTAGAAGAGGATAAAAGTCTCGCTGACTGCCTCAATGAATATTTTTGTTCAGTCTTTGCAGAAGAAAAGGAAGGAAAGGGACCTCAGTTAGGAGGAAACACTAACGAGACATTTACATATGAGTTTACAGAGGAGGAGGTTCTACAGCAGCTGTCTAAAGTAAAGACAAATAAGTCAAGGGGGCCTGATGGGATCCACCCTAAATTATTAAACGAGCTCAGTGGTGTAATAGCAAAACCGTTAACAGATTTATTTAACCAATCCTTGTTAACGGGAGTCGTCCCAGAAGACTGGAAATTAGCAAATGTTGTGCCCATTTACAAGAAGGGTAGTAGGGAGGAATCGGGGAACTATAGGCCAGTTAGTCTTACGTCAGTAGTGGGGAAATTAATGGAAACCATGTTAAAGGAAAGGATTGTTGAACATCTAAAAACACATAGATTACAGGATCAGAAACAACATGGGTTTACCTCAGGGAGATCATGCCAAACTAATCTTATTGATTTTTTTGATTGGGTAACAAAAATAATAGACACAGGTGGTGCAGTAGACATTGCTTATTTAGATTTCAGTAAGGCTTTTGATACTGTTCCGCATAGAAGGTTTATCAATAAATTACAATCTTTGAGCTTGGATTCCAATATTGTTGAATGGATTAGGCAGTGGCTGAGTGACAGGCAACAGAGGGTTGTGGTAAATGGAGTTTATTCGGCGCAAGGTCTTGTTACCAGTGGGGTACCTCAGGGGTCAGTACTTGGACCCATTCTATTTAATATTTTTATTAGTGATAATGCAGAAGGTATTAATGGAAAAGTATGTCTTTTTGCTGATGACACAAAGATTTGCAACAGGGTTGACGTTCCTGGAGGGATCAGCCAAATGACAAATGATTTAGGTAAACTAAAAAAATGGTCGGAGCTGTGGCAATTGAGTTTTAATGTGGATAAGTGCAAGATAATGCACCTCGGACGTAAAAACCCAAGGGCTGAATATAGAATATTTGATACAGTCCTAACCTCAACATCTGAAGAAAGAGATTTAGGGGTTATTATTTCAGAGGATCTAGGGGTAAGTAGTCAATGTAATAGAGCAGCAGGAAATGCTAGCAGAATGCTTGGTTTTGTATGGAGAGGTATTAGCAGTAGGAAAAGGGAAGTGCTCATGCCACTGTACAGAGCACTGGTGAGACCACACTTGGAGTACTGTGTGCAGTACTGGAGACCGTATCTCCAGAAGGATATAGACATCTTAGAGAGAGTCCAGAGAAGGGCTACTAAAATGGTGTACGGCTTGAAGGAGAAAAGTTACCAGGAAAGGCTTAATGATCTTAACATGTACAGCTTGGAAAAAGACGAGACAGAGGAGATATGATAGAAACATTTAAATACGTAAAGGGAATCCACAAGGTAGAGGAAGGGAGCATATTTAAAAGGAGACAAAGTAGCAAAACAAGAGGACATAGTCTTAGATTAGAGGGGCAAAGTTTTAAAAGTAACATCAGGAAGCATTATTGTACTGAGAGGATGGTGGATACATGGAACAGCCTTCCAGTTTGTTAATTGAATTTAAGCAGGCATGGGATAGGCATAAGGCTATCCTAAACAAAAGATAAATTCAGGTAAAGTATCCATGTAATTGGGCAGACTAGATGGGACGAAAGGTTCTTATCTGCCGACATTTTTCTATGTTTCTATGCTGCCACAATCATTAGAAAAATGAGGTTCGCAGGCAAAACAGAAAGATTTAGAATGGATGTACTTAGAATGATTTATAAAGGATGGCAGAAATGTAAAAAGGGGTCGCGTTATTACGAATGTTAAGTTGGATCCTAAAGGGCATATGGATCCAGTTTAGGGACTAGCAAAGGGGAAAGACATGTATAGAAAGTCGGGTAAGAAACATAAACCTAGCAGCAGCAGTCATTGTGGATTGCAAGGAGAGTTGGTGACTGTTGGGAAGTACAAAAAGGATTTACAGATGTTTACTCAAGAAACAATACAACCATCAGCTTATGAATGATGCCTTAATTGTATATTGTAGGGAAAGCTGATGAGAAGACCAGGCACTCCAATCCGATGCGGCTTAGGGGTTCACAACAGCAGTTTACAGTGACAATGTTTCAGCTTTCTGGCAACCTTTCTCACGGGTTTGTCTGAACTTTTAATACAGTCACTGTTCTTCGAACCAGCTGAATTTTTAAAACCGAATCAGCTGATATTTAAAAAAAATATCATCCACAAGCAGTCAATACTATTTTCGAAAAACCTGCTGATAGAATTAAATGGTGCCCTAAGTTTGGCAAGAAAGAGGCATGCCGCCAGCTAATGGGATTTAATCAGTTGATTCCCTGATTTTCTTTATGATACAGCATTTAGTAGCTACTCCCAATACCTATATTTTGTGAAAGGGGGATATGGCATGAGTGTTAGAGATCTGCTTACAATAAATTTAACTTTAAGGGCACTATTAAATTCCTTGTGCTAAAAAGCTTGCGTAGCGCAATTTTTTTGGCGCGCAGCGTTAAACGTTAACGCGTGTAAATTAACGCTGGGATTACAATCCAAGTGCATTTTTTCATCCGTCCGAAAAGATCGTGCGTAAAAAATATTTTCGAAAACGCATGCGCATTAACGTTTCGCGCAGAAATCGGTGGGCAGACAGTTTTTTCACGCGATTCAGCCAATCAGAATTAAGAACCACAATTGTCTCCTGTTAAGTTTTTGCACCTGTCAAAATCAATCTGAGTATATATGCTGCAGCAATAATAAAAACACGCACAACCTCTCAATTTTATTGTTTGGGTATGTGTAGAATGTGTAACTATACTGTGCTGTATTTTTTTTTTGGGCTGGTGTATTTGGGTTCGGCCAGGCCGTTCAGATTTGCCTTTAACACCAGCTTTTAAAAGACGTTAAAATTATGCGCATCGATTGTAATACCATCCGCATACCAGCGCACAAATGCATTTGCGCTCACAATGTTAAGTATGGGATGCGCGCACCAACCTTCGCTCTCGCAGGGTCACTCGCGTTAGACGTTAACGCACATTTTGTGCGCGAACGTCGTAATACGACATTCAGTGCGAAGGGTTTTTCCCTTCGCTTTAATGCGTTTTTGCACACAAACAAAATTGTGCGCGAAGAGTGTAATAGTGCCCTAAGTATTTTCACCCAGCTAGCCAGATAACAAAAACTCCTTGCTCACATAGTTGTCTTCAAGTACGGTTCTAGAATTGTCTAAATGCTCATAGTGAATGTTACCTGTACACATTATTATTATTGTCATTTATAAACCATCAGTTTCCGCAGCGCTTTACAATAACCAAAGGGAACGAGATAAACGGACATATGATGGAAACAAGAGGTGTAGAGGACCCTGCTCATAGGCGCTTACAATCTAGAGGGATTGGGGTTGAGGAAGACAAGAGGAATTTTACTAGACGGCAGGATCATTAGTGACAGTGGTTTGGGAATGGTGGGGCCATAGAAGCAGCTTCAATGATGTGTGAGTAGATGAGCAGGGGGATGAGTTGTATCAGTGATGTGGTACGCTAATCTGAAGAGATGGGTTTTGAGGGATTTCTTGAAGGCCTGAATATTTTGGGAAAGTCTGATAGGGCGAGGCAAGTCATTCCACAGGACCAGTGCTGCCCTTGAGAAGTCTTGGAGGCGTTTGCGGGTAGACAGGTGACAGGTGGAGATCGCCTGCTGACCTGAGTTGTCTAGATGGGACGTGTTTGCCGAGTAACGAAGACATGTAGGGAGGAGTTGAGTTTTTGAGTGATTTGAACATGAGCGTCAGTCTTTTAAACTGTAATACCTGGAATTGACAATGTTCTTATATAGAGGAACACTGAAACTGCAGAACCATAGAAGCTTAGTTTGGTGAAAATGTAAATGATTAGTTGTTGTAGAACTACAACTTTAATTGTTATTTATTTAGGGTTTTTAAGCGAGGTGTATAATATCAAACGACAATATCTGGAGATCCCATGCCTTTCAGAATGACGATCTCAATGCGCTAGACTACACAAATTGTATTTAAAAATGCATAAACCATTTGTATGTTATGAGTTCTATTCTAGGTATTTTACATACCAATATGCTAATCATAGGCACAAAAGATTTAAAATAAATAGCAGAAAACATATTTTATCTAAATTGTTTTGAACTGCTAATTGTTAGTTGTGTAAAACCATATTGCAATTTTTTTTCACTTTTAATATCTTGCTTAAATAGAGTCACGCTTGGATCAGTGGGTTTATAAATATGTGGGTCTAAATGGAAGCACAAACTATTAGCAATTCATCATTAAAGAAAAAATAAATGTGTTCTGATCTTATGAATGTATGTCAATGTCATGTAGTCCAGGTGCTGTTCCACTTAACTCTGCTGAATGCAACACTTTTTTATATATAAATAACTATAGCATTAGGAACTTCATACTTATTACTTTTGAACACTAAAGACTCAAGGAGATTCTTAGGTCACATTAAAACGGGGACACTAAGGAGAAAACCCCACGCCTGCAGGTTTCTCCTTAACGTCCCCGTTTTAGCGTGATATTAAGGTGCAGGCGGTAAACTAGCAGCCTGCCCCGTGATACAGCGCTACGCCTCAGAATGATCAAGGCAGCCAGGGCCAGATTAAGATCTCTATGGGCCTGGAGATGAAGATTTTGGTGTCTTTTTTTGGAATTTAGTGAAATAAAAACATACAGGGTTATTCAAAGAGATCCGAATGGCTCCCGATAGCCATTCGGCTATCCAGAGAGCAGGCAATTCGCCAAATCCTGGCGAATTGCCTGCACATATGGTACCTGTTCGTTGCCTATTCAAGGGCAGTGAATCCCCATAAGAGAAGCAATGCTTCGTCTATTCAGAGAGCAAAAGCCAGCAGTGAAAAGTTGCTGAATTCACGTTTTAATTCAATATCTAATAAACCATTGATTATAATATTCTGCTGTAAAGAGTCTCTTTATTTATAGATTTTTTAGGATATTTTAAGCATTATTGGTTTGTTTGTTTTTTTTAAAAAATCAGATTTTTTTTAAACTTTATTATTTTTTCTGTAACAGCCCTTTTTATTATCATTCCTTGGACCTCATATGTAAATTTCAGATATTTTCGCTCAGTAGTTTCTTTGCAAACAGCATTTCACTTTTCAAACAAGCAAACTGTTTTTCTAATTTATTCACTGCATTCGTCTGCGGTGTCGGCTTTTTCCGGCGGCTGCGCTGCGTGCTATCGGCTCCTGCTCGGGTTTCTTCTGCGTTTTCGGTGGGTTAATCTAGATGTTTTTGCGGATTTCGGAGTGCATTCGCCCTCATTTTGCGGTGAGTTTTCGGCAGGTTTGCAGCGACTTTTCCCTGCATTTCGGCAGCCCTGTGGTGCTTGCTGAATACACCGCAGGGTCGCCGAAATGGGATCGCCAAATTGAACCGAATAGAAGAGAACGAAAAGTCTCCGAACGTGCGGTGGCTTTTCGATTTTCTTTGAATAACCCTGTAAGGGACTATAGGCTCGTTACAGTAAATATAAAGAGGTAATGGCTACCTTTTGGGAAAACCCATTTATACAGAAAAGCTTGATTTTCAAAAGGTCAGAATAAATGAGAGCCACACACTTTGAAATGTAATTACAACTATAATGGTACCATCCGTATCCCCCAACTTATAGCCACAATGACAAATACATATATTCTATTGTCATAAATATCTGTGCTTGTTACTTTTTTTACTTACCCTGAATTTAAGGAGGGATCTGGTGGATCCGATGGGTGGACAACCAGACACAGACCTTCACTTAAGTCAATGAAACCATCTGGTTCAACAGAGTTTTCACTTTCATGATAATACAGAAAACTTTCTTCTATTGTACACCACCACTTCTTCATATCTATAAAGATAACAGTAATATCATTTGTAGAACACAAAAAAATAAATCAGTATGGTTATTTAACCCATTCAATACCAAAAACATGTATACTTGTTTTAATACGGTGAAGATTAAAATAGGAAACTCTATTTGCATTCCTTATCAATGTGAGATTAGGACCACAAGATTAGGACCACTTCCAATCACTCTCCTCATCTTGTCGCAATCACCTCAGCAATATTGCCAAATTCATCCATTTCTGACTGCTGACACCACCAGGCAACTTATCCTCTCTCTTATAATAATATAGTATAATAAGAGACTTATAATAATACAGTATAATAATAGACTACTGCAACAACCGCCTGACTGGCCTTACTCTCTCTTACCGCACCCCCAGGGCCGGATTTGCATCTCAAGAGCCTGTAGGCACAGAAATTTGGAGCAGCCCTACCTCCCTCCTGAAAAAAAAATCATACTAAAATGAATTTTTACATTTTTGTTTTGGGGCAAGCTAAAAATGTTTTTTTTAAAAAACTGAAAAAGACTTTCTTTCTGCGCACAAATCAAAATAAGGGGCACAATCTGCTGCCTTAGTTGAGTTAGTGCAGTGGTATTGTTTTTTTTATATGTAAAAGCATATATTGCCTCTGCCGTAGAACAGAGAATACACTTTTCATTAACTTTTATTAATTAATTTAATTATTTTTACACATTACATGGTCATGTTTGGTATCATTGTAAAGACCGGACTCTGACCTTTCCAATGACGCCTCACTTAACCTTGTGCATTGTACATTTCAAAGATGCAGGGTTCCAAAATCGCCCTGTCTCTCCTCTCCTCTCTGCAGTGCCACGGTCTAGGTTGTCAGGGTTATCCAAAGAGATTCGAAAAGTCACCGCACGTTCGGTGACTTTTCGTTCTCTTCAATTCGGTTCCTTTTGCCGATCCCATTTCGGCGACCCTGCGGTGTATTCAGCAAGCACCACAGGGTCCCCGAATTGCAGGGAAAAGCTGCCGCAAACCCGACGAAAACTAATCACAAAACCCACCGAATGCACGCCGAAAACCCTCAAAAACATCTGGATTAACCTGCGAAAACCACGGAAAAAGCCCGAGCAGGAGCCGATTGCACACAGCCGAAGCAGCTGAGACGCAGATGAGGGAGGTGAATAAATTAGCAAAACCGTTTGTTTGATTGTGTGAAAAAGAAACGCTGTTTGCAAAGAAACTACTGAGCGAAAATGTCTGAAATTTACACAGGAGGTCCAGGGAATGATAATAAAAAGGGCTGTTACAGAAAAAATAAGTAAACTTAAAAAAAAAAAAAAAAAAAATCGGACTTTTAAAAAAAAAAATTCAGAAAACTGCTTAAAGTATCCTAAAAAATCTATAAATAAAGAGACTTTTTGCTGCAGAATTTTATAATGAACGGTTTATTAGATATTGAATTAAAACGGGAATATTTTTAACATTGAAGCCTATGGGATTCTCCTGAATTAACTTGCCGAATTAAACCACCGAATGGCAGAGCATTAGGGGAACCTTTCACTGCTGGTTTGTGTTCTCTGAATAGCCGAAGCAGTGCTTTTTCATGGGGATTTCACTGCCCTCGAACAGGCACTGAACAGGCACCGTATGTGCAGGCAATTCGCCAGGATTTGGCGAATTGCCTGCTCTCTGGATAGCCGAATGGCCAGGAAAGGTAACCGAACGCTGATTTTCAGCATTCGGTTACCTTTCTCAAGCAATTCGGATCTCTTTGGATAACCCTGATTGTTTCATCGACAACCTAGACTGTAGCAATCTTGAATGTCAGCCAAGTCTCTGGGGCCTTCCTCTGCCCACTGATGTCATCACCATATGCACGATGATGTCAGTTGGGCCGTTAACCCTCTAGCTGCCAAGTGGAGATAGCGGGGTTCTTTGGATCACCATATCTCCTGTTATGTGGCAGCTAGAGTGTCCTGTTTGATATCACTGGAAAGTTCAAAGCATGGCCTTCCCGATGATACCAAACATTGTATTGTTTGGTGTAAAAATAAAAAAAAAAAATTTTAATTTTATTTAAAAAAATATATATATATAAAAAAAGTGGTTATTTTTTAAAAAATATGTCTCTGGGTTATATAATAAAATAGGACTTCAATTCTTGTTTAATCTTGATGAGCATAAAATGGTCAAAATGAGTTCAGCACACAAAGATGAACTGGCTCAGCAGTGAAGGGGTTAAAAAGCAAAAACATGTAAAAAAATTGGGTATCTCTAAACTCAGGACAAAATTTTGAAACTATTTAGCCGGGGTCTTTTTTGGCGGTTGTAGATTTTGGAGGTCAAAGTTATAAAATAGTGTTTTTGTCAATTTTTTCATCATATTTCATATTTTGTTATAGTAAATTAAACCATATGATGAAAATAATGGTATATTTATAAAGCCCATTTAATGGCAAGAAAAAATATATATATAATATGTGTGGGAACTGTAAACGAGTAAGAGGAAAATTGGAGCTAAACACAAACAGCGTAGAAATGTAAAAACAGCAGTTGGTATTTTCGGACAGACAATACAGTACAATGGCCTGGTCACTATGGGGTTAAACAGGCCAACGCCATAGGTTTCAATGTAATAAATGGAATCCTTTTTTTTTTTTAAAGACCATTTATTTATTTTTCAATTTTTTTTACAAACAGCGGTCTTCTTTTTGTTAAGATTTTTCTTTTCTATTTTTTTTAATTCAGACATTTTTATTAACGGCCTTTCCTAATTAGACACGTTTTTAATACTTTTTATTAATTTAAACTCCTATTAGGAGTTTCTTTTTTTTCTTCAGCCCGGAGAAATACACCAAGACAATTTCAGCACAATTCAGTAGTTAGCAGTCCAATTTATCATCGGTTTTCACCATCATCTGATAACTGCTTTGGCGACTCCATTTACAACAAAAATACAGTGAACATTTTCTAAATAATGAATTCACTTTATTTTCAGCAAAATGGAATAGCCGAAGTGTGCCGAAGTGCGGCGATAAACAAAGCACTGAAATTGCACATAATTTTGGTGCTTTGTGAACAGACCTTTAAGAGTTTAACTCTTTCCCTTCCAAGTGGTTTGACTGATAGGAACCTCAGTTCTTAAGATTTGAATAAAATTCTACATATTACCCCTTAACCTCCCTGGAGGTCTAATTTTTTCAAAGTTTTTTGTCTAAAAGCGTCTCAATTTTTTTTAAAGGAAATGTGTTTTTTTTATGTAGTAAGCCAGTAATAATTAGGAATAACGCACTGAAATCCGTGCAAGCAAGAGTCTAGTAAACAAACGGGGCCATATTACATACTTGGTGCTAACTTAACCAGAGCTGTTGTAAACTTACAAGAGCCATTATAACCTATGGAGGTTTTAAGTTTACAACAGCTCTGGTTAAGTTAGCACCAAGTATGTAATATGGCCCACTGAGTCCGATAAAGTTTGAAACACGACATAATAATTTATTATCCCAAAAATAATTATCCAAAATAATGCTAATAAATTATATTCAATCTTATAATCAGACCAAAAACAGTGAAATCTTTCAGAAAACAAGGGTGCAATATTAGACTGTATGTATGGTCTGTTTCTGATCCTTTAGTGCCACCTAGTGGCCGTTCAGGAGCAGGTCATGCTGCTGGAAATAATTTTTACATTGGAATATTCTTTTTTTTTTAGTTTGCTGCCTGGTCCCGCTCCCTTGCATTGTGTGACTCGCAGGGAACGTTACCAGGAAGCAAGTTGCCGCGATCACACTGCGGGGGACAGTGAGGGAGCGCAGGATGAGGTGAGTATGCAACCCGAGTGTGGCTCGGGGTTACCATTCGCGGTAGCGAAATTTAACCCCGAGTCACACTCGGGAATACCGCCAGGGAGGTTAACCTGTAGGTTAGGGGTCTCAAATTCTACTGTTCAGATCTTTCTGAACTACATCTCTCATGATTCTCTGGCCATTTACTGCATTCAAAGAATGCTGGGGATTTTAGGCAATAAGTGTCTGGAGGGCCAGAGTTTGAGATTCCTGCTGTCCAGGGTATGACCAAACTTATCTTTACTATGAAAGTTCAGTGATTCAAGAGCTGTCAAAGAATTATGAGAATGGATTAGAGTCCCTCCTTCCTCTGTATACACGAAGCTCATAAACTGGTAGCCAAAGCAGTTATTCAGAGAGAGACAAACTGGCCCCGAAATGTAACTGGACACTGAAATTCAGCATGTGGTGAAATTTCGGGGTCATTTGTCTATTCAGAGAGTGGGCAGTTTGCCAAATTTTGGTGAATTGCCTGCACGTACAGTGCCTGTCCGAGGGCAGTGACAACCCTCATAGAGAAGCAATGGTTAATCTATTGAGAGAACACTGAACAGCAGTGAAAAGTTGCTGAAATGCCCTGCTTTTTGGGGTTTTCATTTGTTTTTATTCAATATCTAATAAACCGTTTATTACTTTATTCTTCAGTAAAAAGTCTCCTTATTTATAGATTTTTTAGGATCTTTTAGGCATTTTTCAGGATTTTTTTCCGGTGTTTGGCGTGGTTTTTCCGGCTGGTTTTTGGCAGGATTGCGATTGGAATGTGGCTGGTTTTCCGGGGACCCTGCGGTGAGTGCTGAATTCACTGCAGGGTGGGGAACTTTGATTCTTCAAAGTTTAGGGAACTGCAGGGGAACGAGAGAGCACCGAAATGTCGCCAACATTTCGGTTCTCTCTGAATAACCCCTCAAGCATTTCCAGTGTATAGGTCTTCCCTTTATGATTTTAAGATACATCACAACTAAATATGTGGCTGCCAACTCGGATGACAGAGCTCAATCCCTTCATCATGAGGCATACTGGATTTTTAATTTAAATGCCATTTTCCTATTTGGCCAGAAAGGAAAAAAAAAATCTTTACATTGCTATTTACCTTGACGATAGTCTTAATGTTTTGTATCGATCCTTTCTGTGACTCTGTGGCATTTATCTGCTCGGCTTGTTTAGATTTGACTTTCTGATATCTAATCTTTACATTTATTTTCACAATCATTTTTTTCTATTGATTTGTTATGTTTATGATTATGGATCTAATGTGATTATCGATCTCATGTAATAATAGTCATGTTCTTGTATTGTGTTAAGCACTGGTGCTCAGGGGGGATTTATGGCATACATACCTGTGTTTTTATCCACTGACTCCATCTTTCCGTCTTTCAAGTAGTGATTCAATGTTCTGTTTCATGTACTTCTCATTGTATCCCCACACCATTTCAACTTATGATTCTTCTGAATCAGTTTGTGATGGTATGTGTATATATATATATATATGTATCCTGATGAAAGTCGGCGGATAGCGGACTGAAACGTTGAATTTTCTACAATAAAATTGCTGTATTTGGAAAGACCGAGAGTGCCGCTATTTTTCTACTTCTATGTATATATATATATATAAAACGCATCATGTGTTAATTCTTTATCTTGCTAAAAACCCTCTCATGGACTTATAAAGCAACTTGTTTTGGAAATTGCATTGTAGCAAAAACTAGAAAACTGATACATTAATATATGTGACTTATATATGTATATACACATACACACACAGATGAACCTTAGAACCTATCCAAATATTTAAAAACTCCTAACTCTTAAATTGATGACAGTTTAGCTGCAAAATATGATCTTATGTTGTGTATATGCCTGACACAATGTCAATATTTTATCATATTTGTATCTAAACCCCCATCACCCTGGTGTTTTAAAAGCTTTAGATGCAGGTCTGTATGGAGTGCTCTGAATTTGTGTGTAGGATTTATTGGTATCAGTAGCACAGTATATATACTTTGCACTCACCGAAGTGGAATGAAAATGATGCTTTATTGTAGATAACAATATATTCTTACAGCTATGTAGATGTCAACGTGTTGGTCCATTGGTCAGTACATTCATCCTGACCAAGTGACCATCCAAAGGACTGAAATACTGACATCTGCATGACTGTAAGAATATTACAATAAAGGATCTTTTCCTATAAAGAAGAGGGAGTGCCCAGCTTAATAATGAATACTGCCTGTTGGGCAGCTGCATAGCAACTCGGTAATGAATAAACCAAGAGTCGACAAGTGCACAAACAATAATATATATAATCTAGATTGTAAGCTCTAATGATCAGGGCCCTCTACACCTCTTGTCTCTGTTCCTATGTTTGTTTATTTGTGTCTTATTCCCTTTGGTTATTGTAAAGTGCTGCGGGCACTGTTGGCACTACGTAAATGATGAGAATAATAACAATAATATGTAAGTACACATATAGAGAAAAAGAGTAGACATGTGCACAGCACAAAATTTTGTTTTGGACGAATGGATTAGTCCTAAAACACAATTTATTTAGTTACTAAAGAAATTCGTTTTCAGTTCTTTAGTATGAAAAAAATTTCATTCATCCAAAAACCAGCGGATACAATTAATATTGTAGTGGTGGCTCCTCAGAGGGCTGAGATTGGCTGCTTGTTACGGTATCACTCACTCTCAGCAAATGTGTCAGGCAAAGCTGTTAAAGTAACTGACTGCTGCTCAGAGTTTCAGTAAAACTAATAAATCATATTTTTATATATGAGGTTATAACAATATTATTTCCTTGCTTTACTGAAACTTTGAGCACTGTGATGAGTAGCAGTCAGTTATTGTAACAGCTGAGCCTGATACATTGTACTGAGAGATAATGTAACAAGCAGCCGATCTCAGCGCTCACAGCCAATGAATTTAAAGGGCTCAAAATTTTTTATAATGTATAGAACATCCTCCTGAATTAATTAATACCCCTCTCTGTATAATGTATATAACATCCTCTTGCATTAATTAATACCCCTCTCTGTATAATGTATAGAACATATTCCTGCATTAATTAATACCCCTCTCTTTTTAATGTATATAACATCCTCCTGCATTAATACCCCTCTCTGTATAATGCATAGAACATCTTCCTGAATGAATTAATTTCCCTCTCTTTATGGAACATCCTCCTCAATTTATACCCCGCTCTGTATATATTAATGCGCTCCTCATTGCTGGTCTTCTTCACTCAATGTATTATTACAAAAAGAACTGAAACTAAAATGTAATGCATTTTACTTTCGTTTCTTTCGATTTTTAGACCGAGCAGTTTTGTATCGCTTGAGTCATACGAAAACTAAATTATCCCATAATTCGTACGAAATTGTTTTATTACTAAAACTAATGCACGTGTCTAAAAAAAGAGCATGAAAGAATTAGTCGTGCACACTCGCTCCTGGGGTCATGGTGTTGCAAGCCAACTATGCAATAGCAAAGAGAAAGTAGCACTCCAGCAGTCGTACTGTAATTCTGCTGTTAATAACCAGTGAGCAGCGACAAGGTCGATGTTTCAAAATGAGAAGTCCTGAAGCTCAGATGAAAATTTTGGATCCCTGTCTCTGAATATTGCTTTTTAAATAAACTATAGAATGACCACTGGAGTTCTGCTCTTTTTTGACAAAAAAGTTATATATATATTTCAGTTCTTTCTTGCACTAGAGGACTTCATTGAAACATTGTCCTGGTCAGCAATTATCCAGCGTATCCCAAAAAAACAGCACTCCTGGGACTTATCAGCAAACAAGACAATTTATTACATGTGCTACAGTTTGTCAACATTTCAGAAATTCCACGTTTCTTTCATCAGGACTGATGAAAGAAACGTGGAATTTCTGAAACGTTGACAAACTGTAGCACATGTAATAAATTGTCTTGTTTGCTGAAAAGTCAGGAGTGAAGTTTTTTCTGATATATATTACACAAGGAGGGTAGCACTCATTCTTTAGTAAGCACACAGTGTGGGTGCATCTCAAGACAATAAAATACAACAAACCAGGAAGAGAGCACTCCAGTCAACACACTCAAAAAGACAACACCAGCAGCTTTTTTAATTTAAACATTTTACCAGACTTTAACCCTTCAATGCTTCCAACATTTCTTACCCCCTTCATTATCACCACAGTTCTTAAGCCATTCAATACTTTTTACAAGATTTTTAACGCTAAACTCTGTTGAAAATGGTGGAAATTTGGTTCACAATATATGGCCATAAACTGCTTAAGCCTGTCAACAAATGCCAATGTATTCCACCTTTTAGGATAGGACCTGCCAGAAGATGGGATACATTGGCGCTGTTGGCAGGCATAAGCAATTCCACCACAGGGAGTTCTTAGTAAAGGTTGAGTGCTACCCTCCTTGTGTATTCTGTATGAAAAGGGCCGACACCCCTTGGGTAAGCACCCCTCCCTGTCACAGGTGTTCCACCCACAGGTTCTATTTAACCTTGATCTGCAGGGAGCTCCAGAAAGGACTCAGCCCTCGGTAAGTGAGTTGATCCCGTAAGAGCGGTCATTTGCGCATTTGCGCTCACAATTTTCAGTTTAGGACGCGCAACGTACAGTAAGCTCGGGCAGCGTTCTCGCAGGTTCACCCGCGGTAGACATATACGTGCGTTTGTTGCGCTGACATTGTAATACGACGTTCCGCGCAAAGGGTTTTGACCCTCGCGTTAATGCGTTTTTGCGCGGGCGCAAACGTATGAGCGAAGATTGTAATAGGGCCCCATATACACACACACATTAATAAGTTAATAAGTACAGTACCTTCAAAGAGTTTCTTGTTGCTGGGAATCTTAGAGCTAGAAGCAGCTTTATATAGAAATCCACAATGATATGAATTGCGAATGTTTCCACTGCCCTGCAGATGGGAAACATTGTAATCTGTTGATAAGAAACATTAAAACATGATTAGTATTAAAAGTAGGATGAAATGATAAAGCAGCACATTTATAAAGAACACGTGAGCCTGTTCGGAATGTTCTAACCTTATAGGATGATCCGCTGCATAGGAAATGCAGTTCTTGAACGCTTGACGTGCCAAGGTTACCCATCATTTTTCGTATTGATTTTAAATAAAGTAAACATATTTTCACAAAACTTCAAAAGGATTTGCTGAAGAGATTTTAGTTTGTCTTATATCTAGGTACTTTAAGCACTAAATGGTAATCAATATGCTCTGCATACCGGGAGGAAAAACACCTGTGCAAATCATATTGACAGATTCCAGTTGGATCGAGCGGATGTGCTGCAGTGTAAAATGTCTACTGAATTATTGAAGAGGATAGAATTATTTTCTTCTTATACACTTTAACTGTTCTATAAATGCTTAGTTCAAGTCATTCAGTGAATATTTACTGCAACAAATGTTATTTCATATGGGATTACATCCTCATTTACCTTCTATAGCTTTGCTACGATGCACTATGATGTTGGTTACAGGCAACACACATGGCTTTCTACTACTATTTCACAAGTATAGGTAATTATTTGTCCTCTTTGTCACCATAGTATTATTCGCTAGCTTGTAGGTCACTCTGCATCTACAAAATGTTAAATGATTATATTTGCTTACAAATTCTTTGGATAAAATTAACGGAAGATGCATTACCTAAACACAAATCATATAAACCTACCAAAAGATACATTTTTGGAATACTTAAATGGCCATAAAGTAATAAGCCCAACGCCAAGACAAGGCAATCTCCTAGGTGGGTCCTAACCTAGTAAAATATAATGTAATAAACCAAACATAATGTGAAAATAACACAGTAAAAACAATAAGGAGATTAAATGGATGAGGGGCCCCTTTTCCAGCATCAACAGTAACGGGGATTGGCTATAAAAAAATATTAGTGCAAGCCACTAGCCACTAGATCCTCACTGGTTTTGGTTCAGGAGCCACATTGGCAAGAGATCAGTCAAGAGGAGAGCTGCATTACGAAATACCTGTGGACTATCAGTTTGACCCCCCCCCCAATACTGTATATTTAAAGCCTATAATACAGACAACTGTAACACTTCTAAATCTTTTTAAATGGAAGAATAAAAATTCCTAGCTTTAAACAATACAGAGATGAGCGGAAAAATGCATCAATTACCTTAACTGTAATTTTGTCTCAGATTTTGACTTTGCAAACTCTGCTCTGTCCTTTCATTTATTCTTTCTTGCCTCTGCTTTCTGTGCCTCTTTCCTCTGTGCCTTTCTTTCCTCTGCCTCTTTCTTTCCTCTGCTCTCTGTGCCTCTTTCCTCTGTGCCTTTCTTTCCTCTGCCCTCTGTGACTTTCTTTCCTATGTGCCTTTCTTTCACCTGCGCTCTGTGCCTTTCTTTCCTTTGCACTCTGTGCCTTTCTTTCCTCTGCCTCTTTCTTTCCTCTGCGCTTTTCTTTCCTCTGCCTCTTTCTTTCCTCTGCGCTTTTCTTTCCTCTGCCTCTTTCTTTCCTCTGCCCTCTGTGCCGCTTTCATCTGCCATCTGTGCATCTCTGCCTCTTTCTTCTCTGCCTCTTTCTTTCTTCTGCGCCTCTTCCTTTCTTTTGCAGCATTTGGTGCCACCCACGCGTCACCAGAAGACACCCAACTTCTGCGCCACTAGCAGGGGGTGCGCAAACAGACGCTGCCAGCTATGTGGTCCGCGAGCCGCTACTGCCAGCTATGCGTGCCGCGTGCGGCTCTCAGACCACGCAATGACTAGCAGTGCCTTAGCGGGCCCCTATTATGATTGTATTCCACCTGAGCCGCTGCATTAGCAGCTTGAGTCAGAATATTTCGGGGTTCCTCATGGCACAAGAAAATTCACTTTGCACCAGGCTCTGCCAGACGAGACGAAAAATACCATCTTGGGTTGAGAACAGCAAGCTGCTCTCATTAGACAGCCTGAGCCTCATGGGAAATGTAGTTACAAAACATCAGGAGGACCAAGGATGATGATCCCTGATGTACAGTAAGCAGCTGCTACAGCTGAATTTCAAGCAAAACTACTGGTTAACATAAAGACTGTGTTGGAACAAGGCCCCAGGACTGTGTATTCCTTGTATTTTGGGTATTTGGCAAACATCTGTATCTAAATACGAGAAGCAGTGGTTAACGTATACACAACTGTGAAGGCTTAAATTAATGCATGATTGATACAAATATCCAGGGAGATATGCAAATGAGCAAACAATAACCGTATATAACTAAATTCTGCTCATTTTATACTATGTATGATTGTTTAAATTCTAGCTATTCATCATTTACAGTAAAAGGTAAACATTGCATAAAGAGTATCAAATGCAATTTCAAAAGTATTCATTTAACAGGCACATAATATTCAGCTAGTTATATCTGTGCAAATATACCTGAGAATCTATTGTGATGCAGGAACTCCATTTGTAAACGCTGTCCAGCCTCCTTTGCTAGCAGATATGGGGTGCTATTGATATTATCTCCTGTTGTGCACATGGTGTCAGCACCCCTAAATATCAGTATCATTGTTTCCAAAACATCAGATGTAATCACGCACTTGCACAAAGCCTGAAAAACACAGTTGTTATAGTTTAATTTTTAATTCTTATGACTCAGTTGACAATAGAACACACAGTAAAATATTATTATTGCCTAGTATGGTTTTCAAGAACATAATATAGCGTTAAAGTTGTTTGAGCACATGTGACATAGCGTGTTTTTTTTCTTGTGCGAGAATTGAAAGCTGCAACACAGAGTGTTACCTGTTTAAGCCCATCACTCTTAGGATAACCAAAGCAACACTAGAAGTCAGTTCCATGTTATCATCATTATTATTCTAAATAATTCTATAACTCTAAAGCAGTTTTTCTCAAACCTGTCCTCAGGACCCTCCACCTCGCCAGGTTTGCCAGATATCTGAAGCACAGCACAGGTGATAGGATTTGCTGCTCAGTGATTGCAGGATTCAGTCTGCATTTCCCCAAGGTTATCTGCAAAATCTGGCCTGGTTGAGGGTCCCGAGGACAGGTTTGGGGAACACTGCTCTAAAGATATAAACACAGGTAAAAACATAGGTCAATTAGGCAGCTACCTTGGAAACCACAGTTTTTGTACAGCAGCAAGGCCGTTTACGTATGGGTGGTTAGCTCAGCCATTAACAATTATTAATTATTTTACAATGATAAGATGGGATTTTGGTTGGAATAGAGTGGATCTAAGATTTTTGGAAATAGAAATAATAGGCGCCATATTACATACATAATGCTAATGTTAGCACTCAGCTATGTGAGTGTTAATGATAGTTTTGGTGGCCCTAGAGCGGGTGGACCATATTACGTTCGCCTAATTCGGGGCTTGCGCTTTTCAGCACGAGCTTACTGTACGTTGCGCTCCCTATGTTTAACATGGGGAGCGCAAAGTGTTAATTAGCGTTAGGATTTCAAGGTAACCTTTTAGTGTATAGACCTGATAGTTATTTTTGCCTTAGATAAACATTTTTTTTTATGAAGGTAAAAATAATAAAACAAATTGTAAATATTGGTATTTTGGGGTCTCTTGCTGAAGGTAAACTTTTTAAACTTTTTTTTAACATCCGTTGTTTATAATGTTGCATTATATGTATAATGATGTGTTATTTATAATTTATCAATACAAACATTGCAAAAAATGCAACAAATTTACCATATGAAATGAAATGAAATGAAATATAACTATAACCATCAGTCAAAAGATAACAAGTAACACCATGTGATAAAATAACACAATAATATCAAATAGAAAATAGAATGTCCTGGACAAAGTTTATTATGCATTTATGCTCACACATGTCTTTAAATTAGACTCTAGAAGTGATTTTACATTCCACATGAAAAATTTCAAATCCACCAACCAAGCATTGAAATGGAATGAAACATCAATGTCATCTGTGATTGGCTATTACTGGATTTGTGTTGTAGATCGGAATTGTCTGTGTGAGAAATGTGCAAGGATGCAAGGAACAAATAAACATACAAGGCAATATTCTTTTTATTAACTGTCTGCTTATTTGCCTCTGTTGTCATGTAAACTTCAAAGAAACACAAGCTTCTAAAGCACTTATATAGGCATAAGAATTGAGTACTTCAATTGTTTCCAGGATAAAATTTAGAAAAATGGATGGAGTGCCGACTATAACGTCAAACATCAATATTTATTTACGTATGTCATAGCGGATAATTGCTTCTGTTATATCATTGTGTTACATTTGCATTGTTTCCTCTCTTGAATAATGTCTCAGAGTTATTTTGTCAACACTGCAGACAAAGAAACATAAACATTGTATTGATCTGAATAGGACGCATTCTTGCGTTACAATATTCATATTCAGTTTCTACCTTTTCCAGGAAAGATGATGATGATCTGTAGCAAAAGAAAAATAATTTCCTTTCTGTACCTACCTCGTTTAATTGTGCTTGGGAAGGTGTTGGAGAATATGTTTTTTTAAACCTTCCTTCCTTGTATTTGTGTGTAATGTGTAACCTTCTTTGGTTAATATTTAAAGCCTCGCGAACCTTTGTTTTGCTTCCAGACAAAAGGTTTGCCTCCCAGTAGCTGTTGACCTTTTCGTTTCCAACAGTAATGAAAAGCTAAACATGAAAAATAGATCATTAGGTCACTATCTCCTTTGTAACAAACTTTAATCGTAAGTTCAGCAACAAAGTTTGAGATGGTAAACAGTGCTAAATTGGCTTGCAATACCAACATATACATTGTAAGGTCAGACAAGCCAAACCTTTTGTGCGTCAAACACAATGCATTGATGATACAGTATATGAGATTAAGTAACCATTCCAGTTATTAAACACTTTGATAAAAACATATACATTTAATAATAAAAGTAATAAAAGTATATTAAAAGTATACATTCTTAAACATGATAATGTAACTACATGATAAATTTAATTAAACAACTTAAATGTCAATTGAGGCAGGATTCTGTTACCATTAACCAATGCAACCAAGCTCTATGGCTTCCTTTCTTAAAGGAGTTTTTAAAATGTCATGACGAACGGAAGTGTTGCCTGTACATTACTATGAGCAAACACAAAGATTATGAGAGTACTGAGAATGGGCAACAGCATAAGTGGCCTGCCCACCGGTGGGTCCCCATTCAGGTCTCAAAAGGTTTTATCTTGTTGATGCCATTACAGAAATTACTATTTCATATGCAATTCAGACTGCTATCACGTAGGGTGGTCAGTGCTGAGATACCAAGGACGCCCTCTCTACAGGAGAGATACAGATACACATGACATTTGTTTCGGCCTTGTTTGGCCTCGTTAGGAGAGTATCGCTGACACCCCTCTAGGCACCTTGAGCAAGGAGTTCAAGGCCCTCACATACTTTGAATGGGTTTGGGTCGAAATACCTACAACCAGGTTCCCTAATGCCAAAATCCCGACGGCCAACTTCCCTACACAGACAACTTCCTGACGGCCAACTTCCCTACACGGCCAACTTCCTGACGGCCAACTTCCAGACATTCAATATCACAGCAGCTAACATTAACCCTACCCCCTAAACCTAACCCCCTAAACCTAGCCCTAACACCCCTAAACCTAGCCCTAACCCCATAAACTTAACCCTAACCCCCAAACCTAGCCCTAACCCAAACCCCGCTAAATCTAGCCCTAACCCTAACCTACTAAACCTAGCCCTAACCCTAACCCCCTAAACCTAGCCCTAACCCTCCTAAACCTACCCTAACCTCCATAAACCTAGCCCTAACCCCCTTAAACCTAGGGTTAGGTTGTTAGTATTAGGGTTAGCCATTGGGATTATGGATGTCTGAAAGTTGGCCGTGTAGGGAAGATGGGATGTCCGGCACTTGTTCTGTATGGAAGTTGGCCATCGGGATGTTGGCATTAGGGAACCTGGCTGTAGGGATTTTGTCCGGCACCCACCTTGAATGTGTACCTTTCTATCACTTACATGACAAGCCGGGCTTCTGTTTCCTGGTAGTAAAATAGATAGGACAAGGATTGCTTGTCTTCCATACTGCTCCCTAGCTATATTATACAATCATTTACTCTACACCAATTTTATACATAATTTATGGAAACCATGTCATACAAATAATGAAATAACACATCTCTCACACTCCTGATATCTAGTATCTATTTGATATGACAAACCCATTTTAAAAATAACATCACATGTCGCATTCAGTCCTCACACACTACATTAAGCAGATAGCATTTACTCATACTACAGCCAGCACTTACATGACAACATTACCATATTTACATACCAAGGAATATACTGCCTTATTATACACTCACCATTAACATCACATAATGCATTAATTAAATTGTGCAACCATATTACATGTAGCATCATATCACGTCATGTGGAGTATCCACCTCCATATACAGCATCTCCGTAATGTCGCCTGTAGCTCATCGCTGTAACTTGTCGCTGGTACATGACCCTTTTTTCGCGATTTGCGATTTTGCAATTTACATCAATGGTGCTGCGCAATATCGCTCAATGTCACTTATATGAAAATTGCATGGAAAAACGCGCGATTATCATGTCGCTCACTGTGAATGGGCCCTAAGACTGGCATCACCCATGAGGTGTGCTGCTGCAACAGCCTAACAGCAACATTACATGCAGTACCTGCATGACGACATGTAATGTCCAGCATCCATATCACATTCAGCATCCTTATCAGGCTGACAAAATGGGCCCTATTACATTGATAACGCTAACGTTAGCGCTCACCTGTGTGAACATTAACGTTAGCTCTGGTTGCCCGGTTCAAAAAACCCGGTAGCGATTTGGATCTTGCGCTTTTCAGTAGACTTGTGCACCGATTTTTTTTTCGGTTCGATTCGGTTCGGTTCGTTTGTATTTTGTAAATTTTCATTTTGAAAAGTTTTCGTTTCCAAATCGGGAAATTTCGTGAAAATTCCGAAATTCCGAAACCCGAAACGCACATCCCTACTTTTCAGCGCGAGGTTATTGTACTTTGCACTTCCTATGCTTAACACAGGGAGTGCAAAGAGTTAATTAGCGTTAGGATTAAAATGTATTTATGCTTATTACCGTCCGGCTGCGGTTAACTCGAAAGTTAATCTCAGCTAGGACCTGGTGCTAACTGACTCCACTTCTGCAGAATCAGTCAGCGCCAGCCGAAAATAAAACCAAAAATCGGATGCTCATCTCCCATCCCTCGGCAATAAAAGCGGCTACATCCGCTTATTCTTGCTGCCGGGAGTAGAGAGAGACTGTGTGAAAGTCCCCCAGTCTCCGTCTCCGAATCACTCTGCCAACCTGCCGGATCTGCTGAGGTGAGATTCTGTAGGTCATGTGACGGCAGTGTTATCCTCTATGGAGTCCTATGGACTCCATGGAGAGGATGCTCGCGGCGGTGATTAGCGGAGCCGCGAGTATCTCAAGGCTTAGCGCCATGTTACGGTGCAGGCCACTGGATTAGCGCCTGCACTGTAATACCACTCTAAAATGGGGATGCTAAGGAGAAACCTAGCGTCCCCGTTTTAGCGTCATGATCATAAAATGGCCCAATATGTATGACTGGCATAATTTTAAAAAGCACAACGATCACTTGACACACATATCATAAGAGCATCATATGCATGCAGTAGCAAAAAAGTTGGAAATACGTATATTTAAAATATGTAATAGTATGTCTTACTTGTATAATAAGCACTATTGTGGAAGCAGCTTGAGAATAATCAGCGATTCCAAGGTGAAAATAAAATAACACCTGTTGCTTGTGGCTGGTAAGTGATTTTCTTCAGCAAGATCACAAAAGAGACAAAACTAAACCCCTTAATCAATGTCATACTCACCTCTGGTCTCACAGTGCAGGGGACATCGCAATCTGATACCTCCTTTTACTGCAAATGGATACTTAGAAAAAATTGTTTATAATGTCCTTCTGCAACCCCAGAAGATTCTGTATATGCGATCTCACGCAGGGTCCATGATTCTACATGGTTTTATGGACAGGAGGAAAATATCCCAAACAACAGTGTATGCACCGCAGAAGAAGGGCACATCCGGCACGGCTCTGCCATAATCCTGCAGAATCATTCTTGCGCTGCACCTTGTGGCTCAGGTCTCCCTTACTGAACTGACCATGTGCTCCTCATTAGCACCTGGACTTTCCATTTACGCAAGGCACACTCCTTCCTCCAATACTTCTGCATTGTTTTGTTCATTTGTTTGTTACCTGTCCAGAAGCTATCAGCTTGCTCTGTTGATTCCTGTGTACCAGACCCTTTGCTTTCCTCAGACCTACACGCTCTCATCCAGCCCTTGACCCACGACATGCCATAGACCTCATTGTTGGATACCCCTGTGGATATTTCTGCTTTGCCACTGACTCCATTGGCTTTACCATAGACTCCTGCTGTGCCAAAACTCTTTCTATACCACAAACTCCTGTTGTGTGCCAAGGCACCTGTTGTGCCAAGGCTTCTGCTGTGCCAAGGCTTCTGCTGTGCCAAGGCTTCTGCTGTGCACCAAGCCTCTTGCTGTGCACCGAGGTTTTTGCTATAGCACAGACTCCTGTTGTGCGCCAGGGCTCCTGTTGTGCCAAGACTCCAGTTGCCATAGACTTAACGTCTTGTCCTTTCTGTCTGGTGTCTTGTGTAAGTGTTCCTCTTGTATCTGTATCTAGCATTCCTCCAGCATTTCCCCTGTGTCTGTGTTCTGCCTTTGTCAAGTATCCAGCCCATAGTATCCCAAGTCAGCCCTGTTCCTGCATCACCCATCGTTAAGTCATTCCTCTATATATGTATACAATAAACCCCCTGTTTATGCACCATATCTTAGCTTCCTCGTGTGTATCACCACATCCTGTGCTCGTATCCTCGCCGCCCCGTGACAATATTATGAATTTGACATTAAAGTTGCAGTCTGTTTGTTAACGGCTCATACCAGCTCTTCCCGTTACAGGCTCCCTAAAAAAAGTATTCTCTAATAAACAGATAAATGTAATGTTCTATTGCATTCCGTTTCTGCCTTGATCACATGTGTAAATTAAATCAAGATGTAGTGCTTACGGTACCTCGACAAGTTCATTGCTCCAAATGGAAGAATCTAGCTTCAAGCTGTGCACTTTAGAAATGTTACTTCCCAGCACACGATGATGACCTTTAGAAAAATGAAAAGTAAAGCTTTTAACATTAAAATGTATATAAAAGTTATTCTTTATCATCTTTTTTTGTTGTCTGTTTTAAGTTACAAAGTCCTGTAATTAATTCCTCCTCTGAAAAAATATCAGCATTTCCAAAAAAACTACATTTTTCATCATTTTAAAAAATTCCACTAAACTTATTTTTTCACCTTTAAGACCTTATTCTTTGGTGCTCAAACAGCAGCATTAAAGTAAAAACATTCCCTAATTTTTCATTTACAACATCCTTACCTACTTTCTACTGTTGCTTACTTATTATTATTGTCAATGTCATGCTACTGTTTTGCAAGTGTGAATGGTTTTACACCATAGAAATTGCTGCTTACAATGTGAAAATGATGTGCCAGTAAGTACTGTCATGATCATCACATATTTAATCTTAACTCTTTGAGACATGCAGTATAGCTCTCATTCTAACAGTACGTAGGGTCCCTTTCAATTAGACACTTAACATTCGTGTTGCTTGAAAATACACGTAAGATATACATATGCACATTTAACACATCCATACTTTCACACTGACACCGCATGAATAACATGACAAGCATTTTAATTTTCTGCCAATATAAGTGACAGTATGCAAGGAAGACTTCCTGCTGCTAGATATGAGAGTGTTGATCTGAACAGGTTGGATTGTTGAGAGCTGAAGGTCCGCACCTTGGTGGCAAGAACAGGGCATGGAGGGTTCGAAATGAGTGCTGAAGAGTAAAAGGAAAGGATACCCAAAACACAGTAAAAAGTACTGTGTGGGGAGAGGAGTAGGAGAAGGTGTGAAGGTTTCTAGAGAGATTAGAGGGATTTATGGAGATTAAGGGGAATAGAATTTGACCTGAAAACTGGCCACATGAGATAACCAATGATTTGTGACTATGGTTGGAGTCGGAATTTACACACACTTCAGTCATCATGGACCATTTCACTAACAAAAAGCGCAAATTCATCCATGTATAGTAGTGGTCCCCAACCCTGGTCCTCAGGACCCCCTAACAAGCCAGATTTGAAGGGTTACCTTGGGGAAATGCAGACTGAATTCTGCAATCACAGCAAATCATAGCACCTGTGCTGGGCTTCAGATATCTGGCAAACCTGGCCTGTTAGGGTGACCTGATGACCAGGGTTGGGGACCACTGATGTAGAGAATACTGCAGGTGATAGCGATACTGGCAAATAACGACTTTATTTTCCACAAAAAAGGAAAGGCTCATAGTAGCCATGAAGAGGCAGGCATGGAGGAAAAGAACCTATTGTGAACGCCTCTGATATAGGGAAGAGGTTATTGGAGGTCATTTGGAAAGACTGAGTACATTTTAGAGGCAGGATTAAGGATGTCATACAGAACGGTTGGGTGCATTGTAAGAGGCAAGATATCTCCATGATGGCCAAAAAAAGTGATACACTTTTATTTCCAGCTGGTGAAGTTGATTTTATCAACGAAACGCGTTCTGGGCTATACATTGTTTAATAAAAGCTGCTTTCTTCACCCCTGTCGTTCCTGAATCGTTTGGAAAGAGATTTGGTGATTTGTACCCAAAAAAAAATTCACATGCTGATAATCCAAGAGCCTGGAGGCTCCATCCAGAGTAAGTGAAAAATTGGCACTCTCTGAATTTTATAACAGTAATCACAGAATTACGTAGGCCCAATTGGGTTTTCTATGTCTCTTTAATGTTTGCATGAGGAATCAGGAGAGGAAAAGGTCTGACAGGCTGATGGGTTCTTAATTAAGAAGAAAACACCCATAAGGCGAATAACACCAGCGCCAGTTAAGGCTCTTTATATGTGAGTGTGTAATAACTATTCTCACAATTCAACTATCGAAAACAGTCTGCACTATTAGTTCTCCTTTGTTTTGATATCTCTGCATATTTGGTGGAGAGAAAGAAAGGAAGATTTGAACTACGAATCCAAAGCGTATGTGAAACATTAAGTGTATTGTACCCTTCTCTCGCACACATTTCTGGACTATCCTGTCTAATTCTGTTTTTTTGGGGAAACCACCAGTGTGGTACATAGCAACGTATTTGAAGTGAACCTAAGGTGATTATAATTGGGTGTGGCGCTCCATTTCTCCCTGTTACACATTCTATTCACTTGTAAGTGGCATACCCTACCACCTTCCTTTTACTGCTCATCCACCTGTCTCATTAGGTCCTCCACTAGGATAAAGAGCATTGACCTGTGAACCCCCTGGAGATTTAGGTGACAGCTGAAGGACAAAAAGGAGCTTCACTTTACATGCACTGAAGAGGGTGGAGGTAGGCACACTGATGACCACCACAACCATCCTGCACTCCACCAGCTACTTCTCAGTTACCACCACTACCAAACTCTTAGCTGTTTAAACTACGATGCTATTTGACAGTCGACAAATAACTCCTTCTGACTTCACCAATTCTGATCTGCTGCCGTTATTTTACTGATGGGAGTAACCCTCTAATGGGTCCCGAAGATGAGAACTCCCTGTATATCGAATAGAGGTGATCAGTGTGATGGCCAATCATATCAACTACATGGCTTCTAAGACAAGGAACCTGATACACATCAGAGGACAAAGGAGGCAATGATCCCAGAAGGGTCACAGCAAGCAGGGGTAAATACGTCAGTCAACGCCGTGCCATGGCGTGAAAGGGTTAACTACATGTTTTGTTTGTTTGCTATTTCTTACGGTATAATTTAAATTGACTGTTTTAAACCTTAAGTGACATATGTGCCTCAATCACTGAAATGAGCCTCTGAATCTCACATTAAATAAATGACAAGATGTGTGGTTACACAACAAGGCGTACAGTTTGCTTTTTTCTTTAAATGCGTTTTGAGGGCATTTAGTATATCAATGAATTATTCAACCTTTCAAGACCGAAATGTTTAGAAAGAGTTGAATAAGATGTCACTGCATGTTTATTGTCAAGATGATATAGTTGTGCTTAGGTTTATTTTATTAAAAACACAATCCACAGACTGAACAGCGTATACCTTGGAGCCCGAGAAATGTGACCTTTTGTTCTCTTATAAAGAGCAGAGGCTCACATTTTCCCACCTGGAGTCAATTGCATTATCTTGTATGAGCATGACCTTTATGTTTTACACCGTGGTTTCACAACTGTTGTAATAATTGAATACCAATAAGCAAGATGATAACAATACATTAATGGGCTGAAAACCGTATTGAATGTATTCCTGGCTTTAGAATTTATATACACAATTTTAAAAAAACACTGAATATAATATTTGAATAACTCTAAACCACGTCACCTTGAATTTACCTTCCTGGTAAAATACTTTATAAATAAATAAATCTTACAAATACAGCAATGCTAACAAAATAGATCTTTGTAAAACTCTAACATACAGGGTTATTCAAAGAGAATCGAAAAGTCACCACACGTTCGGTGACTTTTCGTTCTCTTCAATTCGGTGCGTTTGGTGATCCCATTTCGGTGACCCTGTGGTGTATTCAGCAAGCACCACAGGGCCGTCGTAGTGCAGGTAAAAGCCGCCGAACACTCACCGCAAAACCAAAAACAAATGCACATCGAAACCCGCAAAAACATCTGGATTAACCCTGCCGAACATGCCGGAGAAACCCGAGCAGGAGCCGATCACAGTGCAGCGCAGCCGCCGGAAAAAGCCCGACACCGCAGTCGAATGGAGTGAAAAAAAAAAAAAAACAGTACCCTTGAATGTTTGAAAAATGAAACGCTGTTTGCAAAGAAACTACAGAACGAAAATGTCTGAAATTTACATATAAGATCCAATGATAATCAATGATAATAAATGGGCTGTTACAGAAAAAAGAAAAAACGATTTAAAAAAGCAAACGGAATTTTTTTTCGCCAAAAAATCCCGAAAAATGCCTAAAAGATCCTACAAAATCTATAAATAAAGAGACTTTTTACAGCAGAATATTATAATCAACGGTTTAATAGATATTGGATTAAAACGGGAATATTTTTAACATTGAAGCCTATGGGATTCGCCTGAATAAACCTGTCGAATGAAACCACCGAACAGCAGAGCAATTCGGCAACTTTTCACTGCTGTTTTTTGTTCTCTGAATAGATGAAGCATTGCTTCTCTATGGGGATTTCACTGCCCTCGAACAGGCACCGTATGTGCAGGCAATTCGCCAAGATTTGGGGAACTGCCTGCTCTCTGATTAGCCGAATGGCCAGGAAAGGTAACCGAACACTGAATTTTACTGTTCGGTTACCTTTTGGCCACAATTCGGATCTCTTTGAAAAACCCTGATAGGGTTGATTTAATTCAGCCTTGGTTGAAATGGGGAACTTTTTCCTGCTGATTTTAAGCCTTTTCTCAGCTAGGGAGATTCCAATGCGGGTTTACCGACATTTCCATTCCCAATAAAAAATCTTAATGAAAGTGACTCTCACAGATATATGTTTCAATGGAGATATCGGCTGTATCGATTCAACTCGAGAGTATCGGTATTCCAATTTGCTAAATAAATTTCAAATGGAAAAGGTGTTGATAAATAGATTTTCAGGCAGGGAAATAAAGGGAATTAGACAGAAATCTTTTTATAATCATTAGATATTTCTAATAAACATTTTTAAAGGCACAAATATGTATGATACTGGCCGTATATAAGCCTTTTTGACTGCTTTGCCGGCCAGCTTTTTTTCAAAACAGCACATTTTATGAATATTAGCTCCAGACGAATTTTTGTCAAATGAATCAGATGATACTTCGAAAAAAAATAGCTGCAAGCTGCCAATATCTTATTTTCGAAAAACAACCAATATAATTAAATCAAGCCCATAATCGACTCTACAATTCAAGATATAGGGGGGTTATTCAGAGAGCACCGAAATGTCGCCAACATTTCTGTGCTCTCTCGTTCCCGACACTTCCCTGCACTTTAGGGAATCAAAGTTCATCATCCTGCGGTGAATTCAGCATTTACAGCAGGGTCCCCGGAGTGCAGGGAAAACCCGTCGCAAAAAACACACTGAACACATCGGAAAAGGCAGACAGGCCGCTGACCACAGCGCAGACCAGCCGCCGGAAAAAGCCGACAAGCAGATGAACGTGGTAAAAAAAAAAAAAGCTTTAAGACTGGGGTCAGACCAGCGCATTTTTAACGTGCGTTCTGGCGCACTTAATCACGGCCGCACTAGCAGCAAATGACGGGCAATGACAGCCAATATACGAAGTACGGTCGCACGAAAGTCCGGCCGCGCAACGCAAGTGGAAAATGAACGCATTTTTTCGAGAACGCAGAACCTCTAGTACGGACGTACAGAGTGCGCTGCGCCTGCTAGCGGTGTGTGTGTGTGATTTGGAGACGTCAGACCCTGCTCGTGTCCGGCCAACATAACGTCCAGACGCAAAAAGTTTCCTGGTTTGGATTCGTAAAACATCACGCACGAACATGCGCATCGTATGACCATTTTCGCATATTCTGTGAAAAAATACATCAATCCGTTCGGACGCACTTTTTTACGTTCGCATGTAAAAATGCTTTCGTTTGACCCTAGCCTAAAGTTTCAAAATTGAAACACTGTTTGCAAAAATACTACTAAACGAAAATGTCTGGAATTTACATATAAGATCGAATGAATGATAATAAAAAGGTATGTTACAGAAAAAAGAAAAAACGCTTTAAAACAAAAAAATTATTTAGCCCAAAAAAATGCCTAAAAGATCCTAAAAAAGTTTTTGTAACTAAAGAGACTTTTTACTGCAGAATTTTCTAATGAACGGTTTATTAGATATTGCATTAAAATGGGAATATTTTTAACATTGAAGCCTATGGGATTCGCCTGAATAAACCTGCCGTATGAAACCACTGAACAACAGAGCAATTCGGCAACTTTTCTCTGCTGTTTTGTGTTCTCTGAATAGACAAAGCATTGCTTCTCTATGGAGATTTCACTGCCTTCGAACAGGCACCGAACTTCCAGGCAGTTCGCCCAAATTTATTTATTTTTTTAAGTATTTTACCAGGAAGGATACATTGAGATTTCTCTCGTTTCCAAGTATGTCCTGGGTGGCGAGTATGTACCGTTAGGTGTCTTGCCCAAGGACACTTAATGAAGAGGTGCTCTTGCCGGGATTCAAACCTGTGTCTCCACAGTCTCTCTCCACGGTTATAGAGCAGTGATGTTACCTCTACTCCACTCAGCCGGCAATTTGGCGAACTGCCTGCTCCCTGAATAGCCGAATGGCCCCGAAATGTCACCGTACGTGAAAAGTCACTGTTCGGTGCCATTTCGGGGGCCAGCTCGGCTCTCTCTGAATAACCCCTATAGAAATTATTCCATTAATTCCTTCTCCTTTCCAACGTTGGCCTTGATTTAATTCCTGTGGATAAACATTTTAAAATGGTTACAATCAGTAAGAAAAAAAGTCATATGATTTATCTACAGAAGTCACCATTAAAGCCTATGGGACTTTTTTTTGTAAAGAAATAATGCAAAGTTTTTCTAACAGATTGTGATCATTCAAAATTGCTTATTCAAAAGCATTAATTTGAGGCTTTTATCCTGTATTAATAAAATTAACCACAGCTGGCCCTTCTCCTGTAAATTTAGCATTAATGCGACATTAAATATAAAACCGATAGATACATACAGTTTTTTTTCTTCTTTTCAAAACAATTTCTGCACAAAAATAGTGTAACTCCGTTGAGTTGAAATGCGATTGTATTTTAACACTTATGTTAAGAATAATGCAGATGGGGTTTCCTCTAAGTTCACCACTCACTAAGAAAGGTTGAAAAGATTAAAATAATTATTCTAAAATAAAAATAATAATAAATAATATATATCATATACCCATTTCTAAAAATATTATATTTTCATAATTTCTAGTGCTGGAGACAGTAGTAGTCCCATAATTTTCTTTCTTTTCCAGGTTGATAAAACATCTTGGAAACTTTGTTTTTAGGAACATAAGAAGGTGACTGTACAAGAAATCAATTGTACAGCTTTGGTCACCGTGGCTTAATTTATAGCAGACATGCAAATGTAACTACTTATCATTCAAAAATATGTCTGATTAGAAACTGCACTTATCTTTCACTGTTTTATTCATGATCCCATCACAGTCCAACGCATCACCCTATTATTAAAAGTGTGATTTTTTTTCTTTAATTGCATTTACAATAACAAGATTTTTATACTGAATTAGTGAATTATTCATTTTTCATTGCATTCATGATGACAGCGTAATTGGGTGAAACAAATAACTTTAACACTTATTTGTCCAGGGACACAAACGACTAATCTTAAGTTTCTGTGTTAAGTTTAAAAAAGCATCTTTAAATTCACAACATGAGTTATAAATGCACATTAAAATTGTTAACACAAAAATCTTTTTTTAAATAAAATATAAAAATGCATGATGTCCCAGCAGGAATCTGGTTACAAATAAATAAATAAATCAATATGTAAATGATACATTTTTGCATCTACTTCTTCCTCCTATTTAAATATTTCTATGACGTTCTCTCCTATTTTTTTATTATTATTCGTTATGTTTATTATTGCAGAAGCCACTTGCACATTACAGCAATTTTATAGAATTGCATCCCAGAGCTCCTGTGCCACATTCCCCATATGCAGCAAGGAATCCTGGGTAGGACATACAAATGATTATTCTTTATTTATATAGCGCCAGCATATTCTGCAGCGCTGTACAATGGGCACAATATAGACAGAGTTACAATACATTGAACAACAATTGATAAACCAGTTCAATAGGAAACGAAGGCCCTATTGCCATGGGGATTTACAATCTAAAAGGATTAGGGGTAGAAACAAGAGGAAAGGACTGCAAGGTGAGAGTGATGGACTGCAAGGCGAGAGCGATGGACTGCAAGGCGAGTGTGATGGACTGATTGCGTCAGTGAGTTGGGTGGTAGGCTTCCCTAAACAGGAATGTATTAAGGGAGCGTTTGAAGGAAGGGAAACTAGGGGAAAGTCTGACCATACGAGGGAGAGCGTTCCAGAGGATGGGGGCAGTCTATCATGGGAAGAGGTGGTGCGAGGAGAAGCTAGGCGCAGGTCACGGTTTATCTTAGGGAGAGAGCTGGGGTGTATTTGGTGATTAGTGAGGACAGGTAGTGGGGAGCTGAGTTAGTGAGAGCTTTGTAGGTCAGGGTAAGGATTGTGAATTTAATTCTGCAGTGGATGGGGAGCCAGTGAAGGGTTACACAGAGAGGAGCAGCAGAGACCGAGTGGCGGGTGAGGTGGATGAGCCTGGCAGAGGCATTCAGAATGGATTGTAGGGGGGCGAGGCGAGAGAGAGGGAGGCCAGCAAGAAGATTATTACAATAGTCAAGTCAGGAGATTACAAGAGCGTGGATGAGTTGCTTTGTGATGACAGTGGTAAGAAATGGCCAAATTCTGGAAATATTACGCAGTTGGTATCGTCAGGAGGAGGAAAGAGACTGAATGTGGGGGATGAAGGAAAGAGCAGAGTCAAGTGTAACTCCGAGACAGCGAACCTGGTTAGATGGGGAGGTAGTGATACCGTCAACCATGATGGAGAAGTCAGGAAATGGGGAGGCATTAGTAGGAGTTCAGTCTTTGACATGTTAATTTATTTCCTTGTAGAGGAATAAAAAGGATTAAAATATGAAGTAAGAAGTCATATTTCCCCAATTCCTCCCTGACATTACTCAAGGAGTTATTCAGAGAGAGAAGATCTGGCCCCAAAATTGCACCAAACAGTGAAATTCCCCGTACGGTGCACTTTCGTGGCCATTCGGCTATCAGCTATTTAGAAAGCAGGCAGTTCGCCAAATTTTGGCGAATTGCCTGCAAAATACAATGCCTGTTCAACGGAAGTGAAATCCCCATACAGAAGCAATGGTTATTCTATTCAGAGAACACGAACAGTAGTGAAAGGCAAGTGAAATTCCCTGCTGTTCGGTGGTTTCATTTGGCAGGTTTAAGGCTAGGGTCAAACGAAAGCGTTTTTACACACGAACGTAAAAAAGTGCGTCCGAACGGATTGATGTATTTTTTCACGGAATATGCGAAAACGGTCATACGATGCGCATGTTGGTGCGTGATGTTTTACGAATCCAAACCAGGAAACTTTTTGCGTCTGGACGTTATGTTGGCCGGACATGAGCAGGGTCTGACGTCTCCAAATCACACACACACACGCTAGCGGCGCAGCGCACTCTGTACGTCCGTACTAGCGGTTCTGCGTTCTCGAAAAAATGCGTTCATTTTCCACTTGCGTTGCGCGGCCGGACTTTCGTGTGACCGTACTTCGTATATTGGCTGTCATTGCCCGTCATTTGGTGCTAGTGCGGCCGTGATTAAGTGCGCCAGAACGCACGTTAAAAGTGCGCTGGTCTGACCCCAGCCTAATCAGGCGAATCCCATAGGTTTCAATGTTAAAATATTTCCTGTTTTTATCCAATTTCTAATAAATTGTTTATTCTTTTAATCTGCAGCAAAATGTTTTTTTTCCGATTTATTTATTTATTTAAATAGTGTTTTTCTTTTTTCTGTAACAGAACTTTTTATTATTATTCATAGGACCCAAATGTTTATTCCAGACTTTTTCGTCCAGTAGTTTTTTGCAAACTGTGTTTCAAATTTGAAACTTTCATTCTTTTTTTTTTGTACCCCATTTGTCGGCTTTTTCAGGTGGCTGGTCGGCGCTGAGTTAGGCAGATCGTCGGCTGTTTTGGACGCATTCGGGGGGTTTTCGGCAGTTTTGTGGTGGATGTTCGACTTCTTTCGGATGCATACAGTGTTTTTCGGTGTTTTCCCCATTCGGTGGGGCGGTTTTGCAGTGGTTTTCCCATTTAATACGGTGATTTTGCGGCAAATTTTTGGATGTGGTCACGGTTTTTCCCTGCACTTCGGAGATCAGTCAGGGAATTTGATTCTCTGAAGTGCGTGGAACGAGAGAGCACCGAAATGTCTGTGACATTTAGTTGCTCTCTTAATAACCCTGTTATGTTATTAAGTGTAAATGGTTAGAGTTAAAATAGTATTTGGGTAATATCCTAAAATAAAACCTGGTGTTAAGGGATTCTGCTTTTGCAAAATCACTTAACACAACAATCTAAAACCTCAAAAATCCAATACTCACCTCTCATTCCTCTTGCCCGGAGCAACCGGAGACTGTGCACACATACAGTAGTTCCCAGTCTGCCCCCTGTTTGATTTGCAACTCCTGAATTATCCTGCGGGTGCAAACTCGTTCAGGGGTCACGGCTGGTACACGCTGGACTCTATGGAGTCCTATGGACTCCAGGAGCCGATACTTATGGCAGCGCATAGTGCTGCAGTAGTTATCACGCTGCACTTGTGCTCCCTTCCAGGGCTAGGTGCTACCTCGGTACATTAAAAAGGAGGCAGTAAGCAAAATCTACTCACATCATTTTTTTTAATAAATACTGACTCGCTTTCTGTGCAAGCCTGGAATAGGGCCCCTAGTGAACTATAACCATTAAATAAACCCTGAAGTTCCATTTTCTTTACTAATACATGTTATTTAAAAATATATTAACAAACTTTAGATATGATCACATACATTTAGGCTGGGGTCAGACCAGCGCACTTTTAACGTGCGTTCTGGCGCACATAATTACGGCCGCACTAGCAGCAGATGACGGGCAATGACGGCCAATATACGATGTACGGCCGCACAAAAGTCCGGCCGTGCAAAGCAAGTGGAATTTGAACGCATTTTTTTGAGAACGCAGAACCGCTAGTACTGACGTACTGAGTGCGCAGCTGCGGCATAGCGGCGTGTTTGCGTGATTAGGAGATGTCAGACACTGCTAATGTCCGGCCTACATAACGTCCAGACGCAAAAAGAGTTTTATTGACGATCCGTACAAAATCACGACCGACAATGCGCGTCGTCTGATCGTTTTTGCGCATTCCATGAAAAAATACGTCAATGCGTTCGGACGCACTTTTTCACGTTCGCAGGGAAAAATGCTTTCGTCTGACCCTAGCCTTAGGTATGTAATTGTATAGATGATATTTTAAGTACTATGTTTAGTCTTGCCCAAAAAGATGAGCCAAGCAAATGAATCGATCAATATAACACAAGCATTGGCAAGAATAAAAAAAATAAAGGGCATAATAGAAAAAAATGTAAACAGAAAATAAAGCAAATAATGCAAAACAATGTAAACAAAAAGTAAAAGATCCTTACTTAGAATTTGAGATCTTAGTGAGGCAACATAGCTGGAAGAAGAGAGGGGGACTGCAGCAAGGGAGTTAAAGTTAGTTTCAGCACTCTAGGAATAAGTGGAGCAGTGGGATTAGAAAATAAGGATCAGAGTCAGAAGGGGTTAATAGTTAACCCATTCAATGCCAAGATTAAATTTACTCAATCTACTGGTGCCCCAATATCCAGTATACTCAAAGTGGGCTAATACTGGAGCAATGTCAAGGAATTTTGTTTATTGTAAACAAAATTAATTTGCAAATACACTCCAGAATTCCAGAATGTGCCCCTAAAGTTTTAGCACCTCAGGCATGATACCCAAGGTGACCAAGCAGCTTGGTTTACGTTTAAATTCAAGAAAAAAAATGGATCCCAAGCAGTGCCATGGCAATGTAGTAGCGATATTTGGCCAGCAGATGGCATCACCTGCCTGTCAAATACTGCATTATTTTTTAAAAATTATATTTGGAGCCACAGTTTCAATATATAATGCAAATTTGTTTTCCATAAATCTACTGGGTGATGGCAGTGGATTTATGGAAAACAAATTGGTAGTGAAGGGGTTAACCCCGTGGATATCCCCCCATATGTTTATTTTTTTCCCTGCAGCATACCATTAATAATCCATTATTTTTATAAATGCTTTATGGCTAGATTCTGGTTTGGTAGTCAGCATTAATTGACCCTTATTGGAAAAATGTGTAGATTACGTTTGAAGATTTTCCTCCAGGAGTGCAGGGAAGCAGGATGCAGAAGTGAAATGTAAATGCAGATTACAAAATGACAAGAACGAGCATTAAATATTTCCCGGAGAAAGCACAGGGTTCATATTTTCATTTGGTTTAGCGCAACAGTAGAAATAGAAAGGAAAAAAAAAAAGAACTATGTTGTTACTTATCGCCTGATTCCTGATGTCTGCTGTCACCAAAAGGATGCACAGTAAATCAGAAAGAATGAGCTGCGACGCAGTGAAATATATTAGGACTGCGTATGGTAACAATCACATTATTCATTTACCTGCACAGTTCTTACAAATGACAACCCCTAGGTTGATAGATGCCCAGTCAGGATTTGGAGCATTACAATCTGCACAACTCCTGTTCGATTCATTGAACCAGATCTTTTCTGCTACTTCATAATCAGCTAGAGTTTCTGCTATAGATTGCCGCACCGCTTCCATCCAGCCTTGTCTCTCGTTTTCTGACTCTGCTGTAAAGCTGTAAAAATTGGATTTTGTTGTAAGTTATTGAACCTTTCAGTCTAAATCCTTCGTAGGGCAGAACGTTTTTTTTTAATTTGCATTATTCAGTGCTTGTATTATTTTTCATATGCCTGCTGTTTACAAAACTGTAGTTGTTGATGTCCATACTCCTATGCTTTATATGTTGTGGGAAAAGAATGCGAGGTTACATAATCGCTCGGTATTTGTAAGTGAGCATCTTACACATTGTATGTTATTTAGGAAGGTGTGAATGGATGGAAACTGCATATGTTTGTTAAAGTAGCGTAACCTAACATGTCCAAGACTGAGTTTCTACTAATTCCTCCCTCTAATGCCTCCCCACCTCCTGACATCTCTATCATGGATGATGGTATCACTATCTCCCCATCAAGCCAGGTGTCAGGGCTGGTACTGGGGTGACACCAGGGTGAGGGGAATATGAGCCCACCGTGCAGTGATCTGCACAGCTAAACAGGTGGATATGGGTGGAGGAGGGTGAATGGATATGGTGACTAACCAGGTAGTATGCTGAAGGATGAAAGGAATCGTGGGTATGGTTGCAGGAGCCAGAAATGGGTAATCAGGAACAGGTAGCAAAGCAGCAATACAAAGTTGTTCTCTCTTTGAAAGCATAAGCTGTAATGAACCAGTTATGGTCAGTATGGGGCGGAACCCTTTATTCTGTGTGTCACGTAATTTGGTGTTTTAACTGTTACATTGCTGGATGCTGCTTGCAGAATGCAGGTTGCAGGTCAGGAGCAGTACAGGAAGTGTACCACCCGGGGGGGGGGGGGGTCAGGATGGTTGCAGCCATGGGGCATGACACCAGGTTTGCTGTCTTGGAGTTACACTTGATTGTGCTCTTTCCTTCAACCCCCACATCCAGACTCTTTCCTCCTCCTGCTGCTACCAATTACGTAATATTTCCAGAATTCGACCACAAAGCAACTCATCCACACCCTTGTAATCTCCTAACCTGACTATTGTAATAATCTCCTATCTGGTCTCCCTTTCTCCTGCCCCGTCCCCCTACAATCCACTGTCAATGCCTCTGCCAGGCTCATCCACCTCACCTGCCGCTCGGTCTCTGCCGCTCCTCTCTGCGAGTCCCTTCACTGGCTCCCCATCCACTGCAGAATTAAATTCAAAATCCTTACCCTGACCTACAAAGCTCTCACTAACTCAGCTCCCCACTACCTGTCCTCACTAAACACCAAATACACCCCAGCCCGTCCCCTAAGATCAAACAGTGACCTGCGCCTAGCTTCCCCCTGCATCACCTCTTCCCATGACAGACTGCAGGATTTCTCACACGCAGCCCCCATCCTCTGGAACGCTCTCCCTCGTATGGTCAGACTTTCCCCTAGATTCCCTTCCTTCAAACGCTCCCTTAAGACATCCCTATTTAGGGAAGCCTACCACCCGAATCACTGACACAACCAGTCCATCACTCTCATCTAGCAGTCAAACACTGTCACCTATCAGTCCATCACTCTCGCCTTGCAGTCCATCACTCTCAACTTGCAGTCCATCACTCCCACCTTGCAATCCTCTCCTTCTGTTTCCACTCCCAACCCTTCTAGATTGTAAATTCCCACGGGAACAGGGCCCTAGTTTCCTCCTGTACTGGTTTGTCAAATTGTTGTTCAGTGTATTGTAACCCTCTCTATACTGTGCCCATTGTACAGCGCTGCGGAATATGCTGGCGCTGTATAAGCAAAGAATAATAATACTAATAATAATATGTCTGACTTATATAAAATGATAATTATTAATCCTTTAAGAACACAAAGAAGCACACATTACATATCACTCACCAAAAAGTCCTAAAGGGAGTTGTGATTTCGAAACCTTTCCGATCCAAACCCTTTATGCTTACCATCGACATTGAGATATCTGTGATGTAAATACCGACATTAGCGTCCTGGGGAAAAAAGAGATTGTAAACCTTCAAAATATCTTTTAATGAACGTTGGAAATAAAAATGATTGGGGAATGTGTGCGACGAACAAACATTTCATGGATAGTTAATATTAGTCTCTTCGTTACCAAGCTGTTTCCGTAAAACCACATCCAGGACCCAGCGTATTTATGGAAAACAACTTTCCGTTGCAGACAGCATAAAAATAAATAAATCGATGTACCCTTTATAAAGTACATTTTAGAGACAGTAAGCAAAATTCGATAAGCAGAGGGCTCCTCCTTCTGGCCAAAAAGTGCTACTACATCTAGAAAAAAAAAACTGAGTGCTAAGCTGTTCAAACATATACAACTCCTTGGATGACTTGTCTAAGGTGCTGAAAATGTAGAGGCACATTATGGAACTTGTCTGGGGGTCATCTGCTGGAACCTGGTCAGCGGATAAGCCTTGCACTCCAGTAGCCATGAAACAAACAAATTACGTTTGCAGTGAGCGAAATTCCTTTGCATTACTCCAGAACATAACCACATTGAGTTTACTATATGTTTGGCTCCCACGGGAGCTTTTGAATATCAAGTATACTTGACCGTGGTAGTGAAGGGGTTAAGTAATACATTTCTGTAATGGTTACACTAAGCCATGTCAAATGACAGATATGGCACGATTGCAGAGGATTTAACTGGTACTGAAAATGGAGCATTGGAGAAAGAAAACAGTAGTAACAGTGAGAACTGTGTGCGTTACTAAGAACTATAGAAGATATACTAAAACTTTTCAATGGACCGTTCAATTGAAGTGAGGTAGAAGGAATGTGAAGCAAGATAAATAATTATATTTCAAGATAAAAGAGGGCGGGCAATGGGCACAGGTTGCAAGATCACAGAACAAAACATAAAGGTAACTAAAAACACAACATGGTTCTTTTTTCTATTTTGGCATTTAGTCCCACACAAACTGAACGGTGGACTTAAACCAGATTTAATTGCAGGTAACAAACATAGGGCATGGACTTTCTGCACTAGACTATTACTTTAACAGATGCAATACTATGTTTCATCTCATATTATGCATCCACTGTCTCCTTGGGCACAGGAGTGCAACCTTTGAAAGATAGATAGAGAATATATTTTTTGGAATCTTGTAATTGTCGTGGTTATATCTCTTTTAGGGCAATCCTTTTATATAATAGAATCAAAGTAAATTGGGTCATCGACACAAATGGTATCATGCTACCAATGCCCAAAAAAAAATATTTTGCCGAAAAAATTGATGAAAAATGACAAAAACAATCCTAAAAAATAGATAAACAAAGAATCTTTTTGCAGCAAATTAAAGGAATGAACGGTTTAATAGATATTGAATAAAAACGGGAATATTTTTAACATTGAAACCTATGGGATTCGCCTGATTAAATGAAACCTCCAAACATCAGGCCATTTCACTGACATTTCAGTGCTGTTCGGTGTTCTCTGTGTAGATTAACCATTACTTCTCTATGGGTAGTTCACCGCGGTTGAACAGGCACCGTATTTCACTGGCAATTCGTCAATATTTGTCAAATTGCCAGCTTTTGAATAGACGAACGGCCACAAAATTGCCCCGTACGGGAAAATTCACCGTATGGTGCATTTTCGAGACTACTTCGGATCTCTGTGAATAACTCCTCTAGTCTTTCTTCCAGATTTTCTAAAAGCATATTTTATTGTATTTGTTATTCTACATTCTACTTCATTATACAGTATAAATTCCATCATACCCTCCAGAAAGGTTATTCATTCGCCACATTGGAAATAATTCAGTCAGTATATGGTAATGTATGGCTCGGTTTATTTTATTAATTCACACTTTTTACCATTAGCCTCAATATTTATAGTAATTTGTTTTAACGGAGTCGCTTTTCATAATAACTCTATTCACTATCAGCTGCTGGCTACAATTATTTCATAGCGTATTAGCAGATACTAACACCCTCACAAATAATGGACACACATGACAGTGATTAAGCACTTTTTCCCCAAAGTGATCTACACTTTATAAAACAGCTGCTACGTTATTAGAAAGAACATGTAAGGAGCAGATAAACCTTGTCCGTACCAATAAAACAATGCAACGGAGCCTTGGATTTTTTCTTTTTGCTGGAGAAGGATTGTCCGCTTTAAAGAGCGTGACAAGGGGCTATCAACCACCTACCTGTAATAAAGAAATATCTCTACAGCACAGATCATCTTAATTGAAATAGTACAGTGATGCAGAAGTTAATATGATCCGCGGATGTGATTATTGAACACCCTTTGATTTATGATTGCGACTTGCGAGCCCTCTCGCGGGGCTGGTGCTAAATTTAAAAATGTTGTCATAGTTGTTCTATGTAAATTACCAAGGGAGAGAGGGCAGACGTTTGGAGTAGATGGGAAAGTAAATTTTACTAAAGGGAAGACAAACTGCAGATATAAAGAGCAGGGAAATTAAAGAGGGATGCGGAGAGCCATCGGTGATTGATAGTACAAGCATCACTAAGCGGTCTGGTCATGCATAGCTCCAGACACTTAGCTGAAGGTTCCGCATTTTACGTCTTTCGATTTCATTCTCTAGTCCATGTCCATTGACACAGGTGAGCTTGGAGGCTCTACAGCCTTTTATCCTGTCTGATAAACGAGGTCTGTTATTTTGCGAGCTCCTAAATAAATGAATACCCACATTTAGGCTAGGGTCAGACTGAGGCAGTGCGAACGCGCGTTCTGGCGCACATAATCACGGCCGCACTAGCAGCAGATGCCGGGCAATGACGGCCAATATACGAAGTACGGTCGCACAAAAGTCCGGCCGCGCAACGCAAGTGGAAAATGAACGCATTTTTTCGAGAACGTTAAACCGCTGGTACTGACGTACAGAGTGCGCTGCGGCCGCATAGCAGCGTGTGTGCGTGATTAGGAGACGTCAGACGCTGCTAGTGTGCGGCCAACATAACGTTCAAACAGCCGGATTTCCCTAGACTTCTTTTCACCCCATCGTCATGAAATACGTCCAGAATTGCGCATCGTCTGACCACTTAAGCGTATTCCGTGAAAAAATGCGTGCGCACGCATCGACGTACATTTTGACGGTGGCCGCAGAAAATGCGCTCATCTGTCCCTAGCCTAAGGGCACATATTACAAGGAGCTCACATGTTACAAAGCTATGCAAGAATAATATGCATTTATGTAATGGTATGTCAGTGTTTGACCAACTCTATGTCATTCAGTGCGCTACACTTTACAATAGGAAACAGGACCATAAAACAGCAGGAATTAAATATATCCATTTTATATATTCTTATATTATTATATTCCTCTCAAAACTAGCCAGATCTTTTCAATATTTCATCACTCATAGGCATATATTCACTTTTCCTCAGTTTTCTCAAAAACAAACACGACAACAGAGTCCTCTGGGAAAATCATGTGGGAAACTTCCCAAAGTCCAAAACAAAAAAATCAGACCGCCCAGAGAGCCATGATCCCTTTGCCATTTAAAGTATAGAATTTGACCTATGCTTCGGCCAAGATAGAGTCAGGCAGAACACCCTGCTCCCCGATTACACCAGCAGTGGAAAGAAAAGCTACGAAATAAAACATGGGAAATTAAATAATGTGTATTCAACACGTTAGCAAAAACATGCACAAAATATCAAAAGAAAACATGCCTCAACAACCCCTTATTAAGGTAAAGGCAAACTCTACTGACTGTCCAACTCATTCCTTCTCCCACCGCGAGAAAGCGGGAGAAAGCCACAGAAAGCCTACTTTCCACCCACCGGCGGATCAACAAGAACAGTCATCTCATACCCTCAACTGTGAATTAGACTCCACGAGCAATAAAAATGAATGCACGCAAAACTGACACTTGTGACTTCAAGATACTAAAAACACTGCAAATTCCACTTTTTGCCATCTAAGTTATGAAAAGTACAAAACAAACTGTCTGTAAGAAGATATAAGTAAATTTAATCTAAATATAGCAAAAAAGTAGTAATTCTAAGGTCATGAGATCCTGCCGACAGTTATCACAACTTTCGTGATGAGTATCAGGCTATATTTTAACTTGCGCGCACAAAGGCCATCTTTTTTCATGGTGGGAACACGTCCATTAGCATTGAACTCACACAATCACTTTATGTGATAGGCAGATATCATATGCTGGCAATGAATGATTTTCTATTGACATACCTTTAGTGTCACGGATCCCCCTGATTACTATAGTGTTGGTCCCTATACGCAGGTCTCTCTCTAACCTTCCGATCCTTAGAGTGGTCGGCACGTCTAGACAGACTACTAGGATGGCAGTACAGAGCACATACAAAAAGAGACGTCACGAATCCCTCTACTCTCTGACTAGTAGTCCCTTGAGACAGGACACTCTCTACCCTTCCGATCCTTAGAGTGGTCGGCACGTCTAGACAGATTGATAGGATGGCAGTACAGAGCACATACAAAATACAAGGGGTGGTCTGATGTGCTTAGGGTGCCACACAGACTGACCTCCGTACCAGAATAGAGGAGTGATACAAATGCCAGGGGTCAATACACGAATGGTTCGTTCGCCAATGCCAGGGGTCGATACACAGAATAGTCGTTTTGCCAATGCCAGGGGTCGATACACAGAATAGTCGTTTTGCCATGCCAGGGGTCGATACACAGAATAGTCGTTTTGCCAATACCAGGGGTCGATACACAGAATAGTCGTTTTGCCAATGCCAGGGGTCGATACACAGAATAATTCTTAGCCAGAAACGCACAAGAGCTCTGCGGAAGTAACTACCACGTCAGGGCACTGGCATAGTGGAGAAGCTGGGTTTTAAACCCGGCGGGTCCGCGTCATCACGCGAGGCCCCGCCTCCCGGCGTCCCACGTGTGCGGAAGCGACCGGCGCTATTTACTCGGCGCCTGGCCAGCGAGCAGCGAGGACGCTGCTGCCAGGCGCCGCCGGAACGGGGGTACGTGACAGAACCCCCCTCAACGGGCGGCCACTGGACGACCCCCAGGGGCATGGGGATGAGCCAAATAGAAGGCCTTCACTAACCGAGGGGCATGGACCTCGGCAGCCGGAAGCCAGGAGCGATCCTCAGGACCGTAGCCCACCCAGTCACCAAGTAGTACAGGCCCCCCCTAGACCTCCTGGCGTCCAGAATGGCCTGCACCTCAAACTCCTCTTCGCCCTCCACAGAGACAGGAGGCGGAGGAGCACGGACCCTGGAGTAACGATTACACAACAGTGGCTTCAACAGACTCACGTGGAAAACGTTGTGTATCCTGATATGGGAGGGCAGTGCCAAGGCATAGGAAACGGGCTGAGTCGCCGCAGTATCTTGTAAGGGCCTATGTATCTGGGGGCTAGTTTCATCGATGGTACTAAGAGCTTAACGTTCCGCGAAGAAAGCCAAACCCTGTCCCCGACTTGATACACAGGTGCTGGTCCCCTACGTCTATCGGCCTTCGTTTTCTGGACAATACTGCTCCTCTCCAGTGCCTGTTTAACCTCCCCCAGGTCTCAGTCAATGACGCCAAGTGCTCATCCAGAGCAGGAATCGCGGTATCAGGAAATGCAGTGGGAAGCACGGGAGGATCAAATCCGTAAACCGTGAAGAAAGGGGAATGACCACTGGCTTCACTCACGGCACTGTTTAGGGCATACTCGGCCCAAGGTAGCAGGTCTGACCAATTATCCTGTCGTTCAGATATGAAACACCTGAGATACTTCTCAACATTTTGATTGGCCCTTTCTGCTGCTCCGTTCGTTTGGGGTGATAGGCCGAGGAGAAGGACAGTCTATTCCCCACATTCTTGCAGAACCCCCTCCAGAATCTGGAGACAAACTGGGTCCCCCTATCAGAAACAATCCCAAGAGGGATACCGTGTATGCGGACCACATTGGCGATGAAAATGGCACCAGCTCGGCTGCTGACGGTAGTTTCCTAAGAGGAACATAGTGACCCATTTTGGAAAAGCGATCTATAATCGTGAGTATAACAGTATTCCCTTTGGACTCGGGTAACTCTACTATAAAATCCATGGCTATCTGCGACCATGGTCGTTCGGGGATAGGCAGGGGCTGGAGTAAACCAATGGGCGCTGTCTTAGGACTCTTATTTCTTGTGCATACCTCGCACACGGCTACGTAATCTTTAATATCCCGGCGCATCGTGGGCCACCATAGCAGTTTTCGGATGCTAGCCACTGTTTTGGTGATCCCCATGTGCCCAGAGGTTTTATTGTCATGGTAAATCTTAAGGACTTCTTTTCTTTCCTTCTCAGGTACAAAGAGCTTCGCGGCGAGGCCTCCCCCCCGGAGCCTTATCTTGCACAGTCTGCAATCGGATCATCAGAGGGGACGAGACACTAATCGTGGTAGAGGCTTAATCCTCTCCTGAGGTACAATGGGATGTTGATCCTGAATGTTATGTTCATAGGATTCATACTGTCTAGATAACGCATCTGCTTTAATGTTTCTTGACCCAGGTCTATACGTGAGGACGAAATTAAAAACTTGAAAGAAACAAAGACCATCTCGCTTGTCTGGCGTTCAATCGTTTCGCGTCTCCAATGTACGTGATTCTTATGATCGTTTATGATAACGATTGGGTCTGTAGATCCCTCTAATAAGTATCTCCACTCTGCCAAGGCTGCAATAACTGCTAAAACACTCTCTATTACCGATATCATAGTTTCTCTCGCCGGAGACAACTTCCGGAATAGAAACCGCATGGATGCAAAGGTTTATCGGGTGCCCGCCTTTGGGACAGACTCCTGACCGACCGAGTTCGGAGGCGTCAACCTTTGGAAGGGCAGAGCTGGATCAGGATGTCGGAGAACAGGGGCAGTCGTGAATGCCTGTTTGAGGGCCTCGAAGGCTTGCCTGGCCAGGGGTGTCCCACTTCTGATTTCCCACCTTTCTTAGTCATGGCCGTGAGAGGAGCTACCAAGGCCGAAAGTCTTTAATGAACCTTCGATAATAGTTGGTAAAACCTAGAAACCTCTGGATGGCTTTAAGCCCTTGGGGTAGGGGCCAGTCGAGGATTGCCGACAATTTACCCGGATCCATCTGAAACCCCTCAGGGGTTATGATATACCCAAGGAAGTGCACCATCTCTATATCAAATAGGCACTTTTCTATTTGCAGTATAACCCGGCCTTCATAGTCTCCTTAACACTTGTTGCACATGGGCGTGATGGGTCTCCTTATCTGGAGAGTATATCAGGATGTCATCGAGATACACTATGACGAATGTTTGCAGAAGTCCCTTAGGGTGTCATTTATGAGATCCTGAAACACAGCTGGCGCGTTACATAACCCAAAGGGCATTACCAGGTATTCGTAATGCCCGCTACGCGTATTAAAAGCCGTCTTCCACTCGTGCCCCTTTTTCACCCTTATCAGATTGTAGGCTCCGCGTAAATCGAGCTTCGTGTATATACGGGCCCCTTTCAGTCGGTCGAACAACTCTGTTATAAGGGGTATGGGATATGCATTTCTTATGGTTATTCTGTTTAAACCTCTATAATCTATGCATGGTCGCAAGTCTCCCTCTTTCTTGGAGACGAAAAAGAAACCAGCTCCTGCTGGGAGGAGGACCGTCTAATGAATCCACGCTCAAGATTCTCTTTTATATATTCCTCCATAATATCGTTCTCCTTTTGCGACAAGGGGTATACATGTCCTCTGGGAGGCATAGTACCGGGGAGTAACTCTATGGCACAGTCATACGGGCGATGTGGTGGTAAAACCTCAGTCCTGGCCTTCGAAAAAACCTCTTTTAATGCCTGATAACAGTCAGGGACTACTGTGGATAAAGGAGGTGCTGTGGCGATATTAAGGCTACCAATAACAGTGACCCTGCCCATACATTTCGACTGACAACTGGGACCCCAACATTTTATGTCTCTCTGGACCCAATCAATCACCGGGTTATGCTCAGTCAACCATGGAAACCCTAGGACGACGGGGCATGAGGGAGAGTCAATAATCTGGAATCGTATGGTTTCCCGGTGCAAAACTCCTGTTTTCATGCATACCTCTATAGTGTCGTGGGTGATATGGGGACATGACAAGGGTTTCCCGTCTATGGCCTCCACCATTAGAGGTCTTTCTTTGAGAACTAGAGGCATGAGGTTCTTGGAGGCAAACACTCTATCCATAAAGTTACCTGAGGCTCCAGAGTCTAGGAACGCCTCAGTCTCGAGGTGCACCCCCCCCCAGGTTAAGGAGATGGGCACCAAGAATCCGGTTTTTTTTTTTTTCGTTATCAACAAAGGAGGCATAGAGTGAACCGATTACCTGGCTAGTAGGTGTCTCTGGCCCGGCTTGCCAGTGTCACCCCTCCACCCCTGGGTCTTTGAGGACATTGAAGACGAAAATGCCCTGCCCCGGCACAGTAAAAACAGAGCCCCCTTTCCCTTCTGTGAGCTCTCTCAGCCTCCGAAATACCTGTTCTACCTATCTGCATGGGTTCCACGACCGATAGATCGGTTCTTTCTGGCTCTGGAGTACCTGACGTACTGGTGTGTCTGGGTACTAAGGGTAAAGGAGGCAAAACCCTTCTGGGTCTGTCTCTAGAATGCCTCCTGTCCCTAATTTGGTCGTCCATGGCAATACAGAAATCAACCAAATGGTCCAGATGTTCGGGCAACTTCAAGGGAGCCAGCTCAAACATCAAAGCCTCGTTCAGGCCTTCGGTAAACGCCGGTTAAAACGTCGTTAGGCCAGTGTACCTCAGAAGTCAAGGTCTTAAATTCTATGGCATAGTCAGAGACTCTCCTATTACCTTGCTTAATGTGGAATAAGGACCTGCCTGCATTGGTGGCCCTTCTAGAGGGTCAAACGTACGTTTTAGTTCAGAGGTAAAGCCCTCATAGTCATATATGATGGGCTTTTTGTTTTCCCACAATGGTGTGGCCCACAGTACGCTTTTCAGTTAAATGGTTATTAGGTAGCCTACTTTGGCTTTATCGGATACACAGGACCCCGGATTGTTCTCGAACTCTCCAGTTGGGTCAAAAAACCCCGACACAAGTTAGGCGTACCATCATAGCGTACGGTGCCTTCATACTGAGCCTACACCCTCGGGTGAGGCCGAACTGGCCCTAGGCAATACTGGTTCTGGAGGACTTGCAGTACCAGCAGTGGATCGATTCAACAGGGTTTGCAGAGCAAGAGCAATCTGGTCCATCCTGTGGTCCTGCTCTTCTTGTCGGGCTGCAATTCTTGTTAACTGAGAAGAGAGGTCTGCGGGATCCATTGGCCCTGACGTAATGTCACGGATCCCCCTGATTACTATAAGTGTTGGTCCCTATACGCAGGTCTCTCTCTAACCTTCCGATCCTTAGAGTGGTCGGCACGTCTAGACAGACTACTAGGATGGCAGTACAGAGCACATACAAAAAGAGACGTCACGAATCCCTCTACTCTCTGACTAGTAGTCCCTTGAGACAGGACACTCTCTACCCTTCCGATCCTTAGAGTGGTCGGCACGTCTAGACAGATTGATAGGATGGCAGTACAGAGCACATACAAAATACAAGGGGTGGTCTGATGTGCTTAGGGTGCCACACAGACTGACCTCCGTACCAGAATAGAGGAGTGATACAAATGCCAGGGGTCAATACACGGAATGGTTCGTTCGCCAATGCCAGGGGTCGATACACAGAATAGTCGTTTTGCCAATGCCAGGGGTCGATACACAGAATAGTCGTTTTGCCAATGCCAGGGGTCGATACACAGAATAGTCGTTTTGCCAATACCAGGGGTGATACACAGAATAGTCGTTTTGCCAATGCCAGGGGTCGATACACAGAATAATTCTTAGCCAGAAACGCACAAGAGCTCTGCGGGAAGTAACTACCACGTCAGGGCACTGGCATTGGAGAAGCTGGGTTTTAAACCCGGCGGGTCCGCGTCACCGCGAGGCCCCGCCTCCCGGCGTCCCATGTGTGCGGAAGCGACCGGTATTATACTCGGCGCCTGGCCAGCGAGCAGCGAGGACGCTGCTGCCAGGCGCCGCCGGAACGGGGGTACGTGACATTTAGGCTAGGGTCAAACGAAAGCATTTTTACACGCGAACGTAAAAAGTGCGTCCGAACGCATTGATGTATTTTTTCACGAAATATGCGAAAACGGTCATACGATGCGCATTTTCGTGCGTGATGTTTTACGAATCCAAACGAGGAAACTTTTTGCGTCTGGACGTTTTGTTGGCCGGACATGAGCAGGGTCTGACGTCTCCAAATCACACACACACACCGCTAGCGGGCGCAGCGCACTCTGTACGTCCGTACTAGCGGTTCTGCGTTCTCGAAAAAATGCGTTCATTTTCCACTTGCGTTGCGCGGCCGGACTTTCGTGCGACCGTACTTCGTATATTGGCTGTCATTGCCCGTCATTTGCTGCTAGTGCGGCCGTGATTAAGTGCGCCAGAACGCACGTTAAAAATGCGCTGGTCTGACCCCAGCCTTAGCGTGTTTAAATATTCATGAGTTGAATCTATAGATATATTCTGCTAAAATACACCAGGGTCTCTGCAATTCTACAATGAAGTCTGGCTTTTGAGACAATGTTTAGAAAGTAGACTGAAGCTGCTTTAGGTGTGTTCAAGATGGCCACTTCCTCACAATTCTAAAAAGGAGGATAATAGATTAAACAGCAAGTGACCATAAAAAGTGACCTTGCCCTCAAGGTACAATAAAGGTTGAGCATCCATTATCAGGAATGGACAGGACCCTTAGTGTGACGTGTGTCACTTTGAACTTGGGGTACATGGTTCTAGAGATGTATTTGGGAGCTGCAGGACTCATGTTCTATATTATTTCCCTGCCTTCTCCTATGTTGAAGTCACTCTGTACCTGTAAGGTGCAGGATGTTTGTGCAATCTGTATTATGTATGAATAATGTTATTGTCTATCTGTCTATCATTATGGTATTTGAGCATCTGTTACTATCTGCGGAGAGGAATACTGGGTGGGTCAACTTGAACTTTTCCAGCTCCCCCTATCTGAAATGTGTTATTATCTGTATGTTTGAATGGTCTTTTATTGATCTGCCATGTCGGGCAAACTAATTAGTTTGCCTTGCTGCAAATTAAATTTCATTTGCTTTTGGGCTGCAGAAGGTGCCCCCAAAGTTTTAGCCCTGTGGGCATATTGCCAAAGAGCTAAAACTGTATAATCAGCTGCTCCAAGCTCTGAAATATTGGGCTTTCAGCAGCCGATGCAGGGAGAAATAGGAGAAAATAGAGCTGCTGTTTAAACCTCTAACTCAATTTGACAGTAGATGGCGCCATCTACTGGTCAAAATAGTTTTTTTTACAGTAAGACATACAATGAGTATAAGATCAAATATTTCTTACTTTAAAATTAATTTAAATGATTTCACAAAAAAACACTGGTTTCTGACAATGTTTTTTTGGAAAATCACTTTGTAGTGAAGGCGTTAAAGGCTGAGCAAGTGTTGCTGTTCTGAAACTCCCAGATCTGCGTGACGTCGTATTTCTAGGGAATGCTAGCAAGGCTCTTTCCGTGTACCCTTCCTTAAGTTTTGGCTAAGGGCTGGAGAAAGGCCCAAAAGACTGCTGGTGGAATAATGGGGGTCCGGCAAGGAAGCTGCATTAACAGATGTGACCCAGTCGGGGTATTGAGATCTGTTACTCTGAGTATTCTGGATTTCAAGTCAATGCCATAAATATTAGGGGTGGATGGTAAAGTAGTTTGTCCACTTAGGTTTGTTCTGCACGCGGGAGATGAAATGGTAGAAGACATGAGGGGTAACACTGGGGGAAATTATATCTCTTTCTATGAAAAAAAGGCCTATAAACAGTTGAGGTCAAGTAGACAGCTGTGACTGAAACAGTGTCCTGAGCCTCGCGTTAGAACTGACACTGTCCAAACACATTGTGTGATGATCTTATTCATATTTTCGACCAAACAGGATTTGCAGAGATTTCTTCTAAAGGTAAGTGTGCTGTATCTCATCAAACACGTGAACAAGAGAATATGGTACAATGTACCCTTGGGAGGTAATTAGTGCTAATATAAGTTATTTTTTATGTTTTCTTATTCTTCGCCACATGTTTCAACTGTTACCATGGGTCTCTAACAACATACTGTATTTCTGAAGGTTTTCTGCATGACACGTGTGGTCAAAAAGCCCTTTCAATATTTGATTATCCTTAGATTATTCCTTGTGACTTTATGGTTTTGAACCTCTACCCTTACATGTCCTCGCTATCCTCGACGCATTGTGCATGGTTCTTCTGGTATCTCTGATGATTTTCCCAGAGGCCTATTTGATGTCTGCCCGTATTCTCTATTTTAACATGTGAAGCTAAACGTTAACGCGCCAGCTTCCGCCGGACAATAAAAATGACATATGGAATCTGTTCCTTTTAAATGTATTTCTTTATTTATTTTTGTTCTCGGAACCACAAATCTCTAGATGCCCAGCATGCCGTAATGTGCCCTATTAAAAAAAAAAAAGAAGAATAATCATTACAGGGCATTTTGACAGATTTACTCTGCATTCCTTCATCTTGAATTCACATATACTGTATCACGCGAGGGGTTAATTCTTAAGGAACATTTTTCTCTTATTAACATTTGTAAAAACTTCAGGAGGCGTAAGGGCCGCAATTAACGGAGCGACACCATGAGACCAAAAAGCTTTAAAAGGCAGACAGATTTAGCAGACCTTATTTAACTGGTGGATTTAAGCCAGTCTCTCTTGAGTCTAAGTATATTTTGTTCCACTTCATGCCCTGCGACAGTCTGAAATTCATTGTTCTTGCTTCCATCCCATCTGTGATATGCTATGATGTATGCTGTGTTAAATGCGATATATAAGAACTGAGCATGCTGACATACACTGTATCACCTAACGTTGTTAATAATGTTATTTGCAGTCAACCATCGCACATCCATTCGCAGTCCCGGGGCACGAACGCGATCTGTTACATTTCGCATGTAAACAGATATACCTGCGAGAAACTTTGAAAATATTTAAAAAAACAAAATATGAGGGGGGGGGGATATCATTCAGCTAAGCGTCACTGTGCCTTGAAATGTAAGTTCCAAACAAGTCTCATGTGGATAGGCACAGTGTGTACCTTGGGAGTTGGGACCAGGCTGAGACACTTCAGTAGTTTAAGAATTTCTTAGCTGATTAGATTATATCGTCCTGTTATTCGCTCCTTGGGAAGATTAAGCAGGGTGACCTAAAAACACAGGTTTGGGATTCTGTGGAGCATCTCAAATTCAAGCTTTGAGCAATACGTAACAGTGTCGCTAAGAAAAACAAATAATCTTCTCTGAACTAAAAAAGAAACAATATTTATAAATAAATGAAAACATTTTAATTTCGCCTAAAAGCGGCTCGGGAAGTCACACGTTTGTGATATCATGGCTACTGTCCGTAACCATTTCAAGGGCTGCTTAAGCAGACAGTGGGTCAAGGGGATTAAAGCACCTTTTAAATCGATGACGGGAAAATTTGAGTAGAAGAAAAACATCAGTACGCTTCACGGGAAAAAGCCGTAACGTAAGGGGCAGCAAATATCACTAGACCTTGTTCTAAACTTGTGGCTCATTAGGCGTTTAGCAGTTTGCGGCATTTTAGAGGGTTCAGTGCATGATGGAGTTAAAATGTCCTGCTTTACCAATAAAAGTCAGCTAGAAAGCAAAATGCATTAATATTTAAAAATATTCATCGGTAATTGTTTATTTCCCCCCCTAACATGTCAAGTTGTTTTGCTGTTGCATATTATTAAGTTTTGGGGAGCTGACAGAAAATCATAAATTATTCTAGGGCTCCCAGTACATTTGTGTTATACAGCGGGGATCGCAGACTCTGGTCCCCAGATGTTGATTGCCTACAATTCCCAGAATCCTTTGACCGCGCTAGATGGCAGTACAATCATGGGAGTTGTATTTGAGAAAAATCTGGGGGGCCAGAGTTTGGTAACTCTGCTATACAGGATATACGAAGCATAAATGTACAGAAGGCTGCCGAGCAAGTCGCGACATACCATGAGATATTTGAAATAGCTGCTCAGCCATTAACCCCTTCAGTGCTGAGCCATTTCAGCTCTGTGTGCTGAGCTCATTTTGACAGTTTTGTGCTCATCATGTTTAAACGCGATTTGAAGTCATGTTTTATTGTACGAACCAGACAATTTATATATCCTTATTTTTGGCAGACTCAGCAGATTCAAAATATATCATTATAATATGACTATGTCATGTCCTGTCAGAAAGCTATAACAGGAAATGTAAAAGAAAATGTGAATTTCCATTCAGATTTAAATAATTTACAATGTGTGAAATGTTTTTTTTTTTCCACATTTTATCATCCAAGCCTTTGTGGTTATATATTCTATATGGTACGCTTGTTAAAGAAATAGAAATGTTAAAAGTGCTGCATTATAAATAAAAAAAGACATTTTATTTTTATTTATTTTCATTTATTTATTAATTATTATTATTTATATTTTTTTACACTTAACCTGGTCATGTTTGATACCATTGGAAAGACCATGCTCTGACCTTGTCAATGACACCAATAATTACCCTCTAGCTCCGAAGGACCCCTCTATCTCCACAACAGGGATTTCCATAGGGAAATCCCTGATCAGCTAGGAGTTATTTCCCATAGTTAATTCCCTTACCGGTTCCAAGTGCGATGACGTCAGTGGGCGCGTGAGGCCCTGGAGGCTTGGCTGATATCCAACATGTCAGCCCCCTCTGGGAGAAGTCTGCAATCTGACACCAATTGGCACCGGATCTCTGCACTTTCACAAAAGGGGTTAAGAGAGGCATCGCTGGAAAGGTCAGACTGTGACCTTTCCAGTGATGCCTCTCTTTCTTCTGTGCCCCCTAGCAATGTGAAGAGAAAAGGGTCAAAATATTCCCCTCCCCTAAAGGCACTCTCCCAGCTCTGCCAAGGGGGAACACCTGAAACTGACATCAGCGTGCGCCAGTGCAATGACGGCAGTGTGCCGGGATGGGTCATATGGGACGGTCTGACTATAAGGCAGTCAGACCACCCCGGAACTCAGTTCTGAGTGGATGTGGTTTCCCCTTTCGTTGCAGAGACCCCACAAAATGTGGGGGACGTCCTCCGCACGTAAAGTGTGATCCCCAGGAAGTCCCTCACATGTCCTCCGCAGTGAAAGAGTTACAATTTGTGAGGGGGGTGGTAAGAGTTAACAGCCCATTTTCCAATGCCAACGGCTCACTTGGACTTGAGGCAATTAATTCAGTAAGCATAACTGCAGTCTGCACATTAAAGCATCGCCTTTTACTAATGATATATACAATGGAGCCAATGATCAGTAATACAGAAAAAGGAAAGCTTTAATTTCCATGGACTATTAGAAAGTAAATTACTTTTTATTCATTTGAGCACTTGTCTCTATCAGTGAAAATTTAAAGGGTTTCACCGATGCATTATCTACCTGTTCGTTATTAAAATGTTTAAGAGAAAGAGCTTATAGAGCATCAAATAAAATGATTTTAATAATTTATTTGATAAGTTTCAGACGTGACTAAGAGTATATTGCAACCTTTCATGCCATTGACAAACACCAATGCACTTAAGGATAAGTGCTCTCCAAGGATAGGATCTGGAAATAAGAAACTCGTTTGATTTGTTCCACTGAACCTGCACCATCTCTGTCTGTAAATGCAATACCAGGGTCAAGATAAATGAAACATATGAAAACAATTGATTAACTGTCTATTGAATGTGACACATTTTATATTTGGAGGAACCAGTGAGAGATAACAAAAAGAATACCAGGAGACAGGAGCATGATGGGGTATAATTTTGATGTTTTCCCCGGATAAGTTAACCCAAAATGGATATAAAAGATTCTGCTAAAGAAAAGAGCAAACTATAAAACAAATACTCACAGAGGACTTTTCAGTACTGACAGTTTAGAGAAAAATATTAGACTATTTCATCAGCCATCAATACAAAAAGGAGCACAGGTAAAGGGCATATGCATATTTCTACGTCTATATTGTCTAATAGGTACATGGCTTGTGTTCCTTGTTTCATTAATTTTGGAAGATGCAGCAATGGATATGCTTTTCTCCTCTCCATGGCAACCTCAGTTCGCAGTATTTCTTGCCTTCATTTGGACAGTTAAGACCTGGAAAAGGTCTTGTGGATGGAGAACTGTCCTCTACGGACATCCAGCTTATCCAAAATGCTCAGCGCCTCCTTCTTGGTCAATGTAGCAGGTGGTCTGGCTCCTTGAATCCGTCAATGTTGATAAGAGCGATCTCCCTATGAGGATGTGATTTTAAGATACATACGGGTGTATGTGCTTTGCCATTGTTATCTTGTTTGTAAACGATTCTGGTACCCAAAATGAATATATCACATATAGCATGATGGTACAGTCAGCTTGGCATCGTGCATATAATGCGCAGTAACCACACCTCAAATTATTTATTGAAGTGTTATTATACATGAGTTCTATAACAGTTGTAAACGTTTTTTGTACTTCTTCATGCTTATAATTTAATGTACTTGGAAAGAGTTAATGATCTTAACATGTATAGCTTGGAAGAAAGACGAGACGGAGGAGATATGATAGAAACATTTAAATACGTAAAGGGAATCCACAAGGTAGAGGAAGGGAGTATATTTAAAAGGAAACAAAGTAGCAAAACAAGAGGACATAGTCTTAGATTAGAGGGGCAAAGGTTTAAAAGTTACATCAGGAAGCATTACTTTACTGAGAGGGTGGGGGATACATGGAACAGTCTTCCAGTTGAAGTGGTAGAGGCCAAAACAGTGATTGAGTTTAAGCGGGCATGGGATAGGCATAAGGCTATCCTAAACAAAAGATAAATCCAGGGAAAGTATCCATATAATTGGGCAGACTGGATGGGCCGAAAGGTTCTTATCTTCTGACATATTCTATGTTTCTATTTTTCTATATTTACTAAGTCCGGTATCCTATATCCTTATAAAACTAATATGTAGTAGAACTTAAATAAATCATGTCAGGTGTTTTTACTACAAATTGTTTGCACAACACAAAGCTAATTATACCATTATGCTTAATTACTTGTGTATCATGAAGAGATGGAGATCTGCGTCTGATGTTGATGGGGATAATGAAAAAATCTTTAACAAAATCTTTCAAGCAAGCATTTGCCACCTATAGATATATTGCATTAAAAACGGTCAGAAAAACATACAAATAATCCATAAAATAAACTCTGTAAGAAGAATGTACGTATATCCTGTTCCATATGTTACAACGTATGCAGTTGTTAGTGCAAAGGTACGTACAGAAACCAGAAATGAATGCACTCAGCCAATACACTGTTCTCTCATTGATTGAGCTGTTTATGGGTTCCAGACTGCAGACTTAATCAGCTGTACAGAGCTGTACGGAAATGTACGGATCCATAAATCAACTCGCACACTCACTTTTATATCTACGGACTACTTCTCCCACATAAAATAAATATGATTTAGAAGCTTTCCTGCGAGTGGATGGAAAGAGACAAAAGATTGCATTCACTATCGCAATTGCTTCTCATTTTTATTTTAACAATAAGACAATGAAATAGTGGGTACATGCTCGCGCCCATCTACTTTCTATAACAGTGCTATGTTGTTTTCATGCCCAACTGGTTTGAAAACCACTGTATGTATTGTTAATGCTTTCTTATTTCATAATGGGTTACACATTAACCACCATTCTTTAATGGTGGTTTTACTTCGGAGAGCTTTGACAAACTAGGGTGAGTGAAGTATGGTGAACTTTCATCTGGACTCGTTATTTAGGAAACTGCCAAACTAGCGCAGTATTACATAGGACTCCATGGAGGCTTGTGCTCGCCTCTTGCGAGATCTTGCAGGTCCGTGGAGTGATTGCGGAGGGACACTGGAGACTTTCTGCCCCCAATCTCACTCTGCTCCTGGCAGCCAGAAGAGGCAAATCGGGCCGCCGTTCTCACCATGGTATGAGCGGTGAGTAACAGATTTTTGGGGGGATTTTAAGCTGCTGCTAACTGATTCCGCGGAAGCCTAACACTTAGCTGAGCACTAACGTTAGCGTTAAGATAGTAATATTGCCCCTTTCTGCTGAAGTTTCAGCCAATGTTGTCTACCGCAGTCCTCCTCAGCAGTCACCGGTATCTCAGTTAAAACTGTCAACTGTGTACAAAGAATTGCTAATATTCAGAGTTATTGATTTAATGGATACATAAAAAATAGCCTAGAGCACAAACCCAACCTATCAAACAAGTCAGAGGTACATACTGCAGACTGCATGCCAGATATAGAAGAAGGCCAATGATAGTCACTCAATGAATAAGATGATACTTTGCTACAGAGTCCTACAAAGAGTACTAAAGACTTCACTGAGGTCAGAAAGCCATTGTGCCAGCATCAAAAAAATTATGACAAATAAATAGGAAATAAAATTGTAAAAAAAATAAAAAATTTAATTATAGTATGAATTTGATGTGTTCCATCACAAAAGGAGTGTGATGTCCTCAAAGAAAGCAAACTAGAAAAAGTTTGTAGTATATAAACAGACTCCTTTGCTTGTGATTTACTAAAAGCACTTAGCGAGTAAAAAAGCGTAGAAAAAAATGCACTGCAAAAGGTATGTCTGTAGCACACCAATCTGATTTTGACTGGCCTGAATCAGACAATCCAGGTTGAAATGGAATGTTTTTTTCCACTAGTTCGAGTTGGGTGTAGAAATTAGGGTGGCAAATAGGTTAGAGTTAGAAATTATGCTTAGGGCTAGGTTACGATTTTTGTCTGTTTTAGGGTTAGGATTACATTTAGAGTTTACCCTATGCATAACTTTAACATCCTTTGTTAGGCCATTTTTAGGCAACAGATTTTGTCCCTTATTTTGAATCTATTGACTAAAAATGAAGCAGAAACCAAGCAGAATGTAAGGGTTAGGGTTTAGGGCTAACCTAAACCAAATACATAACCCTGACCCTAAAACAAGCACAAACAATAACAGAGCCCTAATCCTAACGTCTTACCCTAAACCTAATTCTGATTTCTAACCTTAACTATGAAAAAAACATTCTAGTTTGGGCTGAAGTGTCCAATTCGGGAATTGGGGGAACCAATTGAGGGAAGGTATTTAGGACCCAGAATCTTGCATTGCCTCTATCCTCTCACGCACTTGCCACAAATTAATCAATTAACCAACAGGTAAATTCCCCGGCTGCTGACTCCTAGACAGAAGTGTTTTAAGCAGACTGCTCAGAGCAAAGCGGGGAGCAGTAGTACGTTTAAGAAATGCTGTGTTTTTCTTTTGTTTATTAGATTATGTTACTTGGATAGTAAGGATCGCTGTATGTATAGTAAGTGGTCTAATTGAGTTAGGATTTTGTTTGTAGCTTATGTCTAATCACCTGCAATAGTGATTCAAGGCCAAGTGTGGAGAATGTTCATTATGGAATAAAAAGACCTCTCATGTTGCACAACTTTAAGTCTGCAGGTGTTTATACCCTAGAGCAGTGGTTCCCAACCTCGGTCCTCAAGTACCCCCAACAGGTCAGGTTTTCCAGATATGTGAAACACAGCACAGGTGATATGATTAGCTGCTCAGTGATTGCAGGATACAGTCTGCATTTCCCCAAAGTGATCTGCAAAATCTGGACTGTAGGGGTACTTGAGGACCGCAGTTGGGAACCACTGCCCTAGAGGACCGCGTTTTTTGGCTGGAACCAAGTATCCTGAGTGGTTGCTGTATCACAATATACAGTTGTGTTCAAAATTATTCAACCCCCACTGAAATTGAGTGTTTTGGCCAGTTTGACATTGATTTTGATCATTCAGTCATCTTGCTTACAATTAAATCAAAGAGGCACGTGTAGGTCAGACAAATATAACATAACATTTATAATGAAATAACCACAAATGTCTTTTCTGTGCTCACATCATTATCAGTTTTATTCAACCCCCAAGTGACATTCAATCTTAGTACTTAGTACAACATCCTTTTACAGTTAGAACAGCTTTTAAACGTGAAGCATAGCTTGACACAAGTGTCTTGCAGCGATCTACAGGTATCTTCGCCCATTCGTCATGGGCAAAAGCCTCCAGTTCAGTCACATTCTTAGGCTTGCGCACTGCAACTGCTTTCTTTAAGTCCCACCAGAGGTTCTCAATCGGATTTAAGTCAGGTGACTGCGATGGCAACTCCAAAATGTTCCAGCCTTTAATCTGCAACCATGCTCTAGTGGACTTGGAGGTATGCTTGGGATCATTGTCCTGTTGAAAGGTCCAACGTCTCCCAAGCCTCAGGTTTGTGACGGACTGCATCACATTGTCATCCAATATCTCCTGGTACTGAAGAGAATTCATGGTACCTTGCACACGCTGAAGCTTCCTGTACCTGCAGAAGCAAAACAGCCCCAAAGCATGATTGATCCCCCGCCATGCTTCACAGTAGGCAAGGTGTTCTTTTCTTCATAGGCCTTGTTCTTCCTCCTCCAAACATAGCGTTGATCCATGGGCCCAAACAGTTCTAATTTTGTTTCATCAATCCACAGAACACTATCCCAAAACTTCTGTGGTTTGTCCACATGACTTTTGGCATACTGCAGTCGACTCTTCTTATTCTTTGGAGACAGCAAGGGGGTGCGCCTGGGAGTTCTGGCATGGAGGCCTTCATTACGCAGTGTGCGCCGTATTGTCTGAGCTGACACTTCAGTACCCACATCTGACAAATCTTTTCTCAGTTCCTCAGCAGTCACACGGGGACTTTTCTCCACTCTACGCTTCAGGTAGCGCACAGCAGTCAAAGTCAGCATCTTCTTTCTGCCATGACCAGGTAGCGTTTCAACAGTGCCCTTTGCCTTGAATTTGCGAATTATGCTTCCTATGGTCTCTCTTGGTATGTTTAACATCTTTGCAATCTTCTTATAGCCATTACCCTTCCTGTGAAGAGTAATCACCTCTTCTATTGTCTTCCTGGACCATTCTCTTGACTTCACCATGTTCGTAACCACACCAGTAAATGTCTAGAAGGAGCTGAGTATCACAGTCATTTTAAAGCTGCCTAATTGGTGCTTATTATGCTTTATTGGTGCTCCGTGACATCCACAGGTGTTTTCAATACCTGATTGAAAACACTTGAATGAACCTCTGTTCTTCAGAGTGGTAGTCTTTAAGGGGTTGAATAATTGTGTCAATGAAGAATTCACAAAAGAAACATTTACTACTGTATTACAAAACCAATTGATGTCATTTTAGTTGCATATGGGTCTTTAAAAAGTCCTTGTAGGATTTCATTCTGAATACAATTACAAATGTACACTAAATTCCCTAAAACCCTTTACAGCATTGGCGGTTGAATAATTTTGAACACAACTGTATATTTATATATATATATATCAATAATGCTAAATTTCACTACTGGCGTATTTTACCATTTAAGATAGTTTGTCATTAATATGTATGTGTTCATGTAGGTTCACAGATTTGCATTTATTTAGTATTATTAATTTAATGGACATAGAATACAAATCCCCTTTCATATTTTGCTTAAAATCTGGAATTATTTTCCTTTTAGTGTGTTGCACGTTAACCCAAGGATAATAAAGAAGTGCTTTAATGGCGAATTGCAATTTTTAGGTCAAAGTAGTCAAGTTGAAAGAATATCAGGGATAAATAAATTCAGAAATGCAGGTATTTTGGCCTAAAACCTGCACTTTATAGGTAATTCTCTACATATTCAACAGTTAGTGAATACTCCATTATGTTTGACATCCTGGAAACTTCATCATATTCCCAGCAATGAAAGAATACTCAACAGTCATTAAAGAATGATGGAATCAGCTACAATTACTATGCAAAATATATAACCTGAATTGGCACATATGATGCTTTCTGGGATCCTGGAGTCCCTCGTATATATGGAAGAAATAATAAACAATAATAGTGCAATTCAGTAAATATTATTTTGGAGCTATTAAATAATGCTAGGTTTGTCCCACTCACAATTGTAGAGCCTAGTCACTGGCTCTGAGTGGGTCCAGGCCTGCGGGTATATTGCCTTCAAATACTTCTCAGGTGGCCCCTACCTTGTAGAAAGTGCTTTGTCCGGGATCATGTAATAAAGAGAAGGAAGACAAAGAACTCCTTGTGCAGATCTGCAAAGGTTCTCAATAGGGTTGCACCGATACCGATACTAGTATCGATATCGGTGCCGATACGGGTACTGCAGGAGTACTTGGTACTCGTGCAGTACCCCCGATATTTTTTTCCGATACCGGAAGCCGGCATTGAGCCAGCTTGCCGGTATCCTAGGGGCTGCGGCGGCTGTCCGAATGCTCTATCGGCATTCGGACAGGCCCTGCAGCTGGTCATCTAACTTTGTTTATACTTACCTTCCTTCAGCGACGCCGGGAAAGTCTTCGCGCGCGCGCGCTCCTTGGAAGGACCCCAGCCGCGTCCACGTGGGACCATGTGATCGCGGCTGGGGTCCTTCCAACGAGCGCGCGCGCGGAAACTTTCCCGGCGTCGCTGAAGGAAGGTAAGTATTAAACAAAGTGAGCAGCTGCAGGGCCTGTCTGAATGCCGATAGAGCATTCGGACAGGCCCTGCAGCTGCTCTCCGCTCATACTTACCTTCCTTCAGCGACGCCGGGAAAGTTCCCGCGCGCGCGCTCGTTGGAAGGACCCCAGCCGCGGTCACATGGTCCCACGTGGTCGCGGCTGGGGTCCTTCCAAGGAGCGCGCGCGCGCGAAGACTTTACCGGCGGCGCTGAAGGAAGGTAAGTATGAGCTTAGAGTGGGGGGCATATCCATGAGCAGGGGGGCATATCCATGAGCAGGGGGGCATATCCATGAGCTGGGGGCATATCCATGAGCTGGGGGGCATATCCATGAGCTGGGGGGCATATCCATGAGCAAGGGGGGCATATCCATGAGCTGGGGGCATATCCATGAGCAGGGGGGCATATCCATGAGCAGGGGGGCATATCCATGAGCTGGGGGGCATATCCATGAGCAAGGGGGCATATCCATGAGCTGGGGGCATATCCATGAGCAAGGGGGCATATCCATGAGCAAGGGGTGCATATCCATGAGCAGGGGGCATATCCATGAGCAGGGGGGCATATCCATGAGCTGGGGGGCATATCCATGAGCAAGGGGGCATATCCATGAGCTGGGGGGCATATCCATGAGCAGGGGGGCATATCCATGAGCAGGGGGGGCATATCCATGAGCAGGGGGCATATCCATGAGCAGGGGGGGCATATCCATGAGCTGGGGGGCATATCCATGAGCAGGGGGCATATCCATGAGCTGGGTGGCATATCCATGAGCAGGGGGCATATCCATGAGCAGGGGGGCATATCCATGAGCAGGGGGGGCATATCCATGAGCAAGGAGGCATATCCATGAGCAGGGGGGCATATCCATGAGCAAGGGGGCATATCCATGAGCAGGGGGGCATATCCATGAGCAAGGGGGGCATATCCATGAGCAGGGGGCATATCCATGAGCTGGGGGGCATATCCATGAGCAAGGGGACATATCCATGAGCAGGGGGGGCATATCCATGAGCAAGGGGGCATATCCATGAGCAGGGGGGGCATATCCATGAGCAAGGGGGGCATATCCATGAGCAGGGGCATATCCATGAGCTGGGGGCATATCCATGAGAAAGGGGGCATATCCATGAGCAGGGGGCATATTCATGAGCAAGGGGGCATATCCATGAGCAGGGGGGGCATATCCATGAGCAGGGGGCATATCCATGAGCAAGGGGGGCATATCCATGAGCAGGGGGGCATATCAATGACATGAGCAAGGGGGCATATCCATGAGCAGGGGGGCAATTATCCATGAGCTGGGGGGGCAATTATCCATGAGCTGGGGGGCAATTATCCATGAGCTGGGGTAAGGATATCCATGAGCTGGGGCAATATCCATGAGCTGGGGCAAATACATGAGACCTGGGGGCTTTATAGGAGGTCTGTTCTTATTGGAAAGCGTCACATGACATAAAATAAAAGTATCGGTAATTGGTATCGGTGAGTACTTGAACAAAAGTATCTGTACTCGTACTCGGTCTTAAAAAAGTGGTATCGGTGCATCCCTAGTTCTCAATATGGTGTTCCAGAGATTTTGTACTCACATTTCGTTTCTGAAGGTACACGCTCATGGGTTAATTCTGGTAAAGGAAAACCCAAAGGAAAACCGTCATGAATCCAAAGAATAATCGCAGCAGCAGCAGGAACAGGGATAATAAAATAAAATTTATTTAAAATATAAAAACATGCTCCAGAACGCCTTTTCGCCGCATGGAGTAGCGGCTTCATCAGCTGGTAGTATAAAATATAGTATAAATTATTATATTTAAAAAGTTATAGCAGCAAGAAAAAAAATTTCAAGTGGAAAAATTGTGCACCTAACGTTACATACTCGCCACCCAGGACATACTTGAAAACAAGAGAAATCTCAATGTATCCTTCCTGGTAAAATACTTTCTCCAAAAAAAAAATGTAGCCTATAGAAAAAGAAATTATAAAAAATAATCGCTGTCAATATGTTGCGCTGCGAACAGGTTAAATATAACACGTGGCCAGTAGAAGAGTAGAAGAAAATATAATTTTCTTAATGCTTCTTAGTGGCATCTGAAACCCCAAGAGTTACGTACAGGTTAATCTCTCATCAAGATAACTTGTCAGAAAATTTAAAAATACAATGTTTCCCAATTGGGAGCTTTAAGTCGCAGCTCCTGGCCGATAAGTAGGACTAACACTTTTTTACAAACCTGAAGAGGCAGGTTGCTGTGCAATCAGAAAAGCCAGCTGATACAAGACCCTTGGATCAGTAGATTACAGAGGTATAATCAGAAAAAAGCATGGAACCAGCACACATTTCTGGAGATCATAGGGTTTCGTGGACAACTTCCAAAGCACAAACAAAATGCAACACGTTCCGTGTTTTTTTTTTGTTTTCCCTTTAATATATAAAAGCAAATAATAGTCTTAAATTTTCTGATATATATATATATTTATTATATAAAAAACACTCACCGGCCACTTTATTAGGTAACCCTGTTCAATTGCTTGTTAACACAAATTGATAATCAGCCAATCACATGGCAGCAACTCAATGCATTTGGGCATCTAGACGTGGGGAAAACAACTTGCTGAATTTAACAACCATCTCCAGGGTTTACAGAAAACGGTCCGAAAAAGTGAAAATATCCAGTGAGCGGCAGCTGTGTTGATGAAAAAGCCTTGCTGATGTCAGAGGAGAATGGACAGACTGGTTTGAGATGCTAGAAAGGCAACAGAAACTCAAATAAACACTCGTTACAACCAAGGTATGCAGAATACCATCTCTGAACGCACAACACATCCAACCATGAAGCGAATGGGCTACAGTAGCAGCAGCAGACCACACTGGGTGCCACTCCTGTCAGTTAAGAAAAGGAAACTGAGGCTACAATTCGCACAGGCTCATCAAAATTGGACAATAGAAGATTGGATAAATGTTGCCTGGTCTGATGAGTCTCGATTTCAGCTGTGACATTAAGATAGTAGGGTCAGAATTTGGCGTAAACATGAAAGCATGGATCCATCCTGCCTTGTATCAACGGGTCAGGCTGGTGGTGGTGTAATGGTGTGGCGTATATTTTCTTGGCACACTTTGGGCCACTTAGTGCTAGGGATGTGCACCGATTTTTTTTTCGATTCGATTCGATTCGATTTTTCGAATTTTTAAACTTTTCGATTCGGCTCGTTTCGACTGCTTTCCGTTTCGATTCGGTTCGGTTCGATTCGTTTTTCGGGTACATGTATTTTTCGGAATATCGACCATTTTTCGTATTTTCGGGTCACTTTACTAGGTTTATGTATCGACTTTTCGGAAAATTTTCGTTTTTCGGGATTGTACATGGTTTTCGGCATATCGGCAATTTTTCGTATTTCGGAACTTTTCGTATTTCGGAACTTTTCGTATTTCGGAACTTTTCGTTTTTCGGAATTGTACATGGTTTTCGGTATATCGCCAATTTTTCGTTTTTCGGAACTTTTCGTTTTTCGGAACGTCTGTTCTCGTTTCAAAGCTGTCTAACTCTATTCGTTTTGATGAAAAAACTACTATGGTTTACTTTTTTAATACTACTTTATATATTTTTTATAATAAATTTTTGGTTTGTTTTTCGGATCCGATAATTCATTCTGTCGATACGATAATTCTGGCGATTCTATCGTGTTTTTTTAATTAACCCTTTCGCTGCTGAGGCTTTTCACACCTCTGTGCTGAGGTCATTTTTACCGGTTTTGCTCATCATGTTTAAACGTGTTTTGAAGCTTATTTTAGTATATTACCCAGACATATTATATATCGTTCTTTCCGTCAGACTCTGCAGATTAATAATATGTCATTATTATATGTATACGTCATGTCCTGTCTGTATATTATAACAAAAAATGCAATAAAATATGATTTTTCAATAATTTACAACGTGTAAAGTGTATTTTTTCCACATTTTAACATGCGAGCAATTGCGGTTATATTTTGTATGGGGTGCGCTTGTTAAAAAAATTAGAGATGGGGTCTCGTTACATTTTTTTTGGGGGGAAATTACGCGATTTTTAACAAACGCACCGCATACAAAAATCGTTAGTGCAGCATCATTGTTCACATTATAATTGAAATGGGAACAATATTGCTGCATTAACAAACCAAAAAAAGAAAAAAATGATTTTTTTTTTTTTTATAAATTTTTTAAATATTTTTTATTTTTAATTTTTTAAAAAAACTTTTTTCACTGTAGTGTTTGCTATCGTTGGAACCAAACTTTAACCCCTAGCTGCCACGGATCGGGAGATAGGGGGTTCATTGGAACCCCTATCTCCACCATTGGTGGCAACTAGGGGTTAACTCCAGGACTGGCGTCATCGTGCTATGCACGATGACGCCAGTCCTCAGGGGGAGTTCCCGGAAGCTTGGCCGACATCCAACATCCTCATGGACATGCCCCAGCACCTCGTGGACATGCCCCAGCTCCTCGTGGACATGCCCCAGCACCTCATGGATATGCCCCAGCTCCTCGTGGACATGCCCCAGCTCCTCGTGGACATGCCCCAGCTCCTCGTGGACATGCCCCAGCACCTCATGGATATGCCCCAGCTCCTCGTGGACATGCCCCAGCTCCTCGTGGACATGCCCCAGCTCCTCGTGGATATTGCCCCAGCACCTCGTGGATATGCCCCAGCTCCTCGTGGACATGCCCCAGCTCCTCGTGGACATGCCCCAGCTCCTCTTGGACATGCCCCAGCTCCTCATGGACATGCCCCAGCTCCTCATGGACATGCCCCAGCTCCTCATGGATATTGCCCCAGCACCTCATGGATATGCCCCAGCTCGTGGACATGCCCCAGCACCTCGTGGATATTGCCCCAGCACCTCGTGGATATGCCCCAGCCCCTCGTGGATATGCCCCAGCTCCTCGTGGACATGCCCCAGCTCCTCATGGATATTGCCCCAGCACCTCATGGATATGCCCCAGCTCGTGGACATGCCCCAGCACCTCGTGGATATTGCCCCAGCACCTCGTGGATATGCCCCAGCCCCTCGTGGATATGCCCCAGCTCCTCGTGGACATGCCCCAGCTCCTCATGGATATTGCCCCAGCACCTCATGGATATGCCCCAGCTCGTGGACATGCCCCAGCACCTCGTGGATATTGCCCCAGCTCCTCGTGGACATGCCCCAGCACCTCGTGGATATGCCCCAGCACCTCGTGGATATGCCCCAGCTCCTCGTGGACATGCCCCAGCACCTCGTGGATATGCCCCAGCACCTCGTGGATATGCCCCAGCACCTCGTGGATATGCCCCAGCTCCTCGTGGACATGCCCCAGCTCCTCATGGACATGCCCCAGCTCCTCATGGATATTGCCCCAGCACCTCATGGATATGCCCCAGCTCGTGGACATGCCCCAGCACCTCGTGGATATTGCCCCAGCACCTCGTGGATATGCCCCAGCCCCTCGTGGATATGCCCCAGCTCCTCGTGGACATGCCCCAGCTCCTCATGGATATTGCCCCAGCACCTCATGGATATGCCCCAGCTCGTGGACATGCCCCAGCACCTCGTGGATATTGCCCCAGCTCCTCGTGGACATGCCCCAGCACCTCGTGGATATGCCCCAGCACCTCGTGGACATGCCCCAGCTCCTCGTGGACATGCCCCAGCTCCTCGTGGACATTGCCCCAGCACCTCGTTAGTGCAGCATCATTGTTCACATTATAATTGAAATGGGAACAATATTGCTGCATTAACGAACCAAAAAAAAAAAAAAAAATGTTTATTTAATTTTTATAATTTTCTTTTAAATATATTTTTATTTTTAATTTTTTAAAAAAACTTTTTTCACTGTAGTGTTTGGTATCGTTGGAACGGCCATGCTCTGGCCGATCCAACCATACCAAACTTTAACCCCTAGCTGCCACGGATCGGGAGATAGGGAGTTCATTGGAACTTCCTATCTCCACCGTTGGTGGCAGTTAGGGGTTAACTCTAGGACTGGCGTCATCGTGCTACGCACGATGACGCCAGTCCTCAGGGGGAGTTCCCGGAGGCTTGGCCGACATCCAAGATGTCGGCCAGCTCCGGGAAAGGATCACGAACCGGCGCTTTTCAGCACCGATTCGCGATCCAGCTCCCCAGGGGTTAATGCCAGGCACCATTTGGAAGGGCAGGCTGTGCCCTTCCAATTGGTGCCTGGGTTAACCCCCGCAACGCCGCCGATCGGGAGGGAGAGAGGTCGCTATGACACCTAATTTCACCGGCGGCGGTTCCGGATGCTGGGCTGACATCGAGGATGTCAGCCCGCACCGGGGGGGCCAGCGATCGGCCGGAACCCGGCCGAACGCTGACCCCAAAGGGAGGATGCGCTCAGCGCGTCCTCCGCATACCAGCAGCCATGCGGAGGACGCGCTGAGCGCGTCCTCCGCATCGACGTGTTTAACAGTGTGGAAACCAAGCAATACATAATTAACTTATTAACGTAAAGCAACGCACACAAACAGGAAAATATAGAAAAAATAGAAAATTTATTTACAAAAGGGAAGGGAAGGGAAGGGAAGATGCCAAGGATGGCAAACTGCCCAACAGGGGCACAAACAACACAAACAAACATACATTTTAGAATTACTGGCATTTGAGGAGATGTTGGAGCTGGTCCGCATCTTTGATTACAAAGATTATGACTGCAGTAAGGGCCCTTACCGCAGGAAGAATAATTTTAGGAAGGATCGTATCATTGACAAGCTACGCGCACCACCATCCTGGAGGTGTTTGGGAAAGACGGGACGAAGGACCAGATCAGAAAACGCTGGTCCGACCTCAAAGCAGGCGAGCAGGAGCAGCTGAGGCACATCCGTATTGTCCTACTGCCGCTCCAGGATGTCCGCGGTGTTACTAAGGTGTTCCCGGAGTTCCTGCAGCAGTTCCTGGATGGAATCCAGTGTCCGGACTGCCAGGCGAAGCTCGCCAATCGCCTCCTGATTGCTCGGTCTGGCTTCTTCGATATATCCAATAAATGAAAGAAGGAAAATACAGTAAGTAAAGCAGGTTTCTATTTTTGACTGAAAGTCTTGAAAAAATATAACAGTAGTATATACCAGTGCTGGCAGCCTCCTGAGGCTCTGACTCCTCTGATTCCTCCTCCCCCACCACCACCGTCTGTATATCCAGTGCTATATGTAAGAAATTAAAGAAATAAAAAATACAGTAAACAAAATTTTTTTCTGTTTTTGACCAAAGTCGTCGTTGCTAAATAAAACAGTATATACCAGCACTGGTGGACGCCCGTGGCTCCTCCTCCTCCTCCGCTGGGGCACTGGTCCCTGCCCGGGCAGATTCGGCGTCCTCAGCCTGTGCCCTCTTCCTGTCTTCTGCCAAATCCAAAAAATATAACACGTAAATAATGCAGACTGGAAAAAAATGTATATATCTATACAATATATTGCCGAAAGTATTGCGACACCCCTCCACTACCCCACTACCAGCTTAACCCCCCACTACTCCCATCTCATAGTTCTAAAGTCACAAAATATTTATTTATTTCCTCTGCACAGACATATATTACCGTTCATTTATATATATTTTTCAGAAGTAAACATTACGTTTATTCAATAAAAACTATTATTTGTGTTGTGTGCATACAAAACGCATTGTGCGACTGCTTTTAGTTATTTTATAGAAGGCCTCAGCCTCAGTTTCACTTTCAGTTTCTGCGAATAAAACTGGATATTGCAGAAACAACAACAGAAATCCACCATTTTGTTTTGAAATTTGCATCTAAAGCGTTCAATGACACTGCTGCAGCAGCTGCTGAGGCTGTATTGAAGGCGGCTACTGTTTGGATGCACTTTCAGAAGAACTACATGTCCCATCCTATCACTTAGCAAAGACGCAGAGATTTTTTATTGATGCGCAGGTGGGAGTCAATATTGGGCAAGCTGCGGGTCTTCTCATATGCATCACTCAATCACAACAACCTCCCCCCCCCCCCAGCACACTACAGACTATACACACAGTGCCAAAAGAAATCCAGCATTGTAACTTCATCTACATACATCAAATGTCACAATTTTCACGAATACGTAAAATCACAAAAAAAAGCTATGGCAAAACTGCACGTATGACGAATTGTGAAAACGCAAAGCTATACACAATCACATTGCATGAAAAAAGGACTAGATAAATCAGCGTATTTCTGCGCACATTAGCACATGCAAGCACATTATTATTATTATACAGGATTTATATAGCGCCAACAGTTTGCGCAGCGCTTTACAATATAACATGACACTTACGTTTCGCTATGATGCGACGGATGCGCCTCAGCTGCTCCTCCTCGCGAACTTTCAAATCAGACCAGCGTTTCCGTAGCTGGTCCTTCGTCCGGTCCTTCCCAAACTTCTCCAAAATGGTGGCGCGTAGCTTGTCCAGGATACGATCCTTCCTGGCGTTATTCTTGTCTCCGGTAAGGTCCGTTCCGGCAGTCATAATCTTTCCTATCAAAGATGCGGACCAGCTCCAACATCTCCTCAAATGCCATGTTTTGGGCCCGTTTCTTCTTGGGTGCAGGCACTGCACGTGGAAATTCTTCATCGACAGATGAAGAGGTCTCCTCACTCTCCTGTCTGGCAGCGGCCATTATGAATAATAATAAAAAAAAAATTTTGTTCAAAAAGTTGTCAATAAAACTGGCTCAATAAAGTTACGACATGTGCGCGCGCGCGCATGCGCGACCCGCGGGCGAATCGGATCTGACCCAAATACGAAAAGTTTATCGACTTTTCGTTTTTTTTTCCGAAAAGTCTGTTCTCGTTTCAAACGCAATAGATTTCGATTTGACACGTTTCAAGTCCATTCGAAAATTCCGAAAAATTTTCGATTTGGTAAATTTTTCGTTTTTTTCGGAAAGTCTGTTCTCGTTTCAAAGCAATAGATTTCGATTTGACACGTTTCAAGTCCATTCGAAAATTCCGAAAAATTTTCGATTTGGTAAATTTTTCGTTTTTTTCGGAAAGTCTGTTCTCGTTTCAAAGCAATAGATTTCGATTTGACACGTTTCAAGTCCATTCGAAAATTCCGAAAAATTTTCGATTTGGTAAATTTTTCGTTTTTTTCGGAAAGTCTGTTCTCGTTTCAAAGCAATAGATTTCGATTTGACACATTTCAAGTCCATTCGAAAATTCCGAAAAGTTTTCGATTCGGTTCGGAAAACAGTTCGGATTCGACATTTTCGGATCTAAAACTTTTCGGATTTTCGGCCGAATCGAAAGACCCGAATCGGGAAATTTCGTGAAAATTCCGAAATTCCGAAACCCGAAACGCACATCCCTACTTAGTGCCAATTGAGCATCATTTAAACGCCTAGCCTACCTGAATATTGTTGCTGACCATGTCCATCCCTTTATGACCACAGTGTACCTATCTGATGGCTACTTCCAGCAGATAATGTACCATGTCACAAAGCTCAAATCATCTCAAACTGGTTTCTTGAACATGACAATGAGTTCACTGCACTCCAACAGCCTCCACAGACATCAGATCTCAATCCAATAGAGGACCTTTGGGATGTGTTGGAACGGGAGATTCGCCTCATGGATGTGCAGCTGACAAATCTGCAGCAACTGCGTAATGCTATCATGTCAATACGGACCAAAATCTCTGGGGAATGTTTCCGACGCTTTGTTGAAACTATACCATGAAGAATTAAGGCAGTTCTGAGTGCAGAAAGGGGTCTAACCCAGTGCTAGAAAGTTGTACTTAATATAGTGGCTGGAGAGTATGAATATATATACATATACAGTATATCCATACCTGTCAAACTGTGCTTCTAAACACACAAAAACTTAGATAGATATTTCACTGCTTAGAATTTCGCCAACAAGGTACGTTCCTGTTTTAGTACGCGTCATTTGGCACATGAGTTATATTTCGTTATATATAACTAGGTGTAAAGCCTGCCCAGAGGGCAGTCTATTGATAAGTGTTGTGCTTGGTTCTGTGCTCGGTGCCGTTTATTGTGCTGTGTTTGGCTCTGTGCCGTTTATTCTGTTGTGCTCGGCTCTGTGGCGTTTTTATTGTGCTCGGCTCTGTGGCGTTTATTGTGCTCGGCTCTATGGCGTTTTTATTGTGCTCGGCTCTGTGGCGTTTATTGTGCTCGGCTCTGTGGCGTTTATTGTGCTCGGCTCTGTGGCGTTTATTGTGCTCGGCTCTGTGGCGTTTATTGTGCTCGGCTCTGTGGCGTTTATTGTGCTCGGCTCTGTGGCGTTTATTGTGCTCGGCTCTGTGGCGTTTATTGTGTTGTGCTCGGCTCTGTGCTGGGCTCTGCACATCGGCTCTGTGCTCTGCTCCGTGCCGTATATTGTGCTCTGCTTTTATTGTGCTCTGCGCCGTTTATTGTGTTGTGCTTGGTTCTGTGCTCGGCGCCGTTTATTGTGCTGTGATTGGCTGTGCCGTATATTGTGCTGTGCTCTGTGCCGTATATTGTGCTGTGCTCTGTGCCGTATATTGTGCTGTGCTCTGTGCCGTATATGGTGCTGTGCTCTGTGCCGTATATGGTGCTGTGCTCTGTGCCGTATATTGTGTTCGGCTCTGTGCCGTATATTGTGCTTGGCTCTGTGGCGTCTATTGTGCTGTGCTTGGCTCTGTGGCGTTTATTGTGCTTGGCTCTGTGGCGTTTATTGTGCTCGGCTCTGTGGCGTTTATTGTGCTCGGCTCTGTGGCGTTTATTGTGCTCGGCTCTGTGGCGTTTATTGTGCTCTGCTCTGTGGCGTTTATTGTGCTCGGCTCTGTGGCGTTTATTGTGTTGTGCTCGGCTCTGTGCTGGGCTCTGCACATCGGCTCTGTGCTCTGCTCCGTGCCGTATATTGTGCTCTGCTTTTATTGTGCTCTGCGCCGTTTATTGTGTTGTGCTTGGTTCTGTGCTCGGCGCCGTTTATTGTGCTGTGATTGGCTGTGCCGTATATTGTGCTGTGCTCTGTGCCGTATATTGTGCTGTGCTCTGTGCCGTATATTGTGCTGTGCTCTGTGCCGTATATTGTGCTGTGCTCTGTGCCGTATATTGTGTTCGGCTCTGTGCCGTATATTGTGCTCGGCTCTGTGCCGTCTATTGTGCTGTGCTTGGCTCTGTGGCGTTTATTGTGCTTGGCTCTGTGGCGTTTATTGTGCTCGGCTCTGTGGCGTTTATTGTGCTCGGCTCTGTGGCGTTTATTGTGCTCGGCTCTGTGGCGTTTATTGTGCTCGGCTCTGTGGCGTTTATTGTGCTCGGCTCTGTGGCGTTTATTCTGTTGTGCTCGGCTCTGTGACATTTATTGTGCTTGGCTCTGTGCAGTCTATTGTGCCGTGCTCGGCTCTGTGGCGTTTATTGTGCTCGGCTCTGTGCAGTCTATTGTGCTGTGCTCTGCGCCGTTTATTGTGCTCTGCTCTGTGCCTTTAATGGGTTGTGCTCTGCTCTGTACCTTTAATGGGTTGTGCTCTGCTTGGCGCTCTGCTCTGTGCTCTGCTCGGCGCTGGGCTCAGGTACTGGGCTCAGGCGCTGGGCTCTGCGCTAAGGCGCTGGGCTCAGGCGCTAAGGCGCTGGGCTCAGGCGCTCAGGCGCTGGGCTCTGCGCTCAGCTCAGGCGCTGGGCTCTGCGCTGGGCTCTGCGCTCAGGCGCTGGGCTCTGCGCTCAGGCGCTGGGCTCTGCGCTCAGGCGCTGGGCTCTGCGCTCAGGCGCTGGGCTCAGGCGCTGGGCTCTGCGCTCAGGCGCTGGGCTCTGCGCTCAGGCGCTGGGCTCAGGCGCTAAGGCTGTTTTTGCGCCCTTCCAACATTGGTGGTCCTGCAGCGGGAGGTGCGTGGCAACCTCCGTAACAGGCTGTTGGGGTTTGGATGCGCGCGCAGCTGGGTGCGCGCGCGCCACCTGCCGCAGCACGCCCAAAGCGTCCAACGGAGGTTGGATGCGCGTGCACCAAACCTCCGTAGGACGCTTTGGCCGTGCTGCGGCGGGCGCGCACCTGGCTGCGCGCGCATTCCAACCGCCACAGCACCCCGTGGGCTGCGCGCATGCGCAGTCCGTATATATATATACACACACACACACACACACTGTAACCCCATGTGGATATATATACACACACATACACATATATGGTTGTTACAGTGTGTGTGTGTGTGTATGGCTGGCATCCAGGCTCAGGCGAGCCCCCGGCTCGGCTGGGCCTCTAGGCCCAGGCCAAGCCGGGGGCTCGCCTTAGCCTGGATGCCGGCCAAGCAAGTAGCTCGGCCGGCATCCAAGCTTGGGCGAGCCCCCGGCTTGGCTGGGGCCTAGAGGCCCAGCCGAGCCGTGGACTCGCCTGAGCCTGGAGGACGCCCGAGCAGGAAATTCGGCCGGCCTCCATGCTTAGGTGAGTCCCCGCTCGGCTGGGCCTCTAGGCCCAGGCCAAGCCGGGGGCTCGCCTAAGCTTGGATACCGGCCGAGCAAGCAGGGTGGGTGTGGAGAGCACATACTCACCTACATCGGCCCTCCAGCGATGGCAGTCCCGCTTCCAGTGTCCTCTCTCCGTTGGTCGCCGGTATGACGTCACGAAAGCCTTTGACCCCCGGGGTCAAAGGCTTTCGTGACGTCATACCGGCGACCAACGGAGAGAGGACACTGGAAGCGGGACTGCCATCGCTGGAGGGCCGATGTAGGTGAGTATGTGTAGGCAACATCCCCCTACATTGGCCCGGAGCTCCAGCGGTGGCTGTCGCAGGCTGCTCGGCCGGCCTCCAGGCTTAGGCGAGCCCCCGGCTCGGCTGGGCCTGTAGGCCCAAGCCAAGCCGGGGGCTCGCCTGAGCCTGGAGGCCGGCCGAGCAGCCTGCGACAGCCGGAGGACAGTCACCGCTGGAGCTCAGGGCTAATGTAGGTGAGTATGTGCTCTCCACACCCACCCTGCTTGCTCGGCCGGTATCCAAGCTTAGGCGAGCCCCCGGCTTGGGCCTAGAGGCCCAGCAGAGCCGGGGACTCGCCTGAGCCTGGAGGACGCCAGAGCAGGCAACTTGGCCGGCCTCCATGCTTAGGTGAGTTCCCGGCTCGGCTGGGCCTCTAGGCCCAAGCCAAGCCGGGGGCTCGCCTGAGCCTGGATGCCGACCAAGCAAGCAGGGTGTGTGTGTGTAGAGCACATACTCCCCTACATCGGCCTCGAGTCCTCCACCGGTTCCACACATACTCACCTACATCGGCCCTTAGCTCCTCCAGCGATGGCGGTCACGCTTCCAGCGTCCTCTCTGTCTCCGTTGGTCGCCGGTATGACGTCACGAAAGCCTTTGACCCAGGGTCAAAGGCTTTCGTGACGTCATACCGATGACCAACGGAGACAGAGAGGACGCTGGAAGCGGGACCGCCATCGCTGGAGGAGCTAAGGGCCGATGTAGGTGAGTATGCGTAGGCAACATCCTCCTACATTGGCCCTGAGCTCCAGCGGTGACCGTCCTCCGGCTGTCGCTGGCTGCTCGGCCGGCCTCTAGGCTTAGGCGAGTCCCCAGCTCGGCTGGGCCTGTAGGCCCGAGCCAAGCCAGGGGCTCGCCTGAGCCTGGAGGCCGGCCTAGCAGCCTGCTCGGCCGGAGGAGGTCACCGCTGGAGCTCAGGGCCGATTTAGGGGAGTATGTTTTGGGAACTTCGGCCCTGAGCTCCAGCGGTGACCGTCCTCCGGCTGTCGCTGGCTGCTCGGCCGGCCTCTAGGCTTAGGCGAGTCCCCGGCTCGGCTGGGCCTGTAGCCCAAGCCGGGGGCTCGCCTGAGCCTGGAGGCCGGCCTAGAAGCCTGCTCGGCCGGAGGAGGTCACCGCTGGAGCTCAGGGCCGATTTAGGGGAGTATGTTTTGGGAAGTTCGGCCCTGAGCTCCAGCGGTGATCGGCTGTCGCTGGCTGCTCGGCCGGCCTCTAGGCTTAGGCGAGTCCCCATCTCGGCTGGGCCTGTAGGCCCAAGCCAAGCCGAGGGCTCGCCTGAGCCTGGAGGCCGGCCTAGCAGCCTGCTCGGCCGGAGGAGGTCACCGCTGGAGCTCAGGGCCGATTTAGGGGAGTATGTTTTGGGAACTTCGGCCCTGAGCTCCAGCGGTGACCGTCCTCCGGCTGTCGCTGGCTGCTCGGCGGCCTCTAGGCTTAGGCGAGTCCCCGGCTCGGCTGGGCCTGTAGGCCCAAGCCAAGCCGGGGGCTCGCCTGAGCCTGGAGGCCGGCCTAGCAGCCTGCTCGGCCGGAGGAGGTCACCGCTGGAGCTCAGGGCCGATTTAGGGGAGTATGTTTTGGAACTTCGGCCCGGAGCTCCAGCAGTGACCGTCCTCCGGCTGTCGCTGGCTGCTCGGCCGGCCTCTAGGCTTAGGCGAGTCCCGCTGGAGGATCGGGGCTTGAGGCGTTTAAACACACGGGTAGCTGCGCGCGGCTCGTGCCGATTTTTATTTTTTTTTTGCAGGCGGCCGGCACGCGCAGCTACGTGTTTGTTTTAACGGCCAGTTTCAAATGTCCGTCGCGCATGCGCAGACCGCTTTTGGCGACGGACACTTGAAGGCTTACTCTTTTATAGTATAGATGTATATATAAGCTTAGCTTAAAGGTTTTTACTTGTTAATACCACCCATTTCGGTTTAGAGAATGTTTTAAATCCTGTTTATCTCATTCACACCAATAAAGGTTCCGTTTATTGATGTACAGCTAGATAGTCTCATGGTAAATAATATATATTCTTTTTAATGATAAATCTTCGTAACTGATTTAGTGGTTTACAAAGGTAGATGGGTAACATAAATACCCTCCCCACTTAATTCACGCAGAGACTCATTGACAAACCCATCTCCATGCCATTGTTAATACCGTGCCATTATATTCAATTTCCTATTATTACTGCAATTCCTGTGTGTAGATTTGCCTATACCCTGCTTCACAGATATAGAAATCCCTCTGACGCTGATTCAAGGGGAAGAAAGCCCTCTGAGATAAAAGGACAGAAGCGCTATGAATACAGCGCATTAGTCACACTAACAAAATCCAATCTTCTCGCTAAAATAAAGCACGTGCATATAACCATAAATGACAATAAAGCAGATGTCAGCAAAACTCATAAAGCAATCATATTCTATAAATAAAATATAGAATCAGCAACATGTGAATTTCCCAGGAAATAGGAAAACCATACCCATGCACCGTGATTGACTGTATATGGTGGAACGTTATCAGTCAGCGCGTCGCACAGATCACTATTTCAAATCATATTCTGCAGTGCCACCGAATATCATGCTTTTACATTTTCATTTCTCAGTTACTCAATTTTCACACTATATATATATATACAGTATACTGAAGGATTCTTCATCTTCTGCGTTTGATGCGACTTGTGAAGCATCAGCAATACCCTCATCAGGAGGAAACATCAAGCACAGGATCCTCCACTGGCAGTAGCAGTGTGATTTGCATATGATATACTCTCATCTGTAATGGCACCATTGGGATAAAACTTCCTAAGTGACTTATACGGTTACAAAGGCTGAAAAAAGACATGTGTGAATCGAGATCAGCCTTTCACACATCACCTAATGCTGCTGATCCAAAAGACAGCAAAAAACCCTGTCTGAAGCTCTCTCCAAGTACGCAACAAACTGGTAAAACTATTCCTTCTTGACCCCAGAATGACAGTCAGATTTCTCCATGGATCAAACAGCTTTTATCTGCATATTACATCTTATAGCCCGTAATATTTTGCTTGTGCAGGATGTCATCCAGTCATTGTTTAAAAGTCTGCACAGACTCTGACCCAACCACCTCAACAGGCAGAGAATTCTACAGCTTTATTGTTCTCACTGTAAAAAAAACTTTCCAATGCTTTTGGCTGAATTTCCTTTTGTCCAGTCTAAGGCTGGGGGTCAGACGAGCGGTAGTAAGAGCAGAAGGAACTTCCGTGAGAGTGGACGTTCCTTCCACTCAACGCCCGTCTGATGCACATCTGGCCGCCATGTTGAGCGCAGTGAGTGCGCTCAGCACTGCAAGGCTCGATCCTCCTATGGAAGATCGCACTTTGCAGCCCTGTCAAAGTGCGTCCTAGCGCTTTGACAGAGATGCTTTCTTCACGGATGCAGCACAGACAGTTTTCCACGTGCAATTCATGCTCACGCAACAGAGTGTAGCCGGCCCTGTCGCATTGCGACAACACTGCGACGGACGCCAGTAGGCACGTCAGTACAGGCGCTCGTCTGACACCGGCCTAAATGGGTGGCCTCATGTCCTATTTATCAGTGTTTCTCAACTCCAGTCCTCAGGACCCACTAGCAGGCCAGGTTTGCCAGAAATCTGCAGCACAGCACTGCGATTGATTTGCTGCTCAGTGATTGCAGGATTCAGCTGCATTTCCCCAAGCTGATCTTAAAAATCTGGCCTGTAGTGGGTCTCGAGGTCTGGAGTTGAGATACCCTGCTATATATATAGCTCTATTAATGAATAGGTTTCCAAGCAATGGTTTATAATGGCCCCAAATACTGTATATTGGTATGAAGTTGACTCGAGCTGGAACGCACCAGAGGGCAGGCACCCAACACCATTGTCCATTTTCAATGTTTGTATAGACCTGGTTTTGTTCTGTGTTAGTTTTGAGGGTACTGCAGACATGGACCCCTGGCTTGGTGTGCCTAGAGATGCATCAACTACATCCTGCTATCAAGGCAAAAATATTCCTTTAAGGTGGGGGCAGTTGTTTTATCTCTTGTGCACAGGAGACTTCCATTTCAATACTGGCTGCCCTATTTGGGTGAAAGCAGTCTGATTTGCATATGGTAATGTATTTTCTGTAGTAATGTATTCTCTCGCTTTGTGCTACAATGTAACTACATGACCCACCATTGTGACATGTTAAAAGAGCTAAACTGGCCATCGCTGGAATCTAGACGCACCCTTCACCTTTCCAACCTGGTATTTAAAACGTTTTCTGGGAAGCTGCCACCCTACCTGAATAGACTGCTTCCCCCAGCAGTTCCCTCATCCTATAACCTCCGATCCAGGAGCAGCACCTTACTTGCAATAGCATAATACAAAAAGAACGTGTCTCGATCCTCATTTTCCTTCAGAGCACCACAATTATGTCGTAAGTAACCACCCAGACACCATCAAATCTTCCCCCAGTCTTAAGTCACTCAAGACAGAGCTCCCTGTTAACATACCTCCATAGAGATTGCACCTGTAAAAATGTAACAAAGGGACTATAATTTCCTACATATTTATTTTCTGTGTTAATCTGTATATTTGTGTTTTGTTTTTAAATTTATTACTTTGTATTTCTGTAACGACTGTAACATTTCAATGTTCTTGAACCCAGGACATACTTGAAAACGAGAGAAATCTCAATGTATCCTTCCTGGTAAAATACTTTGCAAATAAATAAATAAATAATGGTACCATTGGGCTAAAACCTCCTATGCAACTGAAAGCCAACATACTGCAGGGGAGGCCACCAGTGCTGACGCCTGTCCGCAATAACCAGTTGTTATTTTTCAAACAGAGTCAAAGTTGTTTGTGTCACAATACGATTAATTTTTCAAGGCTAAAATAACAGAAACTCATACACTAAACTCCTGCAGACCAATAATTCATAGTTTACAAAAAAAAATCTTATTTTCTTCCTTTTCATTAATAATCATAAACTAAGAAACTGGAGAAGTGAAATCAAGCACTAACATAATGTTGACTTTAAACAGCTAAATATGTAAGCATGAAGACACGGGGGTTATCAGGTATCATAACACATACAGTATATGAGAGCTATTTTTGTTAGTCTATTATTTAGAGGAAAATCACGATAGAACACATTAGTCACTTGTGGAGATGTCAAGTCTAAATGAATTACTAGGAAAAATACAATCAATAGTCTTATTTATATCACTTCATGGAAATTAACAATAAAATTCTACTGCTCCTAGCCTTTGGCCAGCATTTGACCCCAAACGCAACAAAACCATCTATGTTACCCAGAACTTTATATGACATTTAAATGACCCCAACACAAAAACATTCCTGGAGGCTTGAGGGTAGAATAACTGGAATGCAATCAAGCATCAGATACCAAGGTCACAGGTTGTAGTCACATATTATTTTCCATTATTTTCATTATAAGAATAGTATAAACAGTTTCTGCAATGCTTTACAATTTAATGACACCCAAGTCCTGGTATTTTTTTTTATTTGTTACTGCATGATGGTCTTAAATTTAGTTTAAAACTATTTTACAATATATGGGATTTCTGCATATGAATTTATATTGAGTTTTCATACAGTATTTACTTGATTCACCACTCAATTCCTTTTGAAACTACTAAAGGATGAGCGCTCCTCAACCGGAATTCTTAAAAACTTTAACCTCCCTGGTGGTATTCCCGAGTGTGACTCGGGGTTAAATTTCGCTACCGCGAACGGTAACCCCGAGTCACACTCGGGCTGCATACTCACCTCCTCCTGCGCTCCCTCGCTGTCCCCCGCAGTGTGATCGAGGCAACTTGCTTCCTGGTAACGCTCCCTGCGAGTCACACAATGCAGGGGGCGGGACCAGGCAGCAAACGGATTTTTTTTTTATAATACACTGTATTCCAATGTACAAAGTCTTGAACGGCCACTAGGTGGCACTACAGGATAAGAAACAGACCATACTATCAGGGTAATTCAAAGAGATCCGAATTGCTTGAGAAAGGTAACCGAACGCTGAAAATCAGCGTTCGGTTACCTTTCTTGGCCATTCAGCTATCCAAAGAGCAGGCAATTCGCCAAATCCTGGCGAATTGCCTGCACATACAGTGCTTGTTTGGTGCCTGTTCAAGGGCAGTGAAATCCCCATGAAAAAGCACTGCTTCGGCTATTCAGAGAACACAAACCAGCAGTGAAAGGTTCCCGAATTGCCCTGCCATTCGGTGGTTTCATGCGGCAGATTTATTCAGGCAAATCCCATAGGCTTCAAGGTAAAAAAATTTCCCGTTTTAATCCAATATCTAATAAACCATTGCTTATAAAATTCTGGAGTAAAGAGTCTCTTTATTTATAGATTTTTTTAGGATATTTTAAGCATTTTTCTGGATTTCTTTTTTTAAAAAAAAAGTGCGATTCTTTTTTTTTTTTAAGTTTACTTATTTTTTCTGTAACAGCCCTTTTTATTATCATTCATTGGACCTCATATGTAAATTTCAGACATTTTCGCTCAGTAGTTTCTTTGCAAACAGTGTTTCACTTATCAAACATTCAAGCAAACTGTTTTGCTAATTTATTCACTTCACTTGTCTGCGGTCTCGGCTTTTTCCGGCGGCTTCGCTGCGTGTGATCGGCTCCTGCTCGGGTTTTTCCGTGGTTTTCGGCAGGTTAATCCAGATGTTTTTTGCGGGTTTCCGGCGTGCATTCGCCGGGTTTTGCGGTTAGTTTTTGTTTGGTTTGCGGCAGCTTTTCCCTGCAATTCAGGAACCCTGTGGTGTTTGCTGAATAAACCGCAGGATCACCAAAATGGGATCGGCAAAACGAAACGAATGTAAGAGAACGAAAAGTCACTGAACGTGCGGTGACTTTTCGATTCTCTTTGAATTACCCTGATAGTCTCACCCTTGTTTTCAGACAGATTTCAGTGTTTTTTGTTTTATTTTATTGAATATAATTTATTTGCTTTATTTTGGATAATTATTTTTGGGATAATAAATTATTATGTCGTGTTTCAAACTATATCGGACTCAGTGTATTTACTATTTATTTATTTACTTTATTTATTTATAAAGGATTTTACCAGTAAGGACTCTTGCTTGCACGGATTTCAGTGCGTGATTCCTAATTATTACAGGCTAACTATGTACAAAAACACGTTTCCATTAAAAAAAAATTGAGACGCTTTTAGACACAAAATTTTGAAAAAATTAGACCGCCAGGGAGGTTAAACGGCAGAAAAATGTGGTTTTCTGAGACTTTTCATTCATTGTCCTGCAGCGCTCCTCACTATCTGCTGCTCCTTCCGTGTGCAGGCACTCATTCCTCTTGGCACTCCGGCTAGTTTCTCAGCAGCAGCATGTTGCTTGAGAGACAAGCTGCACAGCACCAGCAAGTAACGTGTTGGCACTGCTCAGCATGTCCCTTTCTGGCACTGCAAATCATGTTCCTCACAGGTCTCCACCCACATCTCATTCCACTTTATCTTATTGGAATCCTGCCAGGATTCCAAAAGTTGAGAGAACCCTTAATCCGAGATGACCATTGGCAGGCTGCCATCAAAAATCTCGGGGTCCATTACTGAACCACTGGTTGCCTTCCCTTCCTTCATCTAACTATATCCATAAACTAATTGAAAATAAAACATTTTAACTCATCTTATTATAGAGAGAGTGGGCTAATTCCCTGGTGGTTAAAATGTGTTTCCTGATGGGAGAATTTTTGCTCAGCACCTCTACCTGGTGCAGAAGACCATAGTAACTGCTCCCTCAGTGATTTGCTATAGGGCTTTTACCGGCAGCAGGTGCCCTGGCCCACTGAGAATTTCCCTGGTATCCCAATAGGTTAGTTCATGGTGGCATGGAGGTGACCCTCATATATGAGGGGCTTTGTCAAGTGGCACATAGTTTGTTAAGTGCCAGGGCCCCCTTGAGCCACTGGGCCCCTGAACATATCATGGGCTGTCATCCTCTAATGGCTTACCCTGCCATTGGTCTCAAGCACTTTAAATACCCAAGACATACTTGAAAACGAGAGAAATCTCAACGTATCCTTCCTGGTAAAATCCTTTATAAATAAATATGAGATGCCCAACCTGTACTTACTACCAAGAGGCCATATGGAGGGGGCCATAAACTGACACAAAAGACCATCACAGCTGAGAAAAAAAAGATACAACTGGCATAAATTCAAATATAAAAGCATATGTAATAATCAGTGTAAATTAACAGAAATAGTAATTTCAAACAGTGTATAATGCCTCTTCAAAAATAGCAAGTTTTTGTGAATGATGACACAACTTGTAAAACATAAAAAGGCATTTTCCACTCTTTAGCCTAATTCTGTTTTAATTTTGGCTTTAATTTTGCACATGGGATGTCCAGTCGCCATAGTCAGCTTCTATGCGCATAAACAGGCTCGCTCACCAAACTGAATGTTCTTCCATCAAGTAGCTGATATATAATAGACCCTTATGTACAGTATTAAAAAGCATGATATTCGTAGGCACTGCAGAAAATGATTAATATAGTGATCTGGGCAACGCGCTGACTGATAACGTTCCACCATATACAGTCAATCACGGTGCATGGGTATGATTTTCCTATTTCCTGGGAAATTCACATGTTGCTGATTCTATATTTTATTTATAGAATGTGATTGCTTTATGAGTTTTGCCGACATCTGCTTTATTGTCATTTATGGTTATATGCACGCGCTTTATTTTAGCGAGAAGATTGGATTTTTGTTAGTGTGACTAATGCGCTGTATTCATAGCGCTTCTGTCCTTTTATCTCAGAGGGCTTTCTTCCCCTTGAATCAGCGTCAGAGGGATTTCTATATCTGTGAAGCAGGGTATAGGCAAATTTATTTATTTTACCAGGAAGAATACAATGAGATATCTCTCGTTTTCAAGTATGTCCTGAGTTCAAGAACATTGAATTGTTACAGCAGGTACAGAAATACAAAGTAATAAAATGCAAGATAGATATATATAAAACAAACACAAAAATAAATAAATAAGTAATATATTCACTATGTTACATGTTTACAGGAGCATTCTGTATCGAGGTATATTAATAGAGGTCTCTTAAGGGACTTTAGACTGGGGGAAGATTTGATGGTGTCTGGGAGGTTATTCCATAATTGTGGTGCTCTGTAGGAAAATGAGGATCGAGCCACTTTCTTTTTGTATTGTGGTATTGCAAGTAAGGTGCTGGTCCTGGATCGGAGGTTATAGGATAAGGGAACTGCTAGGGGAAGCAGTCTATTCAGGTAGGGTGGTAGCTTCCCAGAAAATCTCTTAAACACCAGGTTGGAAAGGTGAAGGATGAGTCTAGATTCCAGTGACGGACAGTTTAGCTCTTTTCACAATGGTGGGCCATGTAGTTACATTGTAGCACAAAGCGACAGAATCAGTTATACAATGTAGTAAATTTATGAAGGTGTTTCTCAAACCTCTCATCGGGACCCCCAACCAGGCCAGATTATGCAGATCACCTTGGGAAAATGCAGACTGAATCCTAGAATCACTGAGCAGCAAATAATATCAACTGTGCTCAGATATCTGGAAAACCTGGCCTGTTAGGGGTCCCAAGGAGAGGATTGACAAACACTTGCATACACTACATCTCCGTATTCAATGACTGGCATAAGCATTTGTTGTACAATCTGCTTTCTTACCGCGGGGCTCAGGCAGGATTTGTTTCTGTACAGGGCACCTAGTTTGGGGTAAAGTTTAGATGAAAGTTTTTCGATGTGGGGCCAAAGGATAGATTTGGGGCTAACCACATACCTAGATATTTGAGAGAAGTGACTGTGGTCAGCGTGCCATTTGATTTCATCCTGACACATAGATGGGGATTTTGCAATTTGTGTAGTTTAGGTGCTGTTCCAAAGAGCATCGTTACAGTTTTGTCAGTATTTAGAAAAAGTTTGTTGTTGTTTGATCCACTTTTCTACCTCTGTGAATTGTTCTTGCAGCACGGCCTCCAGCTGTGGGAGATTTGGTTTGGTGGTATAGATTACAGTGTCGTCTGCGTACATATGTACAGTTGAGGCTTTGCAGATGTTGGGCAGATCATTTATGAATATCGTGAATAGCAGGGGGCCGAGTACCGAGCCTTGGGGTTCACCGCACGTGATTGGGATGGGGAGGGAGGAGCTACCATCTATCTTCCTTTCCAATTTCCCAGGAATGGAATTGCCTCACCTACACTAATAATATTTGTATTAAGCAGAAAGATAAAATAAACTGGAACTTATATTCTTAAATGTAAACCTGACAGCATCTTTCATCACAGTCCAATTATTATATGTATAATATTTACAATATCATTTATTCACTGTGTGAGATATGATATATAAGTATATCATGGACAAGATTATATATATACACATATATTTATACTAAATAAGCTCTTTGACTGCCTGTACATGTTTTCCCTTTTTCATGTGACAGCATAATTAAGTTACTGTAGTGGTTCAAGCAATTAGAATTGTTCTATTAGGGCAATTAAATAAAGAATGATTACATCACTTTATGCAGATGCAGCAGATGTTACTGCTCCCATCTCATTATTTTGTTTCTGCAAAGCATTGCAATCTTTAATCCAATCATTTTGCAAACCGAGTTTCGTTTGTCAGGATTATTATGCACATTCTATTCTCTGGCCAAGATTAATTAAACATTAATACTGATTTTCAACATCCCACCTGTTGATATTTATCAGATTCAATTTAATAAAATATATGTGCTGCGAAAAGATGGTATATCCACTTATAGGAAACCTGCAGTCGCCAGATGACATGACAGCGCTATACGCTATGTATATATTACAGGCATGCCGGCATGACAAGGAAAGGCCTTGCCATTTAATCCAGGCAGAAGTAGGTGATAAACAGTAAAATAGAGGGCTGTACATTACATTCATCATACTTCTTGATTGCTTAGATTAGCTGGGTTCAAACAGGAGGTATAAATTGGTACTATGACGGAGTGACTGTACACTGAGTACCTCCGTCCGTGGGCTCTCTCCCATGTAACAGTCGCCGGAGCAATCTTCCCTAACAGCTCCCTCAAAGCTTTGACCTCAGCCAAAAGAATGAGGCTCACCATTCAAAGTCAAACAGCAGAATGCCAGTTTATTCATACAAACAGATAGTCACCCCCAACCTCATTTATATACAATCAAGCAGATAGCTGAACAGGACCTTCAAACAATGGACAATGGAATTTCCTAGAATGGGGGAGGGAGAAGGAAGAGTAAACAAAAGGAATTTCTTATAGAGAGAACATACACAATAGAGAGAGCAAGTACTATACAGAGATCACACTATACAGAGAGAGGTTAGATAATTGAGGGAATGTAGAAAAAATACACAAGAGACTATACAATAAATACACAAGGGAATAACCCACAGGCATCAGTAATCTTTATCGTGAAACAAAAGGTAAGCGCCACACAACACGCTGTGGCCACCCCAACTCCAATGCTACACCAGCAAATAGTGGTTTCCCCCACACCATAGAATGTAAACAAAATGTAACGTATCTAGTAAGCACAATTCAATATGCTCTGGAGTTCGGATGTCTCATACAGGTATGAGACATCCGAACTCCAGAGCATATTGAATTGCGCTTACCAGATACGTTACATTTTGTTTATCAGTAATCTTTAGTTTGCTGGCGGATGTTTAAAACAGTGAAAAACCAAATATATTTAAAATGTCCACCAGTTCCCCAATAGTCTCTTTCATGGGCCATAGTCTCTGGGCAGGAGGCTAGCCCACATTCCCCTCCAGATGCCTCAGTGACAGTAGGTTCCGTCACATTTCCCCACCCCCACAAGGAGACTAACCAGGTCCCAGACCTCCCACTGGTCTGGACCTGTGTTAGTCGGGCATTTAAACTCCGAGATATAATCCTGCTGGCATGTTAAATTCTGCAGCTGGGAAGTTGCACATATGTCCCTATCTCCCAGAATGACACCCGACCAGTGGGAAGCTAAGCCGACGCCCAGTCTCTCTGAGCCATTTCCAGTTGCTGAGGGACCCCAGTCCCGGAATCCTCTCCTCGATACACCATCTCCAGTTGGGGAGGGAGGGCGACCACCTTCACTCCCTGGATCCCTGGGGCTGTTACCGGTGCAGGGCAGAGGCTAACGGCACTCTGTCCAGTTGCCAGTGCTTCAGCTGGAGATGTGGTAAATGTTGTAGCAGCTTCCCGTTGTAGAGGGAGGATGACTTTTTTCACTCCCTGGACTCAACTTTCTCCAGTTCCTGACTTTGGATCTGCCATTGGAGAGGGTTGATGGCCACCTCCTCTCCCTGGATAACCATGGCTGCTACAGGTGCTGGGCAGAGGCCAGCGGGGCTCTGCACGGTTTCCAGCGCTTCAGCTGGGAATTGTAACAGGGGGAGTAGTGTCCACTAGATAGTAGCGGAGTTGAGATCCTTAAGGGCTGAGAAATCTTTTTGATGTTTTTCTTTTTGACAGTTGGTGAATCATGCGGACTGCAGGGCAGTCAGGAAATAAGATGCTTTAACGTTTGTGGATAATCGGGAGCAGGTCAGCGGTACCTTAAGATAGTCAGAGACAACACATACACCTCGGGGTCTGTCATAAGTACAGTAACGAGTATTGTTGCTGGTGATCGCACACTGACCATGAGCTGCAAAATAGGCAGTACCTTGTGATCGCAGACTTTATCAATATGTGTGGCTGGAGAACATGAGCCCTGAGTTGGGTATAGGAACCTAATGAGGCCACAGACAAGACTCACCGCTGAGAAGGGACACTTCCCCAGTAGCGTGTAAACACCCCAGCGGTAAGCATGGGGTTAAACCACCAAAGCACCACACAGACGATCGTAATCAAGCAGCAGGAAAATCGTCAAAATCAAGCTGGGTCAAATAACAGGAGCAGGGATTGTATCCAGAAAACGGGTTGGCAACAGAGAGACAATGTAAACTAATGGTTAGCGATGCGGGAATCAGACTCCACGACAGGGCGACGAGGCAACTCCTTGCTCCCTGTTTTAAACCTGGCAGCTCCTCGTGACCATGCCAGGCCCGCCCCCTCAGACGCCGCTCGACCATTCCCCAGTGTTGGCAGCCGGCCAGCACTTGGCACAGGACCTTGCCCAGACCCCCCAGGCAACGCAGCAGGGGCGGAGGACATGACAGGAATTTAGTAACTGCTACACTCTGGGCTTGTTGCTGATCATAATCCAGCTGCTTTACATCATCGAATTCACGGTCCTCTACTCCTAACATTTCAATCTGTCGCTGGGGAGAGAGAACGACTTTCTCTGCTCCCAGTACCGATAACAACCACTGGGGAGACGACTCAATGGGTCTGTCTCCCGGATTCCCAAACTCCTGCTGTGTAGCTGTATTACTTGCAAGAATTATGGGGCAGAGACCAGTGGCGCTCTGCCCGGTTTCCAACTCTTCTGCTGGCTCAGAATCAGTTATTCTCTGGGCTTGCTGCTGATCACAATCAAGCTGCTTTCTTTCGCCCATCTCACCTCCTCCTTTCGAGAAACTCACGTTTAAACTGTCAGCCCGTCTCTATGCTTGGGGGACCAGCTCGTCAGGACTGCCTCCCGGACTCATGTACTCTTGCTCGGATGCGGCTAGTACCTCTTCCACCGCTTCAGGCTCCAGTATCAGCATCGGGGAACTCACACTGCTGGGACTGCCTCCTGGTACTCCAACCTGCTGTTGGGGCAATGAATTGTATACTTCATTTCCTGGTAATGTAGCCATAGGATGCGCCAGCTCCTCTCCACATTCCACCACACAGTCCTCGCCGAATGGAGTCATGCCTGCCTGCTGAGCAGAGTTGAGCAGGCTTTTGTAGGTGATTTCCAACTCCCATTCTTGGACTCCGAGGAATTCCACATCCTCCTGGAACAAGACTTCACCGGAGAACTCCATCCCTCTCTCTCGACACTCCAAGATATCCTCGAGATGCCACTCCGACTCACTCCCGAAATCTGGATCCTTTACTAGCTTCTCATGTAACAGCCCGAGGCCGCCATAGCCATAGCCGTCTGTTGGGCTGTCATCTGCTAGCCAGGGGTACACTTTTGCTGCATACCACCGGAGGGCTCTGTATCTTTCCTCTAGTGCCATTTCCTTTAGGACCATTCTGCGGAGCTCCTGCACATCCTCTTCTGGTGGCAGTTCTCCCAGGCCCACCATCCGACTCTCCAATATTAGCTTGCACCTCACGTAGCCGAAGGGGATAATTTTGCTGTTGCATATTCGCTCGGCTTGAAGAGCTTCCCACCACATCATCAGGCGGATCGTTGCACTCTCTTCCAGCAGGACCTGTTCTGTCATCGGTCCACTATGCTGGTTCTGCCGTTCTCGTAGCCTTCGTCGGAATTCTGTCTCTGTGACTGTGGCCATCTCCTCCTTGCTTCTGCTGTCTGGATATTGAACCTGGTGTTGGTTTTGGACTGTTCACTGGAGAAAGCAAATCCCACCGCTGCCAGCCAGATGTGACGGAGTGACTGTACCCTGAGTACCTCCGTCCGTGGGCTCTCTCCCATGTAACAGTCGCCGGAGCAATCTTCCCTAACAGCTCCCTCAAAGCTTTGACCTCAGCCGGAAGAATGAGGCTTACCATTCGAAGTCAAACAGCAGAATGCCAGTTTATTCAGACAAACAGATACAGTCACCCCAACCTCATTTACATACAATCAAGCAGATAGCTGCACAGGACCTTCAAACAATGGACAATGGAATTTCCTAGAATGGGGAGGGAGAAGGCAGAGTAAACAAAAGTACACAAGAGACTATACAATAAATACACGAAAGAATAACCCACAGGCATCAGTAATCTTTAATTTGCTGGCGGATGATTAAAACAGTGAAAAAAAATATATTTAAAAGGTCCACCAGTTCCCCAATAGTCTCTTTCATGGGCCATAGTCTCTGGGCAGGAGGCTAGCCCACATCCCCCTCCAGATGCCCCATTGACGGTATGTTCCATCACAAGTACCTACAATGGATGGTCATTGGTTTAGATCATCATTAACTCACCAAGTGCACCTCACGTACCTCCCCACTCTGCCGGTCCCTTCATTGGCTTCCTGTACGTTCCAGGATACAGTTTAAAATACTGATGCTCACGTTCAAATTGCTCAATAACTAAACTCCTCCCTACATGTCTTCGTTACTCTGCAAACACGTCCCGTCTAGACAACTCCGTTCAGCAGACGTCCCGTCTAGACAACTCCGTTCAGCAGGTGATCTCCACCTGTCATCGGTCTACACGTGCACAGCCAACTCTCGCCTCCAAGACTTCTCAAGGGCAGCACCAGTCCTATGGAATGACTTGCCTCATCCTATCAAACTCTCCCCTGACCGTCAGGCCTTCAAGAAATCCATCAAAACCCATCTCTTCAGATTAGGGCACCACATCACTGATGCAACTCATCCCTCTGCTCACCTACTCACTAAGGGTGAAGCTGCTTCTATGGCCCCACCATTCCCAAACTGCTGGCACTAATGATCCTGCTATCTAGTAAAATTCCTCTTGTTGTCCTCAACCCCAATCCCGCTAGATAGTAAGATCTTTATGAGCAGGGCCCTCTAAACCTCTTTTTTCATCATATGTCCATTTATATGTATCTCATTCCCTTTGGTTATTGTAAAGCGCTGTGGAAACTGTTGGCGCTATATAAATGATGGCAATAATAATAATATAGATTTTAGCTTTGTAATATATAACACTATTGCTGTCCCATGGAAGACTGCACAGCTGATATAAAAGAGACTTGGAGAACCCAAAGCACAGTTTTATGATAAGATTATACTGTTTCGAAATATATAAACATACAGTAGTTGCTCCGTAAACAACAAAAAGGTTCATGATGTACACATGCCTGACAATGTAGCTGTGTAATCAGAGAGTATCGTGGCTGCATCTCAGTGCATAAAAGCATACAGACATGGTCCAGAAATACAGCTTTTGCTCAAACCGCAGAGTGAAATGGTAAAACATTGTCACTAAATGCAGGAACTGTCCAATAAGCAACAGTTGTGACAGCGAAGAAGGCAACGGCAATCGAAATAGCCATGTGTCACCACAATACTTCACAGAATTGCATTTCTAAAGCAGGATTACAGAAGCAGAAACTCACGCTGGGTTCCATGTTTTGTGCAGCTGAGACCACAATAATGACGTTAAAGTGCCCAAAAACAAAATAATAGAAAAAAATAAGCGAATTTACCTTATCGTCAGAATCTATCTCCATCTATTTCTCTATCTCTATTTATTTCTCCATCTTTCTCTTTGTCTATCTTATCTTATTCAAAGAGCACCTCTCTCGTTCAGAGCCCTTCGCAAATGTTTAAATTGTTGACCTTGCAGTCCACCAAATCAACCCACCAAACGAATGTGAAACCGACAAATCGATTTGATAAACTGCCGAAAAACCGCTGAACTCATCCTCCAACTGCTTAAAATAGCCGAATCGATTCGGTAATCCACTGAAAAAACTCTGAACGCAGTTGGTAAACGGCTGATTGCATCCGAAGATCCTCCGAACATACCACCGAACATCTCCGAAAAAGCTGACAAGCCACCGAACAGGGGTAGAAAACAAAACCCCAACTTTTAAAAGGCATTTTAAAAAAAGTTAGTGCATGAAAATAATATATAAGGTCCTATGAATAACAATATAAAAGGTCCGTACCAAAATAAATCGTAATCAAATATTTCACCGAAAAACCCCAGAAAAAAAGCCTAAAGAATAAATGAATAAAAATACTTTTTGCTGCAAATGAACAGAATAAATGGTTGAATAAATTTTTGATAAATACCGATAGCTTTTTTTTTACATTGAAACCTATGGGATTCGCATGATTAAACCTATCAAATGAAACCGCTGTAAATCAGGGCATTTCGGTAACTTTTCACAACTGTTCAGTGTTCTCTGAATAGAGTAACCATTACTTTTCTGTGCCGCCAAAGGTCACCATATTTTGCTTGTAATTCGCTAATATTTAGCGAAATGCCAGCTTTTTGAATAGCCGAACGGCCATGAAATTGCACCATATGGGGAAATTCACTGTTCGGTGCAATTTGGTGGCCAATTCAGTGGTCTTTGAATTACCCTTTATATCTCTGTGTTTCCATGAGTCTGTCGATCTCTCTATCTCTCCATTAGCTCTATCTTTCCATTTTTATATCTATCTATAGTCACTTAAGAGATCTCTATTAACATACCTCGGTACAGAATGCGCCTGTAAACATGTAACACAATGACTATACATAGAATGCACCTGTAAACATGTAACATAGTGACTATATACAGAATGCGCCTGTAAACATGTAACATAGTGACTATATACAGAATGCACCTGTAAACATGTAACACAGTGACTATACATAGAATGCACCTGTAAACATGTAACATAGTGACTATACATAGAATGCACCTGTAAACATGTAACATAGTGACTATACATAGAATGCACCTGTAAACATGTAACATAGGGACTATATACAGAATGCGCCTGTAAACATGTAACACAGTGACTATATACAGAATGCACCTGTAAACATGTAACATAGTGACTATATACAGAATGCACCTGTAAACATGTAACATAGTGACTATACATAGAATGCACCTGTAAACATGTAACATAGTGACTATACATAGAATGCACCTGTAAACATGTAACATAGTGACTATATACAGAATGCACCTGTAAACATGTAACACAGTGACTATACATAGAATGCACCTGTAAACATGTAACATAGTGACTATACATAGAATGCACCTGTAAACATGTAACATAGTGACTATATACAGAATGCACCTGTAAACATGTAACATAGTGACTATATTTCCTACATAATTATTTTCTGTTAATCTGTATATTTGTGCTATTTTTAATATTGTGAATTTATAACTTTGAATTTTTACAATAGGTACAGAAATACAATGTTCTTGAACCCAGGACATGTTTCACTCACCCCTGTCCTTAAGATTGTAAGCTCACGGGATGTCTGGCTGAGCACTTGTGTAAAGTGCTGTATCAGTAGGACAATTATCCTAAGGGCAGGGCCATCTGTTCCTTATGTGTTCTAGTATGTCTCATGTCTGCACTCCCCCATTGTACAGCGCTGCAGAATATGCTGGTGCTTTATAAATACAGAATAATAATAATAAAAATAGAGAAATCTCAATGTATCCTTCCTGGTAAAATACTTTATAAATAAATAAATCTATCATTATATCTGTATGTCTATCTATCTACCTCTCCATTTATCTCTGCTTCTGTCTTTCTACCTATCTCTCTATCATTCTAGCTTTATCTATCTATCCAGCCGTCTATATTTATTTCCTTTTTCATATGAGCAAATCAATACCCAGTTTTGTACAGCCAGAAAAGGAGTCAACTATACCAATGTTTCTTGTCGTAAACAGATAATATATTAACTTATAAGTGTATATTTATAAATAAAAGCAGCATTTACTGCAAAGTAATGCCATGTACCAACGCATACATAATATACGGTATATGATCGACTGATTATCATGTCACGGTATGATGAGAATAGCTACAGGTGTATGAAATTACTGCAAAGCGAATTAAATTTCATGAGAGCCGCCGTTAGAGAATATTGTAACAAAGCACAATGTATAGAGTCACAGCTTTTTTTCTTCACTCCAGTTAATAGAATTCAGTGTGATGTGTTCTTATTTTAACACTAGGTAAGTTTTAGCACTGCAGTCATAATAAAGCTCTATAAATCACAATGGGAGTAGTTCTAGCATGGATGTGAGTGCCAATATAAGAAGAGTATTAGCTCATCCCTTTGTGAATTTTCTTCATTATTGCATGCTGCTGTTGCTGCGTGAACTCCCTATGTGATACAACATTGCCCTCTAGCGTTCTTGGTGCAGCGTTAGTAATCCTTATAAAAGCCCATTTTACCATTAAACATAAGTTTCCTTAACACTCATAAATCTTGTGTGTTATCGCCACGAAAGCCATGATACATTTTAATGAACCTGTAACTATTTACAAAGTATTTAATACAAGATACTAGATAGATATTGAACATAAGTAATCCATATCAATTACAAAGCACGAATATGTTATGATGGATTACTGATTATTTTTTTAAGCTTTTAATGCAGTACAGTGTTCAGGCACAGCAAAGTGAATGGAGGGCATCAGTAATAGGGGTGTATCAGTATTCATGGCTAATTCTTCTTCTCTTAGAACACCAGGGGCACTATTCCCTTTTTTGTGCTAAAATAGGGAAGCTAACGGAGAAGATCTGCGCCTGCAGATTTTCCTGTTGCATCCCCATTATAACACGAGATTCCGGAGCAGACACTGCCTTGACACTTTGCCCCGGAACGCAGTGCTAAATGATGGGATACTCGCAGTAGTGCTTGTACGCCACTGCGAGTATCACCTCCTGGAGTCCATAGAACTCCATGGAGGTTGCACTTCCGGACCGTGAGCCCTGCACAATCTTGCTCTCGTGAAGTCATGCACCGCCACGGAGTGATCGCAGAGGAACACTGGACTATTTACCCAGTCTCACTGCTCGCATGCCAGGAGAAGCACCAGATCAGGCAACCTTTCTCGTCGCGGGATGAGAGGTGATTATCGGATTTGTGTGGGGGGGGGGTTAGGGGGTGTTAAATGATTTTGCAAAAGCGGAATCATTTAGCACCAGCTTTTTGGTGTAACTGAAATTTTGCCTTTCTGCATCCCTGCGGCAATTAGCGCTAGGACTTGTAATACCTTACTTACCGAAATGCAAATTACTGATTGCGCTCCCCATGTTAAGTATAGGATGCGCAAAGTACAGTAAGCTCACGGAAGCTAGATCAATCACCAATACGCAAACAGATTTTTCACCGGTACAGCGTCAAGAATGTAATATGGGCGGTATGCAGTAAGGTCACTTATCCTGGTGACAACGCTTACACATCCGAACGTTACCGTTGGCATTCACTAGGGAATAGTGCCCTAGATGGGTTATTCACTAAACGCCAATGTTCACCATTGCTGCACTTATTGTGTACATCGACTAACCAAAGAAAGAAAATCTAACACAGTCAGGTGAAGTTCCTGCAAACAGCTCTGAACTTTGGTGAAGAATGGTATCACCATTGTTCATTGGTAAAAAGAGCAAACTGTTGCTATTCTTAATTCACCAGTGTATGTATTTGGTTTTAGTTTTATGAATGTATCTTATTATATGTATGTATGGGCAAATGTGTATGTATAGATTAATGTATGCATCCATTTGAGTCTCGGAATATACACGTGGTTTGAGTAAGCAGGTGGGGTACAGTCTGCAGGTTCCCCTGTAGCATCCCAATTTTAGCGTTAGATTCCAGGGCAGGCACTACCACGGTACTTTGCCCTGGAACGAAGCATTACCCTCAGTGATACTCGTGGTAATGTTTCCATGCCACTGCGAATATCAACTCCTGGAGTCAAGTTGCGCTGCCAGGCCGCGAGCCCTGCCCGATCTTGCGGTAGCGAGATGCGCAGCACCGCTGAGGGAGACTAGGGACTATATGTCCCAAGTCTCACTCTTATGCAGCCAGGAGAAGAGGCGGAACGGCCATCTTCCTCATCGTGGGATGAGTGATGAGTATAGCATTTATTTGGGGATTTTAGGGGGTGCTTAATGATTCTGCAAAAGTCGAATCATTTAGCACCAGCTTCTAGGTGACGCTAAAATTTCTGTTAGCGCATCGGTGCAGTAATTAGGCGCTAGCACTTTGTAATACCTTACTTATCCTATTTTCCTAATGCTAATTACTGATTGTGCGTCCTATACTTAACAGGGAGCGCAAAGTACAGTAAGCTCGTGGAAGCTAACACAATCACTGATACGTTAACGTATTTTTAAAGGGTTTAGCATTAGAAATGTAATATGTGGGCATGTGTTAAAGTCACTTATCCTAACATTACATATCCAAATGCTACAGTTAGTTACATTTCTTAGATTATACAGTAAGCTCTTGAGCCTAGTCCTCCCTCCTACTGTTCTGTTTGTTTTTAACTTGCAAGTAGTTTTGTTGTTCTGTCTCACCCATTGTACAGCACTACGAAACTTGTTGGCGCTTTATAATTACTTGTACCTGTATGAAATCTAGCTCCCGTTGTTTAGCCATGGTGTCAATTGGATGAGCCATCCTAGCCTGAAAAGAGGTGAGCTTTAAAGCCCTTAGGCAGCATAGCATATTTTACAGTTTGGATGCAGACAGAGGTAAATCTCTGCCTACACTAGGGATGTGCGTTTCGGGTTTTGGAATTTCGGAACTTTCACGAAATTTCCCGATTCGTGTTTTCGGATTCGACCGATTTTCCGAATCGGATCAGACCCGAAAACCGACAGATCCGAAAAGTTTTCCGGGCCGAAACGAAATATTTTCGAATGGACTTGAAATGTGTCAAATCGAAATTTATTTTCGCTCTATTCATGATTTCGGTTCCATTCGTGATTTCGGTTCCATTTCGGTAATTCTGGACATCGTATATTTAACTATTATCGGTTATATCGCTGATTCTGTAAATTTTGTATTTGTAAATGCGTATCACTTGTTTTTGTTTCCAATGATCCGATAATTCTGTCGATACGATAATTCTGTCGTAATCGGGTCGGATCCGATTCGTCCGCGGGTCGCGCATGCGCGCGCGCGGATGTCGTAACTTTATTGAGCCAGTTTTGACAACTTTTTTGACAGGCCAAAAAATATTGAATTTATTTATAATTTATATCATGGCTGAAAGAAGAGAGTCCCATTCGGACGCCTCCTCGTCCTCATCTGCTTCCACCCCAGAGACACCCAGGAAGAAGCGGGCCAGCAACATGGCATTTGAGGAGATGTTGGAGCTGGTCCGCATCTTTGATAAAAAAGATTATGACTGCCGTAAGGGCCCTTACGGCAGGAAGAATAACACCCGCAAGGACCGTATCCTTGACAAGCTCCGAACCACCATCCTGGAGCTGTTCGGGAAAGACCGGACGAAGGACCAGCTCCAAAAACGCTGGTCCGACCTCAAGGCACGCGAGCAGGAGCAGCTGAGGCACATCCGTCGCGTCATAGCCAAACGTAAGTGTCATGTTAGATTGTAAAGCGCTGCGCAAACTGTTGGCGCTATATAAATCCTGTATAATAATAATGTGCTTGCATGTGCTAATGTGCACAGAAATATGTTGATTTATCTAGTCCTTTTTTCATGCAATGTGATTGTGTATAGCTTTGCGTTTTCACAACTCGTCATACATGCATTTTTGCCATAGCTCTTCTTTTTTGTGATTTTACGTATTCGTGAAAATTGTGACATTTGATGTATGTAGATGAAATTACAATGCTGGATTTCTTTTGGCACTGTGTACTGTAGTGTGCTGGGGGGGTTGTTGTGATTGAGTGATGCATACGAGATGACCCGCAGCTTGCCCAATATTGGCTCCCATCTGCGCATCAACAAAAATCTCTGCGTCTCTGCTAAGTGGTAGGATGGGACATGTAGTTTTTCTGAAAGTGCATCCAAACAGAGCCGCGTTCAATACATCCTCAGCAGCTGCTGAATTGTTGCAGCGCAGCAATTCAGTTTACTGCAGCAGTGTCATTGAACGCTTTAGATGCAAATTTCAAAACAAAATGGCGGATTTCTGTTGTTTCTGCAATATCCGCAGTTTTATTAGCAGAAACTGAAAGTGAAACTGAGGCTGAGGCCATCTATAAAATAACTAAAAGCAGTCAGCACAATGCGTTTTGTATGCAACACAAATAATAGTTTTTATTGAATAAACGTAAGGTTTACTTCTGAAAAAAATATATAATTGAACGGTAATATATGTCTATGTGCAGAGGAAATAAATAAATATTTTGTGACTTTAGAACTATGAGATGGGAGTAGTGGTGGGTCAAGCTGGTAGTGCTAGTGGGTAGTGAAGGGGTGTCGCAATACTTTCGGCAATATATTGTATAGATATACCATTTTTTCCAGTCTGCATTATTTACGTGTTTTTATTTGGATTTGGCAGAAGACAGGAAGAAGGCAAAGGCAGCATCTGCCCCGGCGGGCACCAGTGCCCCAGTGGAGGAGGAGGGGGAGCCACGCTTGACCACCAGCGCTGGTATATACTGTTTTATTGTGCGACTTTTGGTCAAAAACAGAAACATTTTTTGTTTACTGTATTTTCATTTTTTTTTTTATATATAGCACAAGAGGAGCAGGAGGAGGAAGAGGAGGAGCAGGAGGAGCAGGAGGAGGGCGATGTTGGAGAGAGGGAGCCGGAGCCGCAGCAGGAGGCCGCGAGTCCAGGTTTTTTTTTTACTGTTGTATTTTGCATCGACTTTTGTTCAAAAATAAATCCGTTTTGTTGTTTACTGTATTTTTTATTTCTTTAATTTCTTAGATATAGCACCGGAAGAGATGCTGACGGTGGTGGTGGAGGAGGAGGAGTCGGAGGAGTCAGAGCCTCAGGAGGCCGCCAGCTCTGGTATATACTACTGTTATATTTTTTCAAGACTTTCAGTCAAAAATAGAAACCTGCTTTACTTACTGTATTTTCCTTCTTTCATTTATTGGATATATAGAAGGAGAAGCCAGACCGGAAAGGTCCAGTGTCAGGATGAGGATGGCGATCGGCGAGCTACGCCTGGCTGCCACCAACATCGATGCCATCCAGGAGTTGCTGCAGGAGTTCAGGCAGCATATCAACAATGCCGTTGACGTCTTGGAACGGCAGGGAGACCAGCCTCCTCCTCCCCTATGTTTGTGCCCCTGTTGGGCAGTTTGCCAATGCCATGTGGCATGTTGTAAATAAATTTTATATTTTTTCTATATTTTCCTGTTTGTGTGCGTTGCTTTTCCTTACTTAATAAGTTAATATGTATAGCTTGGTTTCCACACTGTTAAAATTATATGTACATAAATATATTGACATTTCTATGGACCCTTTGTCATTAATTTGTCAACATATTTGTGGCCATGAATGTGACTGTGCACATTCTACACTGCCTGCCTGGCCAAAAAATGTCACACACTAACACAACCTTGTTGTACTGCCTTGAGATTTGATTACCGATGTGGCATGGTTTTGTTAAGCTTAGGCGATGTCACAACAACATGGATTTTTGTCCACAGTCACATCATTGTATAACCAAGAATTTATCAAAAAATATTGATGGCAGCACTGCGTGAAGTCTTCTCCGACACAACCCAAAGATCCTTAGTGCGGCTCAGGTCTAGTTTATTTGTCCCTGTTTGCAGCTTCACGCAACACCTCCTCCCAGCTATGAGCTCTCTCTCTCTCCCACCACTGCCCGCTAAGACGCTGCCCGCCAACATGGTCACGTCTTTGCAGGAAGACAACAGCGTGGGGGAACGGCAGCTGCCGACAGTCCCAAGACCTCGTCACAATGACGTCAGTTCTGGAGTTAACCCCTAACTGCGAAAAATGGTGGAGATAGGGGGTTCCAATGAACCCCCTATCACCCGATCCGCGGCAGCTATCGGTTAAGGTTTGGTATCTTTGGATCGACCAGAGCATGGCCTTTCCAACAATACCAAACATGACAATGTTAAAAATTATAAAAAATTAAAATATAAAAAAAAAATAAACAGGTTTTTTGTTTTGTTTTGTTAATGCAGCAATATTGTTCCCATTTCAATTATAATGTGAACAATGATGCTGCACTAAGGATTTTTGTATGGGGTGCGTTTGTTAAAAATTGTGTAATTTTCACCCAAAAAAGTCCCCATTTCAATTTTTTTTAACAAACGCAACTCATAAAATATAACCGCAAACACTCGCATGTTAAAATGTGAAAAAAAAACACTTTACACCTTGTAAAACAAACATTGAAAATTCTAATTTTATTGCATTTTTTGTTATAATATACAGACAGGACATGACGCATACATATGATAATATGATAATGATATATTATGAATCATCTGCCGAGTCTGCCGGAAAGAACGATATATAACATGTCTGGGTCATATTATAAAATAAGGCTTCAAAACGCGTTTAAACAAGAGGAGCGAAACTGTTAAAAATTAGCTCAGCAGCAGACCGCAGTGCCGCACACAGGCGTGAAGGGAAGCCGTGAAATGCCTAAGCAGTGAAAGGGTTATTTTTTTTTTTTTTCTGTTTTAAATCATTTTAGGCTAGGGACAGATGAGCGCATTTTCTGCAGCCACCGTCAAAATGTACGTCGATGCGTGCGCAGCATTTTTTCACGGAATACGCTTAAGTGGTCAGACGATGCGCAATTCTGGACGTATTTCATGACGATGGGGTGAAAAGAAGTCTAGGGAAATCCGGCTGTTTGAACGTTATGTGGCCGCACACTAGCAGCGTCTGACATCTCCTAATCACGCACACACGCTGCTATGCGGCCGCAGCGCACTTTGTACGTCAGTAGCAGCGGTTTCACGTTCTGATAAAAATGCGTTCATTTGCTGGTTGCGTGGTGTCGGCGCACTTTCGTACGCACGTACTGCGTATATTGGCCGTCATTGGCCGTTATGTGCTGCTACTGCCGCCGTGATTTAGTGCGCCTGCACGCGCGTTCCGACTGCCCCACTCTGACCCTAGCCTTATTTGTTTGTTTTTTTTCGTTTCAGATCATTTTGATCAACTATTTTTCCGTTTTAAAACCTTTTGTTCTGGTTTTTATTTTTAAAGTCAGACCATTCGGGTCAGTTTAGCGTTTTTTAAATCGTTTTGTTCATTTTTTTTTGTTCCTTGGCTTTCATACCATTTTTTTAATGTGATTAAATAAATAAAGTTGTGAAATGTATATTCATAAGAAAAAAAGGATCTTTATTTAATAAAAAAAAAAACACTATAGCATCGCCAGAATTATCGTATCGACAGAATGAATTATCGGATCCGAAAAACAAACCAAAAATTTATTATAAAAAAATATATAAAGTATAAAAAAGTAAACCATAGTAGTTTACGTCAAAACGAATGGGGTTAGACACTTTTGAATCGAGGAGAACAGAGGTTCCGAAAAAAACGAAAATTTCCGAAATCACGAAAAGTCGATACAAAAAACGAGCAAAGTGACCCGAAAATACGAAAAATGGTCGATATTCCGAAAAAAAAATGTACACGAAAATCGAGCCGAACCGAACTGAATCGAAACAGAAATCGGTCGAAAGGAGCCGAATCGAAAAGTTTAAACATCCGAACAAATCGAACTGAATCGAACCGAAAAAAAAAATCGGTGCACAAGCCTAGCCTACACCAAGAGTATCACCAGGGTGATCTAGGTATCGAATGACAGAACTTAAATGGACATTTTTCCAAATTGAGTGGCAAATTCTGTGGGTTCTTACACCATCATTACAGCTCAACTTGCATTACCATGCAGTTTTTAGACCTGTATATCTTTTGTTTGCGCAACCTATACGTTGTATAGTATGAGCAAATATGGCATTAAGCTTACATAACAAGCGGTCTCCAGTTTGCTTGTTGTTATTGATGTGACTGTGAAAATAGTGCCTCCATAGCATACTATTCTTGCAAATTACATTTGTTTTCAAAAAAGCATGTAATAATAACGGGTAAAAAAAAATTTAGGAATACATAGAATTCCCAAAATGAGTGTAAAACAATGAATTTACTTTGAAGTATTTTTATTTAGCACCATTAGTTGTGTAAAAATATGTTAAAAGAAATTATACCAGGTTATTTCTTGCTATTTGCATTTTATCCATATTTAATAATATTATGTATAGTGTATTTGCTGGATATCAAGTGAAAACCCTAACTATTCTTAATAAAACAATATAAAAATAGATGAGCGGATCTTAGGCCAACAGCTATTTACCCCATGCACCTCTTGCTATATATATTCTCTTGCTGGAGAGACGTTTATGGGATATGTTCAGGCACTTAAGAAAATAGAATTATTCATATTTTAGCCATGTTCATGATCTTTATTTGAGTGAGTTCAGCTTCTGTAATTGTGATATACTTGCTGAACTTTAAAAAATATAGCATAAAGCCTTTTCTCCTACACTTTCATACTAGACTTGTGTGATTCGGATCAAACACAAATTTATCCAAATATCAGCAATTCAGAAGCAAACAATTTTCAAATTATTGAGCCATTGACCCGAATTACTTCTGAAATAAATTTGTTGATTGATCAGGATAACTGTAAACAATTGCACTCGTTGCGCAATGCAAATTTACTAGCATTAAACCTAACCCTAACTGTAGAATAAATAGAAAATAGTAACCCTAATCCTTAAATAAACCCTAACCCAAACCATAAAACAAGCAGAAAAATTTATCCTAATAGTAACCCTAAAAGAAACCCTAACCCAAACCATAAAGCAAGCAGAAAAATTAAACCTAACCCTAAAAGAAATCCTAACCCTAACAGAAAACCTAACCAAAACATTAAAACATACAGAAAAATTAATCCTAATCCTAACCCTAAAAGAAACCCTAACCCAAACCATAAAGCAAGCAGAAAAATTAAACCTATCCCTAAAAGAAATCCTAACCCTAAAATAAACCCTTACCCAAACAATAAAACAAGCAGAAAAATTAATCCTAAAGGAATCCTAACCCTAAAAGAGACCCTAACCCAGACCATAAAACAAGCAAAAAAAAATAATCCTAACCCTAAAAGTAATCCTAACCCTAAAGGAAACCCTAACCCAAACCATAAAACATGCAGAAGAATTAATCTTAACCCTAAAATTAATCCTATCTCAAAAAGTAACCTTATTTTCAGAATATGAATCCCCAAGCATTTCAAACTGATGCGATATTGGTCCAAATAGGGAATTTCTGAATCTGATATACACTATATTGCCAAAAGTATTCGCTCACCTGCCTTGACTCGCATATTTATTTATTTATTTATTTATAAAGGATTTTACCAGGAAGGATACATTGAGATTTCTCTCGTTTTCAAGTATGTCCTGGGTTCGAGAACATTGAGTGGTTACAGAAATACAAAATATGAATTTAAGTGACATCCCATTCCTAATCCATAGGGTTCAATATGACGTTGGTCCACCCTTTGCAGCTATAACAGCTTCAACTCTTCTGGGAAGGCTGTCCACAAGGTTTAGGAGTGTGTTTATGGGAATTTTTGACCATTCTTCCAGAAGCGCATTTGTGAGGTCACACACTGATGTTGGACGAGAAGGCCTGGCTCTCAGTCTCCACTCTAATTCATCCCAAAGGTGTTCTATCGGGTCGAGGTCAGGACTCTGTGAAGGCCAGTCAAGTTCATGCACACCAGACTCTGTCATCCATGTCTTTATGGACCTTGCTTTGTGCACCTAGAATCTGGTCCATCAGATTGCCAGATGGAGAAACACGATTCGTCACTCCAGAGAACGCATCTCCACTGCTCTAGAGTCCAGTGGCAGCGTGCTTTACACCACTGCATCCGACATTTTGCATTGCACTTGGTGATGTATGGCTTGGATGCAGCTGCTCGGCCATGGAAACACATTCCATGAAGCTCTTTGCGCACTGTTCTTGAGCTAATCTGAAGGCCACATGAAGTTTGGAGGTCTGTAGCGATTGACTCTGCAGAAAGTTGGCGACCTCTTCGCACTATGCGCCTCAGCATCCGCTGACCCCGCTCCGTCTGTTTAAGTAGCCTACCACTTCGTGGCTGAGTTGCTGTCGTTCCCAAACACTTCCACATTCTTATATTACAGCTGACAGTTAACTGTGGAATATTTAGGAGCGAGGAAATTTCACGACTGGATTTGTTGCACAGGTGGCATCCTATCACAGTTCCACGCTGGAATTCACTGAGCGCCTGAGAGAGGCCCATTCTTTTACAAATGTTTGTAAAAACAGTCTGCATGCCTAGGTGCTTGATTTTATATACCTGTGGCCATGGAAGTGATTGGAACACCTGATTCTGATTATTTGGATGGGTGAGCGAATACTTTTGGCAATATAGTGTATTTCCGTATCAGAACCAAACATTGTGTCCTTGGACATGTCTATTTAATACCATTTGGCATAGATTCAAATACAATGAAAATGGTAGTTGCACTCAATACTGATTGGCTCCCACATGAGATTGATAAGTAGTTATTCAATAAGCGGCCAACTTGCGACCGAATTGCACCGAACGGTGAATCTCACTGTACGGTGCAATTTCATTGCAGTTTGTCTAGTCAGAGAGCTGTCAATTCGCCAAATACTGGCAAATGGACAGCGAAATAGAGTGCAGTTCAGCGCAATTTGGCAACCTTCGCGTCAGAGAAATTGTCCCATAGAGAAGTAATGGTTACTCTAGTCAAAGAACACCGAACTGTACCGAAATTTTGGCGAAATGCCCAGGTTTTCAGTGGTTCAGTTTGACAGATTTAAACAGGCAAATCACATAGGATTCAATGTCAAAAAATATTACTCTTTTTATTCAACCATTTATTCTTTTTGGTTTCAGTAAAAAGCCTTTTTATTTAATTTTCAGAATTTTATAGGAGTTTTTCTGGATTTCTCAGGCTAAATTTTTGATTGGCGTTTTGTTTTTATTCTGTAACAGACCATTTTATTACTTTTTATAGAACCTTTTTATTATTATTTCCATGCACTTTTATTGTTCTAAATGCCTCATAAAGAAAAGCAGAGTTCCATGTTTTTTTTTTGCTGTTTTCATACCAGTTCGGCGCTCTTCAGTGGCTTTCGGCAGGCTGATCGGCGGTCTTCGGCGGCTGCCATTCGGCGCACTTCGGGGACCCTGCGATGAATACTGAATTCACCACAGGGTCAGTGAACTGAAATCGCCAAAGTGCGCCGAAAGAGAAATAACCCTCATATTGACTTTGGAGTTTCTCCTTATAACACTGATGACTCCCTCTGTGACCATAACGACCTTTAGAATTTCTATGTCATTGAGATCATGTTATGAACAAATAATTAGAATGTTTCAAACATTTTGCTTTACTCACCAGTAGCAAATCATGCGTTTGTCTAAACGTACCTGTTTACTTTTGCTGATCCATAATTTGTTTCCATTTAGAGCAGTAAACATTTTGCTTTTGTAACCTTTTAGCTCAAGGTATCCATTTTTTTCACTGTTGTGGAGCAAAGGATATTTCTTTGACTGCAATTTTAATGCATATTGCATTGTTTTAACCCAATCCTGACGGTCTCCTGAAAGGCAAAAATCAAATAAAAATTATAAATTTGCAGTCAGAAGAAACAGGCTTGACTTTCTGAATGCAGTTTAGTTGAATTTAAAGTGTTGGTGAATATAGAATATTCTTGGTAGTAATGTTTCTTTCCTGAATAAGGCCCTGTTCACACTGCGATTTATCGAACAAATTTTGCCGCGACGTCGCAGCAAAAACTGCGCGACGTCGTGCTTTTTGCCGCGACGTCGCAGCAAAAAACGCGCGACGTCGCGCTGTGTAGCTTCTCCAATGCATTTCAATGGAGCTGTTCACATCTTGCCGCGCGATGTCGCGCGACGTTGCATGTCGCAGGTACATGAGCCTTTTTTTTGCGATTTGCTATCTGCGATTTTGCGATTTGTATTGGTGGTGCTTTGCAAAAATCGCACAAAAACAGTGATGTCGCGCGACATTATCGCACCATGTCACGAATATGAAAATCGCGCGGAAAGTTGCGCGATTTTCAAATCGCACAGTGTGAACGGGGCCTAACAAGGCTGAAAGTCTAAGGCTGTCGTCAGACTAACGCATTTTTAACGTGCGTTTAGGTGCACTTAATCACAGCCGCAGTAGCAGCAAATGACGAGCAATGACGGCCAATATACAAAGTACGGCCGCACGAAAGTCCGGCAGCGCAACGCAAGCGGAAAATGAAAGCATTTTTTCGAGAACACAGAACCGCTAGTACTGACATACAGAGTGCGCTGCGGCGGCATAGCGGCATGTGTGCGTGATTAATAGATGTCAGACGCTGCTAATGTCCAGCCTGCATAACGTCCAGATGCAAAAAGGGTTTTATTGATGATCCGTAAAAAATGACGCACGAAAATGCGCATTTTATGACCGGTTTTGCGCATTCCGTGAAAAAATATGGCAATGAGTTCGGACACACTTTTTGACGGTCGCTGCGAATAATGCGTTCGTTTGACCCTAGCCTTATACGTTTTAAAAAGAAGCATTGCACATTGAGGCTGGAATACCCTTAGCATTTTCATTCTCCATGACAAGACAAACTTGTGATAAATAGGGTGGCACAAGCAGTATGTGATGAGTGATTTGCAGATGTGATCCATGAATACTGTGTCTACATAAACAACCTAACGCGAAGGGGTTATCAGGAAGCTGAATGTTAGATGTGTTACAGATGTAAGGAAACTTAGCTTTTTTTATAAGAACGGTTCATACTCCAGATTCTTGATGCCAAGGTTTTATGGGTTATATCAATCCATCACTATCAGGTTTATTGACTAAGGTGAAACTCAGGAGAATTGGCAGGAGAAGAGAACAAGCTAGGTCAAAATAGTCAAACCAGAAACATTCTCCCATTTATCTCACTTTCCAAATCGGCTATTTGGTCTAGATTTTCCTGCCAATTCTCCTGATTTTCACCTTTCTCTGACTAGACCTGACGGGGTTATTCAGAGAAAGGTGAAAACCAGGAGAACTGGCAGGAGAAGAGAACAATCTAGACCAAATAGCCGATTTGGAAAGTGAGATAAATGTGAGAATTTTTCTGGTTTGGTTATTTTGACCTAGAATTTTCACTTCTCCAATCATTCTCCCGAGTTTCACCTTTCTTTGAATAGACTGGATAGATTCAAAAAGCCAAACCAGAAAAATTCTCCCGTTTATTAAACTTTCTAAATCGTCTATTTGGTCTAGATTGTTCTCTTCTCCTGCCAATTCTCATGAGTTTCATCTTTTAGTGAATAGACCCTATACTCACACAATCACATTATTGCCACAAACCGCGCAGTCCTACTATATCACTCACACAATCACACTATTGCCATACTATCAGGGTTATTCAGAGAAAGGTGAAAACCAGGAGAATGACTGGAGTATTGAAAATTCTAGGTCAAAATAACCAAACCAGAAAAATTCTCACATTTATCTCACTTTCCAAATCGGCTATTTGGTCTAGATTGTTCATTCTCCTGGTTTTCACTGCTCTCTGAATAACCCTGTATATGACTCACACAATACACTACTGCCTATTTCTCTGTGTATACGGATTGCTAAATCCCAAGCAGTAGGAGAATAAAATTGTCATAGCAGTCCACTGTATTCATGCAGGTAAAAAAAAAATAAAAAAAAAAAAAAAAAAATCACAATATCTTAATGGCATAGATTATTTTTTTAATTTTAGAAAAGATAAAAACACGAGCATATTAAATATTAGACCCATTATAAAAAAAACAAAACAAGAGCCATTAAAAGGTGGCTACATTTACCAGAGCTACAGTTAAGTATAAACCAGGCTTGGAATCTAATCCTCAAGGTGTAAACCACTCACCGCTGTTGTTTAGCTTTCTTGCAACCACGATAAACTTCAGCAATCCAAACAGGGAATATCAACCAACGGCAGGGGAAGTTTCATTGAAGCTTCTACAGCATTGTTTGAATTTCTCTCTCTCTAGATCTCCAAACTTTATCATGGTTGCAACAAACATAGAAACATAGAAAAATGTCGGCAGATAAGAACCTTTCGGCCCATCTAGTCTGCCCAATTACATGGATACTTTACCTGGATTTATCTTTTGTTTAGGATAGCCTTATGCCTATCCCATGCCTGCTTAAATTCAATCACTGTTTTGGCCTCTACCACTTCAACTGGAAGACTGTTCCATGTATCCACCACCCTCTCAGTAAAATAATGCTTTCTGATGTTACTTTTAAACCTTTGCCCCTCTAATCTAAGGCTATGTCCTCTTGTTTTGCTACTTTGCTTCCGTTTAAATATACTCCCTTCCTCTACCTTGTGATTGTTGTCTGCAACAACGCTAAAAAAAACAGCAGTTAGTGGATAACTCTTTTAGTGTCTTGAAATCATACAAGGAAAGATATCGATTAAGGCTCCTCTTTATCACTCTTTCAATTAAGCTGTCTCAGTAAATAATTATATTCCTTAATATGGTCATTATGGATTGCCACTCCACTACCTAGATCGAGATATCTCGGGTTTCAAAGGCACCACCCAGTGCCCCGATATTGAGATATCTCCATCTGCAGCTGAAAATCAAATGAAATTTGTTTACTGCAAACACATTTTGTTTGCTTTAGGGCTATAGAAGGTGCTCCCCAAGTTTTAGCCCTGTGAACATAATGCCCAAAGAGCTAAAACTGTGAAATCTGCTAACTGAATGTCCTGACATCAGACATTCAGCAAGCCAATACATTTTCAGACCGTTGATCACTGCATTGTACAGTAAGAAATTAATTGTGAATATGCCCAAATATTTCTTACTGTATAATTAATTTTAAAAAATATATTTTTTATAACCACTGGTTCCTGACAATGTTTTTTTTGGAAAATCACTTGATAGTGAACGGGATAAGTTAATAATGTTTTGTATTCCCTTTTTAAGAAAATTCTAAATAGTTTATTGTTACATACTTTATGGCTACAATTGTATTCTTAGTAAAAAGTGCTTCCATTCCAAGACTAACTGATGGTCTATAGTGCAATAACTGATATCATGTAACTTTTTCCCTCATTATAGTATAGCGTGGTACTTACCATCCTTTTCCACTCGAAAAACAAAGGTTCTTTGTGATGTGACTATCTCCAATTTGTTCTCTCTTGTTAAATTGATTTCAGTTACTGCAGCCAGAAATATCTTCCCTTTTGAAAAGATATCCTGAGAATAAAAAGCAGGATAAAGAAAAAAGAAAGGAGTTATTGTTTGTAAGTTTTAAGACACTTTAATTTGAAATGCTTAAAAATTACCTGTTTTGTTTTAATCCTCATAATTTAGTTTGTGAAACGTAAAAAAAAAATGCTATTCGCTCTTGAGATCATGATAATGGTGCTTTTGAAGACCCGGGTTAAGTGATCGGGTGCCCAATATCGAGTTATCTCAATCTGCAGCTGAGCAGGACAAAAACAATTGAAATTTGTATATTGCAAACTAATTTTAATTGCAGTCGGGACCCAGAGCATGCCCTCAAAGGTTTAGCACCGTGGCCGTGGTGCCTGATGTGCTAGCAAGTTTTAAACTCAGCTAGGCAGTGTACTTGGCAATGGATTTTCCTGACAGTGGACCCTATTCCAAGGTTGGTATTACCTTATCCAGAGCTGTTGTAAACTTCCTGGAGCCATTATAGTCTATGGAGTTTAAGTTTACACCAGCTCTGGTTCACTTTGCACTAACCTTGGAATAGGGCTCGGTATTTTTTTTAAAGTTAATTGATAATGAAAGGTTAAAAAACAAGTGTTAGTTAATAATAAGGGGACACCTGAATACTGATATCTATTCTACATTAACCCTTTCACTGCAGAAAACCAGTGGGAAACGTCCTGGTGTGTCAGCGCTATGTGCTGAGGACATTCCCCACCCGACGTTGGGTCTCTGCATTATTCCACCCGATACTTACATCTCTGTCTCTCTTCCTTGAAGCTAGACCCTGCATTTAAACCCCTCTCAGCGCACTGGCGTCATCCCACCTGGAAGTGATGACGTTAGGTTCACATGCCCCCCTCGGCAGAGCCGGGAAAGTGCCTGAAGGGAAGGGTCTGTCCTTTAGACCCCCTATCTCCCCATTGGTAAGTACTACAGTAACAAGAGTGGCATCGCTGGTGAGGGTCCAGTCTCACCTTTCCAGCAATACCCCTTTTAACTCCTTGGGTGCCAGGAATCGCGATCTGGCACCAATTGTCTTTTGGACCCCTGTATCTCCCAATCAGTAAATTATAGAGGTCATCTTTGGAATCATTGGAAAGACCAGAGCATAGACTTTCCAATGATACAAACCATGACCAGGTTATAAGTATAAATAAAATTAAAATAAATAAAAATATTTTTACTTTTTTTTCTTATAATGCAGCAGTATCGTTCACGTTTCAATTATAATGTAAACGATTATGCTGCAATAACTCACCTTCTCATTTCCCACAATGAAAAATTATGTTTTTTTTAGTTTTTGTTAAAGTCACGTATTTTATCAGGTTCCAATTTCATTTTTTTTTTAACAATGGTACCACATAGAATATATATCCACAAAGGCTCAGTTAACAAAATGTAAAAAAAAATATCTTAATAATTTTACACGCTGTAAATGAAATTTTAATGAAAATTCTCATTTTTTTATATTTTTTGTTCTAGCATTCTGACAGGACATGACATATACATAATAATAATAATAATAATATATTATGAATCTGCCGAGTCTGCTGAAAAAAGGATATGTAATTTGTCTCGGTCGTATAAAAAAAACTTCAAAATCGCGTTTAAACATGATGAGCACAAAACGGTCAAAATGAGCTCAGCACAGAGGTGAAATGACTCAGCAGCGAAGGATTAAATATTCAATAAAATATTTATTTTGCAAACTAAGGCTAGGGTCAGACGAACGCATTTTTCGCGTCGTCCGTGAAAAAGTGCGGTCGAACGAATGGACGTATTTTTTCACGGAATACGCGATAGCGGTCATACGATGCGCATGTTCGTCCGTGATTTTGTACGGATCATCAATAAAACACTTTTTGCGTCTGGACGTTATGTTGGCCGGACGTGTGCAGCGTCTGACGTCTCCCAATCACGCAAACACGCCGCTATGCGGCCGCAGCGCACTCTGTACGTCAGTAGTAGCGGTTTGACGTTCTCGAAAAAATGCGTTCGTTTGCCACTTGCGTTGCACGGACGAACTTTCGTGCGGTCGTTCGTCGTATGTTCCCCGGCATTGGACGTCATTTGCTGCTAGCACGGCCGTGATTTCGTGCGGCTAAACGCACGTTAAAACTGCGTTCGTCTGACCTTAGCCTAAGGCACCGCTTCCAGATCAGTCAGTCAGTAAGAAAGACGGACAAAGACTTAAAATTGTTGCAAGTCTTTGCCCCTTCACATCAAGCGATTTTTGTTGAATTTTTTTTACCATAACATTTATTTGAAACATGTGATGTGACGTTAACAATTAAATATAGGGCGAAATAGGTGTTTCACACAGAAATTGTTTTTCTGAGATTGTTAAAAAAAAAAAAAATATTGTTAATTTGCTCATTTATTCGTTTATCCTGTACACAAATATTGTTGAAATGTAAGATTCTGAGCTCTACATGGTATCCTTTATCTTTATCAAATGGGGTCTGTATTGTTGTCATACAGACAGAAATGGCATTTGTGTTAGATACAGTAATAACTGTCATAAAGATAAATAATAAAAATGTAAGATCTCCTGCTTATGGGGATTTGTAGTGATCAGAATGAGATTATTAGCAATGCAGCTTCCAAGAAATTCCAGTGAAATATAAAAATAATATATGTGGGTGTCATACTCATAATGCATGTGTATGGAGATTACAGGAACACCTTGTATCTGTATTGTACAGGGATCTTCAGTCATTATAACCCCTGAATCTTATACCTGTACAGCAGTGAGTGACCCCAGAGCACTCCCTGTATTCTGCCCCCTCCCTGTCAGCTGGAATGCAATAGTACTCTATTTGAACTTTTTGTTACAGTGAGATTTAGGGCTGCTATTTTCAGATTGTTTTATGTCTCTCCAGGGTACTTGGAGAGATATAAAACAAAGGATTTAGTTTCTCCACAGGCGACACACTAACCTGTTTTTAACCCTTTCGCTGCTGAGGCTTTTCCCGCCCCTGTGCTGAGGTCATTTTTACCGGTTTTGCTCATCATGTTTAAACGTGTTTTGAAGGCTTATTTTAGTATATGACCCAGACATATTATATATCGTTCTTTCCGTCAGACTCGGTAGATTCATAATATGTCATTATTATATGTATACGTTATGTCATGTCTGTATATTATAACAAAAAATGCAATAAAATATGTATTTTCAATAATTTACAATGTGTAAAGTGTTTTTTTTCACATTTTAACATGCGAGCAATTGCGGTTATATTTTGTATGGGGTGCGCTTGTTAAAAAAATTAGAGATGGGGTCTCGTTACATTTTTTTTGGGGAAAATTACACTATTTTTAACAAACGCACCGCATACAAAAAGCGTTAGTGCAGCATCATTGTTCACATTATAATTGAAATGGGAACAATATTGCTGCATTAACAAAACAAAAAGAAAGAAAAAAAAGTGTTTATTTTTTTTTTTATAATTTTGTTTTAAAAAATTTTTTTTTTTATTTTTCATTTTTTTTTTTTTTACAACATTTTTCACATTCGTATTTGGTATCGTTGGAACGGCCATGCTCTGGCCGATCCAACCATACCAAAAATTAACCCCTAACTGCCACGGATCGGGAGATAGGGAGTTCATTGGAACTCCCTATCTCCACAGTTGGTGGCAGTTAGGGGTTAAGTCCAGGACTGGCGTCATCGTGCTACGCACGATGACGCCAGTCCTCAGGGGGAGTTCCCGGAGGCTTGGCCGACATCCAAGATGTCGGCCAGCTCCGGGAAAGGATCGCGAACCGGCGCTTTTCAGCACCGATTCGCGATCCAGCTCCCCAGGGGTTAATGCCAGGCACCATTTGGAAGGGCAGGCTGTGCCCTTCCAAATGATGCCTGGGTTAACCCCCGCAGAGCCGCCGATCGGGAGGGAGAGAGGTCCGAAGGACCTCCCCCCTCCCTTTCAGGCGCCTCCTCCGCACATGCGGGGGGGCGCCTGAATTAGGTGTCATCGCGCTGCCGCGATGACACCTAATTCTGGCGGCTGCGGTCCCGGATGCGCGGCTGACATCGAGGATGTCAGCCCGCACCGGGGGGGCCAGCGATCGGCCGGAACCCGGCCGAACGCTGACCCCAATGGGAGGACGCGCTCAGCGCGTCCTCCGCATACCAGCGGGAATGCTGAGGACGCGCTGAGCGCGTCCTCAGCATCGAAGTGGTTAAAAAAGGTGTGAAAATGGTTTTTGATATGCTAATGAGTGCTTTTCAATGCATTACAAAGCAAAATCAACTTATCTCGATTTTGCGTGTGAAGGGGTTAAAGACTTGGTGGCTCTCTGTGACCATTTCTGTTATCACTAGGGTAGCCACTCGAATTGAGACTGTTAGGAGTCAAAAAATGGAAACAAGCTGCTGCGCCACATGCTGCTATTAGTTTAGTCTCCTGGAGTCCATAGAACATGAGGTGAAAGGCAACAGGGGAATTATTTGCAGGGTTATTCAAAGAGAGCCGAATTAGCCACCGAATTGCACCAAACAGTAAATTTCCCTGTACGGTGCAATTTCTTGGCTATTCGAATACTTAAAAAGCTGGCCATTTGCCAAATATTGGTGAATTGCCAGCAAAATTCGGTGGTCTTTGTCGGCAGTGAACTCATGGTTAATGTTTTCAGAGAACAGTGAACAGCACTGAAATGTCAGTGAAATCACTTATTTTCAGTGGTTTCATTCGACAGGTTTAATTAGGCGACTCCCATAGGTTTCAATGAAAAAATACTGTTTTTATTGAATATTTAGTAAACCGTTTATTTTTTACCCTTATTTATTTTTGAGGATTTACTTAGGCATTTTTCATTATTTTTTTGGCAAAATGTTTTTCCCCTGATCTTTGAAAAATGGTGTGTTTTTTTTCCTGTAACAGACCTTTTTAATAGTAGTATTTATAGGCCCATATATATTATTTCCGGGCATTTTCGTGCAGTATTTATATGTAGCGATGTGTTTAAAAAGACTGTTCTGCTGCATTTACTTGCAATGGCCACCAGAGGGAGACAGAGACCATGGAAAGTTATGCTGGACAAACACAAGGCACTAAACTACCTTTTCCATGATGCTTTGCGTAAGGACAGGAAGTGGGTGTGTAGGAAAGGAAAGCATCACCAGCCTCGTGGAAAGCATGCTCAGAGTGAGCTGGGAGCTGAAAGAAGAAGGAAGCAGGCCGAGCTGTGGAGGATCGTGACCAGGCCAGAGCGCAGGGACTACCTCGCTGGTGCTGGGGGATCGGAACAGTGACCCTGCAGAGACCTGTCTATACCCACGCTGCGATCAAGGCAAGCAGAGGACCCGAGTGAGGAGTACCGCAAGTCCATTGGATGGGAGAGCAGGCGGTAGCTGGACAAGTCTGGGTGGGAGCAAGGAAAGCCAGACAACGGATCCAGTAGCCAGTATCACAGCCAGGCATTAAGCGGAGAGACGTCCTGGGTCAGCGGAGCCTTGGTGATCGAGCGGATGGGTGAGAGGCCTCCAAGGCCGGTTTATAAAATCAAGAAAGCACGCTGCTGTTTGTTTCCAAAACCCACAGGGCCCCAACTTGACTAGTCGAAGACATCGTTATAAGTAATTCACTGGCCAGTTGAATAGTACCCGGGTACCATATACACACACGTACACACCCTTTACATTCCGGGACTTAACTTGTGCGGGACTCATTTGTTACGAATCGGAACAGGGGTTAAAGATACGTTCCGAATATATTTTTCTCTTTTCCGCTGCGCGTTTATCGTAATACGAAGAGATTGTATTTTTGGGTTTCGCTACGTGTCCCTTTTTCGAATATTCGTGCAACTGCATTTCTTTTATGTTCGGTTACGAATATTATATTTTCCAAAATACGACGCCTCGTGTTTCGGTTCTTTTCCGCTACGCGTTTTACCGCAATACGAAAGTGCTGTAATAATATCTGTGAATACCGTATCTCAACATCTGCCTATTATTTTAGTAAACTATTTAAATGATAAAAATCCACAACTGTGTTGGAGTATATTTATTCCCTAGTGCGGGGAGACTGACCCGTGGTTCATTTTCAGCGGCTCCTCCGGGAGTGAGCGCTACACGTGGGGGCTCGTTCCGGGATCTCAGTCTCTGTAAAAACCGCATTTAAAGGGTTAAATATGGATCCAGATGAAGCAGCAGAGTGGTGTAAAGCACAGGGTGGCCAGTTAGAGTTGAGTGTAGTAATGGATATTCCTGTAGGCACCTGGGCAGAAGAGCAGATCCGCCTGGCCGTGGCAGCGTTGGCACCTGACCAGCGGGGGTTTCTAGCGGACATTAAAGTGAACCCAGAGACTTCTCACACGTATGTTCTTTTTGAGTGGAGAAAAGGTGTTCCTGTGTGTTTTCAGGACGTGAGTATACAGCTAACCGACGACGTGGAAGTTCGTCTGATCCAGCCAAGTAAGCCACGTGGTGATTCAGCGAACATTCCTGCATCCAGCCCGCTGGCCATGATCGGGCCGGAGTTCATTGCTGCTATTGGAGACCTCGTGGTTAAGTGTCAGAGGGCTCACCCTTCTTACATCAGCTTCGGATATCGGAAGTTGGAAAAATTTTCAGGAAACTTGCCAACTCCGGCGGGAGAAGAAACCTTCGAAGAATGGGTGGAACAAGCGATGCAGGCTCTGGATGAGTGGGACGTCTCTGAAGCGCAGAAGAAGCAAAGAATTACTGAGAGCTTAAAGGGACCTGCGTCAGAGGCTGTCAGGAATCTGAAGCTGAGTAAGAGAGACTGTACTGCTCTAGATTACCTGAACATATTACAGGAAGTCTTCGGGCGAACGGAAAAGGCTGCTGAGCTAATGTACCAATATGAGCATACTTACCAGAAAAGGGGTGAGAAGATGACAGAATACATGAGGCGCCTGGATAAGATACTGTACCAAGTACTGTTGAAGAAAGGAACAGACCCCACTACAGTAGATCAGGTTAGAATGCGTCAGATATTGAAGGGTGCCTTACCTTTAGATCCTGTGATGTTGCAGCTGAGGACTCGAGAAGGTAATAAAGAGTTAAATTACCTAGAACTGATTTGAGTTGTTCGGGAGGAAGAAGCCCTTCTGGAAGAGAAGCTTGGAAAAAGGGGAGAAAAGGTCTATGCGCAACCCATAGAGTATAACGAGTGTTCATCAGATGAGGAAGATCCGGAAGAGACATATGAGCCGGAGATAACTCAAAAGTCGTCAAACCAGGTGTATGGTGAGATACAAAAGACTCTCGCGAGAGTACAAGAAGCCCAAGTTAAGATGGAACAGACACACACGGACCTATGCCGGACAATCTTGAAAGTAGTAGAAATGCAGACTGAAATACTGAAGTCTCTCTCAGATATACGAACAGCAGCGGTTGCTGTGGTCTCCGACAGAGGATTTTCAAATGAGCCACAGGAAGAAAGTGTGCCCTCATCCTCGTGGGGAAGATGTTTTGCCTGTAGAGAATTCGGTCATTTCAAGGCTCAGTGCCCAGAAAGGAGACAGGGAGGGTCTCTATATGTGCCTGCTAGACCTAGAAGATCCTCTCCCTGGAGGTCTGATCCTATGTCACGGGAGGAAAATGTATGCCCGCAGTCACCACGTATGAGGACAAGGGTTAGAGTACAACAGACTGGGTCTACCTCTCCTGCTGCTACGAAAAAGTTCCCTGACAAGTTGATAGGTCCTTCGCCCATCATCCCGGTTCAAGTGGAAGGAGTCTATACTAAGGCTCTTCTAGATTCGGGTGCTCAAGTAATGCTGATTTACCGAGACTTCTATCAGAAATATCTGAAGCATATACCCCTGAAGAAATTGAAGGATCTCGAAATCTGGGGTATGGGAATGGAGAAGTTTCCCTATGATGGATATATACAGGTGAAGCTAGAATTCAGTTCGGAAATCGCTGGACAACCGAGAGTATGTGACACGTTGGCAATTGTGTGTCCTCGTCCCTCGGGAGCTAATCGAAGTTCTATGATAGTGGGGATGAACGCTGATGTATTGAGACACCTCTTAACCCCACTGGTCACGGAAGAGAATCCTGCTCCTAAGAAGGCACACTCGATGTCACGACCGGCCTGTCCACGGAGGGTCAAGGAACAGAGAACCACTACAGAAATAAGAAGGCTGAGGAGAACAGAAGGGACAGAGAAGGCCCTACATTCAGGAAAGACTGTACAAGTACCGATTGGAGACAAATTATCTGTGCCTGGTCTGCCTATATCCCGTCCGACTCCTACTATTCGGTCTCATCAGTTACGTTCCGTTAGAGAGAGTGAAGAAGACAGTGAAGAAGAAGGCTGGTGTCTGAGCTGGGTGTGGGCACCTGAGTCCCAGAGCGTCAAGCCGGTTTCTGACTGGGGTGAGAGTGATTTAGGGTCTGATATCTCTGAAGTTATGACTCGAGCACCTGCAGTACCTGAGACCTGGGAAGTTCCTGAAGTTTTAGAGGAAATATCCATAGATTACAGTTCTATGCCTTCACTGGAGGGCTCATATTCCGAGGAAGTGTTGGCTCCGATGGTTGATGAGAGAATTGAGCCTGTAGAGTCAGCTCTCCTGACTGAAGAGGTTCTTGAAAAATTTGAACCTAAACGTTCAGTACGACCCCCTCAGAGACTCACATTTGATTCACCAGGACACAGCACAGAGGAGGCTGTAACAACTGGGCGGAGGTTTCCAGAAGTGTCAGCTCTAATTGCCAAGGTGTCTAAGGGTTTGGGGGAGATTGAGGAAAATTGCTGCCTGTTGTCAACCCTGAATATGTAGGCTAAAGTTAGAAATGTTAAGTAGAAATGTAATGCAACTGTTGTTATGTTATGTATGACCGACACATGTACCCGTTACACGCCCTTGGGAGGACCCAAGAGTTTAGGGGGGGGAGTGTAGCGATGTGTTTAAAAAGACTGTTCTGCTGCATTTGCTTGCAATGGCCACCAGAGGGAGACAGAGACCATGGAAAGTTATGCTGGACAAACACAAGGCACTAAACTACCTTTTCCATGATGCTTTGCGTAAGGACAGGAAGTGGGTGTGTAGGAAAGGAAAGGCATCACCAGCCTCGTGGAAAGCATGCTCAGAGTGAGCTGGGAGCTGAAAGAAGAAGGAAGCAGGCCGAGCTGTGGAGGATCGTGACCAGGCCAGAGCGCAGGGGCTACCTCGCTGGTGCTGGGGGATCGGAACAGTGACCCTGCAGAGACCTGTCTATACCCACGCTGCGATCAAGGCAAGCAGAGGACCCGAGTGAGGAGTACCGCAAGTCCATTGGATGGGAGAGCAGGCGGTAGCTGGACAAGTCCGGGTGGGAGCAAGGAAAGCCAGACAACGGATCCAGTAGCCAGTATCACAGCCAGGCATTAAGCGGAGAGACGTCCTGGGTCAGCGGAGCCTTGGTGATCGAGCGGATGGGTGAGAGGCCTCCAAGGCCGGTTTATAAAATCAAGAAAGCACGCTGCTGTTTGTTTCCAAAACCCACAGGGCCCCAACTTGACTAGTCGAAGACATCGTTATAAGTAATTCACTGGCCAGTTGAATAGTACCCGGGTACCATATACACACACGTACACACCCTTTACATTCCGGGACTTAACCTGTGCGGGACTCATTTGTTACGAATCGGAACAGGGGTTAAAGATACGTTCCGAATATATTTTTCTCTTTTCCGCTGCGCGTTTATTGTAATACGAAGAGATTGTATTTTTGGGTTTCGCTACGTGTCCCTTTTTCGAATATTCGTGCAACTGCATTTCTTTTATGTTCGGTTACGAATATTATATTTTCCGAAATACGACGCCTCGTGTTTCGGTTCTTTTCCGCTACGCGTTTTACCGCAATACGAAAGTACTGTAATAATATCTGTGAATACCGTATCTCAACATCTGCCTATTATTTTAGTAAACTATTTAAATGATAAAAATCCACAACTGTGTTGGAGTATATTTATTCCCTAGTGCGGGGAGACTGACCCATGGTTCATTTTCAGCGGCTCCTCCGGGAGTGAGCGCTACATATATTTTTTGCAAACCCCTTTAAAAGTTGCATTGTTTTTTCTTTGTATTTAAGGCTAGGGTCAAACGAAAGTATTTTTACACGCGAACGTAAAAAAGTGCGTCCGAACGCATTGATGTATTTTTTCACGGAATATGCGAAAACGGTCATACGATGCGCATTTTCGTGCGTGATGTTTTACGAATCCAAACCAGGAAACTTTTTGCGTCTGGAACTTATGTTGGCCGGACATGAGCAGGGTCTGACGTCTCCAAATCACACACACACACCGCTAGCAGGCGTTGCGCACTCTGTACGTCCGTACTAGCGGTTCTGCGTTCTCGAAAAAATGCGTTCATTTTCCACTTGCGTTGCGCGGCCGGACTTTCGTGCGACCGTACTTCGTATATTGGCTGTCATTGCCCGTCATTTGCTGCTAGTGCGGCCGTGATTAAGTGTGCCAGAACGCACGTTAAAAATGCGCTGGTCTGACCCCAACCTTACCCATTTGTTGGCCTGTCGTTTTTTTATCCGGCGGCTGGTCGGCGCTCTGTTTGGCGGGTTGTCAGTTTTTTTCGGTTGCGTTCAACGGTTTTGCAGCGGATGCATTTGGCGGGTTTCCGGCGTTTTTTCCGATCAATTTGGCGGTTTTGCTTTCAGACTAGCTGAAGTGCGAGGAATGAAAGAGCACCAAATGTCAGTGACATTTCAGTGCTCTCTGAATAACCCTGTGGGTTTTGAATTTGGGGACCATTGATTTTTTTTGTGGCTGCAAGAAGGAATAATGAGCAAGTAAAAATCACTTATTATCCACCGGTCCACACTACACTAGCATTCAAAAAAATATATGAAGAGTAAATTCATAGTGAGCTGTCATACAAGCAGAGACTGTGCTCCTATATACTTTTATAGTTCTTCTCAATAAATCGGCTTATTTTACATACATTTGGCGTTTGGCTTATATCTTCACCTCCATAATTACAGTACATATAGGCTGAGTATAAATGGATAAGTGATAAAGTACTTCAATATTCTGAGCATCAGTTTAGCAGGCGTATTGAGCATTATTTATTATAAATTATTTGTTCCTTCCTTTTTATCATTAGATATATTGTGATCCTTGTTTTTTGTACTTACGCTCCTATATTGTGGATGGAGAACAGAGTAGCCGTCCTACAGGCACACACACTTCAGCACCTTATAAATCTATTAAAGTGTAGGTATTTTTTAATGACTTTATTTAAAAAAAAAAAATATTAATGAAATAATTCAGTGTGGTGCTGCCAGTATCCTTTAGTGCAGGTGTCAGAAACTTTGGCTGATGTTTTGGAACTACATTTCCCATGAGGCTGAACTGAGCTAATGATCGGCTGAGCCTCATGGGAGATGTAGTTCCAAAACATTTGGAGGGATGTGGTTGCTGGTGCCTACTTTAGTGGATCCCTAGTATTATAAGCTGAGCTGCTAACATACAGGGTAAAAGATAATTGATAGATATTTTTAATTTCCTGTATGAATATATATATATATAAATATATATATATATAGATTCAAATACATACGTATCTTAGTCAATATTCCTCCTTTTTAGTGCTTAAAATCCTTTGCAACCATATCTTGTTGCATCTTAATTAGAACCAGCCGCATCCTGTAGCAGGAGGACCACTATATCCCGTAAAGAGATCCATTTCACTGTTACGAGGATACAAAAAGTGACCGAAAATCTTGTAAACCAGACTATGATAATAAGTGCCTGTGGGCTGACTGTGTTGGTCAAACTCTGACGTGGAAATGTATCTGTATACTGATTGGCTGTTGTAATATTCTTTTTTGGGGGAGCAGAAATGAACCATGTCGATGTGCAATCCTCTCATTGGTTGTGAAGTTGTTTGAATTCTAATAAAGAGATCTGGCTGAACAAAAAGACAAGTCAGATATAATGAAAGCTGCACATTTTGTGTGACTGGTTTTAATGTCTCAGCTATAGCGAGAGCAGCATTATGCCTTATTTTTGTTATATATTAGAAAAAAATTACAGACTTTTTGGGATTCCAGCTTTGGTAATTATAAACAGGAAAACTGATTTATTTTTTAACACAGAGATTCAAAGAGATTTGAAAAGTCACCACACATTCGGTGACTTTTCGTTCCCCGCACTTCGGGGCGATTCGGCGATCCTAGTTCGCCAACCCTGTGGTGTATTCAGCAAGCACCGCACGGCCTCCGTAGCAGGGAAAACTCACCGCAAACACACTGAACTCTCACCGCAAACCCACAGAACATTCACCGAACACTCACCAAAACCCGCAGAACCAGCTGGATTAACCACGCCGAACACTCAAGAGAAACCCGACTAACCATCGATCACAGAGCAGAGCAGCCGCCGGAAAAAGCCGACACGCAGACGAACGAGGTGAAGAAGAAAAAAAAAACAGTACGCTTGAAAGTTTTAAATTTGAAACGCTTTGTTGCAAACAAACTACTGAATGAAAAAGTATGGAATTTACACATAAGATCCTATGAATGATAATATAATGGTTAATGGCTCATGACAAAATTTGCCATTATTAACTCCCTATTACTGGCTCAGCTGAAATTGAGGCCAAAGAGATTAAAATATTTTATTTGTGTAAATAAAAAAATAATAAAAGGAAATACATAAAGTACCCAAATTAAGTTGTAGCTGAATGCAATTGCTCAATCCAAAGGTATTCTATTTAAGATTAGTCTACATACTATTTCACATGTTTTGAGTTACATGAATCAATACTTTACTAATTACCAGCATTTATTTGTTCAGAACTTGTGGTACTTGTTTGTTTTAGACATAAATCTAATGAATAGGTCTATAGTCACTTTTACCAATGATTTTCCAAACAAGAACATTCATCTCAGGTCTGCCCAGGATATAGTATCAACACAATTTCCAGATATTACATGACTCTATGTAGCTGTTAATGAATAACTGAAGGGAATATATATATATATATATATATATAACAGAGAGAGCCCCCGCACAACAAAAAATGGGAATGACTTACAGTTTTAACCCCTTCAATACCAAGTGATTTTTTAAAGAAAACCACTGTCAGGAACCAGTGGTTTTTTGAAAACTAATTTTTAATTAATTATACAGTAAGAAATATTTAGAACTATCCAAATTCATTTCTTACTGTACTAACATATTTGGCCAATAGATGGTGCCATCTGCTGCCAAATTGATTTACAGCCATTGCAGTGAACCACGGGCTGCAACTGTATAAACTTGCTGAATGTCCAATGTCAGGACATTCAGTTTGATGATTTTACACAGTTTTAGATCTTTGGGCATTATGCACGCAGGGCTAAAACTTTGGGAGCTCCTTCTGCAGCCCAAAAGAAAATTAAATTGGTTTGAAGCAAACAAATTGCATTTGCTTTTGGGCTGCAGAGCTGCAGATCGCGATATCTCGACATCGGGGCAACAAGTGGTGCCTTTGAAGTCCAAGATATCTCGATCTCGGTAGTGAACGGGATAATATTTTTCAATTTCACATCAATTTATTATTAACGCATTCTATTTTACTTGTATAAAGAACAGTGTTTACAAAAATGTAAATGTTAAGCAAACCCTGTCCAGCTGCATGTGCTCCAAATGTTGTATTGTGGTAAATTAACTAATCCCTTTCACAACAAAGAAAAAAATTACTCAAATATCATCACATTCAACTGCACTGTGAAATCAGACAAGAGGCATTGGAAATGCTTTGTTTTCCATTAGATTGAAATTCTAAATCAACCGTATTACAATAATTTAATCACTATGTATTGATGAATTCCAAATCTACCGGTTTTCCCCATCAATTAACTTCATTCTTGCTCTCTTCTGCTGTTATCTGCTGTCAATTTTCATTAATGCCTAATGCATGTCCGATACTTGCCTTGCTCCAGCTGGGACTCACTTTATCTAATTTTCAATCATAACGCTCTTGAAATCTTGAATGCAGCCTCTATTAGCGTAGATGACCAAATGATTAGAGCAATTAAATCAAATCCAAACTTTGCGGTTAAAAGCATCATGCAACGTGCTTTTTATCCACATGGTTTAAAAAGGATGTAAATTATGTGTAGGGCTTCAGGTTCTGGTTTTTTTCCTGTTGAATCATTTAACCCCTTTGTGATGAGGATTGCCTTGTGTACTGAGCATGAGAATACCTTCCATGTCAGCATGCAATGAGATCAATGTGATTGACTGTACTGCCATGGAGATGTCAATGGGCCATTGACATCCCACACAATAAAGGTAACCACCCAATAATGATTATCATAGTATTATTATACCTTATACTCCAACAAATGACACAACATAATCATTTGGTACTATATAATATACACAGTGATACACAGGTGTACTAATCTGCTATGGTAGATTTTTCGTCAGGAGAGACTACCATAGCAGATTAGTACACTTGTCTATGGGCTATATTACAATCATCATGCTAAAATGGGGACGCTAAGGAGGAAAACCTGCGCCTGCAGGTTTGTCCTCAGCGTCCCTGTTTTAGCATGATATTACGGTATAGGCAATAATCTAGCAGCCTGACCCGTAACGTGTCGCTAAACTTCGGGATGCTCGAGATGGCGCTAAGCGCCACCGCGAGCATCACCTCCATGGAGTCCATGGGACTCCATTGAGGCTTCCGTTGCCGGTCACATGACCTGCAGGATCTCACCTCCCGAGATCCGGCAGGTCGGCAGAGTGATTCACAGAGGGAAAATGGGGGACTTTTTTCCCTCAGTCTCTCTCTGCTCCCGGTGGCCAGAAGAAGCGTAACGAGCCTCCGTTCTCTCTGCGGGATGAGAGGTGAATGTGTGATTTTTGGGTTCTTTTTTAGCTGGTGCTGACTGATAATTTTTTGTTTCTTAAGTATACATTGACATTTGGGATAGGGTTAATGTAATATATATTTATTTATTACCATTATATTACTTCAACATAATGTAATAAAAGATTGTTTCAATCACTTTTCTTATAACAGCAAGAAAAAAATGGCAAATTGTTTGTTAAAAATAATGGAGATCAATGGGACAAAACAGACGAAATGGTGGCATGATGTTATAGAACATAAAAAGGAATAAAAATGCAAGAACCAAACCAGCTCATTTCCTTAAGCCCTTCATCACCAGTTATTTTCCCACAAATCACTGTCAGGAACCAGAGGTTTTTTGGAAAATAAATTTTAATTAATTAATTAATTTAACAAGGGCTGAATATAGAATATTTGATAAAGTCCTAACCTTAACATCTGAGGAAAGGGATTTAGGGGTTATTATTTCAGAGGATCTAAGGGTAAGTAGTCAATGTAATAGAGCAGCAGGAAATGCTGGCAGAATGCTTGGTTGTGTAGGGAGAGGTATTAGCAGTAGGAAAAGGGAAGTGCTCATGCCACTGTACAGAGCACTGGTGAGACCTCACTTGGAGTACTGTGTGCAGTACTGGAGACCGTATCTCCAGAAGGATATAGACATCTTAGAGAGAGTTCAGAGAAGGGCTACTAAAATGGTGTACGGCTTGAAGGAGAAAAGTTACCAGGAAAGGCTTAATGATCTTAACATGTACAGCTTGGAAAAAAGACGAGACAGAGGAGATATGATAGAAACATTTAAATACGTAAAGGGAATCCACATGGTAGAGGAACGGAGTATATTTAAAAGGAAACAAAGCAGCAAAACAAGAGGACATAGTCTTAGATTAGAGGGGCAAAGGTTTAAAAGTAACATCAGGAAGCATTATTTTACTGAGAGGGTGGTGGATACATGGAACAGCCTTCCAGTTGAAGTGGTAGAGGCCAAAACAGTAATTGAATTTAAGCAAGCATGGGATAGGCATAAGGCTATCCTAAACAAAAGATAAATCCAGGTAAAGTATCCATGTAATTGGGCAGACTAGATGGGCCGAAAGGTTCTTATCTGCGGACATTTTCTATGTTTCTATGTTTCTATACAATAAAAAAAAATTGTGAATACACCCAATGTATTTCTTACTGTAATTACCTATTTGACAGGCAGATTTCGCCATCCACTTTGCAAATCACCTTAATTAACCCAAGGTTCTAGCTCTTCCCATGAAATGTTAATCTGTATTTTTGTGTTGTTGTTTTTAATATCTTGCATTTTATTACTTTGTATTTCTGTACCTACTGTAACAATTCAATGTTCTTGAACCCAGGACATACTTGAAAATGAGAGAAATCTCAATGTATCCTTCCTGGTAAAATACTTTGCAAATAAATAAATAAATCTTCTGGCCAAATGGAGTTACAACAGCTTGAACTGAAGCTCATAGCTCTGTGCATCAGCTGAAGAAACAGGTTTAACACTTTGGACATCATGACCACGGTGCTAAAACGTTGGGGCACCTTCTGAAGCCCAGAAGCAAATGAAATTTGCTTGCAACAAATTAATTTCATTTCCATTTGTCCTGCACAGCTGCAGATCAAGATAACTCCGTTTTGGGCAAATGATGGTTCCTTTGAAGACCCAAGTTTTCTCAATCTTGGGAGTAAAGGGGCTAGACAATAAAATATTGTCCAACTAGCTACCAGACCTGGAGCCACCGGACATATACAGAGGTTTGTCTGCTGTGACATATCAATTGGACATGTCCAAGTGAACACTGCTTTGAACGAAAAAAAAATACCATGAATTCTCTTTTACAATGCACACTGAAAGAGACACATTGCATAGAATGAAAACAGCCACGTCCAGGTCCCTTGCTGCCAATCATCACTTTATTTTCTAGAGGGAGCACTAATGGACTGACCTTACATTAAACAGCTCTGAAAGTGAGAATAAGGCCTTTTGTTCCTACCAAGCTCTCCACTTGCCCTCTGATGTTTGTACGATACAGTGCATTCAGGTGCCTCATAATGAAAATATATATATAATTTACCAAAAACAGAAAGCGAACCAATGTAAAAGTTGTCATCGTTGACTGGGCATTTGTTTTCATTTTGTTTTTCATTCCACGATGCATAGTTCAAGCCTATAGCAAACCACTGGTAACACACGGGTCATAGTCTGGACAACTATTTTTATTTGGCAGGTCGATTGAACATTTGTTAAGATTTTTTTGTAAACGGACACGCAATAAACCGTTTTCACAATCTTTTTGTTATAATGTGTTGATTTATTTCACATGTCTCTGACGTAAATGCAAAGAGAAACAGCAGAATTTTTGTGCACAAACTACCGGAGAAATAACATAGCAGCAGGAAATAAAAGACATTCATTGTAAGAGTTTAAGCAGTTAAGGCTAGGGTCAGACGAAAGCATTTTTCCCCGCGAACGTGAAAAAGTGCGTCCGAACGCATTGACGTATTTTTTCACGGAATGCGCAAAAACGGTCAGACGACGCGCATTTTCGGGCGTGATTTTGTACGATCGTCAATAAAACTCTTTTTGCGTCTGGACGTTATGTAGGCTGGACATTAGCAGCGTCTGACATCTCCTAATCACGCAAACACGCCGCTATGCCGCAGCTGCGCACTCAGAACGTCAGTACTAGCGGTTCAGCGTTCTCAAAAAAATGCGTTCAAATTCCACTTGCGTTGCACGGCCGGACTTTTGTGCGGCCGTACAACGTATATTGGCCGTCATTCCCCGTCATCTGCTGCTAGTGCGGCCGTAATTATGTGCGCCAGAACGCACGTTAAAAGTGCGCTGGTCTGACCCCAGCCTTAGGGATTATTCACTAACCTTCAAATTGGCCCCGAATGGGGAATTTCACCAGTCTGCCATTTTGGGTTAATGCGACAAATACATGCGAATTGACAAAGAAATAATTAGCGATTCTATGCAATTCGGCCACATTCTCTGGCACTAAAATTGTTCCATAGAACATTATTGTGTCACTACTGCTGCCATACCCAAAGAGCTAAAAAATGTGGGTTACATTCTGGAGCCCATTGTAAACATATTTTGTTTGCAATAAACTAAATTTCTTTGCACTGCCCAGAATTACACAAAACTAACCGTACTTGATATTGGGGCACCAGTAGATTCTTAGAAGGTCGAGATCACTCAGTCATGGTAATGAAGGTTTTTTTAAAAAAAATGCTACAAGGAGACTTGCAATAGTAACTGTACTTGCAAGCAGAGCCACACAATAAAAGTTTTTTGTGCTACAATGTAACTACATGACCCATCATTGTGACATGTTAAAAGAACTAAACTGTCCGTCGGTAGAATCCAGACGCTCCCTTTACCTTTCCAACCTGGTGTTTAAGAGCCTTTCTGGGAAGCTACCTCCCTACCTGAATAGACTGCTTGCCCCGGCAGTTCCCTCATCCTATAACCTCAGTTCCAGAATCTGCCCTTTACTTGCAATACCACAATACAAAAAGAAAGTGGCTCGATCCTCATTTTCCTACAGAGCACCACAATTATGGAATAACCTCCCAGACGCCATCAAATCTTCCCCCAGTCTAAAGTTACTTAAGAGATCTCTATAAATATACCTCAATACAGAATGCACCTGTAAACATGTAACATAATGACTATTTCCTACATATTTATTTTCTGTGTTAATCTGTATATTTGTATAGCTTTTATTATCTTGCATTTATTACTTTGTATTTCTGTACCTACTGTAACAATTCAATGGTCTTGAACCCATGATATACTTGAAAACTAGAGAAATCTCAACGTATCCTTCCTGGTAACTTACTTTATAAATAAATAATTTGCAAACAATAAAGGTGTTATTCATTAAGTACTATTATTTCACTGAAGTTTTAGGTTGCAAAATAAATCTAGCATATACAAAATAATGTGCAACTTGATCTAATTATTATGTTGCTTCAAGGAGTTCTTCCTAATAAGCCAGGTGGCAGAGTTCTCTCTGTCTGACTGGTGTACGGCTTGAAGGAGAAAAGTTACCAGGAAAGGCTTAATGATCTTAACATGTACAGCTTGGAAAAAAGACGAGACAGAGGAGATATGATAGAAACATTTAAATACGTAAAGGGAATCCACAAGGTAGAGGAAGGGAGTATATTTAAAAGGAAACAAAGTAGCAAACCAAGAGGACATAGTCTTAGATTAGAGGGGCAAAGGTTTAAAAGTAACATCAGGAAGCATTATTTTACTGAGAGGGTGGTGGATACATGGAACAGTCTTCCAGTTGAAGTGGTAGAGGCCAAAACAGTAATTGAATTTAAGCAGGCATGGGATAGGCATAAGGCTATCCTAAAAAAAAGATAAATCCAGGTAAAGTATCCATGTAATTGGGCAGACTAGATGGGCCGAAAGGTTCTTATCTGCCAACATTTTTCTATGTTTCTATGACTGGCATTCTGGGAAAGAGGGGAAGTTGGGGAGAGATTATAAAAGGGAACTTGGTGCCTTTTGCTAAGGTTAGGTGAAATATGTCTGGAAGAGCCAGAGCAGTATATCACTTATTTGATCGTATGTGATCTCAATTGATTACTAGATAGTCTAATAATTAAAGTGGATAGAACAAAGGATATTGATTGACTGAGATAGGAGCTTGTAAGTAAAATTTTACTTTTATTGGAAACTAAAAAACAGAACAACATAATGACAAACCAGGGAAAGGATAAAAAGTCTCTGTGGCTCCAGTTAGCGTGATAAATGCCACATACGGTACTAGGTGCACCTAGATAAGCCTCTCATATGGAATACAAACAGACAACCTAAATTCTGTCAACTCCTATCAAAGTGAAGAAACGGGCCTTTGTGGGTCCGCATAATAGGACAGTGTCAGGGTGGCACCAGGCTTGAGCCGAAGTGGGACCCAAAGTTCAGTATATATCCCAGGCGCTGGGGCTGAACGGGTTAATAAAGGCACTGGATACAATGATGCAGGTATATATGTATATATTGAAACTGTGGCAGATAATGAACACACAGAGCTTGATAACAGCAGGTAAGAAACCATTAAGCACAACGGTGATCTTTGGCAATATGAATATCCAGATACCGCAGTATGCAGTACACAGTGATGAACAGGTACAGCTGAATGACACACAGTCTCTGGTACAGCAGATATGGTGACTGTTGCAGCACGGTAATATTTGAAGTCTCTCCAGGTGCTGCAGAATGGAGTGCACTTCAATAGTGGAATAAGCACAGTCTCTGGTGGCAGATATGGTACCTGGAACAACCACAGTGGTTTCACATCAGAAACTGGATACGTGGAGAAGAAGTCCAGGAAATAAACAGCAACAAGCGGATCAGGCTTGCAGAGATGTGCAGTAGCTCTGGAGGGGAACCCTCTCAATAGCAATGCAGGTAGAACAATGCCAGAGCGTGGAGGAAAGGGCGTGCCCTGGTTTTAAGCAAAGCACACAGGCTTCTAGAACAGGAGTTAACCCTTAGGTGGTTACAAACAGGGAGTAATGGAAATCCAGGCTGGCCACAGCAGGTTCCCAGGGCTGAGGCATGACAGACAGAGAGAAGCCTGCTATAGAGAGAGTTCCCAATAGGATGAGTGACAAGTGAAATTGCATTAGGCAGAGGAAAGGTTGAGGCCCAAAATCAATGCTGGGAGCACTACCAGCTTAGAGCCAACCCACCGCAAGATTAACACCAAGCTACAGAGACTAAACAAATATTAAAATCAAAAACATAATCTGCATGGGAGTAAGCACTCCATCTCTCGACGCGTTTCGCCATAAACACTGGCATCCTCAGGAGCATGCAAGAAGTAATGCTCAGTCTGGCAGCATAACAAGAAATAAACAGAAGAGGTGCTGGTGGAGCAGGCTCTCTATATACTGAAGTAATGCAATCAATTACCTTGGCAGGTATAGGAGAGGGGTGGTCCCATGTATGCCCCAAGGTAATTGATTTTCATTCCCTGAAGCGCATGGAACGAAAAAATAATCCGGTATATATAAATTCATTTTTCACAGATACACTAGGCCTTTCTGTAGCTTAATTTTTGGTACATATTGGATGCATGCAATCTATATCTCTTGCAGATAGTTACTAAGGTGTCATTAGCTGATAATGATTTATTACAAGCAAACATTTCTCTAATTTCTGTGATGATAGATAGTACCTTTCAGACTATTTATTTTGGCTTAATATGAATTCAAACAATATCTGAAGTAAGTCAAACCTTCAAAAAAGTCTCCAGGACAAAGCAAAGGAAAAACTAATGAAGATTATGCAAAAAAATGATAATGAGAAACAAAACAGATAAAATGTGTCACAGAGTATCACGCTTTAAGAAATGTGTTAAGTGGGTCCTGTGATGCTTGTCTATTATTAGACTCCATGCGTGGAGCAGGTCATAATACAAACTATAGGGTTATTCAATGACAGCCGAACCTGACACTGAATTGCACCGAATGGTGAATTTCACCATATGGTGCAATGTCGTGGCAATTCGGTTATTCAACAATTTGGTAATTTGCCAAATATTTGCAAATTGCCAGCAAAATACGGTGCAATTCGCCTCAGACCGCCACAATTCAGTGAACTTTGAGGACAGTGAAATTCCCCATAGAGAAGTAATCTATTCAGAAAACACCCAACAGCACCGAAATGTTGGTGAAATGGTCAAAATCAAGGTTTTCATCCGACAGGTTTAAACAGATGAATCCCATAGGTTTGAATGTAAAAATAAATTACTTTTATACAAATTTTTTATTCAACCGTTTATTTTTTTCATTTGTGGTAAAAAATATTTTGTTGATGTTTTTTTTTATTCTGTAACAGTTTTATTTTTTATAGGACCTTTTTTTGATTATTTCCATGCATTTTCAGGCCTTTTTTTAGTTTTAAACATTTTTAAAATTTGCTGCTTTATTTTTGTTTTCCCTCAGTTCGGCTGTGTTCGGTAGCTGATCGGCTGCTTTCAGTGGCGTCGTCTGTCTGTTCTGCGGCGTTCGAAGGATCGTCAGCTGAGTTCAGCGGTATACGGCAACATTTGGCAGTCTGTTCAGCAGGTCATCAGCTGCAGGTCATCATCTCTGCTCTAGACACTCTTGCTCCTCTTCGACTCTGCAAGGCCCCACGCCGCCAGCTTCAGCCCTGGCACACCCTCCAAACTCGCTACCTGCAAAGATGCTCCCGCACTGCAGAGCGTGCCTGGAGGAAATCCCGCTCTGAAGCTGATTTTGTTCACTTCAAGTTTATTCTCCGGTCATACACCTCTGCCCTCCACTTGGCCAAACAATCCTTCTTCTCATCTCTTATATCTACGCTGTCCTCCAACCCTAAACGGCTCTGGTCCACCTTCAACACCCTCCTCCACCCACCTGCACCTCCCCCCTCAGCTGCCTTCAGCGCTCAAGACCTGGCAGACTACTTCCTCAGTAAAACTCTAACTATCAGAAGCAACATCCCTACACAAGATAGTTATCTGCCACCTCCACTCCCACAGGTCCCCTCTGCCACCCTCTGCCGCTTCCTCCCAACCACTGAGGAGGAAGTCAATTCCTTATTGTCCTCCTCACATCTCACCACGTGCCCGCTCGACCCCATTCCCTCACATCTAATTCCTCCCCTCTCCTCCTCCCTCACCCCTGCTCTCACACACATCTTCAACCTATCTCTCTCCACTGGCTCCTTTCCATCCGCCTTCAAACACGCGCTAGTTACCCCTTTACTAAAGAAACCATCCCTAGACACCAACTCTCCATCCAACTACCGCCCTGTATCCCTGCTTCCCTTCACATCAAAGCTCTTAGAAAAACTAGTCTTCAACCGCCTCTCCCTCTTCCTGTCCTCCAATTCCCTACTTGACCCCCTGCAATCTGGCTTCCGTCCGCTACACTCAACTGAAACTGCCCTCACCAAAGTCACCAACGACCTCCTAACTGCTAAAAAACACGGCCACTATTCTATTCTCATCCTGCTTGACCTCTCGGCTGCTTTTGACACTGTTGACCACCCCCTCCTTCTACAGACCCTCAACTCTCTGGGTCTCGGTGACACTGCACTTGCTTGGGTTGACTCCTATTTATCCAACAGGTCCTTCTGTGTGTCCTTTGCTGGTAACTCCTCCTCTTCATTGCCTCTATCTGTTGGTGTACCTCAAGGCTCTGTCCTTGGTCCTCTGCTCTTTTCCATCTACACCTCCTCCCTGGGCAAAATCATCAACAGCTTTGGCTTTAATTACCACCTCTACGCTGATGACACTCAGATCTACCTCTCTACCCCTGATCTCTCTCCCCCTGTCCTTTCAAAAGTCAGTGACTGTTTATCTGGCATCTCCTCCTGGATGGCCTCCCACCACCTAAAGATCAACATGTCAAAGACTGAGCTCCTACTTATTCCTCCCTCTAATGCCTCCCCACCTCCTGACTTCTCTATCACGGTGGAGGGTATCACCATCTCCCCATCAAACCAAGTTCGCTGTCTTGGAGTTACACTGGACTCTGCTCTTTCCTTCATCCCCCACATCAAGTCTCTTTCCTCCTCCTGCCGATACCAACTGCGTAATATTTCCAGAATTCGGCCATTTCTTACCGCTGTCACCACAAAACAACTCATACACGCCCTGGTAATCTCCCGACTCGACTATTGCAATAATCTCTTATCTGGCCTCCCTCTGTCCCGCCTCTCCCCCTACAATCCATCCTGAACGCCTCCGCCAGGCTAATTCACCTCACCCGCCGCTCTGTCTCTGCCGCTCCCCTCTGCGAATCCCTTCACTGGCTCCCCATCCACTGCAGAATTAAGTTCAAAATCCTTATCCTTACCTACAAAACCCTCAGCGCCCCACTACCTGTCCTCACTAATCACCAAATACACCCCAGCCCGCTCCCTAAGGTCAAACAGTGACCTGCGCCTAGCTTCTCCCCGCATCACCTCTTCCCATGATAGACTGCAGGATTTCTCACGCGCAGCCCCCACTCTCTGGAACGCTCTCCCTCGTGCTGTCAGACTTTCCCCTAACTTCTCTTCCTTCAAACGCTCCCTGAAAACATTGCTATTTAGGGAAGCCTACCACCCAACTCACTGACGCAACCATCAATCACTCTCACCTTACAGTCCTCTCCTCCTGTTTCCAACCCCAACCCTCCTAGATTGTGAGTTCCTACGGGAATAGGGCCCTCATCTCCTCCTGTACTGTTTGTCAAATGTTGTTCAATGTATTGTAACCCTGTCTGTACTGTGCTTATTGTACAGCGCTGCGGAATATGCTGGCGCTTTATAAATTAATAATAATAATAATAATAATTCAGCAGGTCGATCGGCGGCATTCGGCGGATCCCATCAGCACACTTCAGGGACCCTGTGGTGAAAACTGAATTCACAGCAAGGTCTGCGAATTGAACTCACCGAAGTGTATTGAAGGAGAGGGCACCGAATTTTCAGTGAGATTTTGGTGCTCTCTGAATACCTTTTATGTTTTCATAAACTACCGGCAGTGTACTATAACGGAATTAAAGTTCACATCTTTAATTTTTTTGTGTTGTTTTAAAAAGGCCTTTTCTCCTGAATATTTGCAATATGTTAATGTTCACATGGAGCAGAAGGAAAACCTTGGCAGGCAATGCATAACAGAGTAATTAGGTGAAGTCAGCAGAATGCTTCTAGCAGAACGGAAAATTACATGTCTTAGAAGTAGATATAGAAACAAAAGGCATGATTCCAACCGAGACGGTAATTCTGGCTCGCAAATGGATACATTGTACACAAGCCATTATCCATTTGCAGATCAGTATTACTAGTTCTGTTTGACGGAAACTCGGTATTAGCGTCTGAAGTCGGAATATTTGGGGGCTGCTTGTTGATACCGGAGTGACGTGCGACCCTACATATGCCACATAAGGCTAGGGTCAGACGAACGCATTTTTCACGTGCGTTTAGCCGCACGAAATCATGGCCATGCTAGCAGCAAATGACGTCCAATGCCGGGGAACATACGACGAACGGCCGCACGAAAGTTCATCCGTGCAACGCAAGTGGCCAACGAACGCATTTTTTCGAGAACGTCAAACCGCTACTACTGACGTACAGAGTGCGCTGCGGCCGCATAGTGGCGTGTGTGTGTGATTAGGAGACGTCAGATGCTGCTAATGTCCGGCCAACATAACGTCCAGACGCAAAAAGTGTTTTATTGATGATCCGTACAAAATCACGGCCGAAAAGGCGCATCGTATGACCGCTATCGCGTATTCCGGGAAAAAATACGTACGTTCGTTCGAACGCACTTTTTCACGGACAACGTGAAAAATGCGTTCGTCTGACCCTAGCCTAAGACACTGCGATCTATTTCTTTATTGTTCTGCTGCAATGTGTGAGAAGGCAATGGATCACTCCACCTTCTGCATCACCTGTACAGAGATAAATTTTGGATATTTTTTAAGGTATTTAAATTTAACCCCTTCACTACTGGGACCGTGCATAGACAGTGAGCAGCAGCAGGCACAGCAGCCTGAGTTTGCGCTAACACGATCTGGGGTTATGCTTTATGATTGCTGTCAGCATCCATACCCAGGAGTACCCAGGGACCTCAAAGGGACGCGTGCTGCTAGAGCTGCTCCTGATGTTACCTAACCTGGCAGCACCTTTCCTATCCTGTCCCATCCCTGCTTTACAATCCATCGTTTCCAGATAGTTACTGAGGTGTGGTTAGTTGATAATGATTTATTACAAGCAAAGACATTTTTCTAATAGCTGCGATGACACTTTTACGGTGGATCAAAAAAATATCACAGATCACCAGAAGGGGGAAAAAAATCTATTTTCTTTAATTGCACTTTTGGAATTTCTCTTTCTCTGTTTATTTTTGCCCCTTATTCTCACTATTAGCAGCAATCGTACATAGAAATTTTATTATATTACAAAACCAATAGTTGGACTCAAAATCAGTCTTTCTCAATCTAGAAGCACATTGTGTTTGTTTCATTCCAACTCCACTGGTGTGGTGGTACATCTTTATGTAAGAATTGTGTCGATGTCCCAATATTTCTGGACCTGACTGTATATTGTTTGCCAAAGACACAATTTATTAACCCCTTGCTGTGGAACATGTGTGGGGGACAGCAAACCTTTTCCGCAGCCTGAGGGGAAATCACCTCCTCTCCGGTGGGAGTTCCACGGTGCTCTGACTTCCTTTAAGTTAGTCTGTTCCGTGGGACCACCCCTGGTTCACATACAACATTGCACCAGTGTGCAATGACATAATTTTCAGGCAGCACCCGGCTGAGGGCCCTATTACATTCTTCACGCTAACATTAGCGCTCACCTGTGTGACCGTTAACGTTAGCCCTGGTGACTGCGGGTGCACCATATTACAATCCAAACGCTAACGGGTTAAAAAACCCGTTTGCGTTTGGTATCTTGCACTTTTCAGCACGAGGTTACTGTACTTTGGGCTCCCTATTCTTAACATGGGGAGCGCAAAGAGTTAATTAGCGTTAGGATTACAATATACTAACGCTAATTACCATCTGGCTGCTGTTAACCCAAACATTAACCACAGCCTGGACCTGCTGCTAACAGATTCTGCTGCTGCAGAATCCGTCAGTACCATTAGACCATTAAAAACTGCAGTAACGACCGTACTTCGTATATTGGCTGTCATTGCCCGTCATTTGCTGCTAGTGCGGCCATGATTAAGTGTGCCTAAACGCACGTTAAAAATTCGCTAGTCTGACCCTAGCCTAAATGGGAGAATTTTTCTGGTTTGGCTATTTTGACCTAGAGTTTTCTCTCCAGTCATTCTCCTGAGTTTCACCTTTCTCTGAATAACCCTGTCAGGGTTATTCAGAGAAAGGTGAAACTCAGGAGAATGACTGGAGAGAAAACTCTAGGTCAAAATAGCCAAACCAGAAAAATTCTCCCATTTATCTCACTTTCCAAATCGGCTATATGGTCTAGAATTTTCCATTCTCCAGTCATTCTCCTGCTTTTCACCGCCAAAAAATAAGTAAACTTTTTCTGCGTGTCCGAAAATGTCTCCTCTTTTCATACAGACTGCCGCCCCAAGCAGTTGTTTATGGATAGATTAAAGGAAAAGCATTTACCGTCATTTGAAATGTCTTTTTTGGTTTTTACATATTTCTATACATCCTAGAAATCCGCCACTTCACGGGCAGGTTATGGGGACCTCCTAGGCACGATATTTGAAGGAATTTTTCGTTTTTATTTTTAACCCTTATTTCATGGAAAACTCACTGTCCCTTTAAAAACGTTTTTTTTTTAAACTTTTTGTCCTTGTTTCCTGTCCCCCAGGGCACTACCCAGACCCCCATACACCTTTTATGGCAAATATCTAGCATATATGCCCTCTTGGAGGGCACTCTAAAAACCGAATTTTCAGCCCCATAGACTTGCATGGGGGTTCGAGTTCGGGTTCGGATCCGAACATTTGGAAAGTTCGGGTTCGGCTTCGAACCGAACTCGGGGAGTGTTCGTCTCATCCCTATTAGAGAGGCCTGGGGGCACTTGCCCCGTGACCCAGTCCGCTCCTGTGGCGTCGTGACCCACAAGTTGAGAAACGCTGATCCAGTCAATATACAGTATCTGTTTCAAAAAAACCTCACCCGGTCACTGAAGTAGTAGGATATGCTTTGTCGATCCACTTTTACCCATCGCTTCTGATACATAGACGTTCTGAAATGAGAAAAAAAGTTTACATCATTTATATAAAAGCTCAAGGATTTTGCTAAATATTTTTTTTTCTACACACAACTGGAGTTTTGATTCTTGACAAGCACTAAATGTTTTTACCCAATATTAGAGAGAAAACAAGATATAGAAATGATTAAACTAATTTTATATACATATATACAGTTGTGTTCAAAATTATTCAACCCCCAATGCTGTAAAGGGTTTTAGGGAATTTAGTGTACATTTGTAATTGTATTCAGAATGAAATCCTACAAGGACTTTTTAAAGAACCATATGCAACTAAAATGACATCAATTGGTTTTGTAATACAGTAGTAAATGTTTCGTTTGTGAATTCTTCATTGACACAATTATTCAACCCCTTAAAGACTACCACTCTGAAGAACAGAGGTTCATTCAAGTGTTTTCAATCAGGTATTGAAAACACCTGTGGATGTCACGGAGCAGCAATAAAGCATAATAAGCACCAATTAGGCAGCTTTAAAATGACTGTGATACTCAGCTCCTTCTAGACATTTACTGGTGTGGTTACAAACATGGTGAAGTCAAGAGAATGGTCCAGGAAGACAAAAGAAGAGGTGATTACTCTTCACAGGAAGGGCAATGGCTATAAGAAGATTGCAAAGATGTTAAACATACCAAGAGAGACCATAGGAAGCATCATTCGCAAATTCAAGGCAAAGGGCACTGTTGAAACGCTACCTGGTCGTGGCAGAAAGAAGATGCTGACTTCGACTGCTGTGCGCTACCTGAAGCGTAGAGTGGAGAAAAGTCCCCGTGTGACTGCTGAGGAACTGAGAAAAGATTTGTCAGATGTGGGTACTGAAGTTTCAGCTCAGACAAAACGGCGCACACTGCGTAATGAAGGCCTCCATGCCAGAACTCCCAGGCGCACCCCCTTGCTGTCTCCAAAGAATAAGAAGAGTCGACTGCAGTATGCCAAAAGTCATGTGGACAAACCACAGAAGTTTTGGGATAGTGTCCTGTGGACTGATGAAACAAAATTAGAACTGTTTGGGCCCATGGATCAACGCTATGTTTGGAGGAGGAAGAACAAGGCCTATGAAGAAAAGAACACCTTGCCTACTGTGAAGCATGGCGGGGGGTCAATCATGCTTTGGGGCTGTTTTGCTTCTGCAGGTACAGGGAAGCTTCAGCGTGTGCAAGGTACCATGAATTCTCTTCAGTACCAGGAGATATTGGATGACAATGTGATGCAGTCCGTCACAAACCTGAGGCTTGGGAGACATTGGACCTTTCAACAGGACAATGATCCCAAGCATACCTCCAAGTCCACTAGAGCATGGTTGCAGATTAAAGGTGGAACATTTTGGAGTTGCCATCGCAGTCACCTGACTTAAATCCGATTGAGAACCTCTGGTGGGACTTAAAGAAAGCAGTTGCAGTGCGCAAGCCTAAGAATGTGACTGAACTGAAGGCTTTTGCCCATGACGAATGGGCGAAGATACCCGTAGATCGCTGCAAGACACTTGTGTCAAGCTATGCTTCACGTTTAAAAGCTGTTATAACTGTAAAAGGATTACTTTTACAAGTACTAAGATTGAATGTCACTTGGGGGTTGAATAAAACTGATAATGATGTGAGCACAGAAAAGACATTTGTGGTTATTTCATTATAAATGTTATGTTATATTTGTCTGACCTACACGTGCCTCTTTGATTTAATTGTAAGCAAGATGACTGAATGATCAAAATCAATGTCAAACTGGCCAAAACACTCAATTTCAGTGGGGGTTGAATAATTTTGAACACAACTGTATATATATATATTTATTCGCAAATGATCCTGCACTCCAGCTTCTTTTGTCTTAATTATATGCAGAAGAAACGGTCACAGCCAGCTGTGTAGACCAGAAGTATCCAGCCAAGTTCATGTATAAAACATAACGAGAAAAAGTTTGTCATTTGCGCTAACCCTGTGACTCCATGTGAAACAAAACACAGAGGCTTTGGTTTACTTGAATGACCATTAAAGTGTAAGCCCACCCGCCATGATGTGGTTGCTAAGAAAGCAGCTTCTGGTTTCATTATGTAGGACCACCTGACCAAGAAGTGCCATGACGTGGCAGGTGGGCTTACACTTTAATGACCATTCAAGTAAACAAAAACCTGTGTGTTTTGTTTCACATGGAGCTACAGGGTAAGTGCAAATGGCAATCTTTTTTTCTTGTTATGTTTTATACATGAACTCGGCTTGATTTCTGGTCTACGCAGCTGCTCTGATAGGGAATAGGCTTGAAAACGTTTTTTCTGCATGATGTATCCCCAGCCAGGCCATTATTGCTGCTGCCTCTCTCCGTCTTTTCTTTTTAATTCCAAAGTGGAATTGTTGTTATACCCTGGTGAGGGTATAAATATAAAGCCACCAATTTGCCTCTTAGCTGATAAGCAGCATCACATCAGGATATGTAGTTGCTTAGAAACCAGCTTTTGGTTTCATTAGGTAGGACCCACCTCACCCAGAGGTGCCGTGACGTGGCGCTTACACTTAAATGGTTATTCAATTAAACCAAAACCTCTGATTGTGTTTTGTTTCGCATGGAGCTACAGCGGTGAGTGCAAATGACAACTTTTTTTCTTTCCTCTTAATTGACCGGTGCCTGAAACCTGGCTCCCATGTATAAACATATTATATGTGCCTGCACTCCTGGCTCTGAAGAAAGTCCCCTAGAGGGACTGAAACATTGACTTCCGGCTATGCTTTAAATCGATTAAATAAAAGTTAAAATTTTTGAGGAATTGTCCTGGAGCGCCGGCACATTTAATAAATTTATAATGCCAAAATATCTAGACAAGTTATAAAGGCAGAAATTAGATGTCAAAGATGTATAGGTTAATGGAAAGCGCCAGGTACCTTAACGGGTCCGAATCAGGACCTACTTGTGTAATTAAACAACTTTATATATTATAAGAATGTCAGACGAGTTGGCAATCGCCTGACATTCTTATAATATATAAAGTTGTTTAATTGTGCTATACTATATACACCTTTTTGTTTCCCGTTTCATACACCTGTACTTGACGTATTTCTGAAAACGACATCATCAGCGAGGGATGCATAATGGGGTAATATGAGTCCTCTTTATATTGGGTGCTATAATATCACACACCTTTCTTGTGCACATTGGATAGTCTTTGCATAATAATTTATGTAAATTGGCGTCACAGTGTGGGTTATTTACACAAGTAGGTCCTGATTCAGACCCGTTAAGGTACCTGGCGCTTTCTATTAACCTATACGTCTTTGCCATCAATTTTGGGAGTGGTGCAGGAATGCACTTCTTGGGATATAGCAGGCAGCCTTGCCTCTACTTTTTGTGTATACAGCCGTAGCAGCGCCCTTTTTTGTTTTTTCCCAATTTCAGAGATTAGATGTCACACTAGTAGTCATACTAGAGCAAGAGTTCTAACACGCACAATTTCCTTATGTATATGGACAGTATGGTTAAAAAGGTGGTGACAAGCAATCCTATCATAACTAGTAGACATGTGCACAGCACAAAATTTCATTTTGAACTAATGCATTAGTACTAAAATGCAATTTATTTAGTTGCTAAAGAAATTCGTTTTCAGTTCTTTAGTATGAAAACTAATTTCATTCATCCGAAAACCAGTGGATACAATTACTATTATAGTGGCTCCTCAGAGGGCTGAGATCGCTGCTTGTTACAGTATCTCTCACTCTCAGCACAATGTGGGCCATATTATATAGCTGGTGCTAACATAACCAGAGCTGTTGTAAACTTCCCAGAGCTATTATAGCCTATGGAGGTTTTCAGTTACAACAGCTCTGGTTAAGTTAGCACCAACATTGCAATACTGCCCCGTGTCAGGCAAAGCTGTTACAGTAACTGACTGCTGCTCATCACAGCGCTCAGAGTTTCAGTAAAACTAGTAAATAATATTTTTAGATATAAGACGTTAGAACAATATTATTTTCTTGTTTTACTGAAACTCTGAGCGCTGTGATGAGCAGCAGTCAGTTACTGTAACAGCTGAGCCTGATACATTGTACTGAGAGATAATGTAACAAGCAGCCGATCTCCGCGCTCACAGCCACTGGATTTAAAGGGCTAAAAAAAAAAAAAGGCTCCTCTCTGTATAATGTTTAGAACATCCTCCTGCATTAATTAATACCCCTCTCTGTATAATGTATACAACATCCACCTGCATTAATTAATACCCCTCTCTGTATAATATATAGAACATCCTCCTGAATTAATGTCCCTCTCTGTATAGAACATCTTCCTGCATTGGCATGTGGAGGGTGCAGAACTTCGGATGTTGCGATGTTGCGCTCTTCATTGCTGGTCTCCTTCACTCATCAATATAATATCACAAAGAGGACTGAAACTAAAATGTAGTGCATTTTATTTTAGTTTCTTTCGTTTTTTGTACTGAGCAGTTTCGTTTCTCTTGAGTCATACTAAAACTAAATTATCCCAAAATTCGGACTAAATCGCTTTAGTACTAAAACGAATGCACATGTCTAATAACTAGTGAATTATGGATACAGCTCAATCTTACTTGAATTGCTTGTATAACGCGAGCGGCTGCAGCTACAGACAAAGCTTTGCTCACTCGCCAGCTGCAGTAGGTGAGAGGCAGGCGGCAGGCGAACAGGCAGGCGGGTGGAGCTTCATCTGTATTTACAGCTGCTCTGCATAATTTGTAGAGCGCCGTGGCCCGGTACTAACAGGCCATGGACCGGTACTGGTCCGTAGTCTGAGGATTGGGGACTCCTGTGTTATAGGACATTCATTAGAAAACGTTCAACAAAACAGTAATTGGTATATTTCATGTATAAAGTCATTTACATCATCTTTAATTTAGAGAATAGAAGGGACTGATCGTTTGATGTTGATGTTCTTACCTATGAGGTGAAAGTTTTTCTAGCCATCCCTCTTTATTTGTTAGGGGTCTATAAAAGCAGGCATAAGGTGAAATCGAGAAATCTTCCTCTTTAGAAGACAATGCTTCCAACTGATTGATGCTGGCGTTGTCACTTTGTATTCTGGATCCTGAGAGAGATTGGCTTTTTGACTTGTCAGTCAAATCCAATCCCAAGCCTCCAGAGGTTTCTTCCATTGTAGAATACAGTGACTCCTCATCTGAATTTCTGTTTAAATCCGGTGAAGATCTTGCACGAAGCAGATTGTCCAAAGGGCTGCAAATGGGACATAAAAATTTTCAAACCCACATAAGACCAACATATTCTTGGATGCTGTATGTATTTCACTATCTTGAAAAATATTTGGAACAAATTAATATATGAATATATACTTTTTCTAACAGGGTTATTCAAAGAGATCCGAATGGCTGCCGAAAGGTAACCGAACGCTGAAAATCAGCATTCGGTTACCTTTCTTGGCCATTCGGCTATCCAGAAAGCAGGCAGTTCGCCAAATGTTGGCGAATTGCCTGCACATACGGTGCCTGCTCGAGGTCAGTGAAATCCCCATAGAGAAGCAATGCTTTGTCTATTCAGAGAACAAAATCCAGCAGTGAAAAGTTGCCAAATTGCCCTGCCATTTGGTGGCTTCATGCAGCATATTTATTCAGGCGAATCCCATAGGCTTCAATGTTAAAAATATTCCCGTTTTAATTCAATATCTAATAAACCGTTGATTATAATATTCTGCAGTAAAAAGTCTCTTTTTTTGGGATATTTTAAGCATTTTTCGTGATTATTTGCCAAAACAATTTTTCCGAATTTTTTTATTTATTTATTTTTTTAAAACGTTTGTTCTTTTTTCTGTAACCGCCCTTTTTATTATCATTCACTGGATCTTATATGTAAATTTCAGACATTTTCGTCCTGTAGTTTCTTTGCAAACAGCGTTTCACTTTTCAAACATTCAAGAGTACTTTTTTTTTTTACTCCATTCGTCTGCGGTGTCGGGTTTTTCCGCCGGCTGGGCTGCGTGTGATCGGCTCCTCCTCGGGTTTTTACATTTTTTTTTTGCATTTTTGGTGGGGTTTATCCAGATATTTTTGCGGTTTTCGGTGTGCCTTCGCCGGGTTTTGCGGTGAGTTTTCAGTGGGTTTGCGGCGACTTTTCCTTGCATTAGGACGGCCCTGTGGTGCTTGCTGAATACACCACAGGTACGCTGAAATGGGATTGCCAAATCACACCGAATTGAAGAGAACGAAAAGTCACCGAACGTGCGGTGACTTTTCGATTCTCTTTGAATAACCCTGTAAGTTTTTCATTATGGAGTATTGGAGTGTTACGCTGGACCAGTCATAGATTTTTGGCCCGTATTCTGCCATAATCGCAAGAATATAAGAGATCAGACATTAAAACAATCTATTTTATAAAAGTTTCACGGCATGTATGGCTCAATGCTGTGGTCAAGGAATTTTAGAGTGCATTCCACTGGGTTTTCTCAAACTGAATGACAGGGACGAGAAAGTGACATTTCCTCTGGGATTAGAGGTTATTGTCAGTCTGACAGCAAAGGTTTATACTAGAAGGACTACACACAACTTCTTAAAACCATAACCACAACATAAAACAGTGTCAGCCATAGTGATTCAGAAAGTCCCTTTAGTACCTAAAGTCAGAGTAAAACCAGCCAACATAGGTGAATATTTTAATAGGCATTTATTATACACTTACAGGGCTATTCAGAAAGAGGTGAAAACCTTGAGAATGACTGGAGAATTAAAAATTCGAGCTCAAAATAGTCAAACCAGAAAAATTCTCCCATTTATCTCACTTTCCAAATTGGCTATTTGTTCTAGATTATTCATTCTCCTGGCAATTCTCAAGGTTTTCACCTCTCTCTGAATAGCCCTGTTATTCTATGATGGAAAGGAGATTATTCTGTAATTTCCATAGCAGCTCACAATACAAGGATGCCAAAAAATGGTATTTCTCATTCAACAAAAAGCTATCTTTAGCTTAAGGTAATGACATATTATGACTTGGGATGGAGCAAAAATTTTACAAATGTAAATTTGACTATCATCAATTTATTTATTTATTTATAAAGTATTTTACCAGGAAGGATACATTGAGATTTCTCTCGTTTTCAAGTATGTCCTGGGTTTAAGAACATTGTATTGTTACAGTCGTTACAGATATACAGAGTAATAAAATGCAAGATAATAAAAACAAAACACAAATATTCAGATTAACACATAAAATAAATATGTAGAAAATATACTCATTATGTTACATGTTTACAGGTGCATTCTGTACCGAGGTAATTGTGCATAGTATAACATATTGTGGTGTATTGTGGATTTTGTAGTATACAGGGTTATTCAGAGAGCGTGAAAAGCAGGAGAATGACTGGAGAATGAAAAATTCTAGCTCAAAATAGCCGATTTGGAAAGTGAGATGAAAGGGAGAATTTTTCTGGTTTGGCTATTTTGACCTAGAATTTTTCATTCTCCAGTCATTCTCCTGCTTTTCACGCTCTCTGAATAACCCTGATAGTGTTTCCCAACCCTGATCCTCAAGTACCCCTAAGGCTGGGGTCAGACGAGCGTAGTGTTCACGTCCGTGATTGCGCCTAAGGCTAGGGTCAGACGAGCGTGATTTCTACGGACTGTACGTCCGTGCAGTACGGACATCGTCAGTACGGAAGACGCAGTAGTGGCCACACAGTCTGTTTTTTCACTGAAGTTATTTTTGACGGATGTAGGAGGGAAAATAAATTAAAATGCAAAACCATTTTGTCCATGAAAAATGCTGGACGTATAAATGCAGTCCGTCTGACCACGGTCCATCACTCACACACAAAGCTATGCGGACGTTGCGGACGCAGCGCACTTTGTGCCGCCGTTCTAGCGGTTGTACGTTCTTGCCTGCCTTGCGTCCGTGGGCCACGGCCGTTGTGCGTCCGCAGTTCAGTGCGGACGTACTTCATGTGTCAGGCTCCGATGGGCTTCCTGTCATGCTATCACGGACGTACTTTTAGGCGCAATCACGGACGTGAACACTACGCTCGTCTGACAGCAGCCTAAAAGTACGTCCGTGATAGCATGAAAGAAAGTCCATTGGAGCCCGACACATGAAGTACGTCCGCACTGAACTGTGGACGCACAACAGCCGCGGCCCACGGACGCAAGGCAGGCAAGAACGTACAACCCCTAGAACGGCCGCACAAAGTGCGCTGCGTCCACAACGTCTGCATAGCTTTGTGTGTGAGTGATGGGACGTGGTCAGACGGACTGCATTTATACATCCAGCATTTTTCACGGACAAAATGGTTTTGCTTTTTAATTTATTTTCCCTCCTACATCCGTCAAAATATACGTCAGTGAATAAACGGACTGTCTGGCCACTACTGCGTCTTCCGTACTGACGTACGTCCGTGTGCACGAACGTACAGTCCGTAGAAATCACGCTCGTCTGACCCTAGCCTAATAGTCCAGGTTTGCCTGATATCTCAAGCACAGGACAGGTAATATAATTCGCAGCTCAGTGACTGCAGGATTCAGTCTGCATTTCCCCAAAGTATTCTTTAAAATCTGTTCTGCTAGGGGTACGTGAGGACGAGGGTTGGGAAACACTGGTATATAAGGCTGGGGTCAGACGAGCGTGATTTCTACGGACTGTACGTCCGTGCAGTACGGACATCGTCAGTACGGATGACGCAGTAGTGGTCACACAGTCCGTTTTTTTCACTGAAGTTATTTTTTGACGGATGTAGGAGGGAAAAATAAATTACAATGAAAAAACATTCTGTCCGTCAAAAATGCTGGACGTATAAATGCAGTCCGTCTGACCACGCTCCATCACTCACACAGAAAGCTATGCGGACGTTGTGTACGTGGCGCACTCTGCACATCCGTTCTAGCAGTATTACGTTCTTGCCTAACCTGCGTCCGTTTGCAGCGTCCGTCAGCCCCCGCACTTCTGTGCGGACGTACTTCGTGTGTGGGGCTCCATTTAACACAATTGTATGCTATCACGGACGTACTTATGTGCGGCAACACGGACGTTAACACTGCGTTCGTCTGACCCCAGCCTAAAGGATCGTAGCTAGGTGAGTGTATTCTGGATAATATAGGTGGTTTGTTTATGGTATAGTATATTTTGGATAGTATAGTATAGGTGGAATACAAAGTCATAAATGCAAGGAGAAATATAATAAATAAAACACTGCTTTAACTCTATAATAATAAGTCTTGTCCATAGAAGCTGAGCAAGTCCTTTTTAAATCTTGGACTATCATCAGTTAATAGATTATGTTTTCAGTCCCCAACAATGATGTCATGCCTTAATCCAATCAACAGATTCAGGGCTCTATTACATTCTTCGCGCAAACGTTAACGCGTGCGCAAAAACGCATTAATGCGAGGGGCAAAACCCTTTGCGCTGAACGTCGTATTACAATGTCCGTGCAAAAAAAATGCATGTTAACGTCTACCGCTGGTGAACCTGCGCGAACGCTGCGCGAGCGTAATGTACTGCGCGCGTTCTATATTTAACATTGTGAACGCAAATGCGTTTGTGCGCTGGTATGCAGATGGTATTACAATCTATGCGCAAAATTTAATGCACAACGTTTGCGCGCATAATTTTAACGTCTTCGAAAAGCTGGTGGTAACGTCAAATCTAAACGTCCTGGCTGAAACCAAATACACCAGCCCAAAAATAAAAATACAGCAAAGTATAGTTACACATTCTACACATACCCAAACAATAAATTTAAGAAGTTGTGCTTTTTTTTTTTGATGCAGCATGTATGCGCAGAATGACTGTGACAGGCGCAAAAACTTAACGCGAGACAATTAAGGTTCTTAATTCTGATTGGCTGAATCGTGTGAAAAAACAGTCCGCACACTGATTTCTGCGCGCAACGTTAATGCGCGAGCGTTTTTGCGCGTCTTTTTTACGTGCGTTAATTTTTGACAAATAAAATAATGCGCGAGGATTGTAATACCAGCGTTAATATCCGCGCATTAACGTTTAACGTTTCACGCAAAAATTCACGAGTTTAACGTGCATTTTTGCGTGAAGAATGTAATAGAGCCCTCAATGTTTTAGCTGATAGCAGTCACGCTACGCCTACTACCAGCTCGCACACAGGAAAAATCTCAAATCTGGCAAGTGGGGTTTGCTGTGAGAGAGTCTATATCCCTTAACTACCAAAATCGTGTGTACTCGATCTTCAAAGCACCTGCTAGTGTGCACATTTCAAGAATACTCGATTTTGGTCTAATTCTGAGGCACTACAATGGACTTTTGTTTCTAGCAAAATATTTAGCACCTCGAGCATGTGCCCAAGGTGCTAAAATAGTTTGAACAGCTGGTTCTCTGTGTCTAAAACATGAAGCCCAAGCTGATTTGGCATGGAACCCCAGCTGCAATAGCCCTTTTTGACCAGCAGATGGCAAAGTCTAATGTAGAGAATAGAAATTTACCATTTATTGTTATTTACTATATAATTTATAAATTATTTTCGATAAAAGGAAGGTGACTTTGGAGGTCTTACATATCTGGTGGGTGTCATTCCCTCAATAGAGAATCAGGGAGCAAAGGTCAGTAAGTGGGTGCCAACAAATACAGCCTGGCTGTAATCAACAAGTCGTATTTGTCAGGCTCTGCTTTGTAAATTATACAGGGAAATGTCAGCTAATACACATTTAGCCAATGTTTTCCTATGTGATTTGCTGAGCAGTAGTTGACAAATCGAACTCAGCACTGAGTTGCACTTGTCAGCACCTACGCAGCTTTGAGGGACGGTGTGCTTTCCAACGTCTTTTTAGGTTATGCAAAGCAAAATAAGCCTACTTTTACTATCAGGGTTATCCAAAGAGATCCGAATTGCTTGAGAAAGGTAACCGAACACTGAAAATCAGCGTTCGGTTACCTTTCCTGGCCATTCGGCTATCTAGAGAGCAGGCAATTCGCCAAATCGTGGCGAATTGCCTGCACATACGGTGCCTGTTCGGTGCCTGTTCGAGGGCAGTGAAATCCCCATGAAAAAGCACTGCTTCGGCTATTCAGAGAACACAAACCAGCAGTGAAAGGTTCCCCTAATGCTCTGCCATTCGGTGGTTTAATTCGGCAAATTAATTCAGGAGAATCCCATAGACTTCAATGTTAAAAATATTCCCGTTTTAATTCAATATCTAATAAACCGTTCATTATAAAATTCTGCAGCAAAAAGTCTCTTTATTTATAGATTTTTTAGGATACTTTAAGCATTTCTCTGATTTTTTTTTTTTTTAAAAAGTCAGATTTTTTATTTTGATTTTTTTTAAGTTTACTTATTTTTTCTGTAGCAGCCCTTTTTATTATCATTCCCTGGACCTCATATGTAAATTTCAGACATTTTCGCTCAGTAGTTTCTTTGCAAACAGCGTTTCTTTTTCACACAATCATACAAACGGTTTTGCTAATTTATTCACCTCCCTCGTCTGAGGTCTCAGCTGCTTCGGCTGAGTGTGATCGACTCCTGCTCGGGCTTTTTCCGTGGTTTTCGCAGGTTAACCCTTTCGCTGCTGAGGCTTTTCCCGCCCCTGTGCTGAGGTCATTTTTTACCTGTTTTGCGCATCATGTTTAAACGTGTTTTTAAGGCTTATTTTAGTATATGACACCAACATATTATATATCGTTCTTTCCGTCAGACTCGGTAGATTCATAATATGTCATTATTATATGTATACGTTATGTCATGTCTGTATATTATAACAAAAAATGCCAATAAAATATGTATTTTCAATAATTTACAATGTGTAAAGTGTTTTTTTCACATTTTAACATGCGAGCAATTGCGGTTATATTTTGTATGGGGTGCGCTTGTTAAAAAAATTAGAGATGGGGTCTCGTTACATTTTTTTTGGGGAAAATGACACTATTTTTAACAAACGCACCGCATACAAAAATCGTTAGTGCAGCATCATTGTTCACAATTATAATTGAAATGGGAACAATATTGCTACACTAACAAACCAAAAAAAATAAAAAAAAGTGTTAATTTTTTTTTTAATTTTTTTTTTTTTTTAATTTTTCTTTTTTTTTTTTTTTTTACAAAATTTTTAACTTTCATGTTTGTATCGTTGGAACGGCCATGCTCTGGCCGATCCAACCATATCAAAATTTAACCCCTAATTGCCACGGATCGGGAGATAGGAGTTCATTGGAACTCCCTATCTCCACACTTGTGGCAGTTAGGGTTAACTGTAGGACTGGCGTCATCGTGCTACGCACGATGATGCCAGTCCTCTGGGGGAGTTCCCGGAAGCTTGGCCGACATCCAAGATGTCGGCCAGCTCCGGAAAGGATCGCGAACCGGCGCTTTTCAGCGCCGATTCGCGATCCAGCTCCCCAGGGGTTAATGCCAGGCATCATTTGGAAGGGCAGGCTGTGCCCTTCAAATGATGCCTGGGTTAAGCCCCGCAGAGCCACCAATCGGGGAGGAGAGAGGTCCGAAGGACCTCCCCCCCCTCCCTTTCAGGCGCCTCCTCCGCACATGCGGGGGGGGCGCCTGAATTAGGTGTCATCGCGCCCCCGCGATGACACCTAATAATGGCGGCTGCTGGTCCGGATGCCGGGCTGACATCCAGGATGTCAGCCCGCACCGGAGGGCCAGCGATCGGCCGGAACCGGCCGAACGCTGACCCCCAATGTGAGGACGCGCTCAGCGCGTCCTCAGCACACCAGCGGGAATGCTGAGGACGCGCTCAGCGCGTCCTTAGCATTCAAGTGGTTAATCCAGATGTTTTTGAGGGTTTTCAGCGTGCATTTGGTGGGTTTTGCGGTTAGTTTTCGTCGGGTTTGCGGCAGCTTTTCCCTGCAATTCGGGGACCCTGTGGTGCTTGCTGAATACACCGCAGGGTCACCGAAATGGGATCGGCAAAAGGAACCGAATTGAAGAGAACGAAAAGTCACCGAACGTGCGGTGACTTTTCAAATCTCTTTGAATAACCCTGTATGTATATACTTCACAAACCACTGCAATGAATATCCTCAGAGAGCGCGGAATATTTTAATGCATGGTAACAAGATACCAAATAATTGATGTTGCCCTATATTTAAAAACGCAACTCATTATACCTTGCATTTGCCTCTGGTAGATCTCCATTAAATTCAGTATCATTTGTAGACTGAATATCTTCTCCCAATGTTTCCTAGAAAAGGCAAGATGAGGTAAAAAAATAATATGTAAAACATTTTCTTACTAAAACATTTTCACCTTCACTACCAGCATTTTATATTGAAATAATAATACTACAACATGTATTCAAAACATGGCATGCATAGCTAACACTTAGAATAAAGAGCTAGTGTTTTATTTCTAAATATTTCAAACTGCATGGGCATTTAAGAGCATAAATTACATTTTAGCATGACACTTTATAATATCTTTTACTTTACGCTTATGGAATACCACTATTTTCCTTTTTTAATTTCCTTTGTTCATACAATTGTTGTATATTCATTAGCCATGTATCTGAATAGTTGGGTATTAAAAACCCCAGCCCATCCCTAACAAATTATTTGTGGCCACTCTGCCAGGGTTTCTATTAAATGTGGGTCATAATTAAGGATTTCCCAGTGATTATTAAGTATTTCCTTTTACAGTTTTGTGTTGGATATTCTAATCATACCTGAAAGGGTTAAATACTGCTGTATTTTTCTATTCCTTTTTATAGTCTAATAATGGTCCTTTGTATTTGGGTTTTATTCTTTACTTTACCTTGTTAACCAATTTACTACCAAGTGATTTTCCAAAAAAAAATTGTCAGGAACCAGTGTTTTTTTTGAAAAATCAATTTTAATTAATTATACAAATAAGAAATATTTGGGCATATTCCCATTGTATTTCTTAATGTAATAAACCTATTTGGCCAGTAGATGGTGCCATCTACTGTCAAACTGAGATACAGCTGCAGCTCGATTATTATTTTTTTCTGCATCGACTGCTGAATGTCTGTTATCAGGCATTCTTTAGCCGATTTTACAGTTTTAGCTCTTCGGCCATTACGCCAACAGGGCTAAAACTTTGGGGGCACCTTCTGCATCCCAAAAGCAAACTAAATTCGTTTGCAGCAAATACATTTCATTTGCTTTTGGACTTCGGAGCTGCCGATCGAGATATCCCGATATCGGGGCACTGGATGGTGCCTTTGAAGCCCGGTAGTGGAGGGGTTAGACATGTTCAGTGAGTATCCTTTTTCTGTTTAATGAAAGATTTATCAGTGTAAAAGAGTAAATTTTGTGCATTTTTAAGTTTCCGTTTTTTGTTAGCAGAAATGTTGTTAGTGTTTTAAGGTTCTAGAAGCTAGACTGTGTCCCATATCTTCCAAGTTCAAACATGTTCAGCATTATTTATCATTCAAGTAGAAATGGCCTTTGTGTCAAAATGACGGATAGATTAGATGAATAAAAACGCCCAGATATCCTGCTTGTATTATTATGGTATCACATTAAGATCATTAATATTTTACTGTAAACTATATTCTGTTTGTGACACTATCCCTAGTGATGCTACTGCTCTCCTGTCCTATTCCAGCCGAGCCACAATCTAGTTGTAATACACGACTTTTGCACCAGGGTACTGTAAATTAACTCTTCCTGTGCCAGGCAGCCTGAGAATAATGAGTGATTCTAAGGTCATGCATTAGTCTTGCAAGCAGCAGTTAATGTCAAAACATTATTGGGTGATAAACCAGGTTTTAACCCTATAACGTTAAGTCATTTTTCTTCAGTATAATCGCTTAAGACAAAAAATTTCACTAAAAATCCAATGCTCACCTCTGGTCAAACTGTGCAGAGGAAAGGTCTGATCCGCTGCCTCCTTTCCTAGATGCAAAAGCACACCGAGAACAAATAGTTCCCAGGGTCCTTCTGCCAAGTAACCCTGTGAGATTGCATTCCCGAGGACTCCTTCAGGTTCTACACACTCCCGAAGATGATATCAATTGCGACACATGGCGGCAGTGCCAGCATCTGTTAACAGCTACCGAATGGTACAAGATGAGTCACTAACACAGTGATTCACTCTTAATAGGGCCAGTAGTTGGGAGCCTCTAATGGTAACAGCCAGGGCCGCTTTTTACCATTTTTGGAAGATTGTGAACTATAGCAGTTAACAGTGTGACTATTTTTCTCACAATAGGTTGATATTAATTCTTGATTCAATAAAAACAATAAGTTTGTCTTTTAATATCTGCTTGCAGCAATACCGCCTTTGTGCCCCCTATCTATGAAACGCCCTCCCTCTCAACATTTAACTCTCCCCGAACCTCCAGTCTTTCCCGATGTTTCTATGACAATAACACATTACTTTAGAAAGACCTATCCGCTCAGTTACAGTTACAAGTATTTATTAAGCGCCAATAAATTCCTTAGCGCTGTACAATGGGAGAGACAGAATAACAAATATACATACACGTTACAGTCACGGAACAGAAGGACGGAGGACCCTGCTCGAGAGCTTACAATCTAAGAGGAGAGGGGTGACCCATTAGATGAAGTGAATAGGGTAGGTGGAGTGGTGGGTTGCAGGAGGGCTGAATGGGACGAGGAGCAGGAAATTACAGTGGGGAGACAATGGAGTGAGCCGATAGGCTTCTCTAAAGTAATAAGTTTTCAGAGACTTCTTGAAGGACTGGAGAGATGGGGAGAGTCTTGTGTTGCGGGGGAGAGAGTTCCATAGAAAGGGGGCAGCTTGGGCGAAGTCCTGAAGTTGAGAGTTAGGGGTGCAGGTACGAGGAACTGATAGCATCAGATCATTGGCAGAGCGAAGTGGTCGGGACACGATGTACCTGTCAATAAGGGAGGAGTTGTAGGCAGGGGTGCAGTTATGGAGAGCTTTTTATGTGAGGATCTGTATTTTGAAATGGATTCTAAAGGAAACAGGGAGCCAGTGTAGAGATTGACAAAGGGGCGAGGTGTGAGAGGTGCGGGAGGTCATTCCATAATCCCCCGCTGCACATTTCCAGATATCTCACTCATCCCCCATGCACCCCATTACTTCTCATACTCTGCTATTTACCCCCACCTCTGTGTGTCACCCCACTCCACTTAGATTGTAAGCTCTGGAGCAGGGTCCTCTTTTCACATCATTTTCAGTGTGTCAAACTTACATGTTAATTTCATGGTTATTTTGTCCTGCCCGTTGTACAGCGCTGCAGAATATGTTAGCACTTTATACATGATTGTAATTGTGCGTTCCACTGGTGCTATTTAATTTTAAGCACCTTTTCAATTTAACCCTTTTAACCCCTTCATCGCTGAGCTATAAATGCATTTAAAGCTGTTAGATGTTATTATTGCCCCGTCTTTCCTATTGTACGTATTTAAATAAGAAACAACAGGGGTGTTTGTGAGGGTCCTGAGAACGAGCAACAGCACAATGGCCTGCTCTACGGTGGGTGCCCACTCAGGTCTCACAAACAAGGTTTTAGCTTGCTTGTGCCATTACAGGGATGAATGCTCCATATGCAAATCAGCCTGCTCTCACCCAGAAAGGGTGGCCAGTGCTGATTGCCAAGGACGTCATCCCTGCACGAGAGGTGCAGCAACCCCCGACGATCGTTTCGGCCTTATTGGACCTCGTCAGGAGGGTATAGCTGACACCCCTCTAGGCACATCAAGCATTTATTTAAATAGCCTCTGTAATCGAACTTGGAAAAAACTGGAGTGCTTTTGGCTTTCACTGCAAATCAATGCAAATTCTGATATGTTTACATTTTAACCTCTCCTGATAACACAATGTGTTCGTGATAAAGAAAGCATATTTAAGACATTGCAGCATGTTTATAAATACGTTACTTATGTCAGCTATACCTTATTTTTAAAAATACATTAGTAAATATACAGTAAATAGAGTGCTACAAAACCCTGCTGCTTCACAGGCCATCATGAAGCCAATAGTAACTTGTTTTTAACCCCTTCACTACTGATATCGCGATATCTCAGGCTTCAAGGCACCATCTGGTGCCCCGATATCGAGAAATCTCGATCTGCTGATCTGCAGCACATAAGCAAATGAAATTTGTTTGCTTTTGGGCTGCAGAAGGTGCCACCAAAGTTTCAGCCCTGTGGGCAAAATGATCAAAGAGCTAAAACGGTAAAGTCAGCTGCTTAAAGCTCTGAAACATCGGGCTGTCAGCAGCCGATGCAGGGAGAAAAAGAAGAAAATAGACCAGCCGCTCAAACCTCTAACTACTGACCAAGTAGGTTATTTACTGTAATAACTATTTATTAATGTATAATTAATTTAAAATGATTTTACAAAAAAATAAACACTGGTTTCTGACAATGTTTTTTTTGAAAAATCATTTGATAGTGAAGGGGTTAAAGGATAAGTCAACAGCATAACCGTTACATCCCTATGTCTATGATAGCATTTCTCACATAAATAATAGCACTACCGAGCATTTATGTGAGAAAGCAGTGATGCAACCTAATTTCCGAGCCGTCTTGATGTAAGGGGTTGAATGAATTAACTGGTCAATAAGTAAAAGGACCTTGAATTCATGTGCTGCTGGCGATGCACTCCTACGCAAGTACCTTGGTGCTTTTAAGAAATTAAATCTAGAGGACCCCCACCAATCTGGTGATGCGGAAGCCTTTTAAACAGAGCGAGCACTTTGTTAATAATTGAAAATGAAGCATAGTATGCTTTACCATCGTGCCTACTTAAATCGCGTTCGTCAACCCTTTAAGATCTTTGAAAGAATGAAAGAGTGTGTACATTGTCTAAAATAGCAAGAAGCAGAATTTCTCTTTTCAAGGAATGTATAAATATACAGTGTGTGTGTGTGTATATATATATATATGTGTGATTATTATTGCAGAAGCCACTTGCACATCACAGCAATTCGATGAATTGCATTCCAGAGTTCCTGTGCCACATTCCCCATATGCAGCAAGGAATTCTGGGTAGGATATGCAAATGACATCTGTCCCACTTTTATGCATCCTGGGTCTGTTATATATAATTGAATCCATTCTCTAATCAGCTTAAAAAATAATATTATTTAAACGTGTGTACATATAGCTGGAAAAGGATATTATCATTTAGTCATCATGGTTTTAAATTTAGTCACATTTTAATGTAATAATAGGTAGGTACCATTTGTTTTATAACCTTTTAACAGGTTGAGCTAATTAGGAATAAAAGCATTATTACTGCAACATAAAGTATACTTGAAACATACATAAAAAACACAATAAATAAATAACGGATAGCTATCCAGTTGATAAGCAATAAATAGTAAATATTCCTGCTAGGAGTTTTCTTCAGAATCTTTTATTAATGAAAATACAGAGGTAAAGGAGAGGTGAAGAATACAGGGTGAGTTCCTTCGAGGAAGTAGACATTTAAACATTTAAAGAAAACGTTAGATTTGAGGAATTCTTTGTCTAAATATGATTTTTGTCCAGAATGAACACAGGAATTTTGTGGTACGTCTGTGGCTCGTTTCCTCTCTGTTTGGAAATGTTAATAAATATTGACACATGCACGGGCAAAAAAATTGGTTTGTAATATTCGGTTGGTGCAAAAATTACAATTGCTTTGGTTTGCCCAAATTCCAATGGACCATTAACTCGTTCGATTAAAATTCGTACTAAATATCAATATCAATTATTATAAATAATGTTTGGAGGTTCCTTAACCCCTTAACTGCCATGTTGTTTCCCCTAAAACAACTGGTAGGACACAGTGGGTTTTGAAAAATCACATGGTTTTCCTAAACTGGTAAAATGTATGTAGCTCCATACATCCAGTTTTACAATGCCATAAGCTTTTGCACATTGAGTATACTCGACCATATTAGTGAAAGGTTAAGAAGAGACACTGAATGGGTTATTCGCTAAGCACCAACAGTGGATTTTCTTCAGTAAATTGCAGTGGCTTAACAACGGTGAACTGTGATAAATTTCATATGGAGGAAAGTTCCACCTACACTAGTGGCCAAAATTGTGGATACACGTTCAGATTTTGTCAGTTTTGGTTGACAAGAAAATTCCTCTGCTTCCCTGGGCTGGAAATAGTCCTGACTTAAATCCCATCGAAAATCTGTGGTCAAGATTGAAGCGCATGGTCTCGAGCAAGAATCCAATCAACAAGCGAGAACTCAATGAGGCTATAATCAATTCCTGGCATCATTTAATCACACAAGAGGATGTCAAAAGACTTGTAGAGTCAGTGCATAGAAGGTGTCAGGCAGTAGTTAAGACCAAAGGCTATCCAACACGTTATTGAAAAAACGCATTGTGACCAACTTGAAATAATCATTTCTATGCTATATAATAGCCAAGATGCATTGTGGTACATTTCCAGCCAAAATTGAACTTAAAGATTTTTTGTTGTTAAGGCATTCATTTACTGTATTACATTTAACTTGTGCTGTGACATTTTTATAGATTTTTACATAAAAAGTACTTTAAACTGCTAAAGTTTGTAAAACTCTAAGGTGTATCCACAATTTTGGCCACCAGTGTATACTCCATGATGGTAGTGAAATAATAAAACAGGTTAACTATGGAAATTTTGTGATCTTATATGTTTTAATTTCCAAATACATAATCCCGTCAGCTCCTACGAATATTAAACCATCTATATAATAAAAGAGTAAGGCTTTGGCGTGTCCGTCGCCAAAGCCTTACTGCGCATGCGCGCGCAACCAGCGGCGGTTGGTTGCGCGCGCATGCAACCGCCGCGGCACGAGCCGGCTGCCGGCTCGCCGCGGCGGTTACACATGCACACAGCAGCCGGGTAGAGGCTGCGCTCGCAGCCTCTACCCGGCTGCCGCGCGCATCCAACCCCAGAGCGGCGAAGGGAAAGTTTCCTCCGCCGCTCGGGGGGTTGGATGCGCGCGGCAGCCGGGTAGAGGCTGCGAGCGCAGCCTCTACCCGGCTGCTGTGTGCATCTAACGGGTCCCCCGAGCGGCGAAGGGAAAGTTCCCTCGCTTCCGCTTTGAAGGACCCAAGCCCGGTCACGTGACCGCGGCTTGGGTCCTTCAAAGACCGGAAGCGGGGAAATCTTCACTTCCCTGGCGGCGCTCGACAGGTAAGTATGAGCGCTGGGGGGGGGGGTCAATATCCACGAGCTGGGGGGGTCCATATCCACGACCTGGGGGCAAATCCACGTGCTGGGCAAATCCACGAGCTGGGGCAAATCCATGTGCTGGGCAACTCCATGAGCTGGGGCAAATCCATGAGCTGGGGGCAAATCCATGTGCTGGGCAAATCCATGAGCTGGGCAACTCCATGAGCTGGGGCAAATCCATGTGCTGGGCAAATCCATGTGCTGGGCAAATCCATGAGCTGGGCAACTCCATGAGCTGGGGCAAATCCATGTGCTGGGCAAATCCATGTGCTGGGCAAATCCATGAGCTGGGCAACTCCATGAGCTGGGGGCAAATCCATGTGCTGGGCAAATCCATGAGCTGGGCAACTCCATGAACTGGGGGCAAATCCATGTGCTGGGCAAATCCATGAGCTGGGGCAAATCCATGAGCTGGGGCAAATCCATGTGCTGGGCAAATCCATGAGCTGGGGGCAACTCCATGAGCTGGGGCAAATCCATGAGCTGGGGGCAAATCCATGTGCTGGGCAAATCCATGAGCTGGGGCAAATCCATGAGCTGGGGCAAATCCATGTGCTGGGCAAATCCATGAGCTGGGGCAAATCCATGAGCTGGGCAACTCCATGAGCTGGGGGCAAATCCATGAGCTGGGGCAAATCATTGTGCTGGGCAAATCCATGAGCTGGGGCAAATCCATGTGCTGGGCAAATCCATGAGCTGGGCAACTCCATGAGCTGGGGGCAAATCCATGTGCTGGGCAAATCCATGAGCTGGGGGCAAATCCATGAGCTGGGGCAAATCCATGAGCTGGGGCAAATCCATGTGCTGGGGGCAAATATCCATGTGCTGGGGCAATATCCATGTGCTGGGGCAGTATCCACATGCTGGGGCAGTATCCACATGCTGGGGCAATATCCACGTGCTGGGGCAGTATCCACGAGCTGGGGCAGTATACCCACAATAGACTGCCCTCTGGGCAGGCTGGGGCAGTATCCACGTGCGGGGGCAGTATCCACGTGCTGGGGCAGTATCCACGTGCTGGGGCAGTATATCCATGAGCAGGGGCAGTATATCCACAATAGACTGCCCTCTGGGCAGGCTTTACAACTAGTTGAGAATATTGCGCTAACGTGGGGGTGGTCACATTACTACCTCTAGAAGTCACAGTCTTGCACGCTATTATAAAATGGTTAACTGACCTTATAACTTTACAGGAAGTAATGTGAATTTCTTTGCTTTAAACCGATTGCTTCCTTATTGCTTTATGACAAACTTTTAAATGGATGGCTCTCTATGTTCCTCTTTATTTTACGTTCGTGCATGTATAAATGCTTGTTCAGTTTTTTACCAAAGTGTTTAACGTTTTCATTAAATATTTTCTACAGGACTAATCATTTTATCATAGTAATATCTATTTGCTGGCCAAATAAATCCGTAACACCAGCTTATAGTTGCTGATCTAATATAGGTGCCATGTTTTCCTTGTTGACATGAGAATTTGCCTATTGGCTATCAAGGTCGCGTTGCACAATATTTCATTTTTGTTTCACGTTGCTATAATAAACTTTAACATGCAATGAGGAAATAACAGAAAAACAAACTTATTCTCAAAAATGAACAACTGCTATGCAAAGGAGCTAAATACTTTAAAGGGATGCTCTAGGGTTAAAAGAGGAGGATGACAGAGGGGTTAGATATTGACCCCTCCTGTCCTCCTCCGCACCCCACCTACCAATTTAACTCTATAGAGAATTTTATCTTAAATCCAGCACTTGGCTGCTTTAACACCTCCAGAAGAATTCAATGTTTATGTGAGAAAATTGAAAGCCACTGGACAGAGTCAGGTCCCAAACAGGGTCCCGCTTTCAGGTCTTGATTAGTGAAGCTGAGATGAGTACCCACTAAACACAGCTTCTAGGTGCACCTAAACCCCCACATTTGAAGTCACATCTAAATAAGGCCTTTGAGATGAGAGTGACCTCCTCAAGGGGAAAATGGGTGAAGCCTGAGCAATCAAAGCGTGATCACAGTCCCTAGAGTAGTCCTTTAAATATATATATATGTAAAACAAACCAGGAAGAGAGCACACCATTAATACATCCTTGTGTATTCTTGTGTATTATATACAGTACCTCACAGAAGTGAGTAAACCCTCACATTTTTGTAAATATTTTATTATATCTTTTCATGTGACTACACTGAAGAAATGACACTTTGCTACAATGTAAAGTAGTGAATGTACATCTTGTATAACAGTGTAAATTTGCTGTCCCTCAAAATAACTCAACGCACACAGCCATTAATGTCTAAACTGCTGCCAAAAAAAGTGACTACATCCCTATGAGAAAATGTCCAAATTGGGCGGAAAAAGTGTCAATATTTTGTGTGGCCACCATTATTTTCTAGCACTGCCTTAACCCTCTTGGGCATGGAGTTCACAGGTTGCCACTGGAGTTCTCTTCCACTCCTCCATGATGACATCATGGAGCTGGTGGATGTTAGAGACCTTGCGCTCCTCTACCTGCCGTTTGAGGATGCTCAATAGGGTTTAGGTCTGGAGACATGCTTTGCCAGTCCATCACCTTTACCCTTAGCTTCTTTAGCAAGGCAGTGGTCATCTTGGAGGTGTGTTTGGGGTCGTTATCATGTTGGAATACTGCCCTGCGGACCAGTCTCTAGAAGGGAGGGGATCATGCTCTGCTTCAGTATTTCACAGTACATGATGGCATTCATGGTTCCCTTAACGAACTGTAGCTCCCCAGTGCCGAAAGCACTCAAGCAGCCCCAGACCAAGACACTCCCACCACCATGCTTGACTGTAGGCAAGACACACTTGTCTTTGTACTCCTCACCTGGTTGACGCCACACATGCTTGTCACCATCTCAACCAAATAAGTTTATCTTGGTCTCATCAGACCACAGGACATGGGTCCAGTAATCCATGTCCTTAGTCTGCTTGTCTTCAGGAAACTGTTTACGGACTTTCCCATGCATCATCTTTAGAAGAGGCTTCCTTCTGGGACGACAGCCATGCAGACCAATTTTCAGTGTGCGGCTTATGGTCTGAGCACTGACAGGCTGACCCCCCCCCACCCCTTCAACCTCTGCAGCAATGCTGGCAGCACTCATACGTCTATTTACCAAAGGCAACCTCTGGATATGACGCTGCCAGCGGTTTAGACATTAATGGCTGTGTGTTGTAAAGTGTCCTTCCTTCAGTGTTGTCACATGAAAAGATAGAATAAAATATTACTCACTTCTGTGAGATACTTTACAGTTGTGTTCAAAATTATTCAACCCCCAATGCTGTAAAGGGTTTTAGGGAATTTAGTGTACATTTGTAATTGTATTCAGAATGAAATCCTACAAGGACTTTTTAAAGAACCATATGCAACTAAAATGACATCAATTGGTTTTGTAATACAGTAGTAAATGTTTCTTTTGTGAATTCTTCATTGACACAATTATTCAACCCCTTAAAGACTACCACTCTGAAGAACAGAGGTTCATTCAAGTGTTTTCAATCAGGTATTGAAAACACCTGCGGATGTCACGGAGCAGCAATAAAGCATAATAAGCACCAATTAGGCAGCTTTAAAATGACTGATACTCAGCTCCTTCTAGACATTTACTGGTGTGGTTACAAACATGGTGAAGTCAAGAGAATGGTCCAGGAAGACAAGAGAAGAGGTGATTACTCTTCACAGGAAGGGCAATGGCTATAAGAACATTGCAAAGATGTTAAACATACCAAGAGAGACCATAGGAAGCATCATTCGCAAATTCAAGGCAAAGGGCACTGTTGAAACGCTACCTGGTCGTGGCAGAAAGAAGATGCTGACTTCGACTGCTGTGCGCTACCTGAAGCGTAGAGTGGAGAAAAGTCCCCATGTGACTGCTGAGGAACTGAAAAAAGATTTGTCAGATCTGGGTACTGAAGTTTCAGCTCAGACAATACAGCGCACACTGCGTAATGAAGGCCTCCATGCCAGAACTCCCAGGCGCACCCCCTTGCTGTCTCCAAAGAATAAGAAGAGTCGACTGCAGTATGCCAAAAGTCATGTGGACAAACCACAGAAGTGTTGGGATAGTGTTCTGTGGACTGATGAAACACAATTAGAACTGTTTGGGCCCATGGATCAACACTATGTTTGGAGGAGGAAGAACAAGGCCTATGAAGAAAAGAACACCTTGCCTACTGTGAAGCATGGCGGGGTGTCAATCATGCTTTGGGGCTGTTTTGCTTCTGCAGGTACAGGGAAGCTTCAGCGTGTGCAAGGTACCATGAATTCTCTTCAGTACCAGGAGATATTGGATGACAATGTGATGCAGTCCGTCACAAACCCGAGGCTTGGGAGACGCTGGACCTTTCAACAGGACAATGATCCCAAGCATACCTCCAAGTCCACTAGAGCATGGTTGCAGATTAAAGGCTGGAACATTTTGGAGTGGCCATCGCAGTCACCAGACTTAAATCCGATTGAGAACCTCTGGTGGGACTTAAAGAAAGCAGTTGCAGTGCGCAAGCCTAAGAATGTGACTGAACTGGAGGCTTTTGCCCATGATGAATGGGCGAAGATACCCGTAGATCGCTGCAAGACACTTGTGTCAAGCTATGCTTCACGTTTAAAAGCTGTTATAACTGTAAAAGGATGTTGTACTAAGTACTAAGATTGAATGTCACTTGGGGGTTGAATAAAACTGATAATGATGTGAGCACAGAAAAGACATTTGTGGTTATTTCATTATAAATGTTATGTTATATTTGTCTGACCTAAACGTGCTCTTTGATTTAATTGTAAGCAAGATGACTGAATGATCAAAATCAATGTCAAACTGGCCAAAACACTCAATTTCAGTGGGGGTTGAATAATTTTGAACACAACTGTATATATATATAAATTTTCTCGGTTCCTCAGCAGTCACACGGGGACTTTTCTCCACTCTCCGCTTCAGGTAGAGCACAGCAGTCTAAGTCAGCATCTTCTTTCTGCCACGACCAGGTAGCATTTCAACAGTGCCCTTTGCCTTGAATTTGCGAATGATGCTTCCTATGGTCTCTCTTGGTATGTTTAACATCTTTGCAATCTTCTTATAGCCATTGCCCTTCCTGTGAAGAGTAATCACCTCTTCTCTTGTCTTCCTGGACCATTCTCTTGACTTCACCATGTTTGTAACCACACCAGTAAATGTCTAGAAGGAGCTGAGTATCACAGTCATTTTAAAGCTGCCTAATTGGTGCTTATTATGCTTTATTGCTGCTCCGTGACATCCACAGGTGTTTTCAATACCTGATTGAAAACACTTGAATGAACCTCTGTTCTTCAGAGTGGTAGTCTTTAAGGGGTTGAATAATTGTGTCAATGAAGAATTCACAAAAGAAACATTTACTAATGTATTACAAAACCAATTGATGTCATTTTAGTTGCATATGGTTCTTTAAAAAGTCCTTGTAGGATTTCATTCTGAATACAATTACAAATGTACACTAAATTCCCTAAAACCCTTTACAGCATTGGGGGTTGAATAATTTTGAACACAACTGTATGTATATATTCAAATCCAATACAAAAGGATGCAATCGAGGTCTTCTTGAAAAAGTCAGTTTTATTCTGTATATATTAAACAAAAGCCCCGCAAATATTCTCTGTATAGAAATGTCAATTAACTTTATTTTTTATATACCAGAGGTTAGAACTCCATATTTTTAATATTCCCTAACATTGTATCATTTACTTCTTCTGTTTTCTACAAATGTGTTGTTTATTACTACACCAGTGATAGTTTTATTGCAGCATCATTAAAATGATATACAATGCAACTGTTATATCATTAATTTTTACTTGCTATTAACAGGTAGAGTGTTACTTCCTCTATTGCTGTATCCATCTGTCCTTGCTGTGCTTGAGAACTGTTTGTAGATTGGGTATTGTGTTAAATATATATGGGGCCCTATTACATTCTTCGCGCATACGTTTGCGCCCGCGCAAAAATGCATTAACGCGAGGGGCAAAACCCTTTGCGCAGAACGTCGTATTACAATCTCAGCACAACAAACGCGCATATACTTCTACCGGGGTGAACGTGCACAAACGCTGCGCGAGCTTACTGTACTTTGCGCGTCCTATACTTAACATTGTGAGCGCAAATGCGTTTGTGCCCTTATACATGGATGGTATTACAATCTATACGCAGTTTGTAACGCACAGCCTTTACGCGCATAATTTGATGACTTCTAAAAGCTGGTGTTAATGGCAAATTCTATCAACCTGGCCCAAACCAAGTACACCATCCCAAAAATAAATACGTAGCAAAGTATAGTTACACATTCTACACATACCAAACCGATAAAATGGAAAAGATGTGTGTGTTTTTTTTATTGATGCAGCATCAGGGCCGGATTAACATAGGGGCAGATGGAGCAGCAGCTCCAGGCCCATGCCCCAGAATAGGCCCAGAGAAAAAATAACAATGTCTGCATTGATGGACATTTGGACCTCATTATCTCCAACGCCATAGCAGCTACAGGGTCATGTTAGGTATCACTGGAAAGGCCAGGGCATGGCCTTTCCAAAGTCACCAAACATGACCAGAGTTTATGTAACAATAAAAATAAAATAATAAATATTTCTTTATTTTTTCTTTCTAACACAGCAATACTTTCCACTTTTTAATTATAAAGTGAACAATGATGCTGCACTAACTCACCATCTCAAGTGTGGAGGTGATGGCATGATCCGTTATTACGAATTGTTACACCACAAACCTAAACCGCCGCACTGCAGCAAAGTGCACGTTCATCCGTTATTTTTTGACGGATGAAAAAAATGCACGTGGAGTATTACGCGCATTAACGTTTAACGCTTCGCACAAAAATTTACTCGTTCTACGTGCGTTTTTGCATGAAGAATGTAATAGGGCCCATGATCTTTACATCATTGGGAATGTTTTATGGATGTACTGTACATACAAAGGTGTTTGGCCTTCCATGTATGCAGATCTCATATACAGTATATGTGTTTATGGTAAGTGTGTATATGTACATTCTCCCACATGCACACTGTAGTTAGGATTCCTTATAATATAAATGTAAAATTCATTCAATGATACTGTAGATTATCTTGCGTGCTAGTAACATTTCCAACCACATAACAATCATGTGGTACGTAGGAATTCATATGTTTATGTGTTTATCACAAGTGTGGGCAGTGGAGCAAATGTAAAGGGAAGAGAAGAATTAGAAGAGTATATGATGGAGGAGCACTTAAACTATTAAGGGTAAACTAAGGGTTATTGCGGTCTAATTACAGACAGAGATGGCAAACCACAAGAGGATGTGGGTTTCTGAGCTTTGTACTCAACGCCAATTAAGATGCTTGGATTGTGTGAACATTTCAATGTTAATTAACCTCTTTAACCTATTCAAGATAGCAAAAACAAAGAAGTGTTGATTTCATGTAGTGCATGCATTCTTCCTGTCTAATTTCTACCATCTAAATGATGTGCAGAAAGTTCCTAAGTCTTGATCATGAAAAGTGTGGTCAATGTGACACATCAGTCCCAATTAGGATCCCGCCAGCTTCTTGATTAGTCGGATGTTGAATCTTGACATAACTACCATGGGATGTGAGACAAAGGAGGACCTCACCCATAGTTTGACCTTGTATCTTGATACTATTGAATGCACTTTCTAGGAGTTGATGAACTATATCTAAATAGGTTCAGCATGTAAAAAATAGTATTTCCCAAATATCCATTGATTTATTTACTTCCTGACTTTAACAAGTTATTCCTGTTTAAAAGATATGTCCATGGACTTCACCCCCCCCATTCTACCAAAAAAATTTAATTAATCTGGAGGCACAATCATCCAGAAACATATTTTACGTGGCAGTTAAGTCTCTGTGCCAGCTTTTCATTATGAGGTGCACGGCTGTGTGACTGCAGAAACAGGAGTTGGTTTCGGTATGGCACGTAAAATGCATGCGTTACAGAAATGAGGGAGAAGTCCTTGGACCTGTCTTTAAAACAGGTATAACTTGCTAAAGGTAGGATATAATAGCTTTATATTAGTAAATTCTCAGGACTTTATCACCTCCTTCAAGCTATCTTAAAGGCGGTCATAGCGCTGCGGCCACTTGTTAATTAGCGAATTGTAGCGTGAGTTTACTGTACTTTGCGCTCCCTATACTTAACATGGGGAAGGTAAAGTGCAAGCACAGATTAACTAACAT